>CAXDIW010000318.1:0-648000 GCA_963989415.1 Cerceris ruficornis | reverse complement strand
TATATGTTTCTTATACTATATAGAAACAATATATACAAAGATTTCAAACGTCTACCTGTTCCATTCACTGTCCTACTTGTCGAAAGTTTCAAATAATTTCCGTTAAGGGATTAACAATGGGGATCGTAGTTCACTTAAACTTGAAGAACAAAAAATTGGCGTATGGTACTGTTTGGATGCTTTGCATATATGTTTCTTAGACTATAAAGAAGCAATATATACACAGATTTCAACCGTCTACCTGTTCCATTCATTGTTCTACTTGTCGAAAGTTACAAATAATTTCCTTTAAAGGATTAACAATGGGGCTCGTTGTTCACTTAAACTTGAAGAACAATAAATTGGCGAATTGTACTGTTTGGATGCTTTGCATATATGTTTCTTAGACTATAAAGAAGCAATATATACACAGATTTCAACCGTCTACCTGTTCCATTCATTGTTCTACTTGTCGAAAGTTACAATTCATTTCCTTTAAATGATTAACAATGGGGCTCGTAGTTCACTTAAACTTGAAGAACAAAAAATTGGCGAATGGTACAGTTTGGATGCTTTGCATATATATTTCTTAGACTATATAGAAGCAATATATACACAGATTTCAACCGTCTACCTGTTCCATTCATTGTTCTACTTGTCGAAAGTTACAAATAATTTCCTTTAAAGGATTAACAATGGGGCTCGTTGTTCACTTAAACTTGAAGAACAATAAATTGGCGAATTGTACTGTTTGGATGCTTTGCATATATGTTTCTTAGACTATATAGAAGCAATATATACATTGATTTCAACCGTCTACCTATTCCATTCATTGTTCTACTTGTAGAAAGTTACAAATAATTTCCATTTCATGATTATCAATGGGGCTCACTGTTCACTTAAACTTGAAGAACAAAAAATTGGCGAATTGTACTGTTTGGATGCTTTGCATATATGTTTCTTATACTATATAGAAGCAATATATACACAGATTTCAACCGTCTACCTGTTCCATTCACTGTTCTACTTGTCGAAAGTTACAAATAATTTCCTTTAAAGGATTAACAATGGGGCTCGTAGTTCACTTAAAGTTGAAGAGCAAAAAATTGCCGAATTGTACTGTTTGGATGCTTTGCATATATGTTTCTTAGACTATATAGAAGCAATATATACATTGATTTCAACCGTCTACCTGTTCCATTCATTGTTCTACTTGTCGAAAGTTACAAATAATTTCCTTTAAAGGATTAACAATGGGGCTCATTGTTCACTTAAACTTGGAGAACAAAAAATTGGCGAATTGTACTGTTTGGATGCTTTGCATATATGTTTCTTAGACTATAAAGAAGCAATATATACAATAATTTCAACAGTCTACCTGTTCCATTCATTGTTCTACTTGTAGAAAGTTACAAATAATTTCCATTTCATGATTATCAATGGGGCTCACTGTTCACTTAAACTTGAAGAACAAAAAATTGGCGAATTGTACTGTTTGGATGCTTTGCATATATGTTTCTTATACTATATAGAAGCAATACATACACAGATTTCAACCGTCTACCTGTTCCATTCATTGTTCTACTTGTCGAAAGTTACAAATAATTTCCTTTAAAGGATTAACAATGGGGCTCGTAGTTCACTTAAACTTGAAGAACAAAAAATTGGCGAATGGTACTGTTTGGATGCTTTGCATATATGTTTCTTAGACTATATAGAAGCAATATATACAAACATTTCAACCATCTACCTGTTCCATTCATTGTTCTACTTGTCGAAAGTTACAAATAATTTCCGATAACGGATTAACCATTGGGGCTCATTGTTCACTTAAACTTGAAGAACAAAAAATTGGCGAATTGTACTGTTTGGATGCTTTGCATATATGTTTCTTATACTATATAGAAACAATATATACAAAGATTTCAACCGTCTACCTGTTCCATTCACTGTCCTACTTGTCGAAAGTTTCAAATAATTTCCGTTAAGGGATTAACAATGGGGATCGTAGTTCACTTAAACTTGAAGAACAAAAAATTGGCGTATGGTACTGTTTGGATGCTTTGCATATATGTTTCTTAGACTATAAAGAAGCAATATATACATTGATTTCAACCGTCTACCTGTTCCATTCATTGTTCTACTTGTCGAAATTTACAAATAATTTCCGTTAAAGTATTAACAATGGGGCTCGTAGTTCACTTAAACTTGAAGAACAAAAAATTGGCGAATGGTACTGTTTGGATGCTTTGCATATATGTTTCTTAGACTATATAGAAGCAATATATACAAAGATTTCAACCGTCTACCTGTTCCATTCATTGTTCTACTTGTCGAAAGTTACAATTCATTTCCGTTAAAGGATTAACAATGGGGATCGTAGTTTACTTAAACTTGAAGAACAAGAAATTGGCGAATTGTACTGTTTGGATGATTTGCATATATGTTTCGTAGACTATATAGAAGCAATATATACAATGATTTCAACCGTCTACCTATTCCGTTCATTGTTCTACTTGCCGAAATTTACAAATAATTTCCTTTAAATGATTAACAATGGGGCTCGTAGTTCACTTAAACTTGAAGAACAAAAAATTGGCGAATGGTACAGTTTGGATGCTTTGCATATATATTTCATAGACTATATAGAAGCAATATATACACAGATTTCAACCGTCTACCTGTTCCATTCATTGTTCTACTTGTCGAAAGTTACAAATAATTTCCTTTAAAGGATTAACAATGGGGCTCGTTGTTCACTTAAACTTGAAGAACAAAAAATTGGCGAATGGTACTGTTTGGATGCTTTGCGTACATGTTACTTAGACTATATGGAAGCAATATATACAAAGATTTCAACCGTCTACGTGTTCCAATCATTGTTCTACTTGTCGAAATTTACAAATAATTTCCTTTAAAGGATTAACAATGGGGCTCGTTGTTCACTTAAACTTGAAGTACAAAAAATTGGCGAATGGTACTATTTGGATGCTTTGTATATATGTTTCTTATATTATATAGAAGCAATATATACAAATATTCCAACCGTCTACCTGTTCCATTCATTGTTCTACTTGTCGAAAATTACAAATAATTTCCGATAAAGGATTAACCATTGGGGCTCATTGTTCACTTAATCTTGAAGAACAAAAAATTGGCGAATGGTACTGTTTGGATGCTTTGCATATATGTTTCTTAGACTATATAGAAGCAATAGATACAAAGATTTCAACCGTCTACCTTTTCCATTCATTGTTCTTCTTGTCGAAAGTTACAAATAATTTCCGATAACGGATTAACCATTGGGGCTCATTGTTCACTTAAACTTGAAGAACAAAAAATTGGCGAATGGTACTGTTTGGATGCTTTGCATATATGTTTCTTAGACTATATAGAAGCAATATATACAAACATTTCAACCATCTACCTGTTCCATTCATTGTTCTACTTGTCGAAAGTTACAAACAATTTCCGATAACGGATTAACCATTGGGGCTCATTGTTCACTTAAACTTGAAGAACAAAAAATTTGCGAATTGTACTGTTTGGATGCTTTGCATATATGTTTCTTATACTATATAGAAACAATATATACAAAGATTTCAACCGTCTACCTGTTCCATTCACTGTCCTACTTGTCGAAAGTTTCAAATAATTTCCGTTAAGGGATTAACAATGGGGATCGTAGTTCACTTAAACTTGAAGAACAAAAAATTGGCGTATGGTACTGTTTGGATGCTTTGCATATATGTTTCTTAGACTATAAAGAAGCAATATATACATTGATTTCAACCGTCTACCTGTTCCATTCATTGTTCTACTTGTCGAAATTTACAAATAATTTCCGTTAAAGTATTAACAATGGGGCTCGTAGTTCACTTAAACTTGAAGAACAAAAAATTGGCGAATGGTACTGTTTGGATGCTTTGCATATATGTTTCTTAGACTATATAGAAGCAATATATACAAAGATTTCAACCGTCTACCTGTTCCATTCATTGTTCTACTTGTCGAAAGTTACAATTCATTTCCGTTAAAGGATTAACAATGGGGATCGTAGTTTACTTAAACTTGAAGAACAAGAAATTGGCGAATTGTACTGTTTGGATGATTTGCATATATGTTTCGTAGACTATATAGAAGCAATATATACAATGATTTCAACCGTCTACCTATTCCGTTCATTGTTCTACTTGCCGAAATTTACAAATAATTTCCTTTAAATGATTAACAATGGGGCTCGTAGTTCACTTAAACTTGAAGAACAAAAAATTGGCGAATGGTACAGTCTGGATGCTTTGCATATATATTTCTTAGACTATATAGAAGCAATATATACACAGATTTCAACCGTCTACCTGTTCCATTCATTGTTCTACTTGTCGAAAGTTACAAATAATTTCCTTTAAAGGATTAACAATGGGGCTCGTTGTTCACTTAAACTTGAAGAACAAAAAATTGGCGAATGGTACTGTTTGGATGCTTTGCGTACATGTTACTTAGACTATATGGAAGCAATATATACAAAGATTTCAACCGTCTACGTGTTCCAATCATTGTTCTACTTGTCGAAATTTACAAATAATTTCCTTTAAAGGATTAACAATGGGGCTCGTTGTTCACTTAAACTTGAAGTACAAAAAATTGGCGAATGGTACTATTTGGATGCTTTGTATATATGTTTCTTATATTATATAGAAGCAATATATACAAATATTCCAACCGTCTACCTGTTCCATTCATTGTTCTACTTGTCGAAAATTACAAATAATTTCCGATAAAGGATTAACCATTGGGGCTCATTGTTCACTTAATCTTGAAGAACAAAAAATTGGCGAATGGTACTGTTTGGATGCTTTGCATATATGTTTCTTAGACTATATAGAAGCAATAGATACAAAGATTTCAACCGTCTACCTTTTCCATTCATTGTTCTTCTTGTCGAAAGTTACAAATAATTTCCGATAACGGATTAACCATTGGGGCTCATTGTTCACTTAAACTTGAAGAACAAACAATTGGCGAATGGTACTGTTTGGATGCTTTGCATATATGTTTCATAGACTATATAGAAGCAATAGATACAAAGATTTCAACCGTCTACCTTTTCCATTCATTGTTCTTCTTGTCGAAAGTTACAAATAATTTCCGATAACGGATTAACCATTGGGGCTCATTGTTCACGTAAACTTGAAGAACAAAAAATTGGCGAATTGTACTGTTTGGATGCTTTGCATATATGTTTCTTTTACTATATAGAAGCAATATATACAAAGATTTCAATCGTCTACCTGTTCCATTCACTGTTCTACTTGTCGAAAATTACAAATAATTTCCGATAATGGATTAACAATGGGGCTCATTGTTCACTTAAACTTGAAGAACAAAAAATTGGCGAATGGTACTGTTTGGATGCTTTGCATATATGTTTCTTAGACTATATAGAAGCAATATATACAAAGATTTCAACCATCTACCTGTTCCATTCATTGTTCTACTTGTCGAAAGTTACAAATAATTTCCGATAACGGATTAACCATTGGGGCTCATTGTTCACTTAAACTTGAAGAACAAAAAATTGGCGAATTGTACTGTTTGGATGCTTTGCATATATGTTTCTTTTACTATATAGAAGCAATATATACAAAGATTTCAATCGTCTACCTGTTCCATTCATTGTTCTACTTGTCGAAATTTACTAATAATTTCCTTTAAAGGATTAACAATGGGGCTCATAGTTCACTTAAACTTGAAGAACAAAAAATTGGCGAATGGTACTGTTTGGATGCTTTGCATATATGTTTCTTAGACTATATAGAAGCAATATATACAAAGATTTCAACCATCTACCTGTTCCATTCATTGTTCTACTTGTCGAAAGTTACAAATAATTTCCGATAACGGATTAACCATTGGGGCTCATTGTTCACTTAAACTTGAAGAACAAAAAATTGGCGAATTGTACTGTTTGGATGCTTTGCATATATGTTTCTTATACTATATAGAAACAATATATACAAAGATTTCAACCGTCTACCTGTTCCATTCATTGTTCTACTTGTCGAAAGTTACAAATAATTTCCTTTAAAGGATTAACAATGGGGCTCGTTGTTCACTTAAACTTGAAGAACAATAAATGGGCGAATTGTACTGTTTGGATGCTTTGCATATATGTTTCTTAGACTATATAGAAGCAATATATACAAAGATTTCAACCGTCTACCTGTTCCATTCATTGTTCTACTTGTCGAAAGTTACAATTCATTTCCGTCAAAGGATTAACAATGGGGCTCGTAGTTCACTTAAACTTGAAGTACAAAAAATTGGCGAATTGTACTGTTTGGATGCTTTGCATATATGTTTCTTAGACTATATAGAAGCAATATATACAAAGATTTCAACCGTCTACCTGTTCCATTCATTGTTCTACTTGTCGAAATTTACAAATAATTTCCTTTAAAGGATTAACAATGGGGCTCGTAGTTCACTTAAACTTGAAGATCAAATAATTGGCGAATTGTACTGTTTGGATGCTTTGCGTAGATGTTTCTTAGACTATATAGAAGCAATATATACAAAGATTTCAACCGTCTACCTGTTCCATTCATTGTTCTACTTGTCGAAAGTTACAAATAATTTCCGTTAAGGGATTAACCAATGGGGCTCATTGTTCACTTAAACTTGAAGAACAAAAAATTGGCGAATGGTACTGTTTGGATGCTTTGCGTACATGTTTCTTAGACTTTATAGAAGCAATATATACAAAGATTTCAACCGTCTACCTGTTCCATTCATTGTTCTACTTGTCGAAAGTTACAAATAATTTCCGTTAAGGCATTAACAATGGGGATCGTAGTTTACTTAAACTTGAAGAACAAAAAATTGGCGAATTGTACTGTTTGGATGCTTTGCATATATGTTTCTTATACTATATAGAAGCAATATATACATTGATTTCAACCGTCTACCTGTTCCATTCATTGTTCTACTTGTCGCAAGTTACAAATAATTTCCGTTAAAGTATTAACAATGGGGCTCGTAGTTCACTTAAACTTGAAGAACAAATAATTGGCGAATTGTACTGTTTGGATGATTTGCATATATGTTTCTTAGACTTTATAGAAGCAATATATATAAAGATTTCAACCGTCTACCTGTTCCATTCATTGTTCTACTTGTCGAAAGTTACAAATAATTTCCTTTAAAGGATTAACAATGGGGCTCGTTGTTCACTTAAACTTGAAGAACAATAAATTGGCGAATTGTACTGTTTGGATGCTTTGCATATATGTTTCTTAGACTATATAGAAGCAATATATACAATGATTTCAACCGTCTACCTATTCCATTCATTGTTCTACTTGTCGAAAATTACAAATAATTTCCGATAAAGGATTAACCATTGGGGCTCATTGTTCACTTAATCTTGAAGAACAAAAAATTGCTGAATGGTACTGTTTGGATGCTTTGCATATATGTTTCTTAGACTATATAGAAGCAATAGATACAAAGATTTCAACCGTCTACCTTTTCCATTCATTGTTCTTCTTGTCGAAAGTTACAAATAATTTCCGATAACGGATTAACCATTGGGGCTCATTGTTCACTTAAACTTGAAGAACAAACAATTGGCGAATGGTACTGTTTGGATGCTTTGCATATATGTTTCATAGACTATATAGAAGCAATAGATACAAAGATTTCAACCGTCTACCTTTTCCATTCATTGTTCTTCTTGTCGAAAGTTACAAATAATTTCCGATAACGGATTAACCATTGGGGCTCATTGTTCACTTAAACTTGAAGAACAAAAAATTGGCGAATTGTACTGTTTGGATGCTTTGCATATATGTTTCTTTTACTATATAGAAGCAATATATACAAAGATTTCAATCGTCTACCTGTTCCATTCACTGTTCTACTTGTCGAAAATTACAAATAATTTCCGATAATGGATTAACAATGGGGCTCATTGTTCACTTAAACTTGAAGAACAAAAAATTGGCGAATTGTACTGTTTGGATGCTTTGCGTACATGTTTCTTAGACTATATGGAAGCAATATATACAAAGATTTCAACCGTCTACGTGTTCCAATCATTGTTCTACTTGTCGAAATTTACAAATAATTTCCTTTAAAGGATTAACAATGGGGCTCGTTGTTCACTTAAACTTGAAGAACAAAAAAGTGGCGTATGGTACTGTTTGGATGCTTTGCATATATGTTTCTTAGACTATGAAGAAGCAATATATACATTGATTTCAACCGTCTACCTGTTCCATTCATTGTTCTACTGGCCGAAATTTACAAATAATTTCCGATAATGGATTAACAATGGGGCTCATTGTTCACTTAAACTTGAAGAACAATAAATTAGCGATTTGTACTGTTTGGATGCTTTGCATATATGTTTCTTAGACTATATAGAAGCAATATATACAAAGATTTCAACCGTCTACCTGTTCTACTCATTGTTCTACTTGTCGCAAGTTACAAATAATTTCCGTTAAAGTGTTAACAATGGGGCTCGTAGTTCACTTAAACTTGAAGATGAAATAATTGGCGAATTGTACTGTTTGGATGCTTTGCATATATGTTTCTTAGATTATATAGAAGCAATATATACAAACATTTCAACCGTCTACCTGTTCCATTCATTGTTCTACTTGTCGAAAGCTACAAATAATTTCCGATAACGGATTAACCATTGGGGCTCATTGTTCACTTAAACTTGATGAACAAAAAATTGGCGAATTGTACTGTTTGGATGGTTTGCATATATGTTTCTTAGACTATATAGAAGCAATATATACAAAGATTTCAACCGTCTACCTGTTCCATTCATTGTTCTACTTGACGAAATTTACAAATAATTTCCTTTAAATGATTAACAATGGGGCTCGTAGTTCACTTAAACTTGAAGAACAAAAAATTGGCGAATGGTACAGTTTGGATGCTTTGCATATATATTTCTTAGACTATATAGAAGCAATATATACACAGATTTCAACCGTCTACCTGTTCCATTCATTGTTCTACTTGTCGAAAGTTACAAATAATTTCCTTTAAAGGATTAACAATGGGGCTCGTTGTTCACTTAAACTTGAAGAACAATAAATTGGCGAATTGTACTGTTTGGATGCTTTGCATATATGTTTCTTAGACTATATAGAAGCAATATATACAATGATTTCAACCGTCTACCTATTCCATTCATTGTTCTACTTGTAGAAAGTTACAAACAATTTCCATTTCATGATTATCAATGGGGCTCACTGTTCACTTAAACTTGAAGAACAAAAAATTGGCGAATTGTACTGTTTGGATGCTTTGCATATATGTTTCTTATACTATATAGAAGCAATATATACACAGATTTCAACCGTCTACCTGTTCCATTCATTGTTCTACTTGTCGACAGTTACAAATAATTTCCTTTAAAGGATTAACAATGGGGCTCGTAGTTCACTTAAACTTGAAGAGCAAAAAATTGTCGAATTGTACTGTTTGGATGCTATGCATATATGTTTCTTAGACTATATAGAAGCAATATATACATTGATTTCAACCGTCTACCTGTTCCATTCATTGTTCTACTTGTCGAACGTTACAAATAATTTCCGATAAAGGATTAACAATGGGGCTCGTAGTTCACTTAAACTTGAAGAGCAAAAAATTGTCGAATTGTACTGTTTGGATGCTTTGCATATATGTTTCGTAGACTATATAGAAGCAATATATACAATGATTTCAACCGTCTACATGATCCATTCATTGTTCTACTTGTCGAAATTTACAAATAATTTCCTTTAAAGGATTAACAATGGGGCTCGTAGTTCACTTAAACTTGAAGAACAAAAAATTGGCGAATTGTACTGTTTGGATGCTTTGCATAGATGTGTTCTTAGACTATTTAGAATCAATATATAGAAAGATTTCACCCGTCTACCTGTACTATTCATTGTTCTACTTGTAGAAAGTTACAAATAATTTCTATTCCATGATTATCAATGGGGCTCGCTGTTCACTTAAACTTGAAGATCAAAAAATTGGCGATTGTTACTGTTTAGATGCTTTGCATATATGTTTCTTAGATTATATAGAAGCAATATATACAAAGATTTCAACCGTCTACGTGTTCCAATCATTGTTCTACTTGTCGAAATTTACACATAATTTCCTTTAAAGGATTAACAATGGGGCTCGTTGTTAACTTAAACTTGAAGAACAATAAATTAGCGATTTGTACTGTTTGGATGCTTTGCATATATGTTTCTTAGACTATATAGAAGCAATATATACAAAGATTTCAACCGTCTACCTGTTCTACTCATTGTTCTACTTGTCGCAAGTTACAAATAATTTCCGTTAAAGTGTTAACAATGGGGCTCGTAGTTCACTTAAACTTGAAGATGAAATAATTGGCGAATTGTACTGTTTGGATGCTTTGCATATATGTTTCTTAGATTATATAGAAGCAATATATACAAACATTTCAACCGTCTACCTGTTCCATTCATTGTTCTACTTGTCGAAAGCTACAAATAATTTCCGATAACGGATTAACCATTGGGGCTCATTGTTCACTTAAACTTGATGAACAAAAAATTGGCGAATTGTACTGTTTGGATGGTTTGCATATATGTTTCTTAGACTATATAGAAGCAATATATACAAAGATTTCAACCGTCTACCTGTTCCATTCATTGTTCTACTTGTCGAAAGTTACAAATAATTTCCTTTAAAGGATTAACAATGGGGCTCGTAGTTCACTTAAAATTGAAGGAATAAAAAATTGGCGGATGGTACTGTTTGGATGCTTTGCGTACATGTTTCTTAGACTATATGGAAGCAATATATACAAGGATTTCAACCGTCTACCTGTTCCATTCATTGTTCTACTTGTCGAAAGTTACAAATAATTTCCTTTAAAGGATTAACAATGGGGCTTGTTGTTCACTTAAACTTGAAGAACAAAAAATTGGCGAATGGTACTGTTTGGATGCTTTGCGTACATGTTACTTAGACTATATGGAAGCAATATATACAAAGATTTCAACCGTCTACGTGTTCCAATCATTGTTCTACTTGTCGAAATTTACAAATAATTTCCTTTAAAGGATTAACAATGGGGCTCGTTGTTCACTTAAACTTGAAGAACAAAAAAGTGGCGAATGGTACTGTTTGGATGCTTTGCATATATGTTTCTTAGACTATATAGAAGCAATATATACATTGATTTCAACCGTCTACCTGTTCCATTCATTGATCTACTTGTCGAACGTTACAAATAATTTCCGATAAAGGATTAACAATGGGGCTCGTAGTTCACTTAAACTTGAAGAGCAAAAAATTGTCGAATTGTACTGTTTGGATGCTTTGCATATATGTTTCGTAGACTATATAGAAGCAATATATACAAAGATTTCAACCGTCTACGTGTTCCAATCATTGTTCTACTTGTCGAAATTTACAAATAATTTCCTTTAAAGGATTAACAATGGGGCTCGTTGTTCACTTAAACTTGAAGAACAAAAAAGTGGCGAATGGTACTGTTTGGATGCTTTGCATATATGTTTCTTAGACTATATAGAAGCAATATATACATTGATTTCAACCGTCTACCTGTTCCATTCATTGTTCTACTTGTCGCAAGTTACAAATAATTTCCTTTAAAGGATTAACAATGGGGCTCGTTGTTCACTTAAACTTGAAGAACAATAAATTGGCGAATTGTACTGTTTGGATGCTTTGCATATATGTTTCTTAGACTATATAGAAGCAATATATACAATGATTTCAACCGTCTACCTATTCCATTCATTGTTCTACTTGTAGAAACTTACAAACAATTTCCATTTCATGATTATCAATGGGGCTCACTGTTCACTTAAACTTGAAGAACAAAAAATTGGCGAATGGTACTGTTTGGATGCTTTGCATATATGTTTCTTAGACTATTTAGAAGCAATATATAGAATGATTTCAACCGTCTACCTGTTCCATTCATTGTTCTACTTGACGAAATTTACAAATAATTTCCTTTAAATGATTAACAATGGGGCTCGTAGTTCACTTAAACTTGAAGAACAAAAAATTGGCGAATTGTACTGTTTGGATGCTTTGCATATATGTTTCTTATACTATATAGAAGCAATATATACAAAGATTTCAATCGTCTACCTGTTCCATTCACTGTTCTACTTGTCGAAAGTTACAAATAATTTCCGTTAAGGGGTTAACAATGGGGATCGTAGGTCAGTTAAACTTGAAGAACAAAAAATTGGCGAATTGTACTGTTTGGATGCTTGGAGTACATGTTTCTTAGACTATATGGAAGCAATATATACAAAGATTTCAACCGTCTACGTGTTCCAATCATTGTTCTACTTGTAGAAAGTTACAATTAATTTCCGTTAAGGGATTAACAATGGGGCTCGTAGTTCACTTAAACTTGAAGAACAAAAAATTGGCGAATGGTACTGTTTGGATGCTTTGCATATATGTTTCTTAGACTATAAAGAAGCAATATATACAATAATTTCAACAGTCTACCTGTTCCATTCATTGTTCTACTTGTCGAAATTTACACATAATTTCCTTTAAAGGATTAACAATGGGGCTCGTAGTTCACTTAAACTTGAAGAACAAAAAATTGGCGAATGGTACTGTTTGGATGCTTCGCATATATGTTTCTTAGACTATTTAGAAGCAATATATAGAAAGATTTCACCCGTCTACCTGTACTATTCATTGTTCTACTTGTAGAAATTTACAAATAATTTCCATTTCATGATTATCAATGGGGCTCGCTGTTCACTTAAACTTGAAGATCAAAAAATTGGCGATTGTTACTGTTTAGATGCTTTGCATATATGTTTCTTAGATTATATAGAAGCAATATATACAAAGATTTCAACCGTCTACCTGTTCCATTCATTGTTCTACTTGTCGAAAGATACAAATAATTTCCGATAACGGATTAACCTTTGGGGCTCATTGTTCACTTAAACTTGAAGAACAAAAAATCGGCGAATTGTACTGTTTGGATGCTTTGCATATATGTTTCTTATACTATATTGAAGCAATATATACAAAGATTTCAACCGTCTACCTGTTCCATTCATTGTTCTACTTGTCGAAAGTTACAATTAATTTCCGTTAAAGGATTAACAATGGGGCTCGTCGTTCACTTAAACTTGAAGAACAAAAAATTGGCGATTTGTACTGTTTGGAAGCTTTGCATATATGTTTCTTATACTATATAGAAGCAATATTTACAAAGATTTCAACAGTCTACCAGTTCCATTCATTGTTCTACTTGTCGAAAGTTACAAATAATTTCCTTTAAAGGATTAACAATGGGGCTCATTGTTCACTTAAACTTGGAGAACAAAAAATTGGCGAATTGTACTGTTTGGATGCTTTGCATATATGTTTCTTAGACTATAAAGAAGCAATATATACAATAATTTCAACTGTCTACCTGTTCCATTCATTGTTCTACTTGTCGAAAGTTACAATTAATTTCCGTTAAAGGATTAACAATGGGGCTCGTCGTTCACTTAAACTTGAAGAACAAAAAATTGGCGAATTGTACTGTTTGGATGCTTTGCATAAATGTTTCTTAGACTATATAGAAGCAATATATACAATGATTTCAACAGTCTACCAGTTCCATTCATTGTTCTACTTATCGAAAGTTACAAATAATTTCCTTTAAAGGATTAACAATGGGGCTCATTGTTCACTTAAACTTGAAGAACAAAAAATTGGCGAATTGTACTGTTTGGATGCTTTGCATATATGTTTCTTAGACTATAAAGAAGCAATATATACAATAATTTCAACAGTCTACCTGTTCCATTCATTGTTCTACTTGTCGAAATTTACAAATAATTTCCTTTAAAGGATTAACAATGGGGCTCATTGTTCACTTAAACTTGGAGAAAAAAAAATTGGCGAATTGTACTGTTTGGATGCTTTGCATATATGTTTCTTAGACTATAAAGAAGCAATATATACAATAATTTCAACAGTCTACCTGTTCCATTCATTGTTCTACTTGTCGAAATTTACAAATAATTTCCTTTAAAGGATTAACAATGGGGCTCGTAGTTCACTTAAACTTGAAGAACAAAAAATTGGCGAATGGTACTGTTTGGATGCTTCGCATATATGTTTCTTAGACTATTTAGAAGCAATATATAGAAAGATTTCACCCGTCTACCTGTACTATTCATTGTTCTACTTGTAGAAATTTACAAATAATTGCCATTTCATGATTATCAATGGGGCTCGCTGTTCACTTAAACTTGAAGATCAAAAAATTGGCGATTGTTACTGTTTAGATGCTTTGCATATATGTTTCTTAGATTATATAGAAGCAATATATACAAAGATTTCAACCGTCTACCTGTTCCATTCATTGTTCTACTTGTCGAAAGATACAAATAATTTCCGATAACGGATTAACCTTTGGGGCTCATTGTTCACTTAAACTTGAAGAACAAAAAATCGGCGAATTGTACTGTTTGGATGCTTTGCATATATGTTTCTTATACTATATTGAAGCAATATATACAAAGATTTCAACCGTCTACCTGTTCCATTCATTGTTCTACTTGTCGAAAGTTACAATTAATTTCCGTTAAAGGATTAACAATGGGGCTCGTCGTTCACTTAAACTTGAAGAACAAAAAATTGGCGAATGGTACTGTTTGGATGCTTCGCATATATGTTTCTTAGACTATATAGAAGCAATATATACAAAGATTTCAACCGTCTACCTGTTCCATTCATTGTTCTACTTGTCGAAAGTTACAAATAATTTCCTTTAAAGGATTAACAATGGGGCTCGTAGTTCACTTAAACTTGAAGAACAAAAAATTGGCGAATGGTACTGTTTGGATGCTTCGCATATATGTTTCTTAGACTATATAGAAGCAATATATACAAAGATTTCAACCGTCTACCTGTTCCATTCATTGTTCTACTTGTCGAAAGTTACAAATAATTTCCTTTAAAGGATTAACAATGGGGCTCATTGTTCACTTAAACTTGGAGAACAAAAAATTGGCGAATTGTACTGTTTGGATGCTTTGCATATATGTTTCTTAGACTATAAAGAAGCAATATATACAATAATTTCAACTGTCTACCTGTTCCATTCATTGTTCTACTTGTCGAAAGTTACAATTAATTTCCGTTAAAGGATTAACAATGGGGCTCGTCGTTCACTTAAACTTGAAGAACAAAAAATTGGCGAATTGTACTGTTTGGATGCTTTGCATAAATGTTTCTTAGACTATATAGAAGCAATATATACAATGATTTCAACAGTCTACCAGTTCCATTCATTGTTCTACTTATCGAAAGTTACAAATAATTTCCTTTAAAGGATTAACAATGGGGCTCATTGTTCACTTAAACTTGAAGAACAAAAAATTGGCGAATTGTACTGTTTGGATGCTTTGCATATATGTTTCTTAGACTATAAAGAAGCAATATATACAATAATTTCAACAGTCTACCTGTTCCATTCATTGTTCTACTTGTCGAAATTTACAAATAATTTCCTTTAAAGGATTAACAATGGGGCTCATTGTTCACTTAAACTTGGAGAAAAAAAAATTGGCGAATTGTACTGTTTGGATGCTTTGCATATATGTTTCTTAGACTATAAAGAAGCAATATATACAATAATTTCAACAGTCTACCTGTTCCATTCATTGTTCTACTTGTCGAAATTTACAAATAATTTCCTTTAAAGGATTAACAATGGGGCTCGTAGTTCACTTAAACTTGAAGAACAAAAAATTGGCGAATGGTACTGTTTGGATGCTTCGCATATATGTTTCTTAGACTATTTAGAAGCAATATATAGAAAGATTTCACCCGTCTACCTGTACTATTCATTGTTCTACTTGTAGAAATTTACAAATAATTGCCATTTCATGATTATCAATGGGGCTCGCTGTTCACTTAAACTTGAAGATCAAAAAATTGGCGATTGTTACTGTTTAGATGCTTTGCATATATGTTTCTTAGATTATATAGAAGCAATATATACAAAGATTTCAACCGTCTACCTGTTCCATTCATTGTTCTACTTGTCGAAAGATACAAATAATTTCCGATAACGGATTAACCTTTGGGGCTCATTGTTCACTTAAACTTGAAGAACAAAAAATCGGCGAATTGTACTGTTTGGATGCTTTGCATATATGTTTCTTATACTATATTGAAGCAATATATACAAAGATTTCAACCGTCTACCTGTTCCATTCATTGTTCTACTTGTCGAAAGTTACAATTAATTTCCGTTAAAGGATTAACAATGGGGCTCGTCGTTCACTTAAACTTGAAGAACAAAAAATTGGCGAATGGTACTGTTTGGATGCTTCGCATATATGTTTCTTAGACTATATAGAAGCAATATATACAAAGATTTCAACCGTCTACCTGTTCCATTCATTGTTCTACTTGTCGAAAGTTACAAATAATTTCCTTTAAAGGATTAACAATGGGGCTCGTAGTTCACTTAAACTTGAAGAACAAAAAATTGGCGAATGGTACTGTTTGGATGCTTCGCATATATGTTTCTTAGACTATATAGAAGCAATATATACAAAGATTTCAACCGTCTACCTGTTCCATTCATTGTTCTACTTGTCGAAAGTTACAAATAATTTCCTTTAAAGGATTAACAATGGGGCTCGTTGTTCACTTAAACTTGAAGAACAATAAATTGGCGAATTGTACTGTTTGGATGCTTTGCATATATGTTTCTTAGACTATATAGAAGCAATATATACAAAGATTTCAACCGTCTACCTGTTCCATTCATTGTTCTACTTGTCGAAAGTTACAAATAATTTCCTTTAAAGGATTAACAATGGGGCTCGTTGTTCACTTAAACTTGAAGAACAATAAATTGGCGAATTGTACTGTTTGGATGCTTTGCATAGATGTGTTCTTAGACTATTTAGAATCAATATATAGAAAGATTTCACCCGTCTACCTGTACTATTCATTGTTCTACTTGTAGAAAGTAACAAATAATTTCTATTCCATGATTATCAATGGGGCTCGCTGTTCACTTAATCTAGAAGAACAAAAAATTGGCGAATTGTACTGTTTGGATGCTTTGCATATATGTTTCTTATACTATATAGAAGCAATATATACACAGATTTCAACTGTCTACCTGTTCCATTCATTGTTCTACTTGTCGAAAGTTACAAATAATTTCCTTTAAAGGATTAACAATGGGGCTCGTTGTTCACTTAAACTTAAAGAACAATAAATTGGCGAATTGTACTGTTTGGATGCTTTGCATATATGTTTCTTAGACTATATAGAAGCAATATATACAAAGATTTCAACCGTCTACCTGTTCCATTCATTGTTCTACTTGTCGAAAGTTACAATTCATTTCCGTTAAAGGATTAACAATGGGGCTCGTAGTTCACTTAAACTTGAAGTACAAAAAATTGACGAATGGTACAGTTTGGATGCTTTGCATATATATTTCTTAGACTATATAGAAGCAATATATACACAGATTTCAACCGTCTACCTGTTCCATTCATTGTTCTACTTGTCGAAAGTTACAAATAATTTCCTTTAAAGGATTAACAATGGGGCTCGTTGTTCACTTAAACTTGAAGAACAATAAATTGGCGAATTGTACTGTTTGGATGCTTTGCATATATGTTTCTTAGACTATATAGAAGCAATATATACATTGATTTCAACCGTCTACCTATTCCATTCATTGTTCTACTTGTAGAAAGTTACAAATAATTTCCATTTCATGATTATCAATGGGGCTCACTGTTCACTTAATCTAGAAGAACAAAAAATTGGCGAATTGTACTGTTTGGATGCTTTGCATATATGTTTCTTATACTATATAGAAGCAATATATACACAGATTTCAACTGTCTACCTGTTCCATTCATTGTTCTACTTGTCGAAAGTTACAAATAATTTCCTTTAAAGGATTAACAATGGGGATCGTTGTTTACTTAAACTTGAAGAACAATAAATTGGCGAATTGTACTGTTTGGATGCTTTGCATATATGTTTCTTAGACTATATAGAAGCAATATATACAAAGATTTCAACCGTCTACCTGTTCCATTCATTGTTCTACTTGTCGACAGTTACAATTAATTTCCGTTAAAGGATTAACAATGGGGCTCGTAGTTCACTTAAACTTGAAGTACAAAAAATTGGCGAATTGTACTGTTTGGATGCTTTGCATATATGTTTCGTAGACTATATAGAAGCAATATATACAAATATTTCAACCGTCTAACTGTTCCATTCATTGTTCTACTTGTCGAAAATTACAAATAATTTCCGATAAAGGATTAACCATTGGGGCTCATTGTTCACTTAAACTTGAAGAACAAAAAATTGGCGAATGGTACTGTTTGGATGCTTTGCATATATGTTTCTTAGACTATATAGAAGCAATATATACAAAGATTTCAACCGTCTACCTTTTCCATTCATTGTTCTACTTGTCGAAAGTTACAAATAATTTCCGATAACGGGATTAACAATGGGGCTCGTTGTTCACTTAAACTTAAAGAACAATAAATTGGCGAATTGTACTGTTTGGATGCTTTGCATATATGTTTCTTAGACTATATAGAAGCAATATATACAAAGATTTCAACCGTCTACCTGTTCCATTCATTGTTCTACTTGTCGAAAGTTACAATTCATTTCCGTTAAAGGATTAACAATGGGGCTCGTAGTTCACTTAAACTTGAAGTACAAAAAATTGGCGAATGGTACAGTTTGGATGCTTTGCATATATATTTCTTAGACTATATAGAAGCAATATATACACAGATTTCAACCGTCTACCTGTTCCATTCATTGTTCTACTTGTCGAAAGTTACAAATAATTTCCTTTAAAGGATTAACAATGGGGCTCGTTGTTCACTTAAACTTGAAGAACAATAAATTGGCGAATTGTACTGTTTGGATGCTTTGCATATATGTTTCTTAGACTATATAGAAGCAATATATACATTGATTTCAACCGTCTACCTATTCCATTCATTGTTCTACTTGTAGAAAGTTACAAATAATTTCCATTTCATGATTATCAATGGGGCTCACTGTTCACTTAATCTAGAAGAACAAAAAATTGGCGAATTGTACTGTTTGGATGCTTTGCATATATGTTTCTTATACTATATAGAAGCAATATATACACAGATTTCAACCGTCTACCTGTTCCATTCATTGTTCTACTTGTCGAAAGTTACAAATAATTTCCTTTAAAGGATTAACAATGGGGATCGTTGTTTACTTAAACTTGAAGAACAATAAATTGGCGAATTGTACTGTTTGGATGCTTTGCATATATGTTTCTTAGACTATATAGAAGCAATATATACAAAGATTTCAACCGTCTACCTGTTCCATTCATTGTTCTACTTGTCGACAGTTACAATTAATTTCCGTTAAAGGATTAACAATGGGGCTCGTAGTTCACTTAAACTTGAAGTACAAAAAATTGGCGAATTGTACTGTTTGGATGCTTTGCATATATGTTTCGTAGACTATATAGAAGCAATATATACAAATATTTCAGCCGTCTAACTGTTCCATTCATTGTTCTACTTGTCGAAAATTACAAATAATTTCCGATAAAGGATTAACCATTGGGGCTCATTGTTCACTTAAACTTGAAGAACAAAAAATTGGCGAATGGTACTGTTTGGATGCTTTGCATATATGTTTCTTAGACTATATAGAAGCAATATATACAAAGATTTCAACCGTCTACCTTTTCCATTCATTGTTCTACTTGTCGAAAGTTACAAATAATTTCCGATAACGGATTAACCATTGGGGCTCATTGTTCACTTAAACTTGAAGAACACAAAATTGGCGAATTGTACTGTTTGGATGCTTTGCATATATGTTTCTTATACTATATAGAAGCAATATATACAAAGATTTCAATCGTCTACCTGTTCCATTCACTGTTCTACTTGTCGAAAGTTACAAATAATTTCCGTTAAGGGATTAACAATGGGGATCGTAGTTCACTTAAACTTGAAGAACAAAAAATTGGCGAATTGTACTGTTTGGATGCTTGGCGTACATGTTTCTGAGACTATATGGAAGCAATATATACAAAGATTTCAACCGTCTACCTGTTCCATTCATTGTTCTACTTGACGAAATTTACAAATAATTTCCTTTAAATGATTAACAATGGGGCTCGTAGTTCACTTAAACTTGAAGAACAAAAAATTGGCGAATGGTACAGTTTGGATGCTTTGCATATATATTTCTTAGACTATATAGAAGCAATATATACACAGATTTCAACCGTCTACCTGTTCCATTCATTGTTCTACTTGTCGAAAGTTACAAATAATTTCCTTTAAAGGATTAACAATGGGGCTCGTTGTTCACTTAAACTTGAAGAACAATAAATTGGCGAATTGTACTGTTTGGATGCTTTGCATATATGTTTCTTAGACTATATAGAAGCAATATATACAAAGATTTCAACCGTCTACCTGTTCCATTCATTGTTCTACTTGTCGAAAGTTACAATTCATTTCCGTTAAAGGATTAACAATGGGGCTCGTAGTTCACTTAAACTTGAAGTACAAAAAATTGGCGAATTGTACTGTTTGGATGCTTTGCATATATGTTTCGTAGACTATATAGAAGCAATATATACAAAGATTTCAACCGTCTACCTGTTCCATTCACTGTTCTACTTGTCGAAAGTTACAAATAATTTCCGTTAAGGGATTAACAATGGGGATCGTAGTTTACTTAAACTTGAAGAACAAGAAATTGGCGAATTGTACTGTTTGGATGATTTGCATATATGTTTCTTAGACTATATAGAAGCAATATATACAATGATTTCAACCGTCTACCTATTCCGTTCATTGTTCTACTTGCCGAAATTTACAAATAATTTCCTTTAAATGATTAACAATGGGGCTCGTAGTTCACTTAAACTTGAAGAACAAAAAATTGGCGAATGGTACAGTTTGGATGCTTTGCATATATATTTCTTAGACTATATAGAAGCAATATATACACAGATTTCAACCGTCTACCTGTTCCATTCATTGTTCTACTTGTCGAAAGTTACAAATAATTTCCTTTAAAGGATTAACAATGGGGCTCGTTGTTCACTTAAACTTGAAGAACAATAAATTGGCGAATTGTACTGTTTGGATGCTTTGCATATATGTTTCTTAGACTATATAGAAGCAATATATACATTGATTTCAACCGTCTACCTATTCCATTCATTGTTCTACTTGTAGAAAGTTACAAATAATTTCCATTTCATGATTATCAATGGGGCTCACTGTTCACTTAAACTTGAAGATCAAAAAATTGGCGAATTGTACTGTTTGGATGCTTTGCATATATGTTTCTTATACTATATAGAAGCAATATATACACAGATTTCAACCGTCTACCTGTTCCATTCACTGTTCTACTTGTCGAAAGTTACAAATAATTTCCGATAACGGATTAACCATTGGGGCTCATTGTTCACTTAAACTTGAAGAACACAAAATTGGCGAATTGTACTGTTTGGATGCTTTGCATATATGTTTCTTATACTATATAGAAGCAATATATACAAAGATTTCAATCGTCTACCTGTTCCATTCACTGTTCTACTTGTCGAAAGTTACAAATAATTTCCGTTAAGGGATTAACAATGGGGATCGTAGTTCACTTAAACTTGAAGAACAAAAAATTGGCGAATTGTACTGTTTGGATGCTTGGCGTACATGTTTCTGAGACTATATGGAAGCAATATATACAAAGATTTCAACCGTCTACCTGTTCCATTCATTGTTCTACTTGACGAAATTTACAAATAATTTCCGTTAAATGATTAACAATGGGGCTCGTAGTTCACTTAAACTTGAAGAACAAAAAATTGGCGAATGGTACAGTTTGGATGCTTTGCATATATATTTCTTAGACTATATAGAAGCAATATATACACAGATTTCAACCGTCTACCTATTCCATTCATTGTTCTACTTGTCGAAAGTTACAAATAATTTCCTTTAAAGGATTAACAATGGGGCTCGTTGTTCACTTAAACTTGAAGAACAATAAATTGGCGAATTGTACTGTTTGGATGCTTTGCATATATGTTTCTTAGACTATATAGAAGCAATATATACAAAGATTTCAACCGTCTACCTGTTCCATTCATTGTTCTACTTGTCGAAAGTTACAATTCATTTCCGTTAAAGGATTAACAATGGGGCTCGTAGTTCACTTAAACTTGAAGTACAAAAAATTGGCGAATTGTACTGTTTGGATGCTTTGCATATATGTTTCGTAGACTATATAGAAGCAATATATACAAAGATTTCAACCGTCTACCTGTTCCATTCACTGTTCTACTTGTCGAAAGTTACAAATAATTTCCGTTAAGGGATTAACAATGGGGATCGTAGTTTACTTAAACTTGAAGAACAAGAAATTGGCGAATTGTACTGTTTGGATGATTTGCATATATGTTTCTTAGACTATATAGAAGCAATATATACAATGATTTCAACCGTCTACCTATTCCGTTCATTGTTCTACTTGCCGAAATTTACAAATAATTTCCTTTAAATGATTAACAATGGGGCTCGTAGTTCACTTAAACTTGAAGAACAAAAAATTGGCGAATGGTACAGTTTGGATGCTTTGCATATATATTTCTTAGACTATATAGCAGCAACATATACACAGATTTCAACCGTCTACCTGTTCCATTCATTGTTCTACTTGTCGAAAGTTACAAATAATTTCCTTTAAAGGATTAACAATGGGGCTCGTTGTTCACTTAAACTTGAAGAACAATAAATTGGCGAATTGTACTGTTTGGATGATTTGCATATATGTTTCTTAGACTATATAGAAGCAATATATACATTGATTTCAACCGTCTACCTATTCCATTCATTGTTCTACTTGTAGAAAGTTACAAATAATTTCCATTTCATGATTATCAATGGGGCTCACTGTTCACTTAAACTTGAAGATCAAAAAATTGGCGAATTGTACTGTTTGGAAGCTTTGCATATATGATTCTTATACTATATAGAAGCAATATATACACAGATTTCAACCGTCTACCTGTTCCATTCACTGTTCTACTTGTCGAAAGTTACAAATAATTTCCTTTAAAGGATTAACAATGGGGCTCGTAGTTCACTTAAACTTGAAGAGCAAAAAATTGTCGAATTGTACTGTTTGGATGCTTTGCATATATGTTTCTTAGACTATAAAGAAGCAATATATACAATAATTTCAACAGTCTACCTGTTCCATTCATTGTTCTACTTGTCGAAATTTACAAATAATTTCCTTTAAAGGATTAACAATGGGGCTCATTGTTCACTTAAACTTGGAGAAAAAAAAATTGGCGAATTGTACTGTTTGGATGCTTTGCATATATGTTTCTTAGACTATAAAGAAGCAATATATACAATAATTTCAACAGTCTACCTGTTCCATTCATTGTTCTACTTGTCGAAATTTACACATAATTTCCTTTAAAGGATTAACAATGGGGCTCGTAGTTCACTTAAACTTGAAGAACAAAAAATTGGCGAATGGTACTGTTTGGATGCTTCGCATATATGTTTCTTAGACTATTTAGAAGCAATATATAGAAAGATTTCACCCGTCTACCTGTACTATTCATTGTTCTACTTGTAGAAATTTACAAATAATTTCCATTTCATGATTATCAATGGGGCTCGCTGTTCACTTAAACTTGAAGATCAAAAAATTGGCGATTGTTACTGTTTAGATGCTTTGCATATATGTTTCTTAGATTATATAGAAGCAATATATACAAAGATTTCAACCGTCTACCTGTTCCATTCATTGTTCTACTTGTCGAAAGATACAAATAATTTCCGATAACGGATTAACCTTTGGGGCTCATTGTTCACTTAAACTTGAAGAACAAAAAATCGGCGAATTGTACTGTTTGGATGCTTTGCATATATGTTTCTTATACTATATTGAAGCAATATATACAAAGATTTCAACCGTCTACCTGTTCCATTCATTGTTCTACTTGTCGAAAGTTACAATTAATTTCCGTTAAAGGATTAACAATGGGGCTCGTCGTTCACTTAAACTTGAAGAACAAAAAATTGGCGATTTGTACTGTTTGGAAGCTTTGCATATATGTTTCTTATACTATATAGAAGCAATATTTACAAAGATTTCAACAGTCTACCAGTTCCATTCATTGTTCTACTTGTCGAAAGTTACAAATAATTTCCTTTAAAGGATTAACAATGGGGCTCATTGTTCACTTAAACTTGGAGAACAAAAAATTGGCGAATTGTACTGTTTGGATGCTTTGCATATATGTTTCTTAGACTATAAAGAAGCAATATATACAATAATTTCAACAGTCTACCTGTTCCATTCATTGTTCTACTTGTCGAAATTTACAAATAATTTCCTTTAAAGGATTAACAATGGGGCTCATTGTTCACTTAAACTTGGAGAACAAAAAATTGGCGAATTGTACTGTTTGGATGCTTTGCATATATGTTTCTTAGACTATAAAGAAGGAATATATACAATAATTTCAACTGTCTACCTGTTCCATTCATTGTTCTACTTGTCGAAAGTTACAATTAATTTCCGTTAAAGGATTAACAATGGGGCTCGTCGTTCACTTAAACTTGAAGAACAAAAAATTGGCGAATTGTACTGTTTGGATGCTTTGCATAAATGTTTCTTAGACTATATAGAAGCAATATATACAATGATTTCAACAGTCTACCAGTTCCATTCATTGTTCTACTTATCGAAAGTTACAAATAATTTCCTTTAAAGGATTAACAATGGGGCTCATTGTTCACTTAAACTTGAAGAACAAAAAATTGGCGAATTGTACTGTTTGGATGCTTTGCATATATGTTTCTTAGACTATAAAGAAGCAATATATACAATAATTTCAACAGTCTACCTGTTCCATTCATTGTTCTACTTGTCGAAATTTACAAATAATTTCCTTTAAAGGATTAACAATGGGGCTCATTGTTCACTTAAACTTGGAGAAAAAAAAATTGGCGAATTGTACTGTTTGGATGCTTTGCATATATGTTTCTTAGACTATAAAGAAGCAATATATACAATAATTTCAACAGTCTACCTGTTCCATTCATTGTTCTACTTGTCGAAATTTACAAATAATTTCCTTTAAAGGATTAACAATGGGGCTCGTAGTTCACTTAAACTTGAAGAACAAAAAATTGGCGAATGGTACTGTTTGGATGCTTCGCATATATGTTTCTTAGACTATTTAGAAGCAATATATAGAAAGATTTCACCCGTCTACCTGTACTATTCATTGTTCTACTTGTAGAAATTTACAAATAATTTCCATTTCATGATTATCAATGGGGCTCGCTGTTCACTTAAACTTGAAGATCAAAAAATTGGCGATTGTTACTGTTTAGATGCTTTGCATATATGTTTCTTAGATTATATAGAAGCAATATATACAAAGATTTCAATCGTCTACCTGTTCCATTCACTGTTCTACTTGTCGAAATTTACAAATAATTTCCTTTAAAGGATTAACAATGGGGCTCGTTGTTCACTTAAACTTGAAGAACAAGAAATTGGCGAATTGTACTGTTTGGATGATTTGCATATATGTTTCTTAGACTATATAGAAGCAATATATACAATGATTTCAACCGTCTACCTATTCCGTTCATTGTTCTACTTGCCGAAATTTACAAATAATTTCCTTTAAATGATTAACAATGGGGCTCGTAGTTCACTTAAACTTGAAGAACAAAAAATTGGCGAATGGTACAGTTTGGATGCTTTGCATATATATTTCTTAGACTATATAGAAGCAATATATACACAGATTTCAACCGTCTACCTGTTCCATTCATTGTTCTACTTGTCGAAAGTTACAAATAATTTCCTTTAAAGGATTAACAATGGGGCTCGTAGTTCACTTAAACTTGAAGAACAAAAAATTGGCGAATGGTACTGTTTGGATGCTTTGCATATATGTTTCTTAGACTATATAGAAGCAATATATACAAACATTTCAACCATCTACGTGTTCCATTCATTGTTCTACTTGTCGAAAGTTACAAATAATTTCCGATAACGGATTAACCATTGGGGCTCATTGTTCACTTAAACTTGAAGAACAAAAAATTGGCGAATTGTACTGTTTGGATGCTTTGCATATATGTTTCTTATACTATATAGAAACAATATATACAAAGATTTCAACCGTCTACCTTTTCCATTCATTGTTCTACTTGTCGAAAGTTACAAATAATTTCCGATAACGGATTAACCATTGGGGCTCATTGTTCACTTAAACTTGAAGATCAAATAATTGGCGAATTGTACTGTTTGGATGATTTGCATATATGTTTCTTAGACTATATAGAAGCAATATATACAAAGATTTCAACCGTCTACCTGTTCCATTCATTGTTCTACTTGTCGAAAGTTACAAATAATTTCCGTTAATGGATTAACAATGGGGCTCATTGTTCACTTAAACTTGAAGAACAAAAAATTGGCGAATTGTACTGTTTGGATGCTTTGCATATATGTTTCGTAGACTATATAGAAGCAATATATACAAATATTTCAACCGTCTAACTGTTTCTAACTGTTCCATTCATTGTTCTACTTGTCGCAAGTTACAAATAATTTCTGTTAAAGTATTAACAATGGGGCTCGTAGTTCACTTAAACTTGAAGATCAAATAATTGGCGAATTGTACTGTTTGGATGATTTGCATATATGTTTCTTAGACTATATAGAAGCAATATATACAAAGATTTCAACCGTCTACCTGTTCCATTCATTGTTCTACTTGTCGCAAGTTACAAATAATTTCCGTTAAAGTATTAACAATGGGGCTCGTAGTTCACTTAAACTTGAAGATCAAATAATTGGCGAATTGTACTGTTTGGATGATTTGCATATATGTTTCTTAGACTTTATAGAAGCAATATATACAAAGATTTCAACCGTCTACCTGTTCCATTCATTGTTCTACTTGTCGAAAGTTACAAATAATTTCCGTTAAGGCATTAACAATGGGGCTCATTGTTCACTTAAACTTGAAGAACAAAAAATTGGCGAATTGTACTGTTTGGATGCTTTGCATAAATGTTTCTTTTACTGTATAGAAGCAATATATACAAAGATTTCAACCGTCTACCTGTTCCATTCACTGTTCTACTTGTCGAAAGTTACAAATAATTTCCGTTAAGGGATTAACAATGGGGATCGTAGTTTACTTAAACTTGAAGATAAAAAAATTGGCGAATTGTACTGTTTGGATGCTTTGCATATATGTTTCTTAGACTATATAGAAGCAATATATACAAAGATTTCATCCGTCTACCTGTTCCATTCATTGTTCTACTTGTCGAAAGTTACAAATAATTTCCTTTAAAGGATTAACAATGGGGCTCGTTGTTCACTTAAACTTGAAGAACAATAAATTGGCGAATTGTGCTGTTTGGATGCTTTGCATATATGTTTCTTAGACTATATAGAAGCAATATATACAAAGATTTCAACCGTCTACCTGTTCCATTCATTGTCCTACTTGTCGAAAGTTACAATTAATTTCCGTTAACGGATTAACAATGGGGCTCGTAGTTCACTTAAACTTGAAGTACAAAAATTGGCGAATTGTACTGTTTGGATGCTTTGCATATATGTTTCGTAGACTATATAGAAGCAACATATACAAATATTTCAACCGTCTAACTGTTCCAATCATTGTTCTACTTGTCGAAAATTACAAATAATTTCCGATAAAGGATTAACCATTGGGGCTCATTGTTCACTTACACTTGAAGAACAACAAATTGGCGAATGGTACTGTTTGGATGCTTTGCATATATGTTTCTTAGACTATATAGAAGCAATAGATACAAAGATTTCAACCGTCTACCTTTTCCATTCATTGTTCTTCTTGTCGAAAGTTACAAATAATTTCCGATAACGGATTAACCATTGGGGCTCATTGTTCACTTAAACTTGAAGAACAAAAAATTGGCGAATTGTACTGTTTGGATGCTTTGCATATATGTTTCTTATACTATATAGAAGCAATATATACAAAGATTTCAATCGTCTACCTGTTCCATTCACTGTTCTACTTGTCGAAAATTACAAATAATTTCCGATAATGGATTAACAATGGGGCTCATTGTTCACTTAAACTTGAAGAACAAAAAATTAGCGAATTGTACTGTTTGGATGCTTTGCATATATGTTTCGTAGACTATATAGAAGCAATATATACAAATATTTCAACCGTCTAACTGTTCCATTCATTGTTCTACTTGTCGAAAATTACAAATAATTTCCGATAAAGTATTAACCATTGGTGCTCATTGTTCACTTAAACTTGAAGAACAAAAAATTGGCGAATGGTACTGTTTGGATGCTTTGCATATATGTTTCTTAGACTATATAGAAGCAATATATACAAAGATTTCAACCATCTACCTGTTCCATTCATTGTTCTACTTGTCGAAAGTTACAAATAATTTCCGATAACGGATTAACCATTGGGGCTCATTGTTCACTTAAACTTGAAGAACAAAAAATTGGCGAATTGTACTGTTTGGATGGTTTGCATATATGTTTCTTATACTATATAGAAGCAATCTATACAAAGATTTCAACCGTCTACCTGTTCCATTCACTGTTCTACTTGCCGAAAGTTACAAATAATTTCCGTTAAGGGATTAACAATGGGGATCGTAGTTCACTTAAACTTGAAGAACAAAAAATTGGCGAATTGTACTGTTTGGATGCTTTGCGTACATGTTTCTTAGACTATATGGAAGCAATATATACAAAGATTTCAACCGTCTACGTGTTCCAATCATTGTTCTACTTGTCGAAATTTACAAATAATTTCCTTTAAAGGATTAACAATGGGGCTCATTGTTCACTTACACTTGAAGAACAAAAAATTGGCGAATGGTACTGTTTGGATGCTTTGCGTACATGTTTCTTAGACTATTAGGAAGCAATATATACTAAGATTTCAAACGTCTACGTGTTCCAATCATTGTTCTACTTGTCGAAATTTACAAATGATTTCCATTAAGGGATTAACAATGGGGCTCGTTGTTCACTTAAACTTGAAGAACAAAAAATTGGCGAATGGTACTGTTTGGATGCTTTGCATATATGTTTCTTAGACTATATAGAAGCAATATATACAAAGATTTCAACCGTCTACCTGTTCCATTCATTGTTCTTCTTGTCGAAAGTTACAAATAATTTCCGATAACGGATTAACCATTGGGGCTCATTGTTCACTTAAACTTGAAGAACAAAAAATTGGCGAATTGTACTGTTTGGATGCTTTGCATATATGTTTCTTATACTATATAGAAGCAATATATACAAAGATTTCAACCGTCTACCTGTTCCATTCATTGTTCTACTTGTTGAAATTTTCAAATAATTTCCTTTGAAGGATTAACAATGGGGCTCGTAGTTCACTTAAACTTGAAGAGCAAAAAATTGGCGAATTGTACTGTTTGGATGCTTTGCATATATGTTTCTTAGACTATATAGAAGCAATATATACAAAGATTTCAACCGTCTAACTGTTCCATTCATTGTTCTACTTGTCGAAAGTTACAAATAATTTCCGATAAAGGATTAACAATGGAGCTCATTGTTCACTTAAACTTGAAGAACAAAAAATTGGCGAATGGTACTGTTTGGATGCTTTGCATATATGTTTCTTAGACTATATGGAAGCAATATATACAAAGATTTCAACCGTCTACGTGTTCCAATCATTGTTCTACTTGTAGAAAGTTACAATTAATTTCCGTTAAAGGATTAACAATGGGGCTCGTAGTTCACTTAAACTTGAAGACCAAAAAATTGGCGAATTGTACTGTTTGGATGCTTTGCAAATATGTTTCGTAGATTATATAGAAGCAATATATACAATGATTTCAACCGTCTACCTGATCCATTCATTGTTCTACTTGTCAAAATTTACAAATAATTTCCTTTAAAGGATTAACAATGGGGCTCGTAATTCACTTAAACTTGAAGATCAAAAAATTGGCGATTGTTACTGTTTAGATGCTTTGCATATACGTTTCTTAGACTATATAGAAGCAACATATACAAAGATTTCAACCGTCTACCTGTTCTATTCATTGTTCTACTTGTAGAAAGTTACAAATAATTTCCGTTTCATGATTATCAATGGGGCTCGTTGTTCACTTAATCTTGAAGAACAAAAAATTGGCGAATGGTACTGTTTGGATGCTTTGCAAATATGTTTCTTAGACTATTTAGAAGCAATATATAGAAAGATTTCACCGGTCTACCTGTACTATTCATTGTTCTACTTGTAGAAAGTTACAAATAATTTCCATTTCATGATTATCAATGAGGCTCGCTGTTCACTTAAACTTGAAGATCAAAAAATTGGCGATTGTTACTGTTTAGATGCTTTGCATATAGGTTTCTTAGACTATATAGAAGCAACATATACAAAGATTTCAACCGTCTACCTGTTCTATTCATTGTTCTACTTGTAGAAAGTTACAAATAATTTCCGTTTCATGATTATCAATGGGGCTCGTTGTTCACTTAAAGTTGAAGAACAAAAAATTGGCGAATGGTACTGTTTGGATGCTTTGCATATATGTTTCTTAGATTATATAGAAGCAATATATACAAAGATTTCAACCGTCTACCTGTTCCATTCATTGCTCTGCTTGTCGAAAATTACAAATAATTTCCGATAAAGGATTAACCATTGGGGCTCATTGTTCACTTACACTTGAAGAACAAAAAATTGGCGAATGGTACTGTTTGGATGCTTTGCGTACATGTTTCTTAGACTATTAGGAAGCAATATATACAAAGATTTCAAACGTCTACGTGTTCCAATCATTGTTCTACTTGTCGAAATTTACAAATGATTTCCATTAAGGGATTAACAATGGGGCTCGTTGTTCACTTAAACTTGAAGAACAATAAATTGGCGAATTGTACTGTGGATGCTTTGCATATATGTTTCTTAGACTATATAGAAGCAATATATACAAAGATTTCAACCGTCTAACTGTTCCATTCATTGTTCTACTTGTCGAAAGTTACAAATAATTTCCGATAAAGGATTAACCATTGGGGCTCATTGTTCACTTAAACTTGAAGAACAAAAAATTGGCGAATGGTACTGTTTGGATGCTTTGCATATATGTTTCTTAGACTATTTAGAAGCAATATATAGAAAGATTTCACCGGTCTACCTGTACTATTCATTGTTCTACTTGTAGAAAGTTACAAATAATTTCCATTTCATGATTATCAATGAGGCTCGCTGTTCACTTAAACTTGAAGATCAAAAAATTGGCGATTGTTACTGTTTAGATGCTTTGCATATAGGTTTCTTAGACTATATAGAAGCAACATATACAAAGATTTCAACCGTCTACCTGTTCTATTCATTGTTCTACTTGTAGAAAGTTACAAATAATTTCCGTTTCATGATTATCAATGGGGCTCGTTGTTCACTTAAAGTTGAAGAACAAAAAATTGGCGAATGGTACTGTTTGGATGCTTTGCATATATGTTTCTTAGATTATATAGAAGCAATATATACAAAGATTTCAACCGTCTACCTGTTCCATTCATTGCTCTGCTTGTCGAAAATTACAAATAATTTCCGATAAAGGATTAACCATTGGGGCTCATTGTTCACTTACACTTGAAGAACAAAAAATTGGCGAATGGTACTGTTTGGATGCTTTGCGTACATGTTTCTTAGACTATTAGGAAGCAATATATACAAAGATTTCAAACGTCTACGTGTTCCAATCATTGTTCTACTTGTCGAAATTTACAAATGATTTCCATTAAGGGATTAACAATGGGGCTCGTTGTTCACTTAAACTTGAAGAACAATAAATTGGCGAATTGTACTGTTTGGATGGTTTGCATATATGTTTCTTAGACTATATGGAAGCAATATATACAAAGATTTCAACCGTCTAACTGTTCCATTCATTGTTCTACTTGTCGAAAGTTACAAATAATTTCCGATAAAGGATTAACCATTGGGGCTCATTGTTCACTTAAACTTGAAGAACAAAAAATTGGCGAATGGTACTGTTTGGATGCTTTGCATATATGTTTCTTAGACTATATAGAAGCAATAGATACAAAGATTTCAACCGTCTACCTTTTCCATTCATTGTTCTTCTTGTCGAAAGTTACAAATAATTTCCGATAACGGATTAACCATTGGGGCTCATTGTTCACTTAAACTTGAAGAACAAAAAATTGGCGAATTGTACTGTTTGGATGCTTTGCATATATGTTTCGTAGACTATATAGAAGCAATATATACAAATATTTCAACCGTCTAACTGTTCCATTCATTGTTCTACTTGTCGCAAGTTACAAATAATTTCCGTTAAAGTATTAACAATGGGGCTCGTAATTCAGTTAAACTTGAAGATCAAATAATTGGCGAATTGTACTGTTTGGATGATTTGCATATATGTTTCTTAGACTATATAGAAGCAATATATACAAAGATTTCAACCGTCTACCTGTTCCATTCATTGTTCTACTTGTCGAAAGTTACAAATAATTTCCGTTAATGGATTAACAATGGGGCTCATTGTTCACTTAAACTTGAAGAACAAAAAATTGGCGTATTGTACTGTTTGGATGCTTTGCATATATGTTTCGTAGACTATATAGAAGCAATATATACAAATATTTCAACCGTCTAACTGTTTCTAACTGTTCCATTCATTGTTCTACTTGTCGCAAGTTACAAATAATTTCTGTTAAAGTATTAACAATGGGGCTCGTAGTTCACTTAAACTTGAAGATCAAATAATTGGCGAATTGTACTGTTTGGATGATTTGCATATATGTTTCTTAGACTATATAGAAGCAATATATACAAAGATTTCAACCGTCTACCTGTTCCATTCATTGTTCTACTTGTCGAAAGTTACAAATAATTTCCGTTAAGGGATTAACAATGGGGATCGTAGTTTACTTAAACTTGAAGAACAAGAAATTGGCGAATTGTACTGTTTGGATGATTTGCATATATGTTTCTTAGACTATATAGAAGCAATATATACAATGATTTCAACCGTCCACATATTCCATTCATTGTTCTACTTGCCGAAATTTACAAATAATTTCCTTTAAAGGATTAACAATGGGGCTCGTAGTTCACTTAAACATGAAGAACAAAAAATTGGCGAATGGTACTGTTTGGATGCTTTGCATATATGTTTCTTAGACTATATAGAAGCAATATATACAAAGATTTCATCCGTCTACCTGTTCCATTCATTGTTCTACTTGTCGAAAGTTACAAATAATTTCCTTTAAAGGATTAACAATGGGGCTCGTTGTTCACTTAAACTTGAAGAACAATAAATTGGCGAATTGTGCTGTTTGGATGCTTTGCATATATGTTTCTTAGACTATATAGAAGCAATATATACAAAGATTTCAACCGTCTACCTGTTCCATTCATTGTCCTACTTGTCGAAAGTTACAATTAATTTCCGTTAACGGATTAACAATGGGGCTCGTAGTTCACTTAAACTTGAAGTACAAAAATTGGCGAATTGTACTGTTTGGATGCTTTGCATATATGTTTCGTAGACTATATAGAAGCAACATATACAAATATTTCAACCGTCTAACTGTTCCAATCATTGTTCTACTTGTCGAAAATTACAAATAATTTCCGATAAAGGATTAACCATTGGGGCTCATTGTTCACTTACAGTTGAAGAACAACAAATTGGCGAATGGTACTGTTTGGATGCTTTGCATATATGTTTCTTAGACTATATAGAAGCAATAGATACAAAGATTTCAACCGTCTACCTTTTCCATTCATTGTTCTTCTTGTCGAAAGTTACAAATAATTTCCGATAACGGATTAACCATTGGGGCTCATTGTTCACTTAAACTTGAAGAACAAAAAATTGGCGAATTGTACTGTTTGGATGCTTTGCATATATGTTTCTTATACTATATAGAAGCATCATATACAAAGATTTCAATCGTCTACCTGTTCCATTCACTGTTCTACTTTTCGAAAATTACAAATAATTTCCGATAATGGATTAACAATGGGGCTCATTGTTCACTTAAACTTGAAGAACAAAAAATTGGCGAATTGTACTGTTTGGATGCTTTGCATATATGTTTCGTAGACTATATAGAAGCAATATATACAAATATTTCAACCGTCTAACTGTTCCATTCATTGTTCTACTTGTCGAAAATTACAAATAATTTCCGATAAAGTATTAACCATTGGTGCTCATTGTTCACTTAAACTTGAAGAACAAAAAATTGGCGAATGGTACTGTTTGGATGCTTTGCATATATGTTTCTTAGACTATATAGAAGCAATATATACAAAGATTTCAACCATCTACCTGTTCCATTCATTGTTCTACTTGTCGAAAGTTACAAATAATTTCCGATAACGGATTAACCATTGGGGCTCATTGTTCACTTAAACTTGAAGAACAAAAAATTGGCGAATTGTACTGTTTGGATGGTTTGCATATATGTTTCTTATACTATATAGAAGCAATATATACAAAGATTTCAACCGTCTACCTGTTCCATTCACTGTTCTACTTGCCGAAAGTTACAAATAATTTCCGTTAAGGGATTAACAATGGGGATCGTAGTTCACTTAAACTTGAAGAACAAAAAATTGGCGAATTGTACTGTTTGGATGCTTTGCGTACATGTTTCTTAGACTATATGGAAGCAATATATACAAAGATTTCAACCGTCTACGTGTTCCAATCATTGTTCTACTTGTCGAAATTTACAAATAATTTCCTTTAAAGGATTAACAATGGGGCTCATTGTTCACTTACACTTGAAGAACAAAAAATTGGCGAATGGTACTGTTTGGATGCTTTGCATATATGTTTCTTAGACTATATAGAAGCAATATATACAAAGATTTCAACCGTCTACCTGTTCCATTCATTGTTCTTCTTGTCGAAAGTTACAAATAATTTCCGATAACGGATTAACCATTGGGGCTCATTGTTCACTTAAACTTGAAGAACAAAAAATTGGCGAATGGTACTGTTTGGATGCTTTGCATATATGTTTCTTATACTATATAGAAGCAATATATACAAAGATTTCAATCGTCTACCTGTTCCATTCACTGTTCTACTTGTCGAAAATTACAAATAATTTCCGATAATGGATTAACAATGGGGCTCATTGTTCACTTAAACTTGAAGAACAAAAAATTGGCGAATTGTACTGTTTGGATGCTTTGCATATATGTTTCGTAGACTATATAGAAGCAATATATACAAATATTTCAACCGTCTAACTGTTCCATTCATTGTTCTACTTGTCGAAAATTACAAATAATTTCCGATAAAGTATTAACCATTGGTGCTCATTGTTCACTTAAACTTGAAGAACAAAAAATTGGCGAATGGTACTGTTTGGATGCTTTGCATATATGTTTCTTAGACTATATAGAAGCAATATATACAAAGATTTCAACCATCTACCTGTTCCATTCATTGTTCTACTTGTCGAAAGTTACAAATAATTTCCGATAACGGATTAACCATTGGGGCTCATTGTTCACTTAAACTTGAAGAACAAAAAATTGGCGAATTGTACTGTTTGGATGGTTTGCATATATGTTTCTTATACTATATAGAAGCAATATATACAAAGATTTCAACCGTCTACCTGTTCCATTCACTGTTCTACTTGCCGAAAGTTACAAATAATTTCCGTTAAGGGATTAACAATGGGGATCGTAGTTCACTTAAACTTGAAGAACAAAAAATTGGCGAATTGTACTGTTTGGATGCTTTGCGTACATGTTTCTTAGACTATATGGAAGCAATATATACAAAGATTTCAACCGTCTACGTGTTCCAATCATTGTTCTACTTGTCGAAATTTACAAATAATTTCCTTTAAAGGATTAACAATGGGGCTCATTGTTCACTTACACTTGAAGAACAAAAAATTGGCGAATGGTACTGTTTGGATGCTTTGCATATATGTTTCTTAGACTATATAGAAGCAATATATACAAAGATTTCAACCGTCTACCTGTTCCATTCATTGTTCTTCTTGTCGAAAGTTACAAATAATTTCCGATAACGGATTAACCATTGGGGCTCATTGTTCACTTAAACTTGAAGAACAAAAAATTGGCGAATTGTACTGTTTGGATGCTTTGCATATATGTTTCTTATACTATATAGAAGCAATATATACAAAGATTTCAATCGTCTACCTGTTCCATTCACTGTTCTACTTGTCGAAAATTACAAATAATTTCCGATAATGGATTAACAATGGGGCTCATTGTTCACTTAAACTTGAAGAACAAAAAATTGGCGAATTGTACTGTTTGGATGCTTTGCATATATGTTTCGTAGACTATATAGAAGCAATATATACAAATATTTCAACCGTCTAACTGTTCCATTCATTGTTCTACTTGTCGAAAATTACAAATAATTTCCGATAAAGTATTAACCATTGGTGCTCATTGTTCACTTAAACTTGAAGAACAAAAAATTGGCGAATGGTACTGTTTGGATGCTTTGCATATATGTTTCTTAGACTATATAGAAGCAATATATACAAAGATTTCAACCATCTACCTGTTCCATTCATTGTTCTACTTGTCGAAAGTTACAAATAATTTCCGATAACGGATTAACCATTGGGGCTCATTGTTCACTTAAACTTGAAGAACAAAAAATTGGCGAATTGTACTGTTTGGATGGTTTGCATATATGTTTCTTATACTATATAGAAGCAATATATACAAAGATTTCAACCGTCTACCTGTTCCATTCACTGTTCTACTTGCCGAAAGTTACAAATAATTTCCGTTAAGGGATTAACAATGGGGATCGTAGTTCACTTAAACTTGAAGAACAAAAAATTGGCGAATTGTACTGTTTGGATGCTTTGCGTACATGTTTCTTAGACTATATGGAAGCAATATATACAAAGATTTCAACCGTCTACGTGTTCCAATCATTGTTCTACTTGTCGAAATTTACAAATAATTTCCTTTAAAGGATTAACAATGGGGCTCATTGTTCACTTACACTTGAAGAACAAAAAATTGGCGAATGGTACTGTTTGGATGCTTTGCATATATGTTTCTTAGACTATATAGAAGCAATATATACAAAGATTTCAACCGTCTACCTGTTCCATTCATTGTTCTTCTTGTCGAAAGTTACAAATAATTTCCGATAACGGATTAACCATTGGGGCTCATTGTTCACTTAAACTTGAAGAACAAAAAATTGGCGAATTGTACTGTTTGGATGCTTTGCATATATGTTTCTTATACTATATAGAAGCAATATATACAAAAATTTCAACCGTCTACCTGTTCCATTCATTGTTCTACTTGTTGAAATTTTCAAATAATTTCCTTTGAAGGATTAACAATGGGGCTCGTAGTTCACTTAAACTTGAAGAGCAAAAAATTGGCGAATTGTACTGTTTGGATGCTTTGCATATATGTTTCTTAGACTATATAGAAGCAATATATACAAAGATTTCAACCGTCTAACTGTTCCATTCATTGTTCTACTTGTCGAAAGTTACAAATAATTTCCGATAAAGGATTAACAATGGAGCTCATTGTTCACTTAAACTTGAAGAACAAAAAATTGGCGAATGGTACTGTTTGGATGCTTTGCATATATGTTTCTTAGACTATATGGAAGCAATATATACAAAGATTTCAACCGTCTACGTGTTCCAATCATTGTTCTACTTGTAGAAAGTTACAATTAATTTCCGTTAAAGGATTAACAATGGAGCTCATTGTTCACTTAAACTTGAAGACCAAAAAATTGGCGAATTGTACTGTTTGGATGCTTTGCATATATGTTTCGTAGATTATATAGAAGCAATATATACAAAGATTTCAACCGTCTAACTGTTCCATTCATTGTTCTACTTGTCGAAAGTTACAAATAATTTCCGATAAAGGATTAACAATGGAGCTCATTGTTCACTTAAACTTGGAGAACAAAAAATTGGCGAATTGTACTGTTTGGATGCTTTGCATATATGTTTCTTAGACTATAAAGAAGCAATATATACAATAATTTCAACAGTCTACCTGTTCCATTCATTGTTCTACTTGTCGAAATTTACAAATAATTTCCTTTAAAGGATTAACAATGGGGCTCATTGTTCACTTAAACTTGGAGAACAAAAAATTGGCGAATTGTACTGTTTGGATGCTTTGCATATATGTTTCTTAGACTATAAAGAAGCAATATATACAATAATTTCAACAGTCTACCTGTTCCATTCATTGTTCTACTTGTCGAAATTTACAAATAATTTCCGTTAAAGTATTAACAATGGGGCTCGTAGTTCACTTAAACTTGAAGAACAAAAAATTGGCGAATGGTACTGTTTGGATGCTTTGCATATATGTTTCTTAGACTATATAGAAGCAATATATACAAAGATTTCAACCGTCTACCTGTTCCATTCATTGTTCTACTTGTCGAAAGTTACAATTCATTTCCGTTAAAGGATTAACAATGGGGATCGTAGTTTACTTAAACTTGAAGAACAAGAAATTGGCGAATTGTACTGTTTGGATGATTTGCATATATGTTTCTTAGACTATATAGAAGCAAAATATACAATGATTTCAACCGTCTACCTATTCCGTTCATTGTTCTACTTGCCGAAATTTACAAATAATTTCCTTTAAATGATTAACAATGGGGCTCGTAGTTCACTTAAACTTGAAGAACAAAAAATTGGCGAATGGTACAGTTTGGATGCTTTGCATATATATTTCTTAGACTATATAGAAGCAATATATACACAGATTTCAACCGTCTACCTGTTCCATTCATTGTTCTACTTGTCGAAAGTTACAAATAATTTCCTTTAAAGGATTAACAATGGGGCTCGTTGTTCACTTAAACTTGAAGAACAATAAATTGGCGAATTGTACTGTTTGGATGCTTTGCATATATGTTTCTTAGACTATATAGAAGCAATATATACAATGATTTCAACCGTCTACCTATTCCATTCATTGTTCTACTTGTAGAAAGTTACAAATAATTTCCATTTCATGATTATCAATGGGGCTCACTGTTCACTTAAACTTGAAGAACAAAAAATTGGCGAATTGTACTGTTTGGATGCTTTGCATATATGTTTCTTATACTATATAGAAGCAATATATACACAGATTTCAACCGTCTACCTGTTCCATTCATTGTTCTACTTGTCGAAAGTTACAAATAATTTCCTTTAAAGGATTAACAATGGGGCTCGTAGTTCACTTAAACTTGAAGAACAAAAAATTGGCGAATGGTACTGTTTGGATGCTTTGCATATATGTTTCTTAGACTATATAGAAGCAATATATACAAACATTTCAACCATCTACCTGTTCCATTCATTGTTCTACTTGTCGAAAGTTACAAATAATTTCCGATAACGGATTAACCATTGGGGCTCATTGTTCACTTAAACTTGAAGAACAAAAAATTGGCGAATTGTACTGTTTGGATGCTTTGCATATATGTTTCTTATACTATATAGAAACAATATATACAAAGATTTCAACCGTCTACCTTTTCCATTCATTGTTCTACTTGTCGAAAGTTACAAATAATTTCCGATAACGGATAAACCATTGGGGCTCATTGTTCACTTAAACTTGAAGAACAAAAAATTGGCGAATTGTACTGTTTGGATGCTTTGCATATATGTTTCTTATACTATATAGAAGCAATATATACAAAGATTTCAATCGTCTACCTGTTCCATTCACTGTTCTACTTGTCGAAAGTTACAAATAATTTCCGTTAAGGGATTAACAATGGGGATCGTAGTTCACTTAAACTTGAAGAACAAAAAATTGGCGTATTGTACTGTTTGGATGCTTGGCGTACATGTTTCTTAGACTATATGGAAGCAACATATACAAAGATTTCAACCGTCTACGTGTTCCAATCATTGTTCTACTTGTAGAAAGTTACAATTAATTTCCGTTAAGGGATTAACAATGGGGCTCGTAGTTCACTTAAACTTGAAGAACAAAAAATTGGCGAATGGTACTGTTTGGATGCTTTGCATATATGTTTCTTAGACTATATAGAAGCAATATATACAAAGATTTCAACCGTCTACCTGTTCCATTCATTGTTCTACTTGTCGAAAGTTACAAATAATTTCCTTTAAAGGATTAACAATGGGGCTCGTTGTTCACTTAAACTTGAAGAACAATAAATTGGCGAATTGTACTGTTTGGATGCTTTGCATATATGTTTCTTAGACTATATAGAAGCAATATATACAAAGATTTCAACCGTCTACCTGTTCCATTCATTGTTCTACTTGTCGAAAGTTACAATTCATTTCCGTTAAAGGATTAACAATGGGGCTCGTAGTTCACTTAAACTTGAAGTACAAAAAATTGGCGAATTGTACTGTTTGGATGCTTTGCATATATGTTTCGTAGACTATATAGAAGCAATATATACAAAGATTTCAACCGTCTACATGTTCCATTCACTGTTCTACTTGTCGAAAGTTACAAATAATTTCCGTTAAGGGATTAACAATGGGGATCGTACTTTACTTAAACTTGAAGAACAAGAAATTGGCGAATTGTACTGTTTGGATGATTTGCATATATGTTTCTTAGACTATATAGAAGCAATATATACAATGATTTCAACCGTCTACCTATTCCGTTCATTGTTCTACTTGCCGAAATTTACAAATAATTTCCTTTAAATGATTAACAATGGGGCTCGTAGTTCACTTAAACTTGAAGAACAAAAAATTGGCGAATGGTACAGTTTGGATGCTTTGCATATATATTTCTTAGACTATATAGAAGCAATATATACACAGATTTCAACCGTCTACCTGTTCCATTCATTGTTCTACTTGTCGAAAGTTACAAATAATTTCCTTTAAAGGATTAACAATGGGGCTCGTTGTTCACTTAAACTTGAAGAACAATAAATTGGCGAATTGTACTGTTTGGATGCTTGCATATATGTTTCTTAGACTATATAGAAGCAATATATACATTGATTTCAACCGTCTACCTATTCCATTCATTGTTCTACTTGTAGAAAGTTACAAATAATTTCCATTTCATGATTATCAATGGGGCTCACTGTTCACTTAAACTTGAAGAACAAAAAATTGGCGAATTGTACTGTTTGGATGCTTTGCATATATGTTTCTTATACTATATAGAAGCAATATATACACAGATTTCAACCGTCTACCTGTTCCATTCACTGTTCTACTTGTCGAAAGTTACAAATAATTTCCTTTAAAGGATTAACAATGGGGCTCGTAGTTCACTTAAAGTTGAAGAGCAAAAAATTGTCGAATTGTACTGTTTGGATGCTTTGCATATATGTTTCTTAGACTATATAGAAGCAATATATACATTGATTTCAACCGTCTACCTGTTCCATTCATTGTTCTACTTGTCGAAAGTTACAAATAATTTCCTTTAAAGGATTAACAATGGGGCTCATTGTTCACTTAAACTTGGAGAACAAAAAATTGGCGAATTGTACTGTTTGGATGCTTTGCATATATGTTTCTTAGACTATAAAGAAGCAATATATACAATAATTTCAACAGTCTACCTGTTCCATTCATTGTTCTACTTGTCGAAATTTACAAATAATTTCCTTTAAAGGATTAACAATGGGGCTCGTAGTTCACTTAAACTTGAAGAACAAAAAATTGGCGAATGGTACTGTTTGGATGCTTTGCAGATATGTTTCTTAGACTATATAGAAGCAATATATACAAACATTTCAACCATCTACCTGTTCCATTCATTGTTCTACTTGTCGAAAGTTACAAATAATTTCCGATAACGGATTAACCATTGGGGCTCATTGTTCACTTAAACTTGAAGAACAAAAAATTGGCGAATTGTACTGTTTGGATGCTTTGCATATATGTTTCTTATACTATATAGAAACAATATATACAAAGATTTCAACCGTCTACCTGTTCCATTCATTGTTCTACTTGTCGAAAGTTACAAATAATTTCCTTTAAAGGATTAACAATGGGGCTCGTAGTTCACTTAAAATTGAAGGACAAAAAATTGGCGAATGGTACTGTTTGGATGCTTTGCGTACATGTTTCTTAGACTATATGGAAGCAATATATACAAGGATTTCAACCGTCTACCTGTTCCATTCATTGTTCTACTTGTCGAAAGTTACAAATAATTTCCTTTAAAGGATTAACAATGGGGCTCGTTGTTCACTTAAACTTGAAGAACAAAAAAGTGGCGAATGGTACTGTTTGGATGCTTTGCATATATGTTCCTTAGACTATATGGAAGCAATATATACAAAGATTTCAACCGTCTACGTGTTCCAATCATTGTTCTACTTGTAGAAAGTTACAATTAATTTCCGTTAAAGGATTAACAATGGGGCTCGTAGTTCACTTAATCTTGAAGAACAAAAAATTGGCGAATGGTACTGTTTGGATGCTTTGCATATATGTTTCTTAGACTATATAGAAGCAATAGATACAAAGATTTCAACCGTCTACGTGTTCCAATCATTGTTCTACTTGTCGAAAGTTACAAATAATTTCCGTTAAGGGATTAACAATGGAGATCGTAGTTTACTTAAACTTGAAGAACAAGAAATTGGCGAATTGTACTGTTTGGATGCTTTGCATATATGTTTCTTAGACTATATAGAAGCAATATATACAATGATTTCAACCGTCTACCTATTCCATTCATTGTTCTACTTGCCGAAATTTACAAATAATTTCCTTTAAAGCATTAACAATGGGGCTCGTAGTTCACTTAAACTTGAAGTACAAAAAATTGGCGAATGGTACTATTTGGATGCTTTGTATATATGTTTCTTATATTATATAGAAGCAATATATACAAATATTCCAACCGTCTACCTGTTCCATTCATTGTTCTACTTGTCGAAAATTACAAATAATTTCCGATAAAGGATTAACCATTGGGGCTCATTGTTCACTTAATCTTGAAGAACAAAAAATTGGCGAATGGTACTGTTTGGATGCTATGCATATATGTTTCTTAGACTATATAGAAGCAATATATACAATAATTTCAACAGTCTACCTGTTCCATTCATTGTTCTACTTGTCGAAAATTACAAATAATTTCCGATAAAGGATTAACCATTGGGGCTCATTGTTCACTTAAACTTGAAGAACAAAAAATTGGCGAATGGTACTGTTTGGATGCTTTGCATATATGTTTCTTAGACTATATAGAAGCAATAGATACAAAGATTTCAACCGTCTACCTTTTCCATTCATTGTTCTTCTTGTCGAAAGTTACAAATAATTTCCGATAACGGATTAACCATTGGGGCTCATTGTTCACTTAAACTTGAAGAACAAAAAATTGGCGAATTGTACTGTTTGGATGCTTTGCATATATGTTTCGTAGACTATATAGAAGCAATATATACAAATATTTCAACCGTCTAACTGTTCCATTCATTGTTCTACTTGTCGCAAGTTACAAATAATTTCCGTTAAAGTATTAACAATGGGGCTCGTAGTTCAGTTAAACTTGAAGATCAAATAATTGGCGAATTGTACTGTTTGGATGATTTGCATATATGTTTCTTAGACTATATAGAAGCAATATATCCAAAGATTTCAACCGTCTACCTGTTCCATTCATTGTTCTACTTGTCGAAAGTTACAAATAATTTCCGTTAATGGATTAACAATGGGGCTCATTGTTCACTTAAACTTGAAGAACAAAAAATTGGCGAATTGTACTGTTTGGATGCTTTGCATATATGTTTCGTAGACTATATAGAAGCAATATATACAAATATTTCAACCGTCTAACTGTTTCTAACTGTTCCATTCATTGTTCTACTTGTCGCAAGTTACAAATAATTTCTGTTAAAGTATTAACAATGGGGCTCGTAGTTCACTTAAACTTGAAGATCAAATAATTGGCGAATTGTACTGTTTGGATGATTTGCATATATGTTTCTTAGACTATATAGAAGCAATATATACAAAGATTTCAACCGTCTACCTGTTCCATTCATTGTTCTACTTGTCGAAAGTTACAAATAATTTCCGTTAAGGGATTAACAATGGGGATCGTAGTTTACTTAAACTTGAAGAACAAGAAATTGGCGAATTGTACTGTTTGGATGATTTGCATATATGTTTCTTAGACTATATAGAAGCAATATATACAATGATTTCAACCGTCCACCTATTCCATTCATTGTTCTACTTGCCGAAATTTACAAATAATTTCCTTTAAAGGATTAACAATGGGGCTCGTAGTTCACTTAAACATGAAGAACAAAAAATTGGCGAATGGTACTGTTTGGATGCTTTGCATATATGTTTCTTAGACTATATAGAAGCAATAGATACAAAGATTTCAACCGTCTACCTTTTCCATTCATTGTTCTTCTTGTCGAAAGTTACAAATAATTTCCGATAACGGATTAACCATTGGGGCTCATTGTTCACTTAAACTTGAAGAACAAAAAATTGGCGAATTGTACTGTTTGGATGGTTTGCATATATGTTTCTTATACTATATAGTAGCAATATATACAAAGATTTCAACCGTCTACCTGTTCCATTCACTGTTCTACTTGCCGAAAGTTACAAATAATTTCCGTTAAGGGATTAACAATGGGGATCGTAGTTCACTTAAACTTGAAGAACAAAAAATTGGCGAATTGTACTGTTTGGATGCTTTGCGTACATGTTTCTTAGACTATATGGAAGCAATATATACAAAGATTTCAACCGTCTACGTGTTCCAATCATTGTTCTACTTGCCGAAATTTACAAATAATTTCCTTTAAAGGATTAACAATGGGGCTCGTAGTTCACTTAAACATGAAGAACAAAAAATTGGCGAATGGTACTGTTTGGATGCTTTGCATATATGTTTCTTAGACTATATAGAAGCAATAGATACAAAGATTTCAACCGTCTACCTTTTCCATTCATTGTTCTTCTTGTCGAAAGTTACAAATAATTTCCGATAACGGATTAACCATTGGGGCTCATTGTTCACTTAAACTTGAAGAACAAAAAATTGGCGAATTGTACTGTTTGGATGGTTTGCATATATGTTTCTTATACTACATAGAAGCAATATATACAAAGATTTCAACCGTCTACCTGTTCCATTCACTGTTCTACTTGCCGAAAGTTACAAATAATTTCCGTTAAGGGATTAACAATGGGGATCGTAGTTCACTTAAACTTGAAGAACAAAAAATTGGCGAATTGTACTGTTTGGATGCTTTGCGTACATGTTTCTTAGACTATATGGAAGCAATATATACATAGATTTCAACCGTCTACGTGTTCCAATCATTGTTCTACTTGTCGAAATTTACAAATAATTTCCTTTAAAGGATTAACAATGGGGCTCATTGTTCACTTACACTTGAAGAACAAAAAATTGGCGAATGGTACTGTTTGGATGCTTTGCGTACATGTTTCTTAGACTATTAGGAAGCAATATATACTAAGATTTCAAACGTCTACGTGTTCCAATCATTGTTCTACTTGTCGAAATTTACAAATGATTTCCATTAAGGGATTAACAATGGGGCTCGTTGTTCACTTAAACTTGAAGAACAAAAAATTGGCGAATGGTACTGTTTGGATGCTTTGCATATATGTTTCTTAGACTATATAGAAGCAATATATACAAAGATTTCAACCGTCTACCTGTTCCATTCATTGTTCTTCTTGTCGAAAGTTACAAATAATTTCCGATAACGGATTAACCATTGGGGCTCATTGTTCACTTAAACTTGAAGAACAAAAAATTGGCGAATTGTACTGTTTGGATGATTTGCATATATGTTTCTTAGACTATACGGAAGCAATATATACAAATATTTCAACCGTCTACCTGTTCCATTCATTGTTCTACTTGTCGAAAGTTACAAATAATTTCCGATAAAGGATTAACCATTGGGGCTCATTGTTCGCTTAAACTTGAAGAACAAAAAATTGGAGAATTGTACTGTTTGCATTTTTTCCAAATATGTTTCTTAGACTATATAGAAGCAATATATTCAAAGATTTCAACCGTCTACCTGTTCCATTCATTGTTCTACTTGTCGAAAGTTACAAATAATTTCCGATAAAGGATTAACAATGGGGCTCATTGTTCACTTAAACTTGAAGAAGAAAAAATTGGCGAATGGTACTGTTTGGATGCTTTGCATATATGTTTCTTAGACTATATGGAAGCAATATATAATAATATTTCAACCGTCTACGTGTTCCAATCATTGTTCTACTTGTCGAAAGTTACAAATAATTTCCGATAAAGGATTAACAATGGGGCTCATTGTTCACTTAAACTTGAAGAAGAAAAAATTGGCGAATGGTACTGTTTGGATGCTTTGCATATATGTTTCTTAGACTATATGGAAGCAATATATAATAATATTTCAACCGTCTACGTGTTCCAATCATTGTTCTACTTGTAGAAATTTAGAAATAAATTCCTTTAAAGGATTAACAATGGGGCCCGGAGTTCACTTAAACTTGAAGAAGAAAAAATTGGCGAATGGTACTGTTTGGATGCTTTGCATATATGTTTCTTAGACTATATAGAAGCAATATATACAAAGATTTCAACCGTCCACGAGTTCCATTCATTGTTCTACTTGTCGAAAGTTACAAATAATTTCCGTTTCATGATTATCAATGGGGCTCGTTGTTCACTTAAACTTGAAGAACAAAAAATTGGCGAATGGTACTGTTTGGATGCTTTGCACATATGTTTCTTAGACTATATAGAAGCAATATATACAAAGATTTCAACCGTCTACGTGTTCCAATCATTGTTCTACTTGTAGAAATTTACAATTAATTTCCGTTAAAGGATTAACAATGGGGCTCATTGTTCACTTAAACTTGAAGAAGAAAAAATTGGCGAATGGTACTGTTTGGATGCTTTGCATATATGTTTCTTATACTATATAGAAGCAATATATACACAGATTTCAACCGTCTACCTGTTCCATTCATTGTTCTACTTGTCGAAAGTTACAAATAATTTCCATTAAAGGATTAACAATGGGGCTCGTAGTTCACTTAAACTTGAAGAGCAAAAAATTGTCGAATGGTACTGTTTGGATGCTTTGCATATGTGTTTCTTAGACTATTTAGAAGCAATATTTACAAAGATTTCAACCGTCTACCTGTTCCATTCATTGTTCTACTTGTCGAAAGTTACAAATAATTTCCGATAAAGGATTAACAATGGGGCTCATTGTTCACTTAAACTTGAAGATCAAAAAATTGCCGACTTTTACTGTTTAGATGCTTTGCATATAGGTTTCTTCGACTATATAGAAGCAACATATACAAAGATTTCAACCGTCTACCTGTTCTATTCATTGTTCTTCTTGTCGAAAGCTACAAATAGTTTCCGTTTCATGATTATCAATGGGCCTCGTTGTTTACTTAATCTTGAAGAACATAAAATTGGCGACTTGTACTGTTTGGATGCTTTGCATATATGTTTCTTAGACTATATAGAAGCGATATATAAAAAGATTTCAACCGTCTACCAGTTCCATTCATTGATCTACTTGTCGAAATTTACAAATAATTTCCTTTAAAGGATTAACAATGGGGCTCGTTGTTCACTTAAACTTGAAGAACAAAAAATTGGCGAATTGTACTGTTTGGATGATATGCAGATATGTTTCTTAGACTATATAGAAGCAATAGATACAAAGATTTCAACCGTCTACGTGTTCCAATCATTGTTCTACTTGTCGAAATTTACAAATAATTTCCTATAAAGGATTAACAATGGGGCTCGTTGTTCACTTAAACTTGAAGAACAATTAATTGGCGAATTGTACTGTTTGGATGATATGCAGATATGTTTCTTAGACTATATAGAAGCAATATATACAAAGATTTCAACCGTCTACGTGTTCCAATCATTGTTCTACTTGTAGAAATTTACAATTAATTTCCGTTAAAGGATTAACAATGGGGCTCATTGTTCACTTAAACTTGAAGAACAAAAAATTGGCGAATGGTACTGTTTGGATGATTTGCATATATGTTTCTTAGACTATACGGAAGCAATATATACAAATATTTCAACCGTCTACCTGTTCCATTCATTGTTCTACTTGTCGAAAGTTACAAATAATTTCCGATAAAGGATTAACCATTGGGGCTCATTGTTCGCTTAAACTTGAAGAACAAAAAATTGGAGAATTGTACTGTTTGGATTTTTTCCATATATGTTTCTTAGACTATATAGAAGCAATATATTCAAAGATTTCAACCGTCTACCTGTTCCATTCATTGTTCTACTTGTCGAAAGTTACAAATAATTTCCGATAAAGGATTAACAATGGGGCTCATTGTTCACTTAAACTTGAAGAAGAAAAAATTGGCGAATGGTACTGTTTGGATGCTTTGCATATATGTTTCTTAGACTATATGGAAGCAATATATAATAATATTTCAACCGTCTACGTGTTCCAATCATTGTTCTACTTGTCGAAAGTTACAAATAATTTCCGATAAAGGATTAACAATGGGGCTCATTGTTCACTTAAACTTGAAGAAGAAAAAATTGGCGAATGGTACTGTTTGGATGCTTTGCATATATGTTTCTTAGACTATATGGAAGCAATATATAATAATATTTCAACCGTCTACGTGTTCCAATCATTGTTCTACTTGTAGAAATTTAGAAATAAATTCCTTTAAAGGATTAACAATGGGACCCGGAGTTCACTTAAACTTGAAGAAGAAAAAATTGGCGAATGGTACTGTTTGGATGCTTTGCATATATGTTTCTTAGACTATACAGAAGCAATATACAGGGCGGGGCAATAACTATTAGCACCTCAGATATCTTCGAAACTATAAGTTTCACAGAAATATTTGCTGAAATAAAATTGCAGTGTACGAAGGGGCCCATTCGGTGGCGATAATAGTTTGTTTTCAGGTGGAGGTACTTCGGATATTTGAAGGTCACCTCCCTTTTTTTAAATATACCGGTATATTTTTGCTTCCGTATCATGATAGATGATATTAAAACGAGTTCAACGACCTATTATACAAGGTCATTCACGGTCATAGAAAGTAGATAAAGGCGATAATACTTAGGTTTTGGTAGTAAATGAAACATACGTATTGTAAGCAGTAGAAGAAGGCGTAATACTTACCGTTTACTTCACTGAGACTAAACACTGCTTGAAGGACTCTTTAATAAGTTTGCAGGATGTGGCAGCGACGTACAACGAGCACGTCGCATCGAAAACGCGATAACGCGTCGCCACGTAACTTACATTTTCGACAAGAGGCGCTTGAGCTTGGCGACACGTCGGCCCGTCGCCGTTACGATGGGACCTTTGCAGCCCGACCGACCTCGGGAAAACAGCAAATGAAATCAGTTACGGCAATGACCTTGTGTAATAGGTCGTTGAACTCGTTTTAATATCCTCTATCATGATACGGAAGTAAAAATATACCGATCCATTTAAAAAAATGGATGTGACCTTCAAATGTCCGAAGTACCTCCACCTGAAAAAAAACTATTATCGCCACTGGATGGGCCCCTTCGTACTCTGCAATTTTATTTCAGCAAATATTTCTGTGAAACTTATAGTTTCGAAGATATCTGAAGTGCTAATAGTTATTGCCCCACCCTGTATAGTCTAAGAAACATATACGCAAAGCATCCAAACAGTACAATTCGCCAATTTTTTGTTCTTCAAGTTTAAGTGAACTGCGAGCCCCATTGTTAATACTTTAACGGAAATTATTTGTAACTTTCGACAAGTAGAACAATGAATGGACCTTTGATCTTTCTTTAACGTGCAGTACCAGCTATGAAGCACACCCACACGGTCCCCATGGGCGCGGGATTGAGATACGCCCAATCAACGCACATGTGCATTAACAAGCACATGCTACTAGTTACCTACTAGTGTAGGCGAGACCTTTCTAAATCTCTACTGGCTCTGCAGTGTCAGTGCCCGAGCTGAATTAGCGCAGCTCACCCGCCGAGGTAGCCACCTCTCCCCCTGCGATTTGGGGTTACTACATGCCCCCACGAGGCCAACCCTAATGACCAGGTCAGGGCGAAGAATCTGCCCTGGGGCTCAACCTGGTCCCCGTGGTACCAACTTACCCCTTGGTGAGGGGGTAGTCTCGGACATCCGGCACTACTACCAATCAACCTTGGTGAGGTACACGGACTCGGGTAACCCCGGGTGTGTCAATACCCGTGCCTGCCTTCGCAACGCGATAGACAGGCCCCTGAGGGGGAACAATGAATGGAACAGGAAGACGGTTGAAATCATTGTATATATTGCTTCTATATAGTCTAAGAAACATATATGCAAAGCATCCAAATTGTACAATTCGACAATTATTTGTTCTTCAAGTTTAAGTGAACAATTAGCCCCAATGGTTAATCCTTTATCGGAAATTATTTGTAATTTTCGTCAAGTAGAACAATGAATGGAACAGGTAGACGGTTGAAATCTTTGTATATATTGCTTCTATATAATCTAAGAAACATATATGCAAAGCATCCAAACAGTACAAATCGCCAATTATTTCATCTTCATGTTTAAGTGAACTACGAGCCCCATTGTTAAAACTTTAACGGAAATTAATTGTAACTTTCTACAAGTAGAACAATGATTGGAACAGGTAGACGGTTGAAATCATTGTATATATTGCTTCTATATAATCTAAGAAACATATATTCAAAGCATCCAAACAGTACCATTCGCCAATTATTTGTTCTTCAAGTTTAAGTGAACAATGAGCCCCAATGGTTAATCATGAAAGGGAAATTATTTGTAACTTTCGACAAGTAGAACAATGAATGGAACAGGTAGACGGTTGAAATCATTGTATATATTGCTTCTATATAGTTTAAGAAACATATATGCAAAGCATCCAAATTGTACAATTCGACAATTATTTGTTCTTCAAGTTTAAGTGAACAATTAGCCCCAATGGTTAATCCTTTATCGGAAATTATTTGTAATTTTCGTCAAGTAGAACAATGAATGGAACAGGTAGACGGTTGAAATCTTTGTATATATTGCTTCTATATAATCTAAGAAACATATATGCAAAGCATCCAAACAGTACAAATCGCCAATTATTTCATCTTCATGTTTAAGTGAACTACGAGCCCCATTGTTAAAACTTTAACGGAAATTAATTGTAACTTTCTACAAGTAGAACAATGATTGGAACAGGTAGACGGTTGAAATCATTGTATATATTGCTTCTATATAATCTAAGAAACATATATTCAAAGCATCCAAACAGTACCATTCGCCAATTTTTTGTTCTTCAAGTTTAAGTGAACAATGAGCCCCAATGGTTAATCATGAAAGGGAAATTATTTGTAACTTTCGACAAGTAGAACAATGAATGGAACAGGTAGACGGTTGAAATCATTGTATATATTGCTTCTATATAGTTTAAGAAACATATATGCAAAGCATCCAAATAGTACAATTCGACAATTTTTTGTTCTTCAAGTTTAAGTGAACAATTAGCCCCAATGGTTAATCCTTTATCGGAAATTATTTGTAATTTTCGACAAGTAGAACAATGAATGGAACAGGTAGACGGTTGAAATATTTGTATATATTGCTACTATATAATCTAAGAAACATATATGCAAAGCATCCAAACAGTACAAATCGCCAATTATTTCATCTTCATGTTTAAGTGAACTACGAGCCCCATTGTTAAAACTTTAACGGAAATTATTTGTAACTTTCGACAAGTAGAACAATAAATGGAACTGGTAGACGGTTGAAATCATTCTATATATTGCTTCTATATAGTCTAAGAAACATATATGCAAAGCATCCAAACAGTACCATTCGCCAATTTTTTGTTGTTCAAGTTTAAGTGAACAATGAGCCCCAATGGTTAATCCTTTATCGGAAATTACATGTGTAGCCATATTTGTATAGGATTTCGGGATAATGGATCTGGAGACAGTAGATATATTTTTTGAGTGTTTTATTCCTCTTTATGGATGGGAAAAGGCTACAGGAGATTGTATAATTTTATTCGGTAGAGCAAGATTTGACAAAGTAGATCAAGTTAATCAAATACTTGACAAAGCGACTTAAACTTTATTCAAAAGGCGTGAAAACTATGATACGCGAATCTATCTAATTCTCGGGCGTCCAGGAGATGCTCTGTACTCTCTCGTTATGCACGAGGACCCAGGAACACTCCCGTACTCTCCCGTCTCGTCTAAGTCGTCTTGGGCGTCCAGGAGATGCTCTGTACTCTCTCGTTATGCACGAGGACCCAGGAACACTCCCGTACTCTCCCGTCTCGTCTAAGTCGTCTTGGGCGTCCAGGAGATGCTCTGTACTCTCTCGTTATGCACGAGGACCCAGGAACACTCCCGTACTCTCCCGTCTCGTCTAAGTCGTCTTGGGCGTCCAGGAGATGCTCTGTACTCTCTCGTTATGCACGAGGACCCAGGAACACTCCCGTACTCTCCCGTCTCTCCCTAAGTCGTCTCGGGCGTTCAGGAGATGCTCTGTACTCTCTCGTTATGCACGAGGACCCAGGAACACTCCCGTACTCTCCCGTTTCTCTCTAAGTCGTCTCGGGCGTCCAGGAGATGCTCTGTACTCTCTCGTTATGCACGAGGACCCAGGAACACTCCCGTACTCTCCCGTCTCTCTCTAAGTCGTCTCGGGCGTCCAGGAGATGCTCTGTACTCTCTCGTTATGCACGAGGACCCAGGAACACTCCCGTACTCTCCCGTTTCCCTCTAGCAGGCGTCCGGCTATTCGCTGTACTCTCCTGCCAAAGAGGCCCTAACTGCTATCCGAGAGCGGCCGATGGTATTACCTCGTCCTCTCTCTCGGAGCAGAAGAAGAAATCTGTCGTGTCGCGAGCCCTATTTTATATCCGATCGTTGCTACCCTTGGTCGTGAAAATCAACAGTCGCGTTGTCAAGCTGGCTCTCGCGGACCCTGCCTCGCGTCTCGCGTCCCCGCTGCGCTCGGCGGTCCATCGTCGGGCGTAAGAATTACGCGAGGCTTCGCCGTTTCGCGTTTCTCTTCCTAATTTTCGTTGTCGCTATGCTACACATGTAATTTTCGACAAGTAGAACAATGTATGGAACAGGTAGACGGTTGAAATCATTGTATATATTGCTTCTATATAATCTAAGAAACATATATTCAAAGCATCCAAACAGTACAATTCGCCAATTTTTTGTTCTTCAAGTTTAAGTAAACTACGATCCCCATTGTTAATCCCTTAACGGAAATTATTTGTAACTTTCGACAAGTAGAACAATGAATGGAACAGGTAGACGGTTGAAACCTTTGTATATATTGCTTCTATATAGTCTAAGAAACATATATGCAAAGCATCCAAACAGTACCATTCGCCAATTTTTTGTTCTTCAAGTTTAAGTGAACTACGAGCCCCATTGTTAATCCTTTAAAGGAAATTATTTGTAAATTTCGACAAGTAGAACAATGAATGGAACAGGTAGATTGTTGAAATCATTGTATATATTGCTTCTATATAGTCTAAGAAACATGTATGCAAAGCATCCAAACAGTACAATTCGCCAATTTTTTGTTCTTCAAGTTTAAGTGAACTACGAGCCCCATTGTTAATACTTTAACGGAAATTATTTGTAATTTCCGACAAGTAGAACAATGAATGGAACAGGTAGACGGTTGAAATCAATGTATATATTGCTTCTATATAGTCTAAGAAACATATATGCAAAGCATCCAAACTGCACCATTCGCCAATTTTTTGTTCTTCAAGTTTAAGTGAACAATGAGCCCCATTGTTAATCCTTTATCGGAAATTATTTGTAACTTTCGACAAGTAGAACAATGAATGGAACTGGTAGACTGTTGAAATCATTGTATATATTGCTTCTATATAGTCTAAGAAACATATATGCAAATCATCCAAACAGTACAATTCGCCAATTTCTTGTTCTTCAAGTTTAAGTAAACTACGATTCCCATTGTTAATCCTTTAAAGGAAATTATTTGTAACTTTCGACAAGAAGAACAATGAATGGAACAGGTAGACGGTTGAAATCATTGTATATATTGCTTCTATACAGTCTAAGAAACATATATGCAAAGCATCCAAACAGTACAATTAGCCAATTTTTTGTTCTTCAAGTTTAAGTGAACAATGAGCCCCAATGGATAATCCGTTATCGGAAATTATTTGTAACTTTCGACAAGTAGAACAATGAATGGAACAGGTAGACGGTTGAAATCTTTGTATACTCTGCTTCTATATAGTCTAAGAAACATATATGCAAAGCATCCAAACAGTACCATTCGCCAATTTTTTGTTCTTCAAGTTTAAGTGAACTACGAGCCCCATTGATAATCATGAAATGGAAATTATTTGTAACTTTCTACAAGTAGAACAATGAATAGAACAGGTAGACGGTTGAAATCTTTGTATATATTGCTTCTATATAGTATAAGAAACATATATGCAAAGCATCCAAACAGTACAATTCGCCAATTTTTTGTTCTTCAAGTATATGTGAACTACGAGCCCCATTGATAATCATGAAATGGAAATTATTTGTAACTTTCTACAAGTAGAACAATGAATAGTACAGGTAGACGGGTGAAATCTTTCTATATATTGCATCTAAATAGTCTAAGAAACATATATGCAAAGCATCCAAACAGTACCATTCGCCAATTTTTTGTTCTTCAAGTTTAAGTGAACTACGAGCCCCATTGTTAATCCTTTAAAGGAAATTATTTGTAAATTTCGACAAGTAGAACAATGAATTGAACAGGTAGACTGTTGAAATCATTGTATATATTGCTTCTATATAGTCTAAGAAACATATATGCAAATCATCCAAACAGTACAATTCGCCAATTTCTTGTTCTTCAAGTTTAAGTAAACTACGAATCCCATTGTTAATCCCTTAACGGAAATTATTTCTAACTTTCGACAAGTAGAACAATGAATGGAACAGGTAGACTGTTGAAATCTTTGTATATATTGCTTCTATATAGTCTAAGAAACATATATGCAAAGCATCCAAACAGTACCATTCGCCAATTTTTTGTTCTTCAAGTTTAAGTGAACAATGAGCCCCATTGTTAATCCTTTATCGGAAATTATTTGTAACTTTCGACAAGTAGAACAATGATTGGAACTCGTAGACGGTTGAACTCTTTGTATATATTGCTTCCATATAGTCTAAGAAACATGTACGCAAAGCATCCAAACAGTACCGTCCGCCAATTTTTTGTTCTTCAAGTTTAAGTGAACTACGAGCCCCATTGTTAATCCTTTAAAGGAAATTATTTGTAAATTTCGACAAGTAGAACATTGAATGGAACAGGTAGACGGTTGAAATCTTTGTATATATTGCTTCTATATAGTATAAGAAACATATATGCAAAGCATCCAAACAGTACAATTCGCCAATTTTTTATTCTTCAAGTTTAAGTGAACAATGAGCCCCAATGGTTAATCCGTTATCGGAAATTATTTGTAACTTTCGACAAGTAGAACAATGAATGGAACTGGTAGACGGTTGAAATCTTTGTATATATTGCTTCTATATAGTCTAAGAAACATATATGCAAAGCATCCAAACAGTACCATTCGCCAATTTTTTGTTCTTCAAGTTTAAGTGAACAATGAGCCCCATTGTTAATCCTTTATCGGAAATTATTTGTAACTTTCGACAAGTAGAACAATGAATGGAACAGGTAGACGGTTGAAATCTTTGTATATATTGCTTCTATATAGTCTAAGAAACATATATGCAAAGCATCCAAACAGTACAATTCGCCAATTTATTGTTCTTCAAGTTTAAGTGAACAACGAGCCCCATTGTTAATCCTTTAAAGGAAATTATTTGTAATTTTCGACAAGTAGAACAATGAATGGAACAGGTAGACGGTTGAAACCTTTGTATATATTGCTTCTATATAGTCTAAGAAACATATATGCAAAGCATCCAAACAGTACCATTCGCCAATTTTTTGTTCTTCAAGTTTAAGTGAACTACGAGCCCCATTGTTAATCCTTTAAAGGAAATTATTTGTAAATTTCGACAAGTAGAACAATGAATGGAACAGGTAGATTGTTGAAATCATTGTATATATTGCTTCTATATAGTCTAAGAAACATGTATGCAAAGCATCCAAACAGTACAATTCGCCAATTTTTTGTTCTTCAAGTTTAAGTGAACTACGAGCCCCATTGTTAATACTTTAACGGAAATTATTTGTAATTTCCGACAAGTAGAACAATGAATGGAACAGGTAGACGGTTGAAATCAATGTATATATTGCTTCTATATAGTCTAAGAAACATATATGCAAAGCATCCAAACTGCACCATTCGCCAATTTTTTGTTCTTCAAGTTTAAGTGAACAATGAGCCCCATTGTTAATCCTTTATCGGAAATTATTTGTAACTTTCGACAAGTAGAACAATGAATGGAACTGGTAGACTGTTGAAATCATTGTATATATTGCTTCTATATAGTCTAAGAAACATATATGCAAATCATCCAAACAGTACAATTCGCCAATTTCTTGTTCTTCAAGTTTAAGTAAACTACGATTCCCATTGTTAATCCTTTAAAGGAAATTATTTGTAACTTTCGACAAGAAGAACAATGAATGGAACAGGTAGACGGTTGAAATCATTGTATATATTGCTTCTATACAGTCTAAGAAACATATATGCAAAGCATCCAAACAGTACAATTAGCCAATTTTTTGTTCTTCAAGTTTAAGTGAACAATGAGCCCCAATGGATAATCCGTTATCGGAAATTATTTGTAACTTTCGACAAGTAGAACAATGAATGGAACAGGTAGACGGTTGAAATCTTTGTATACTCTGCTTCTATATAGTCTAAGAAACATATATGCAAAGCATCCAAACAGTACCATTCGCCAATTTTTTGTTCTTCAAGTTTAAGTGAACTACGAGCCCCATTGATAATCATGAAATGGAAATTATTTGTAACTTTCTACAAGTAGAACAATGAATAGAACAGGTAGACGGTTGAAATCTTTGTATATATTGCTTCTATATAGTATAAGAAACATATATGCAAAGCATCCAAACAGTACAATTCGCCAATTTTTTGTTCTTCAAGTATAAGTGAACTACGAGCCCCATTGATAATCATGAAATGGAAATTATTTGTAACTTTCTACAAGTAGAACAATGAATAGTACAGGTAGACGGGTGAAATCTTTCTATATATTGCATCTAAATAGTCTAAGAAACATATATGCAAAGCATCCAAACAGTACCATTCGCCAATTTTTTGTTCTTCAAGTTTAAGTGAACTACGAGCCCCATTGTTAATCCTTTAAAGGAAATTATTTGTAAATTTCGACAAGTAGAACAATGAATTGAACAGGTAGACTGTTGAAATCATTGTATATATTGCTTCTATATAGTCTAAGAAACATATATGCAAATCATCCAAACAGTACAATTCGCCAATTTCTTGTTCTTCAAGTTTAAGTAAACTACGATTCCCATTGTTAATCCCTTAACGGAAATTATTTCTAACTTTCGACAAGTAGAACAATGAATGGAACAGGTAGACGGTTGAAATCAATGTATATATTGCTTCTATAAAGTCTAAGAAACATATATGCAAAGCATCCAAACAGAACCATTCGGCAATTTTTTGTTCTTCAAGTTTAAGTGAACTACGAGCCCCATTGTTAATCATTTATAGGAAATTATTTGTAAATTTCGACAAGTAGAACAATGAATGGAACAGGTAGACGGTTGAAATCAATGTATATATTGCTTCTATAAAGTCTAAGAAACATATATGCAAAGCATCCAAACAGTACCATTCGCCAATTTATTGTTCTTCAAGTTTAAGTGAACAACGAGCCCCATTGATAATCACGAAATGGAAATTATTTGTAACTTTCTACAAGTAGAACAATGAATAGTACAGGTAGACGGGTGAAATCTTTCTATATATTGCATATAAATAGTCTAAGAAACATATATGCAAAGCATCCAAACAGTACCATTCGCCAATTTTTTGTTCTTCAAGTTTAAGTGAACTACGAGCCCCATTGTTAATCCTTTAAAGGAAATTATTTGTAAATTTCGACAAGTAGAACAATGAATTGAACAGGTAGACTGTTGAAATCATTGTATATATTGCTTCTATATAGTCTAAGAAACATATATGCAAATCATCCAAACAGTACAATTCGCCAATTTCTTGTTCTTCAAGTTTAAGTAAACTACGATTCCCATTGTTAATCCCTTAACGGAAATTATTTCTAACTTTCGACAAGTAGTACAATGAATGGAACAGGTAGACGGTTGAAATCATTGTATATATTGCTTCTATATAGTCTAAAAAACATATCTGCAAATCATCCACACAGTACAATTCGCCAATTATTTGATCTTCAAGTTTAAGTGAACTACGAGCCCCATTGTTAATACTTTAACGGAAATTATTTGTAACTTGCGACAAGTAGAACAATGAATGGAACAGGTAGACGGTTGAAATCTTTGTATATGTTGCTTCTTTATAATCTAAGAAACATATATGCAAAGCATCCAAACAGTACAATTCGCCAATTTTTTGTTCTTCAAGTTTAAGTGAACTACGAGCCCAATTGTTAATCCTTTAAAGGAAATTATTTGTAAATATCGCCAAGTAGAACAATGAATGGATCATGTAGACGGTTGAAATCATTGTATATATTGCTTCTATATAGTCTAAGAAACATATATGCAAAGCATCCAAACAGTACCATTCGCCAATTTTTTGTTCTTCAAGTTTAAGTGAACAACGAGCCCCAATGGTTAATCCTTTATCGGAAATTACTTGTAATTTTCGACAAGTAGAACAATGATTGGAACAGGTAGACGGTTGAAATCATTGTATATATTGCTTCTATATAGTCTAAAAAACATATCTGCAAATCATCCACACAGTACAATTCGCCAATTATTTGTTCTTCAAGTTTAAGTGAACTACGAGCCCCATTGTTAATACTTTAACGGAAATTATTTGTAACTTGCGACAAGTAGAACAATGAATGGAACAGGTAGACGGTTGAAATCTTTGTATATGTTGCTTCTTTATAATCTAAGAAACATATATGCAAAGCATCCAAACAGTACAATTCGCCAATTTTTTGTTCTTCAAGTTTAAGTGAACTACGAGCCCAATTGTTAATCCTTTAAAGGAAATTATTTGTAAATATCGCCAAGTAGAACAATGAATGGATCATGTAGACGGTTGAAATCATTGTATATATTGCTTCTATATAGTCTAAGAAACATATATGCAAAGCATCCAAACAGTACCATTCGCCAATTTTTTGTTCTTCAAGTTTAAGTGAACAACGAGCAATAATGGTTAATCCTTTATCGGAAATTACTTGTAATTTTCGACAAGTAGAACAATGATTGGAACAGGTAGACGGTTGAAATCTTTGTATATATTGCGTCTATATAATCTAAGAAACATATATGCAAAGCATCTAAACAGTACAATTCGCCAATTTATTGTTCTTCAAGTTTAAGTGAACAACGAGCCCCATTGTTAATCCTTTATCGGAAATTATTTGTAACTTTCGACAAGTAGAACAATGAATGGAACAGGTAGACGGTTGAAATCTTTGTATATATTGCTTCTATATAGTCTAAGAAACATATATGCAAAGCATCCAAACAGTACCATTCGCCAATTTTTTGTTCTTCAAGTTTAAGTGAACTACGAGCCCCATTGTTAATCCTTTAAAGGAAATTATTTGTAAATTTCGACAAGTAGAACAATGAATGGAACAGGTAGACTGTTGAAATCATTGTATATATTGCTACTATATAGTCTAAGAAACATATACGCATAGCGTCCAAACAGTACAATTCGCCAATTTTTTGCTCTTCAAGTTTAAGTGAACTACGAGCCCCATTGTTAATTCTTTAAAGGAAATTATTTGTAAATTTCGGCAAGTAGAACAATTAATGGAACAGGTAGACTGTTGAAATCCTTGTATATATTGCTTCTATATAGTCTAAGAAACATATATGCAAAGCATCCAAACAGTACCATTCGCCAATTTTTTGTTCTTCAAGTTTAAGTGAACAACGAGCCCCAATGGTTAATCCTTTATCGGAAATTATTTGTATCTTTCGACAAGTAGAACAATGAATGGAACAGGTAGACGGTTGAAATCTTTGTATATATTGCCTCTATATAGTCTAAGAAACATATATGCAAAGCATCCAAACAGTACCATTCGCCAATTTTTTGTTCTTCAAGTTTAAGTGAACTACGATTCCCATTGTTAATCCTTTATCGGAAATTATTTGTAATTTTCGACAAGTAGAACAATGATTGGAACAGGTAGACTGTTGAAATCTTTGTATATATTGCGTCTATATAATCTAAGAAACATATATGCAAAGCATCTAAACAGTACAATTCGCCAATTTATTGTTCTTCAAGTTTAAGTGAACAACGAGCCCCATTGTTAATCCTTTATCGGAAATTATTTGTAACTTTCGACAAGTAGAACAATGAATGGAACAGGTAGACGGTTGAAATCTTTGTATATATTGCTTCTATATAGTCTAAGAAACATATATGCAAAGCATCCAAACAGTACCATTCGCCAATTTTTTGTTCTTCAAGTTTAAGTGAACTACGAGCCCCATTGTTAATCCTTTAAAGGAAATTATTTGTAAATTTCGACAAGTAGAACAATGAATGGAACAGGTAGACTGTTGAAATCATTGTATATATTGCCACTATATAGTCTAAGAAACATATATGCATAGCGTCCAAACAGTACAATTCGCCAATTTTTTGCTCTTCAAGTTTAAGTGAACTACGAGCCCCATTGTTAATTCTTTAAAGGAAATTATTTGTAAATTTCGGCAAGTAGAACAATTAATGGAACAGGTAGACTGTTGAAATCCTTGTATATATTGCTTCTATATAGTCTAAGAAACATATATGCAAAGCATCCAAACAGTACCATTCGCCAATTTTTTGTTCTTCAAGTTTAAGTGAACTACGAGCCCCATTGTTAATCCTTTAAAGGAAATTATTTGTAAATTTCGACAAGTAGAACAATGAATGGAACAGGTAGACGGTTGAAATCAATGTATATATTGCTTCTATATAGTCTAAGAAACATATATGCATAGCATCCAAACAGTACAATTCGCCAATTTATTGTTCTTCAAGTTTAAGTGAACAACGAGCACCATTGTTAATCCTTTAAAGGAAATTATTTGTAAATTTCGACAAGTAGAACAATGAATGGAACAGGTAGACGGTTGAAATCAATGTATATATTGCTTCTATATAGTCTAAGAAACATATATGCATAGCATCCAAACAGTACAATTCGCCAATTTATTGTTCTTCAAGTTTAAGTGAACAACGAGCGCCATTGTTAATCCTTTAAAGGAAATTATTTGTAAATTTCGACAGGTAGAACAATGATTGGCACACGTAGACGGTTGAAATATTTGTATATATTGCTTCCATATAGTCTATGAAACATATATGCAAAGCATCCAAACAGTACCATTCGCCAATTTTTTGTTCTTCAAGGTTAAGTGAACAATGAGCCCCATTGTTAATCCTTTATCGGAAATTATTTGTAACTTTCGACCAGTAGAACAATGAATGGAACTGGTAGACGGTTGAAATCTTTGTATATATTGCTTCTATATAGTCTAAGAAACATATATGCAAAGCATCCAAACAGTACCATTCGCCAATTTTATGTTCTTCAGGTTTAAGTGAACAACGAGCCCCATTGTTAATACTTTAACGGAAATTATTTGTAACTTCCGACAAGTAGAACAATGAATGGAACAGGTAGACGGTTGAAATCAATGTATATATTGCTTCTATATAGTCTAAGAAACATATATGCAAAGCATCCAAACAGTACCATTCGCCAATTTTTTGTTCTTCAAGTTTAAGTGAACAACGAGCCCCAATGGTTAATCCTTTATCGGAAATTACTTGTAATTTTCGACAAGTAGAACAATGATTGGAACAGGTAGACTGTTGAAATCTTTGTATATATTGCGTCTATATAATCTAAGAAACATATATGCAAAGCATCTAAACAGTACAATTCGCCAATTTATTGTTCTTCAAGTTTAAGTGAACAACGAGCCCCATTGTTAATCCTTTATCGGAAATTATTTGTAACTTTCGACAAGTAGAACAATGAATGGAACAGGTAGACGGTTGAAATCTTTGTATATATTGCTTCTATATAGTCTAAGAAACATATATGCAAAGCATCCAAACAGTACCATTCGCCAATTTTTTGTTCTTCAAGTTTAAGTGAACTACGAGCCCCATTGTTAATCCTTTAAAGGAAATTATTTGTAAATTTCGACAAGTAGAACAATGAATGGAACAGGTAGACTGTTGAAATCATTGTATATATTGCTACTATATAGTCTAAGAAACATATATGCATAGCGTCCAAACAGTACAATTCGCCAATTTTTTGCTCTTCAAGTTTAAGTGAACTACGAGCCCCATTGTTAATTCTTTAAAGGAAATTATTTGTAAATTTCGGCAAGTAGAACAATTAATGGAACAGGTAGACTGTTGAAATCCTTGTATATATTGCTTCTGTATAGTCTAAGAAACATATATGCAAAGCATCCAAACAGTACCATTCGCCAATTTTTTGTTCTTCATGTTTAAGTGAACAACGAGCCCCAATGGTTAATCCTTTATCGGAAATTATTTGTATCTTTCGACAAGTAGAACAATGAATGGAACTGGTAGACGGTTGAAATCTTTGTATATATTGCCTCTATATAGTCTAAGAAACATATATGCAAAGCATCCAAACAGTACCATTCGCCAATTTTTTGTTCTTCAAGTTTAAGTGAACTACGAGCCCCATTGTTAATCCTTTAAAGGAAATTATTTGTAAATTTCGACAAGTAGAACAATGAATGGAACAGGTAGACGGTTGAAATCAATGTATATATTGCTTCTATATAGTCTAAGAAACCTATATGCAAAGCATCCAAACAGTAACAATCGCCAATTTTTTGATCTTCAAGTTTAAGTGAACAGCGAGCCCCATTGATAATCATGAAATGGAAATTATTTGTAACTTTCTACAAGTAGAACAATGAATAGTACGGGTAGACGGGTGAAATCTTGCTATATATTGCTTCTAAATAGTCTAAGAAACATATATGCAAAGCATCCAAACAGTACAATTCGCCAATTTTTTGTTCTTCAAGTTTAAGTGAACTACGAGCCCAATTGTTAATCCTTTAAAGGAAATTATTTGTAAATATCGACAAGTAGAACAATGAATGGATCATGTAGACGGTTGAAATCATTGTATATATTGCTTCTATATAGTCTACGAAACATATATGCAAAGCATCCAAACAGTACAATTCGACAATTTTTTGTTCTTCAAGTTTAAGTGAACTACGAGCCCCATTGTTAATACTTTAACGGAAATTAATTGTAACTTTCTACAAGTAGAACAATGATTGGAACACGTAGACGGTTGAAATCTTTGTATATATTGCTTCCATATAGTCTAAGAAACATATATGCAAAGCATCCAAACAGTACCATTCGCCAATTTTTTGTCCTTCAAGTTTAAGTGAACAATGAGCCCCATTGTTAATCCTTTATCGGAAATTATTTGTAACTTTCGACAAGTAGAACAATGAATGGAACAGGTAGACGGTTGAAATCTTTGTATATATTGCTTCTATATAGTCTAAGAAACATATATGCAAAGCATCCAAACAGTACAATTCGCCAATTTTTTGTTCTTCAAGTTTAAGTGAACAATGAGCCCCAATGGGTAATCCTTTATCGGAAATTATTTGTAATTTTCGACAAGTAGAACAATGAATGGAACAGGTAGACGGTTGAAATCAATGTATATATTGCTTCTATAAAGTCTAAGAAACATGTATGCAAAGCATCCAAACAGTACCATTCGGCAATTTTTTGTTCTTCAAGTTTAAGTGAACTACGAGCCCCATTGTTAATCATTTATAGGAAATTATTTGTAAATTTCGACAAGTAGAACAATGAATGGAACAGGTAGACGGTTGAAATCAATGTATATATTGCTTCTAGAAAGTCTAAGAAACATATATGCAAAGCATCCAAACAGTACCATTCGCCAATTTTTTGTTTTTCAAGTTTAAGTGAACAATGAGCCCCAATGGTTAACCCTTTATCGGAAATTATTTGTAACTTTCGACAAGTAGAACAATGAATGGGACAGGTAGACGGTTGAATTCTTTGTATATATTGCTTCTATATAGTCTAAGAAACATATATGCAAAGCATCCAAACAGTACAATTCGCCAATTTATTGTTCTTGAAGTTTAAGTGAACAACGAGCCCCATTGTTAATCCTTTAAAGGAAATTATTTGTAAATTTCGACAAGTAGAACAATGATTGGAACACGTAGACGGTTGAAATCTTTGTATATATTGCTTCCATATAGTCTAAGAAACATATACGCAAAGCATCCAAACAGGACCATTCGCCAATTTTTTGTTCTTCAAGTTTAAGTGAACTACGAGCCCCATTGATAATCATGAAATGGAAATTATTTGTAACTTTCTACAAGTAGAACAATGAATAGTACAGGTAGACGGGTGAAATCTTTCTATATATTGCATCTAAATAGTCTAAGAAACATATATGCAAAGCATCCAAACAGTACCATTCGCCAATTTTTTGTTCTTCAAGTTTAAGTGAACTACGAGCCCCATTGTTAATCCTTTAAAGGAAATTATTTGTAAATTTCGACAAGTAGAACAATGAATTGAACAGGTAGACTGTTGAAATCATTGTATATATTGCTTCTATATAGTCTAAGAAACATATATGCAAATCATCCAAACAGTACAATTCGCCAATTTCTTGTTCTTCAAGTTTAAGTAAACTACGATTCCCATTGTTAATCCCTTAACGGAAATTATTTCTAACTTTCGACAAGTAGAACAATGATTGGAACAGGTAGACGGTTGAAATCTTTGTATATATTGCGTCTATATAATCTAAGAAACATATATGCAAAGCATCTAAACAGTACAATTCGCCAATTTATTGTTCTTCAAGTTTAAGTGAACAACGAGCCCCATTGTTAATCCTTTATCGGAAATTATTTGTAACTTTCGACAAGTAGAACAATGAATGGAACAGGTAGACGGTTGAAATCTTTGTATATATTGCTTCTATATAGTCTAAGAAACATATATGCAAAGCATCCAAACAGTACCATTCGCCAATTTATTGTTCTTGAAGTTTAAGTGAACAACGAGCCCCATTGTTAATCCTTTAAAGGAAATTATTTGTAAATTTCGACAAGTAGAACAATGATTGGAACAGGTAGACGGTTGAAATCTTTGTATATATTGCTTCTATATAGTCTAAGAAACATATATGCAAAGCATCCAAACAGTACAATTCGACAATTTTTTGTTCTTCAAGTTTAGTGAACAATGAGCCCCAATGGTTAATCCTTTATCGGAAATTATTTGTAACTTTCGACAAGTAGAACAATGAATGGAACAGGTAGGCGGGTGAAATCTTTGTATATATTACTTCTATATAGTCAAAGAAACATATATGCAAAACATCCAAACAGTACCATTCGCCAATTTTTTGTTCTTCAAGTTTAAGTGAACAATGAGCCCCAATGGTTAATCCTTTATCAGAAATTATTTGTAAATTTCGACAAGTAGAACAATGAATGGAACAGGTAGACTGTTGAAATCATTGTATATATTGCTTCTATATAGTCTAAGAAACATATATGCAAAGCATCCAAACAGTTCAATTCGCCAATTTTTTGTTCTTCAAGTTTAAGTGAACAACGAGCCCCATTGTTAATCCTTTAACGGAAATTAATTGTAACTTTCTACAAGTAGAACAATGAATGGAATAGGTAGACGGTTGAAATCTTTGTATATATTGCTTCTATATACTCTAAGAAACATATATGCAAAGCATCCAAACAGTACAATTCGCCAATTTATTGTTCTTCAAGTTTAAGTGAACAACGAGCCCCATTGTTAATCCTTTAAAGGAAATTATTTGTAAATTTCGACAAGTAGAACAATGAATGGAACAGGTAGACGGTTGAAATCTTTGTATATATTGCTTCTATATAATCTAAGAAACATATATGCAAAGCATCCAAACAGTACCATTCGCCAATTTTTTGTTCTTCAAGTTTAAGTGAACTACGAGCCCCATTGTTAATCCTATAAAGGAAATTATTTGTAAATTTCTACAAGTAGAACAATGATTGGAACACGTAGACGGTTGAAATCTTTGTATATATTGCTTCTATATAGTCTAAGAAACATATATGCAAAGCATCCAAACAGTACAATTCGCCAATTTTTTGTTCTTCAAGTTTAAGTGAACAATGAGACCCATTGTTAATCCTTTATCGGAAATTATTTGTAACTTTCGACAAGTAGAACAATGAATGGAACAGGTAGACGGTTGAAGTCTTTGTATATATTGCGTCTATATAGTCTAAGAAACATATATGCAAAGCATCCAAACAGTACCATTCGCCAATTTTTTGTTCTTCAAGTTTAAGTGTACTACGAGCCCCATTGTTAATCCTTTAAAGGAAATTATTTGTAAATTTCGACAAGTAGAACAATGATTGGAACACGTAGACGGTTGACATCTTTGTATATATTGCTTCCATATAGTCTAAGAATCATATATGCAAAGCATCCAAACAGTACCATTCGCCAATTTTTTGTTCTTCAAGTTTAAGTGAACAATGAGACCCATTGTTAATCCTTTATCGGAAATCATTTGTAACTTCCGACAAGTAGAACAATGAATAGAACAGGTAGACGGTTGAAATCTTTGTATATGTTGCTTCTATATAGTCTAAGAAACCTATATGCAAAGCATCTAAACAGTGACATTCGCCAATTTTTTGATATTCAAGTTTAAGTGAACAGCGAGCCCCAATGATAATCATGAAATGGAAATTATTTGTAACTTTCTACAAGTAGAACAATGAATAGTACAGGTAGACGGGTGAAATCTTTCTACATATTGCTTCTAAATAGTCTAAGAAACACATATGCAAAGCATCCAAACAGTTCAATTCGCCAATTTTTTGTTCTTCAAGTTTAAGTGAACTACGATCCCCATTGTTAATCCCTTAACGGAAATTATTTGTAACTTTCGACAAGTAGAACAATGAATGGAACAGGTAGATGGTTGAAAACATTGTATATATTGCTTCTATATAGTCTAAGAAACATATATGCAAAGCATCCAAACAGTACAATTCGACAATTTTTTGTTCTTCAAGTTTAAGTGAACAATGAGCCCCAATGGTTAATCCGTTATCGGAAATGATTTGTAACTTTCGACAAGTAGAACAATGAATGGAACAGGTAGACGGTTGAAATCTTTGTATATATTGCTTCTATATAGTCTAAGAAACATATATGCAAAGCATCCAAACAGTACCATTCGCCAATTTTTTGTTCTTCAAGTTTAAGTGAACTACGAGCCCCATTGCTAATCCTTTAAAGGAAATTATTTGTAAATTTCGACAAGTAGAACAATGAATGGATCAGGTAGACGGTTGAAATCTTTGTATATATTGCTTCAATATAGTCTAAGAAACATATATGCAAAGCATCCAAACAGTACAATTCGCCAATTTTTTGTTCTTGAAGTTTAATTGAACAATGAGCCCCAATGGTTAATCCTTTATCGGAAATTATTTGTAACTTTCGACAAGTAGAACAATGAATGGAACAGGTAGACGCTTGAAATCTTTGTATATATTGCTTCTATATATTCTAAGAAACATATATGCAAAGCATCCAAACAGTACAATTCGACAATTTTTTGTTCTTCAAGTTTAGTGAACAATGAGCCCCAATGGTTAATCCTTTATCGGAAATTATTTGTAATTTTCGACAAGTAGAACAATGAATGGAACAGGTAGACGGTTGAAATCATTGTATATATTGCTTCTATATAGTCTAAGAAACATATATGCAAAGCATCCAAACAGTACAATTCGCCAATTTTATGTTCTTCAAGTTTAAGTGAACAATGAGCCCCAATGCTTAATCCGTTATCGGATATTATTTGTAACTTTCGACAAGTAGAACAATGAATGGAACAGGTAGATGGTTGAAATCTTTGTATATATTGCTTCTATATAGTCTAAGAAACATATATGCAAAGCATCCAAACAGTACAATTCGACAATTTTTTGTTCTTCAAGTTTAGTGAACAATGAGCCCCAATGGTTAATCCTTTATCGGAAATTATTTGTAACTTTCGACAAGTAGAACAATGAATGGAACAGGTAGGCGGGTGAAATCTTTGTATATATTACTTCTATATAGTCAAAGAAACATATATGCAAAACATCCAAACAGTACCATTCGCCAATTTTTTGTTCTTCAAGTTTAAGTGAACAATGAGCCCCAATGGTTAATCCTTTATCAGAAATTATTTGTAAATTTCGACAAGTAGAACAATGAATGGAACAGGTAGACTGTTGAAATCATTGTATATATTGCTTCTATATAGTCTAAGAAACATATATGCAAAGCATCCAAACAGTACAATTCGCCAATTTTTTGTTCTTCAAGTTTAAGTGAACAACGAGCCCCATTGTTAATCCTTTAACGGAAATTAATTGTAACTTTCTACAAGTAGAACAATGAATGGAATAGGTAGACGGTTGAAATCTTTGTATATATTGCTTCTATATACTCTAAGAAACATATATGCAAAGCATCCAAACAGTACAATTCGCCAATTTATTGTTCTTCAAGTTTAAGTGAACAACGAGCCCCATTGTTAATCCTTTAAAGGAAATTATTTGTAAATTTCGACAAGTAGAACAATGAATGGAACAGGTAGACGGTTGAAATCTTTGTATATATTGCTTCTATATAATCTAAGAAACATATATGCAAAGCATCCAAACAGTACCATTCGCCAATTTTTTGTTCTTCAAGTTTAAGTGAACTACGAGCCCCATTGTTAATCCTATAAAGGAAATTATTTGTAAATTTCTACAAGTAGAACAATGATTGGAACACGTAGACGGTTGAAATCTTTGTATATATTGCTTCTATATAGTCTAAGAAACATATATGCAAAGCATCCAAACAGTACAATTCGCCAATTTTTTGTTCTTCAAGTTTAAGTGAACAATGAGACCCATTGTTAATCCTTTATCGGAAATTATTTTTAACTTTCGACAAGTAGAACAATGAATGGAACAGGTAGACGGATGAAGTCTTTGTATATATTGCGTCTATATAGTCTAAGAAACATATATGCAAAGCATCCAAACAGTACCATTCGCCAATTTTTTGTTCTTCAAGTTTAAGTGTACTACGAGCCCCATTGTTAATCCTTTAAAGGAAATTATTTGTAAATTTCGACAAGTAGAACAATGATTGGAACACGTAGACGGTTGACATCTTTGTATATATTGCTTCCATATAGTCTAAGAATCATATATGCAAAGCATCCAAACAGTACCATTCGCCAATTTTTTGTTCTTCAAGTTTAAGTGAACAATGAGACCCATTGTTAATCCTTTATCGGAAATCATTTGTAACTTCCGACAAGTAGAACAATGAATAGAACAGGTAGACGGTTGAAATCTTTGTATATGTTGCTTCTATATAGTCTAAGAAACCTATATGCAAAGCATCTAAACAGTGACATTCGCCAATTTTTTGATATTCAAGTTTAAGTGAACAGCGAGCCCCAATGATAATCATGAAATGGAAATTATTTGTAACTTTCTACAAGTAGAACAATGAATAGTACAGGTAGACGGGTGAAATCTTTCTACATATTGCTTCTAAATAGTCTAAGAAACACATATGCAAAGCATCCAAACAGTTCAATTCGCCAATTTTTTGTTCTTCAAGTTTAAGTGAACTACGATCCCCATTGTTAATCCCTTAACGGAAATTATTTGTAACTTTCGACAAGTAGAACAATGAATGGAACAGGTAGATGGTTGAAAACATTGTATATATTGCTTCTATATAGTCTAAGAAACATATATGCAAAGCATCCAAATAGTACAATTCGACAATTTATTGTTCTTCTAGTTTAAGTGAACAACGAGCCCCATTGATAATCATGAAATGGAAATTATTTGTAACTTTCTACAAGTAGAACAATGAATAGTACAGGTATACGGGTGAAATCTTTCTATATATTGCTTCTATAAAGTCTAAGAAACATATATGCAAAGCATCCAAAAAGTACAATTCGCCAATTTATGGTTGTTCAAGTTTAAGTGAACTACGAGCCCCATTTTTAATCCTTTAAAGGAAATTATTTGTATATTTCGACAAGTAGAACAATGAATGGAACAGGTAGTCGGTTGAAATCATTGTTTATATTGCTTCTATATAGTCTAAGAAACATATATGCAAAGCATCCAATCAGTACATTTTGCCAACTTATTGATCTTCAAGTATAAGTGAACAACGAGCCCCATTGATAATCATGAAATGGAAATTATTTGTAACTTTCTACAAGTAGAACAATGAATAGTAAAGTATACGGGTGAAATCTTACTATATATTGCTTCTATAAAGTCTAAGAAACATATATGCAAAGCATCCAAACAGTACCATTCGCCAATTTTTTGTTCTTCAAGTTTAAGTGAACTACGAGCCCCATTGTTAATACTTTATCGGTAATTATTTGTAACTTTCGACAAGTAGAACAATGAATGGAACAGGTAGACGGTTGAAATCATTGTATATATTGCTTCTATATAGTCTAAGAAACATATATGCAAAGCATCCAAACAGTTCAATTCGCCAATTTTTTGTTCTTCAAGTTTAAGTGAACAACGAGCCCCATTGTTAATCCTTTAACGGAAATTAATTGTAACTTTCTACAAGTAGAACAATGAATGGAATAGGTAGACGGTTGAAATCTTTGTATATATTGCTTCTATATACTCTAAGAAACATATATGCAAAGCATCCAAACAGTACAATTCGCCAATTTATTGTTCTTCAAGTTTAAGTGAACAACGAGCCCCATTGTTAATCCTTTAAAGGAAATTATTTGTAAATTTCGACAAGTAGAACAATGAATGGAACAGGTAGACGGTTGAAATCTTTGTATATATTGCTTCTATATAATCTAAGAAACATATATGCAAAGCATCCAAACAGTACCATTCGCCAATTTTTTGTTCTTCAAGTTTAAGTGAACTACGAGCCCCATTGTTAATCCTATAAAGGAAATTATTTGTAAATTTCTACAAGTAGAACAATGATTGGAACACGTAGACGGTTGAAATCTTTGTATATATTGCTTCTATATAGTCTAAGAAACATATATGCAAAGCATCCAAACAGTACAATTCGCCAATTTTTTGTTCTTCAAGTTTAAGTGAACAATGAGACCCATTGTTAATCCTTTATCGGAAATTATTTGTAACTTTCGACAAGTAGAACAATGAATGGAACAGGTAGACGGTTGAAGTCTTTGTATATATTGCGTCTATATAGTCTAAGAAACATATATGCAAAGCATCCAAACAGTACCATTCGCCAATTTTTTGTTCTTCAAGTTTAAGTGTACTACGAGCCCCATTGTTAATCCTTTAAAGGAAATTATTTGTAAATTTCGACAAGTAGAACAATGATTGGAACACGTAGACGGTTGACATCTTTGTATATATTGCTTCCATATAGTCTAAGAATCATATATGCAAAGCATCCAAACAGTACCATTCGCCAATTTTTTGTTCTTCAAGTTTAAGTGAACAATGAGACCCATTGTTAATCCTTTATCGGAAATCATTTGTAACTTCCGACAAGTAGAACAATGAATAGAACAGGTAGACGGTTGAAATCTTTGTATATGTTGCTTCTATATAGTCTAAGAAACCTATATGCAAAGCATCTAAACAGTGACATTCGCCAATTTTTTGATATTCAAGTTTAAGTGAACAGCGAGCCCCAATGATAATCATGAAATGGAAATTATTTGTAACTTTCTACAAGTAGAACAATGAATAGTACAGGTAGACGGGTGAAATCTTTCTACATATTGCTTCTAAATAGTCTAAGAAACACATATGCAAAGCATCCAAACAGTTCAATTCGCCAATTTTTTGTTCTTCAAGTTTAAGTGAACTACGATCCCCATTGTTAATCCCTTAACGGAAATTATTTGTAACTTTCGACAAGTAGAACAATGAATGGAACAGGTAGATGGTTGAAAACATTGTATATATTGCTTCTATATAGTCTAAGAAACATATATGCAAAGCATCCAAACAGTACAATTCGACAATTTTTTGTTCTTCAAGTTTAAGTGAACAATGAGCCCCAATGGTTAATCCGTTATCGGAAATGATTTGTAACTTTCGACAAGTAGAACAATGAATGGAACAGGTAGACGGTTGAAATCTTTGTATATATTGCTTCTATATAGTCTAAGAAACATATATGCAAAGCATCCAAACAGTACCATTCGCCAATTTTTTGTTCTTCAAGTTTAAGTGAACTACGAGCCCCATTGCTAATCCTTTAAAGGAAATTATTTGTAAATTTCGACAAGTAGAACAATGAATGGATCAGGTAGACGGTTGAAATCTTTGTATATATTGCTTCAATATAGTCTAAGAAACATATATGCAAAGCATCCAAACAGTACAATTCGCCAATTTTTTGTTCTTGAAGTTTAATTGAACAATGAGCCCCAATGGTTAATCCTTTATCGGAAATTATTTGTAACTTTCGACAAGTAGAACAATGAATGGAACAGGTAGACGCTTGAAATCTTTGTATATATTGCTTCTATATAATCTAAGAAACATATATGCAAAGCATCCAAACAGTACAATTCGACAATTTTTTGTTCTTCAAGTTTAGTGAACAATGAGCCCCAATGGTTAATCCTTTATCGGAAATTATTTGTAATTTTCGACAAGTAGAACAATGAATGGAACAGGTAGACGGTTGAAATCATTGTATATATTGCTTCTATATAGTCTAAGAAACATATATGCAAAGCATCCAAACAGTACAATTCGCCAATTTTATGTTCTTCAAGTTTAAGTGAACAATGAGCCCCAATGCTTAATCCGTTATCGGATATTATTTGTAACTTTCGACAAGTAGAACAATGAATGGAACAGGTAGATGGTTGAAATCTTTGTATATATTGCTTCTATATAGTCTAAGAAACATATATGCAAAGCATCCAAACAGTACAATTCGACAATTTTTTGTTCTTCAAGTTTAGTGAACAATGAGCCCCAATGGTTAATCCTTTATCGGAAATTATTTGTAACTTTCGACAAGTAGAACAATGAATGGAACAGGTAGGCGGGTGAAATCTTTGTATATATTACTTCTATATAGTCAAAGAAACATATATGCAAAACATCCAAACAGTACCATTCGCCAATTTTTTGTTCTTCAAGTTTAAGTGAACAATGAGCCCCAATGGTTAATCCTTTATCAGAAATTATTTGTAAATTTCGACAAGTAGAACAATGAATGGAACAGGTAGACTGTTGAAATCATTGTATATATTGCTTCTATATAGTCTAAGAAACATATATGCAAAGCATCCAAACAGTACAATTCGCCAATTTTTTGTTCTTCAAGTTTAAGTGAACAACGAGCCCCATTGTTAATCCTTTAACGGAAATTAATTGTAACTTTCTACAAGTAGAACAATGAATGGAATAGGTAGACGGTTGAAATCTTTGTATATATTGCTTCTATATACTCTAAGAAACATATATGCAAAGCATCCAAACAGTACAATTCGCCAATTTATTGTTCTTCAAGTTTAAGTGAACAACGAGCCCCATTGTTAATCCTTTAAAGGAAATTATTTGTAAATTTCGACAAGTAGAACAATGAATGGAACAGGTAGACGATTGAAATCTTTGTATATATTGCTTCTATATAATCTAAGAAACATATATGCAAAGCATCCAAACAGTACCATTCGCCAATTTTTTGTTCTTCAAGTTTAAGTGAACTACGAGCCCCATTGTTAATCCTATAAAGGAAATTATTTGTAAATTTCTACAAGTAGAACAATGATTGGAACACGTAGACGGTTGAAATCTTTGTATATATTGCTTCTATATAGTCTAAGAAACATATATGCAAAGCATCCAAACAGTACAATTCGCCAATTTTTTGTTCTTCAAGTTTAAGTGAACAATGAGACCCATTGTTAATCCTTTATCGGAAATTATTTTTAACTTTCGACAAGTAGAACAATGAATGGAACAGGTAGACGGATGAAGTCTTTGTATATATTGCGTCTATATAGTCTAAGAAACATATATGCAAAGCATCCAAACAGTACCATTCGCCAATTTTTTGTTCTTCAAGTTTAAGTGTACTACGAGCCCCATTGTTAATCCTTTAAAGGAAATTATTTGTAAATTTCGACAAGTAGAACAATGATTGGAACACGTAGACGGTTGACATCTTTGTATATATTGCTTCCATATAGTCTAAGAATCATATATGCAAAGCATCCAAACAGTACCATTCGCCAATTTTTTGTTCTTCAAGTTTAAGTGAACAATGAGACCCATTGTTAATCCTTTATCGGAAATCATTTGTAACTTCCGACAAGTAGAACAATGAATAGAACAGGTAGACGGTTGAAATCTTTGTATATGTTGCTTCTATATAGTCTAAGAAACCTATATGCAAAGCATCTAAACAGTGACATTCGCCAATTTTTTGATATTCAAGTTTAAGTGAACAGCGAGCCCCAATGATAATCATGAAATGGAAATTATTTGTAACTTTCTACAAGTAGAACAATGAATAGTACAGGTAGACGGGTGAAATCTTTCTACATATTGCTTCTAAATAGTCTAAGAAACACATATGCAAAGCATCCAAACAGTTCAATTCGCCAATTTTTTGTTCTTCAAGTTTAAGTGAACTACGATCCCCATTGTTAATCCCTTAACGGAAATTATTTGTAACTTTCGACAAGTAGAACAATGAATGGAACAGGTAGATGGTTGAAAACATTGTATATATTGCTTCTATATAGTCTAAGAAACATATATGCAAAGCATCCAAATAGTACAATTCGACAATTTATTGTTCTTCTAGTTTAAGTGAACAACGAGCCCCATTGATAATCATGAAATGGAAATTATTTGTAACTTTCTACAAGTAGAACAATGAATAGTACAGGTATACGGGTGAAATCTTTCTATATATTGCTTCTATAAAGTCTAAGAAACATATATGCAAAGCATCCAAAAAGTACAATTCGCCAATTTATGGTTGTTCAAGTTTAAGTGAACTACGAGCCCCATTTTTAATCCTTTAAAGGAAATTATTTGTATATTTCGACAAGTAGAACAATGAATGGAACAGGTAGTCGGTTGAAATCATTGTTTATATTGCTTCTATATAGTCTATGAAACATATATGCAAAGCATCCAATCAGTACATTTTGCCAACTTATTGATCTTCAAGTATAAGTGAACAACGAGCCCCATTGATAATCATGAAATGGAAATTATTTGTAACTTTCTACAAGTAGAACAATGAATAGTACGGTATACGGGTGAAATCTTTCTATATATTGCTTCTATAAAGTCTAAGAAACATATATGCAAAGCATCCAAACAGTACCATTCGCCAATTTTTTGTTCTTCAAGTTTAAGTGAACTACGAGCCCCATTGTTAATACTTTATCGGTAATTATTTGTAACTTTCGACAAGTAGAACAATGAATGGAACAGGTAGACGGTTGAAATCATTGTATATATTGCTTCTATATAGTCTAAGAAACATATATGCAAAGCATCCAAACAGTACAATTCGACAATCTTTGTTCTTCAAGTTTAAGTGAACTACGAGCCCCATTGTTAATCCTTTAAAGGAAATTATTTGTAAATTTCGACAAGTAGAACAATGAATGGAACAGGTAGACGGTTGAAATCTTTGTATATATTGCTTCTATATAATCTAAGAAACATATATGCAAAGCATCCAAACAGTACCATTCGCCAATTTTTTGTTCTTCAAGTTTAAGTGAACTACGAGCCCCATTGTTAATCCTATAAAGGAGATTATTTGTAAATTTCGACAAGTAGAACAATGATTGGAACACGTAGACGGTTGACATCTTTGTATATATTGCTTCCATATAGTCTAAGAAACATATATGCAAAGCATCCAAACAGTACAATTCGCCAATTTATTGTTCTTCAAGTTTAAGTAAACAACGAGCCCCATTATTAATCCTTTAAAGGAAATTATTTGTAAATTTCGACAAGTAGAACAATGAATGGAACAGGTAGACGGTTGAAATCTTTGTATATATTGCTTCTATATAATCTAAGAAACATATATGCAAAGCATCCAAACAGTACCATTCGCCAATTTTTTGTTCTTCAAGTTTAAGTGAACTACGAGCCCCATTGTTAATCCTATAAAGGAGATTATTTGTAAATTTCGACAAGTAGAACAATGATTGGAACACGTAGACGGTTGACATCTTTGTATATATTGCTTCCATATAGTCTAAGAAACATATATGCAAAGCATCCAAACAGTACAATTCGCCAATTTTTTGTTCTTCAAGTTTAAGTGAACTTCGAGCCCCATTGTTAATCCTTTAACGGAAATTAATTGTAACTTTCTACAAGTAGAACAATGATTGGAACACGTAGACGGTTGAAATCTTTGTATATATTGCTTCTATATAGTCTAAGAAACATATATGCAAAGCATCCAAACAGTACAATTCGCCAATTTTTTGTTCTTCAAGTTTAAGTGAACAATGAGACCCATTGTTAATCCTTTATCGGAAATTATTTGTAACTTTCGACAAGTAGAACAATGAATGGAACAGGTAGACGGTTGAAGTCTTTGTATATATTGCGTCTATATAGTCTAAGAAACATATATGCAAAGCATCCAAACAGTACCATTCGCCAATTTTTTGTTCTTCAAGTTTAAGTGAACAACGAGCCCCATTGTTAATCCTTTAAAGGAAATTATTTGTAAATTTCGACAAGTAGAACAATGAATGGAACAGGTAGACTGTTGAAATCATTGTATATATTGCTTCTGTATAGTCTAAGAAACATATATGCAAAGCGTCCAAACAGTACAATTCGCCAATTATTTGATCTTCAAGTTTAAGTGAACTACGAGCCCCATTGTTAATACTTTATCGGTAATTATTTGTAACTTTCGACAAGTAGAACAATGAATGGAACAGGTAGACGGTTGAAATCCTTGTATATATTGCGTCTATATAGTCTAAGAAACATATATGCAAAGCATCCAAACAGTACCATTCGCCAATTTTTTGTTCTTCAAGTTTAAGTGAACTACGAGCCCCATTGTTAATCCTTTAACGGAAATTAATTGTAACTTTCTACAAGTAGAACAATGATTGGAACACGTAGACGGTTGAAATCTTTGTATATATTGCTTCCATATAGTCTAAGAAACATATATGCAAAGCATCCAAACAGTACCATTCGCCAATTTTTTGTTCTTCATGTTTAAGTGAACAACGAGCCCCATTGTTAATCCTTTGAAGGAAATTATTTGTAAATTTCGACAAGTTGAACAATGATTGGAACACGTAGACGGTTGAAATCTTTGTATATATTGCTTCTATATAATCTAAGAAACATATATGCAAAGCATCCAAACAGTACCATTCGCCAATTTTTTGTTCTTCAAGTTTAAGTGAACTACGAGCCCCATTGTTAATACTTTATCGGTAATTATTTGTAACTTTCGACAAGTAGAACAATGAATGGAACAGGTAGACGGTTGAAATCATTGTATATATTGCTTCTATATAGTCTAAGAAACATATATGCAAAGCATCCAAACAGTACAATTCGACAATCTTTGTTCTTCAAGTTTAAGTGAACTACGAGCCCCATTGTTAATCCTTTAAAGGAAATTATTTGTAAATTTCGACAAGTAGAACAATGAATGCAACAGGTAGACTGTTGAAATCATTGTATATATTGCTTCTATATAGTCTAAGAAACATATATGCAAAGCATCCAAACAGTACAATTCGCCAATTTTTTGTTCTTCAAGTTTAAGTAAACTACGATCCCCATTGTTAATCCCTTAACGGAAATTATTTGTAATTTTCGACAAGTAGAACAATGAATGGAACAGGTAGACGGTTGAAATCATTGTATATATTGCTTCTATATAGTCTAAGAAACATATATGCAAAGCATCCAAACAGTACAATTCGCCAATTTTTTGTTCTTCAAGTTTAAGTGAACTACGAGCCCCATTGTTAATCCTTTAAAGGAAATTATTTGTAAATTTCGACAAGTAGAACAATGAATGGATCAGGTAGACGGTTGAAATCATTGTATATATTGCTTCTGTATAGCCTACGAAACATATATGCAAAGCATCCAAACAGTACAATTCGCCAATTATTTCATCGTCATGTTTAAGTGAACTACGAGCCCCATTGTTAATACTTCAACGGAAATTATTTGTAACTTCCGACAAGTAGAACAATGAATGGAACAGGTAGACGGTTGAAATCAATGAATATATTGCTTCTATATAGTCTAAGAAACGTATATGCATAGCATCCAAACAGTACCATTCGCCAATTTTTTGTTCTTCAAGTTTAAGTAAACTACGATCCCCATTGTTAATCCCTTAACGGAAATTATTTGTAACTTTCGACAAGTAGAACAATGAATGGAACAGGTAGACGGTTGAAAACATTGTATATATTGCTTCTATATAGTCTAAGAAACATATGTGCAAAGCATCCAAATAGTACAATTCGACAATTTATTGTTCTTCAAGTTTAAGTGAACAATGAGCCCCAATGGTTAATCCTTTATCGGAAATTATTTGTAACTTCCGACAAGTAGAACAATGAATGGAACAGGTAGACGGTTGAAATCAATGTATATATTGCTTCTATATAGTCTAAGAAACATATATGCAAAGCATCCAAACAGTACAATTCGCCAATTTTTTGTTCTTCAAGTTTAAGTGAACAATGAGACCCATTGTTAATCCTTTATCGGAAGTTATTTGTAACTTTCGACAAGTAGAACAATGAATGGAACAGGTAGACGGTTGAAGTCTTTGTATATATTGCGTCTATATAGTCTAAGAAACATATATGCAAAGCATCCAAACAGTACCATTCGCCAATTTTTTGTTCTTCAAGTTTAAGTGTACTACGAGCCCCATTGTTAATCCTTTAAAGGAAATTATTTGTAAATTTCGACAAGTAGAACAATGATTGGAACACGTAGACGGTTGACATCTTTGTATATATTGCTTCCATATAGTCTAAGAATCATATATGCAAAGCATCCAAACAGTACCATTCGCCAATTTTTTGTTCTTCAAGTTTAAGTGAACAATGAGACCCATTGTTAATCCTTTATCGGAAATCATTTGTAACTTCCGACAAGTAGAACAATGAATGGAACAGGTAGACGGTTGAAATCTTTGTATATATTGCTTCTATATAGTCTAAGAAACATATATGCAAAGCATCCAAACAGTACAATTCGCCAATTTCTTGTTCTTCAAGTTTAAGTGAACAATGAGCCCCAATGGTTAATCCTTTATCGGAAATTATTTGTAACTTTCGACAAGTAGAACAATGAATGGAATAGGTAGACGGTTGAAATCTTTGTATATATTGCTTCTATATACTCTAAGAAACATATATGCAAAGCATCCAAACAGTACAATTCGCCAATTTATTGTTCTTCAAGTTTAAGTGAACAACGAGCCCCATTGTTAATCCTTTAACGGAAATTAATTGTAACTTTCTACAAGTAGAACAATGAATGGAATAGGTAGACGGTTGAAATCTTTGTATATATTGCTTCTATATACTCTAAGAAACATATATGCAAAGCATCCAAACAGTACAATTCGCCAATTTATTGTTCTTCAAGTTTAAGTGAACAACGAGCCCCATTGTTAATCCTTTAAAGGAAATTATTTGTAAATTTCGACAAGTAGAACAATGAATGGAACAGGTAGACGGTTGAAATCTTTGTATATATTGCTTCTATATAATCTAAGAAACATATATGCAAAGCATCCAAACAGTACCATTCGCCAATTTTTTGTTCTTCAAGTTTAAGTGAACTACGAGCCCCATTGTTAATCCTTTAAAGGAAATTATTTGTAAATTTCGACAAGTAGAACAATGAATGGAACAGTTAGACTGTTGAAATCATTGTATATATTGCTTCTGTATAGTCTAAGAAACATATATGCAAAGCGTCCAAACAGTACAATTCGCCAATTATTTGATCTTCAAGTTTAAGTGAACTACGAGCCCCATTGTTAATACTTTATCGGTAATTATTTGTAACTTTCGACAAGTAGAACAATGAATGGAACAGGTAGACGGTTGAAATCCTTGTATATATTGCGTCTATATAGTCTAAGAAACATATATGCAAAGCATCCAAACAGTACCATTCGCCAATTTTATGTTCTTCAAGTTTAAGTGAACAATGAGCCCCAATGGTTAATCCTTTATCGGAAATTATTTGTAACTTTCGACAAGTAGAACAATGAATGGAACAGGTAGACGGTTGAAATCATTGTTTATATTGCTTCTATATAGTCTAAGAAACATATCTGCATATCATCCAAACAGTACAATTCGCCAATTATTTGATCTTCAAGTTTAAGTGAACTACGAACCCCATTGTTAATACTTTAACGGAAATTATTTGTAACTTGCGACAGGTAGAACAATGAATGGAACAGGTAGACGGTTGAAATCAATGTATATATTGCTTCTATATAGTCTAAGAAACATATATGCAAAGCATCCAAACAGTACAATTCGCCAATTTTTTGTTCTTCAAGTTTAAGTGAACTACGAGCCCCATTGTTAATCCTTTAACGGAAATTAATTGTAACTTTCTACAAGTAGAACAATGATTGGAACACGTAGACGGTTGAAATCTTTGTATATATTGCTTCCATATAGTCTAAGAAACATATATGCAAAGCATCCAAACAGTACCATTCGCCAATTTTTTGTTCTTCAAGTTTAAGTGAACAACGAGCCCCATTGTTAATCCTTTGAAGGAAATTATTTGTAAATTTCGACAAGTTGAACAATGATTGGAACACGTAGACGGTTGAAATCTTTGTATATATTGCTTCCATATAGTCTAAGAAACATGTACGCAAAGCATCCAAACAGTACCATTCGCCAATTTTTTGTTCTTCAAGTTTAAGTGAACAATGAGCCCCAATGGTTAATCCTTTATCGGAAATTATTTGTAACTTTCGACAAGTAGAACAATGAATGGAACAGGTAGACGGTTGAAATCTTTGTATACGTTGCTTCTATATAGTCTAAGAAACATATCTGCATATCATCCAAACAGTACAATTCGCCATTTATTTTATCTTAAAGTTTAAGTGAACTACGAGCCCCATTGTTAATCCTTTAAAAAAAATTATTTGTAAATTTCGACAAGTAGAACAATGAATGGATCATGTAGACGGTTGAAATCATTGTATATATTGCTTCTATATAGTCTACGAAACATATATGCAAAGCATCCAAACAGTACAATTCGCCAATTATTTGATCTTCAAGTTTAAGTGAACAATGAGCCACAATCGTTAATCCTTTATCGGAAATTATTTGTAACTTTCGACAAGTAGAACAATGAATGCAACAGGTAGACGGTTGAAATCATTGTTTATATTGCTTCTATATAGTCTAAGAAACATATCTGCAAAGCATCCAAACAGTACAATTCGCCAATTTTTTGTTCTTCAAGTTTAAGTGAACTACGAGCCCCATTGTTAATCCTTTAACGGAAATTAATTGTAACTTTCTACAAGTAGAACAATGATTGGAACACGTAGACGGTTGAAATATTTGTATATATTGCTTCCATATAGTCTAAGAAACATATATGCAAAGCATCCAAACTGTACCATTCGCCAATTTTTTGTTCTTCAAGTTTAAGTGAACAATGAGCCCCATTGTTAATCCTTTAAAGGAAATTATTTGTAACTTTCGACAAGTAGAACAATGAATGGAACAGGTAGACGGTTGAAATCTTTGTATATATTGCTTCTATATAGTCTAAGAAACATTTATGCAAAGCATCCAAACAGTACAATTCGCCAATTTTTTGTTCTTCAAGTTTAAGTGAACAATGAGCCCCAATGGTTAATCCTTTATCGGAAATTATTTGTAATTTTCGACAAGTAGAACAATGAATGGAACAGGTAGACGGTTGAAATCATTGTATATATTGCTTCTATATAGTCTAAGAAACATATATGCAAAGCATCCACACAGTACCATTCGCCAATTTTTTGTTCTTCAAGTTTAAGTGAACGACGAGCCCCATTGTTAATCCTTTAAAGGAAATTATTTGTAAATTTCGACAAGTAGAACAATGATTGGAACAGGTAGCCGGTTGAAATCAATGTATATATTGCTTCTATATAGTCTAAGAAACATATATGCAAAGCATCCAAACAGTACCATTCCCCAATTTTTTGTTCTTCAAGTTTAAGTGAACAATGAGCCCCATTGTTAATCCTTTAAAGGAAATTATTTGTAACTTTCGACAAGTAGAACAATGAATGGAACAGGTAGACGGTTGAAATCTTTGTATATATTGCTTCTATATAGTCTAAGAAACATTTATGCAAAGCATCCAAACAGTACAATTCGCCAATTTTTTGTTCTTCAAGTTTAAGTAAACTACGATCCCCATTGTTAATCCCTTAACGGAAATTATTTGTAACTTTCGACAAGTAGAACAATGAATGGAACAGGTAGACGGTTGAAAACATTGTATATATTGCTTCTATATAGTCTAAGAAACATATGTGCAAAGCATCCAAATAGTACAATTCGACAATTTATTGTTCTTCAAGTTTAAGTGAACAATGAGCCCCAATGGTTAATCCTTTATCGGAAATTATTTGTAACTTCCGACAAGTAGAACAATGAATGGAACAGGTAGACGGTTGAAATCAATGTATATATTGCTTCTATATAGTCTAAGAAACATATATGCAAAGCATCCAAACAGTACCATTCGCCAATTCTTTGTTCTTCAAGTTTAAGTGAACAATGAGCCCCGTTGTTAATCCTTTATCGGAAATTATTTGTAACTTTCGACAAGTAGAACAATGAATGGAACAGGTAGACGCTTGAAATCTTTGTATATATTGCTTCTATATAGTCTAAGAAACATATATGCAAAGCATCCAAACAGTACAATTCGACAATTTTTTGTTCTTCAAGTTTAGTGTACAATGAGCCCCAATGGTTAATACTTTAACGCAAATTATTTGTAACTTGCGACAAGTAGAACAATGAGTGGAACAGGTAGACGGTTGAAATCAATGTATATATTGCTTCTATATAGTCTAAGAAACACATATGCAAAGCATCCAAACAGTTCAATTCGCCAATTTTTTGTTCTTCAAGTTTAAGTGAACTACGATCCCCATTGTTAATCCCTTAACGGAAATTATTTGTAACTTTCGACAAGTAGAACAATGAATGGAACAGGTAGATGGTTGAAAACATTGTATATATTGCTTCTATATAGTCTAAGAAACATATATGCAAAGCATCCAAATAGTACAATTCGACAATTTATTGTTCTTCTAGTTTAAGTGAACAACGAGCCCCATTGATAATCAAGAAATGGAAATTATTTGTAACTTTCTACAAGTAGAACAATGAATAGTACAGGTAGACGGTTGATATCTTTGTATATACTGCTTCTATATAATCTAAGAAACATATATGCAAAGCATCCAAACAGTACAATTCGCCAATTATTTCATCTTCATGTTTAATTGAACTACGAGCCCCATTGTTAATCCTTTAAAGGAAATTATTTGTAACTTGCGACAAGTAGAACAATGAATGGAACAGGTAGACGGTTGAAATCTTTGTATATATTGCTTCTATATTGTCTAAGAAACATATATGCAAAGCATCCAAACAGTACCATTCGCCAATTTTTTGTTCTACAAGTTTAAGTGAACTACGAGCCCCATTGTTAATCCTTTAAAGGAAATTATTTGTAAATTTCGACAAGTAGAACAATGAATGCAACAGGTAGACTGTTGAAATCATTGTATATATTGCTTCTATATAGTCTAAGAAACACATATGCAAAGCATCCAAACAGTTCAATTCGCCAATTTTTTGTTCTTCAAGTTTAAGTGAACTACGATCCCCATTGTTAATCCCTTAACGGAAATTATTTGTAACTTTCGACAAGTAGAACAATGAATGGAACAGGTAGACGGTTGAAATCTTTGTATATATTGCTTCTATATTGTCTAAGAAACATATATGCAAAGCATCCAAACAGTACCATTCGCCAATTTTTTGTTATTCAAGTTTAAGTGAAATACGAGCCCCATTGTTAATCCTTTAAAGGAAATTATTTGTAACTTTCTACAAGTAGAACAATGAATCGAACAGGTAGTCTGTTGAAATATTTGTATATATTGCTTCTATATAGTCTAGGAAAGCTATATGCAAAGCATCCAAACAGTAACATTCGCCAATTTTTTGTTCTTCATGTTAAAGTGAACTACGCGCCCACTTGTTAATCCTTTAACGGAAATTATTTGTAACTTTCGACAAGAAGAACAATGAATGGAACAGGTAGACGGTTGAAATCTTTGTATACATTGCTTCTATATAGTCTAAGAAACATATATGCAAAGCATCCAAACAGTACCATTCGCCAATTCTTTGTTCTTCAAGTTTAAGTGAACAATGAGCCCCGTTGTTAATCCTTTATCGGAAATTATTTGTAACTTTCGACAAGTAGAACAATGAATGGAACAGGTAGACGCTTGAAATCTTTGTATATATTGCTTCTATATAGTCTAAGAAACATATATGCAAAGCATCCAAACAGTACAATTCGCCAATTTTTTTGTTCTTCAAGTTTATGTAAACTACGATCCCCATTGTTAATCCCTTAACGGAAATTATTTGTAACTTTCGACAAGTAGAACAATGAATGGAACAGGTAGACGGTTGAAATCATTGTATATATTGCTTCTATATAGTCTAAGAAACATATATGCAAAGCATCCAAACAGTACAATTCGACAATCTTTGTTCTTCAAGTTTAGTGAACAATGAGCCCCATTGTTAATCCTTTAACGGAAATTAATTGTAACTTTCTACAAGTAGAACAATGATTGGAACACGTAGACGGTTGAAATATTTGTATATATTGCTTCCATATAGTCTAAGAAACATATATGCAAAGCATCCAAACTGTACCATTCGCCAATTTTTTGTTCTTCAAGTTTAAGTGAACAATGAGCCCCATTGTTAATCCTTTAAAGGAAATTATTTGTAACTTTCGACAAGTAGAACAATGAATGGAACAGGTAGACGGTTGAAATCTTTGTATATATTGCTTCTATATAGTCTAAGAAACATTTATGCAAAGCATCCAAACAGTACAATTCGCCAATTTTTTGTTCTTCAAGTTTAAGTGAACAATGAGCCCCAATGGTTAATCCTTTATCGGAAATTATTTGTAATTTTCGACAAGTAGAACAATGAATAGAACAGGTAGACGGTTGAAATCATTGTATATATTGCTTCTATATAGTCTAAGAAACATATATGCAAAGCATCCACACAGTACCATTCGCCAATTTTTTGTTCTTCAAGTTTAAGTGAACGACGAGCCCCATTGTTAATCCTTTAAAGGAAATTATTTGTAAATTTCGACAAGTAGAACAATGATTGGAACAGGTAGCCGGTTGAAATCAATGTATATATTGCTTCTATATAGTCTAAGAAACATATATGCAAAGCATCCAAACAGTACCATTCCCCAATTTTTTGTTCTTCAAGTTTAAGTGAACAATGAGCCCCATTGTTAATCCTTTAAAGGAAATTATTTGTAACTTTCGACAAGTAGAACAATGAATGGAACAGGTAGACGGTTGAAATCTTTGTATATATTGCTTCTATATAGTCTAAGAAACATTTATGCAAAGCATCCAAACAGTACAATTCGCCAATTTTTTGTTCTTCAAGTTTAAGTAAACTACGATCCCCATTGTTAATCCCTTAACGGAAATTATTTGTAACTTTCGACAAGTAGAACAATGAATGGAACAGGTAGACGGTTGAAAACATTGTATATATTGCTTCTATATAGTCTAAGAAACATATGTGCAAAGCATCCAAATAGTACAATTCGACAATTTATTGTTCTTCATGTTTAAGTGAACAATGAGCCCCAATGGTTAATCCTTTATCGGAAATTATTTGTAACTTCCGACAAGTAGAACAATGAATGGAACAGGTAGACGGTTGAAATCAATGTATATATTGCTTCTATATAGTCTAAGAAACATATATGCAAAGCATCCAAACAGTACCATTCGCCAATTCTTTGTTCTTCAAGTTTAAGTGAACAATGAGCCCCGTTGTTAATCCTTTATCGGAAATTATTTGTAACTTTCGACAAGTAGAACAATGAATGGAACAGGTAGACGCTTGAAATCTTTGTATATATTGCTTCTATATAGTCTAAGAAACATATATGCAAAGCATCCAAACAGTACAATTCGACAATTTTTTGTTCTTCAAGTTTAGTGTACAATGAGCCCCAATGGTTAATACTTTAACGCAAATTATTTGTAACTTGCGACAAGTAGAACAATGAGTGGAACAGGTAGACGGTTGAAATCAATGTATATATTGCTTCTATATAGTCTAAGAAACACATATGCAAAGCATCCAAACAGTTCAATTCGCCAATTTTTTGTTCTTCAAGTTTAAGTGAACTACGATCCCCATTGTTAATCCCTTAACGGAAATTATTTGTAACTTTCGACAAGTAGAACAATGAATGGAACAGGTAGATGGTTGAAAACATTGTATATATTGCTTCTATATAGTCTAAGAAACATATATGCAAAGCATCCAAATAGTACAATTCGACAATTTATTGTTCTTCTAGTTTAAGTGAACAACGAGCCCCATTGATAATCAAGAAATGGAAATTATTTGTAACTTTCTACAAGTAGAACAATGAATAGTACAGGTAGACGGTTGATATCTTTGTATATACTGCTTCTATATAATCTAAGAAACATATATGCAAAGCATCCAAACAGTACAATTCGCCAATTATTTCATCTTCATGTTTAATTGAACTACGAGCCCCATTGTTAATCCTTTAAAGGAAATTATTTGTAACTTGCGACAAGTAGAACAATGAATGGAACAGGTAGACGGTTGAAATCTTTGTATATATTGCTTCTATATTGTCTAAGAAACATATATGCAAAGCATCCAAACAGTACCATTCGCCAATTTTTTGTTATTCAAGTTTAAGTGAAATACGAGCCCCATTGTTAATCCTTTAAAGGAAATTATTTGTAACTTTCTACAAGTAGAACAATGAATCGAACAGGTAGTCTGTTGAAATATTTGTATATATTGCTTCTATATAGTCTAGGAAAGCTATATGCAAAGCATCCAAACAGTAACATTCGCCAATTTTTTGTTCTTCATGTTAAAGTGAACTACGCGCCCACTTGTTAATCCTTTAACGGAAATTATTTGTAACTTTCGACAAGAAGAACAATGAATGGAACAGGTAGACGGTTGAAATCTTTGTATACATTGCTTCTATATAGTCTAAGAAACATATATGCAAAGCATCCAAACAGTACCATTCGCCAATTCTTTGTTCTTCAAGTTTAAGTGAACAATGAGCCCCGTTGTTAATCCTTTATCGGAAATTATTTGTAACTTTCGACAAGTAGAACAATGAATGGAACAGGTAGACGCTTGAAATCTTTGTATATATTGCTTCTATATAGTCTAAGAAACATATATGCAAAGCATCCAAACAGTACAATTCGCCAATTTTTTTGTTCTTCAAGTTTATGTAAACTACGATCCCCATTGTTAATCCCTTAACGGAAATTATTTGTAACTTTCGACAAGTAGAACAATGAATGGAACAGGTAGACGGTTGAAATCATTGTATATATTGCTTCTATATAGTCTAAGAAACATATATGCAAAGCATCCAAACAGTACAGTTCGACAATCTTTGTTCTTCAAGTTTAGTGAACAATGAGCCCCAATGGTTAATCCTTTATCGGAAATTATTTGTAATTTTCGACAAGTAGAACAATGAATGGAACAGGTAGACGGTTGAAATCTTTGTATATATTGCTTCTATATAATCTAAGAAACATATATGCAAAGCATCCAAACAGTACAATTCGCCAATTATTTCATCTTCAAGTTTAAGTGAACTACGAGACCCATGGTTAATACTTTAACGCAAATTATTTGTAACTTGCGACAAGTAGAACAATGAGTGGAACAGGTAGACGGTTGAAATCAATGTATATATTGCTTCTATATAGTCTAAGAAACATATATGCAAAGCATCCAAACAGTACCATTCGCCAATTTTTTGTTCTTCAAGTTTAAGTGAACAATTAGCCCCAATGGTTAATCCTTTATCGGAAATTATTTGTAATTTTCGACAAGTAGAACAATGAATGGATCAGGTAGACGGTTGAAATCATTGTATATATTGCTTCTATATAGTCTAAGAAACATATATGCAAAGCATCCACACAGTACAATTCGCCAATTTTTTGTTCTTCAAGTTTAAGTAAACTACGATCCCCATTTTTAATCCCTTAACGGAAATTATTTGTAACTTTCGACAAGTAGAACAATGAATGGAACAGGTAGACGGTTGAAATCATTGTATATATTGCTTCTATATAGTCTAAGAAACATATATGCAAAGCATCCAAACAGTACAATTCGCCAATTTTTTGTTCTTCAAGTTTAAGTAAACTACGATCCCCATTGTTAATCCCTTAACGGAAATTATTTGTAAATTTCGACAAGTAGAACAATGAATGGAACAGGTAGACGGTTGAAATCTTTGTATATATTGCTTCTATATAGTCTAAGAAACATATATGCAAAGCATCCAAACAGTACCATTCGCCAATTTTTTGTTCTACAAGTTTAAGTGAACTACGAGCCCCATTGTTAATCCTTTAAAGGAAATTATTTGTAAATTTCGACAAGTAGAACAATGAATGCAACAGGTAGACTGTTGAAATCATTGTATATATTGCTTCTATATAGTCTAAGAAACATATATGCATAGCGTCCAAACAGTACAATTCGCCAATTTTTTGCTCTTCAAGTTTAAGTGAACTACGAGCCCCATTGTTAATCCTTTAAAGGAAATTATTTGTAAATTTCGGCAAGTAGAACAATGAATGGAATAGGTAGACGGTTGAAATCATTGTATATATTGCTTCTACATAGTCTAAGTAACATATATGCAAAGCATCCAAACAGTACAATTCGCCAATTTCTTGTTCTTCAAGTTTAAGTGAACAACGAGCCCCATTGTTAATCCATTAAAGGAAATTATTTGTAAATTTCGACAAGTAGAACAATGATTGGAACACGTAGACGGTTGAAATCTTTGTATATATTGCTTCCATATAGTCTAAGAAACATGTACGCAAAGCATCCAAACAGTACCATTTCCCAATATTTTGGTCTCCAAGTTTAAGTGAACAATGAGCCCCAATGGTTAATCCTTTATCGGTAATTATTTGTAACTTTCGACAAGTAGAACAATGAATGGAACAGGTAGACGGTTGAAATCCTTGTATATATTGCGTCTATATAGTCTAAGAAACATATATGCAAAGCATCCAAACAGTACCATTCGCCAATTTTTTGTTCTTCAAGTTTAAGTGAACTACGAGCCCCATCGTTAATACTTTAACGGAAATTAATTGTAACTTGCGACAAGTAGAACAATGAATGGAACAGGTAGACGGTTGAAATCATTGTATATATTGCTTCTATATAGTCTACGAAACATATATGCAAAGCATCCAAACAGTACAATTCGCCAATTTTTTGTTCTTCAAGTTTAAGTGAACAACGAGCCCCATTGTTAATCCTTTAACGGAAATTAATTGTAACTTTCTACAAGTAGAACAATGAATGGAATAGGTAGACGGTTGAAATCTTTGTATATATTGCTTCTATATACTCTAAGAAACATATATGCAAAGCATCCAAACAGTACAATTCGCCAATTTATTGTTCTTCAAGTTTAAGTGAACAACGAGCCCCATTGTTAATCCTTTAAAGGAAATTATTTGTAAATTTCGACAAGTAGAACAATGAATGGAACAGGTAGACGGTTGAAATCTTTGTATATATTGCTTCTATATAATCTAAGAAACATATATGCAAAGCATCCAAACAGTACCATTCGCCAATTTTTTGTTCTTCAAGTTTAAGTGAACTACGAGCCCCATTGTTAATCCTATAAAGGAAATTATTTGTAAATTTCGACAAGTAGAACAATGAATGGAACATTTAGACTGTTGAAATCATTGTATATATTGCTTCTGTATAGTCTAAGAAACATATATGCAAAGCGTCCAAACAGTACAATTATTTGATCTTCAAGTTTAAGTGAACAACGAGCCACATTGTTAATACTTTATCGGTAATTATTTGTAACTTTCGACCAGTAGAACAATGAATGGAACAGGTAGACGGTTGAAATCCTTGTATATATTGCGTCTATATAGTCTAAGAAACATATATGCAAAGCATCCAAACAGTACCATTCGCCAATTTTTGTTCTTCAAGTTTACGTGAACTACGAGCCCCATTGTTAATCCTTTAAAGGAAATTATTTGTAAATTTCGACCAGTAGAACAGTGAATGGAACAGGTAGACGGTTGAAATCTTTGTATATATTGCTTCTATATAGTATCGGAAACATATATGCAAAGCATCCAAACAGTACAATTCGCCAATTTTTTGTTCTTCAAGTTTAAGTGAACAATGAGCCCCAATGGTTAATCCGTTATCGGAAATTATTTGTAGCTTTCGACAAGTAGAACAATGAATGGAACAGGTAGACGGTTGAAATCTTTGTATATGTTGCTTCTATATAGTCTAAGAAACCTATATGCAAAGTATCTAAACAGTGACAATCGCCAATTTTTTGATCTTCAAGTTTAAGTGAACAGCGAGCCCCATTGATAATCATGAAATGGAAATTATTTGTAACTTTCTACAAGTAGAACAATGAATAGTGCAGGTAGACGGGTGAAATCTTTCTATATACTGCTTCTAAATAGTCTAAGAAACATATATGCAAAGCATCCAAACTGTACAATTCGACAATTTTTTGTTCTTCAAGTTTAAGTGAACTACGAGCCCCATTGTTAATCCTTTAAAGGAAATTATTTGTAAATTTCGACAAGTAGAACAATGAATGGATCATGTAGACGGTTGAAATCATTGTATATATTGCTTCTATATAGTCTACGAAACATATATGCAAAGCATCCAAACAGTACAATTCGCCAATTTTTTGTTCTTCAAGTTTAAGTGAACTTCGAGCCCCATTGTTAATCCTTTATCGGAAATTATTTGTAACTTTCGACAAGTAGAACAATGAATGGAACAGGTAGACGGTTGAAGTCTTTGTATATATTGCGTCTATATAGTCTAAGAAACATATATGCAAAGCATCCAAACAGTACCATTCGCCAATTTTTTGTTCTTCAAGTTTAAGTGTACTACGAGCCCCATTGTTAATCCTTTAAAGGAAATTATTTGTAAATTTCGACAAGTAGAACAATGATTGGAACACGTAGACGGTTGACATCTTTGTATATATTGCTTCCATATAGTCTAAGAAACATATATGCAAAGCATCCAAACAGTACCATTCGCCAATTTTTTGTTCTTCAAGTTTAAGTGAACAATGAGACCCATTGTTAATCCTTTATCGGAAATCATTTGTAACTTCCGACAAGTAGAACAATGAATGGAACAGGTAGACGGTTGAAATCTTTGTATATATTGCTTCTATATAGTCTAAGAAACATATCTGCAAAGCATCCAAACAGTACAATTCGCCAATTTTTTGTTCTTCAAGTTTAAGTGAACAATGAGCCCCAATGGTTAATCCTTTATCGGAAATTATTTGTAACTTTCGACAAGTAGAACAATGAATGGAATAGGTAGACGGTTGAAATCTTTGTATATATTGCTTCTGTATAGCCTACGAAACATATATGCAAAGCATCCAAACAGTACAATTCGCCAATTATTTCATCGTCATGTTTAAGTGAACTACGAGCCCCATTGTTAATACTTTATCGGTAATTATTTGTAACTTTCGACAAGTAGAACAATGAATGGAACAGGTAGACGGTTGAAATCCTTGTATATATTGCGTCTATATAGTCTAAGAAACATATATGCAAAGCATCCAAACAGTACCATTCGCCAATTTTATGTTCTTCAAGTTTAAGTGAACAATGAGCCCCAATGGTTAATCCTTTATCGGAAATTATTTGTAACTTTCGACAAGTAGAACAATGAATGGAACAGGTAGACGGTTGAAATCATTGTTTATATTGCTTCTATATAGTCTAAGAAACATATCTGCATATCATCCAAAGAGTACAATTCGCCAATTATTTGATCTTCAAGTTTAAGTGAACTACGAACCCCATTGTTAATACTTTAACGGAAATTATTTGTAACTTGCGACAGGTAGAACAATGAATGGAACAGGTAGACGGTTGAAATCAATGTATATATTGCTTCTATATAGTCTAAGAAACATATATGCAAAGCATCCAAACAGTACAATTCGCCAATTTTTTGTTCTTCAAGTTTAAGTGAACTACGAGCCCCATTGTTAATCCTTTAACGGAAATTAATTGTAATGTTCTACAAGTAGAACAATGATTGGAACACGTAGACGGTTGAAATCTTTGTATATATTGCTTCCATATAGTCTAAGAAACATATATGCAAAGCATCCAAACAGTACCATTCGCCAATTTTTTGTTCTTCAAGTTTAAGTGAACAACGAGCCCCATTGTTAATCCTTTGAAGGAAATTATTTGTAAATTTCGACAAGTTGAACAATGATTGGAACACGTAGACGGTTGAAATCTTTGTATATATTGCTTCCATATAGTCTAAGAAACATGTACGCAAAGCATCCAAACAGTACCATTCGCCAATTTTTTGTTCTTCAAGTTTAAGTGAACAATGAGCCCCAATGGTTAATCCTTTATCGGAAATTATTTGTAACTTTCGACAAGTTGAACAATGAATGGAACAGGTAGACGGTTGAAATCTTTGTATACGTTGCTTCTATATAGTCTAAGAAACATATCTGCATATCATCCAAACAGTACAATTCGCCAATTATTTTATCTTAAAGTTTAAGTGAACTACGAGCCCCATTGTTAATCCTTTAAAGGAAATTATTTGTAAATTTCGACAAGTAGAACAATGAATGGATCATGTAGACGGTTGAAATCATTGTATATATTGCTTCTATATAGTCTACGAAACATATATGCAAAGCATCCAAACAGTACAATTCGCCAATTATTTGATCTTCAAGTTTAAGTGAACAATGAGCCACAATCGTTAATCCTTTATCGGAAATTATTTGTAACTTTCGACAAGTAGAACAATGAATGCAACAGGTAGACGGTTGAAATCATTGTTTATATTGCTTCTATATAGTCTAAGAAACATATCTGCAAAGCATCCAAACAGTACAATTCGCCAATTTTTTGTTCTTCAAGTTTAAGTGAACTACGAGCCCCATTGTTAATCCTTTAACGGAAATTAATTGTAACTTTCTACAAGTAGAACAATGATTGGAACACGTAGACGGTTGAAATCTTTGTATATATTGCTTCTATATAGTCTAAGAAACATTTATGCAAAGCATCCAAACAGTACCATTCGCCAATCTTTTGTCCTTCAAGTTTAAGTGAACAATGAGCCCCATTGTTAATCCTTTATCGGAAATTATTTGTAACTTTCGACAAGTAGAACAATGAATCGAACAGGTAGACGGTTGAAATCTTTGTATATATTGCTTCTATATAATCTAAAAAACATATATGCAAAGCATCCAAACAGTACAATTCGCCAATTTTTTGTTTTTCAAGTTTAAGTGAACAATGAGCCCCAATGGTTAATCCTTTATCGGTAATTATTTGTAACTTTCGACAAGTACAACAATGAATGGAACAGGTAGACGGTTGAAATCCTTGTATATATTGCGTCTATATAGTCTAAGAAACATATATGCAAAGCATCCAAACAGTACAGTTCGCCAATTTTCTGTTCTTCAAGTTTTAGTAAACTACGATCCCCATTGTTAATCCCTTATCGGAAATTATTTGTAACTTTCGACAAGTAGAACAATGAATGGAACAGGTAGCCGGTTGAAATCAATGTATATATTGCTTCTATATAGTCTAAGAAACATATATGCAAAGCATCCAAACAGTACCATTCGCCAATTTTTTGTTCTTCAAGTTTAAGTGAACGACGAGCCCCATTGTTAATCCTTTAAAGGGAATTATTTGTAAATTTCGACAAGTAGAACAATGATTGGAACAGGTAGCCAGTTGAAATCAATGTATATATTGCTTCTATAAAGTCGAAGAAACATATATGCAAAGCATCCAAACAGTACCATTCGCCAATTTTTTGTTCTTCAAGTTTAAGTGAACGACGAGCCCCATTGTTAATCCTTTAAAGGAAATTATTTGTAAATTTCGACAATTAGAACAATGATTGGAACACGTAGACGGTTGAAATCTTTGTATATATTGCTTCCATATAGTCTACGAAACATATATGCAAAGCATCCAAACAGTACAATTCGCCAATTTTTTGTTCTTCAAGTTTAAGTGAACAATGAGCCCCATTGTTAATCCTTTAAAGGAAATTATTTGTAACTTTCGACAAGTAGAACAATGAATGGAACTGGTAGACTGTTGAAATCTTTGTAAATATTGCTTCTATATAGTATAAGAAACATATATGCAAAGCATCCAAACAGTACAATTCGCCAATTTTTTGTTCTTCAAGTTTAAGTGAACAATGAGCCCCATTGTTAATCCTTTAAAGGAAATTATTTGTAACTTTCGACAAGTAGAACAATGAATGGAATAGGTAGACGGTTGAAATCGTTGTATATATTGCTTCTATATAGTCTAAGAAACATATATGCAAAGCATCCAAACAGTACAATTCGCCAAGTTTTTGTTCTTCAAGTTTAAGTGAACAATGAGCCCCAATGGTTAATCCTTTATCGGTAATTGTTTGTAAATTTCGGCAAGTAGAACAATGAATGGAACAGGTAGACGGTTGAAATCCTTTTATATATTGCTTCTATATAGTATAAGAAACATATATGCAAAGCATCCAAACAGTACAATTCGCCAATTTTTTGTTGTTCAAGTTTAAGTGAACTACGATCCCCATTGTTAATCCCTTAACGGAAATTATTTGTAACTTTCGACAAGTAGAACAGTTAATGGAACAGGTAGACGGTTGAAATCTTTGTATATATTGCTTCTATATAGTATCGGAAACATATATGCAAAGCATCCAAACAGTACAATTCGCCAATTTTTTGTTCTTCAAGTTTAAGTGAACAATGAGCCCCAATGGTTAATCCGTTATCGGAAATTATTTGTAGCTTTCGACAAGTAGAACAATGAATGGAACAGGTAGACGGTTGAAATCTTTGTATATATTGCTTCTATATAATCTAAGAAACATATATGCAAAGCATCTAAACAGTAACAATCGCCAATTTTTTGATCTTCAAGTTTAAGTGAACAGCGAGCCCCATTGATAATCATGAAATGAAAATTATTTGTAACTTTTTACAAGTAGAACAATGAATAGTACAGGTAGACGGGTGAAATCTTTCTATATACTGCTTCTAAATAGTCTAAGAAACATCTATGCAAAGCATCCAAACAGTACAATTCGCCAATTTTTTGTTCTTCAAGTTTATGTGAACTACGAGCCCCATTGTTAATCCTTTATCGGAAATTATTTGTAACTTTCGACAAGTAGAACAATGAATGGAACAGGTAGACGGTTGAAATCCTTGTATATATTGCTTCCATATAGTCTAAGAAACATGTACGCAAAGCATCCAAACAGTACCATTCGCCAATCTTTTGTCCTTCAAGTTTAAGTGAACAATGAGCCCCATTGTTAATCCTTTATCGGAAATTATTTGTAACTTTCGACAAATAGAACAATGAATCGAACAGGTAGACGGTTGAAATCTTTGTATATATTGCTTCTATATACTCTAAAAAACATATATGCAAAGCATCCAAACAGTACAATTCGCCAATTTTTTGTTTTTCAAGTTTAAGTGAACAATGAGCCCCAATGGTTAATCCTTTATCGGTAATTATTTGTAACTTTCGACAAGTACAACAATGAATGGAACAGGTAGACGGTTGAAATCCTTGTATATATTGCGTCTATATAGTCTAAGAAACATATATGCAAAGCATCCAAACAGTACAATTCGCCAATTTTCTGTTCTTCAAGTTTTAGTAAACTACGATCCCCATTGTTAATCCCTTATCGGAAATTATTTGTAACTTTCGACAAGTAGAACAATGAATGGAACAGGTAGCCGGTTGAAATCAATGTATATATTGCTTCTATATAGTCTAAGAAACATATATGCAAAGCATCCAAACAGTACCATTCGCCAATTTTTTGTTCTTCAAGTTTAAGTGAACGACGAGCCCCATTGTTAATCCTTTAAAGGAAATTATTTGTAAATTACGACAAGTAGAACAATGATTGGAACAGGTAGCCGGTTGAAATCAAAGTATATATTGCTTCTATATAGTCGAAGAAACATATATGCAAAGCATCCAAACAGTACCATTCGCCAATTTTTTGTTCTTCAAGTTTAAGTGAACGACGAGCCCCATTGTTAATCCTTTAAAGGAAATTATTTGTAACTTTCGACAAGTAGAACAATGAATGGAACAGGTAGACTGTTGAAATCTTTGTATATATTGCTTCTATATAATCTAAGAAACATATATGCAAAGCATCTAAACAGTAACAATCGCCAATTTTTTGATCTTCAAGTTTAAGTGAACAGCGAGCCCCATTGATAATCATGAAATGGAAATTATTTGTAACTTTCTACAAGTAGAACAATGAATAGTACAGGTAGACGGGTGAAATCTTTCTATATATTGCATCTAAATAGTCTAAGAAACATCTATGCAAAGCATCCAAACAGTACCATTCGCCAATTTTTTGTTCTTCAAGTTTAAGTGAACAATGTGCCCCAATGGTTAATCCTTTATCGGAAATTATTTGTAATTTTCGACAAGTAGAACAATGAATGGAACTGGTAGACTGTTGAAATCTTTGTAAATATTGCTTCTATATAGTATAAGAAACATATATGCAAAGCATCCAAACAGTACAATTCGCCAATTTTTTGTTCTTCAAGTTTAAGTGAACAATGAGCCCCATTGTTAATCCTTTAAAGGAAATTATTTGTAACTTTCGACAAGTAGAACAATGAATGGAACTGGTAGACTGTTGAAATCTTTGTATATATTGCTTCTATATAATCTAAGAAACATATATGCAAAGCATCTAAACAGTAACAATCGCCAATTTTTTGATCTTCAAGTTTAAGTGAACAGCGAGCCCCATTGATAATCATGAAATGGAAATTATTTGTAACTTTTTACAAGTAGAACAATGAATAGTACAGGTAGACGGGTGAAATCTTTCTATATGCTGCTTCTAAATAGTCTAAGAAACATCTATGCAAAGCATCCAAACAGTACAATTCGCCAATTTTTTGTTCTTCAAGTTTATGTGAACTACGAGCCCCATTGTTAATCCTTTATCGGAAATTATTTGTAACTTTCGACAAGTAGAACAATGAATGGAACAGGTAGACGGTTGAAATCTTTGTATATATTGCTTCTATATAATCTAAAAAACATATATGCAAAGCATCCAAACAGTACAATTCGCCAATTTTTTGTTTTTCAAGTTTAAGTGAACAATGAGCCCCAATGGTTAATCCTTTATCGGTAATTATTTGTAACTTTCGACAAGTACAACAATGAATGGAACAGGTAGACGGTTGAAATCCTTGTATATATTGCGTCTATATAGTCTAAGAAACATATATGCAAAGCATCCAAACAGTACAATTCGCCAATTTTCTGTTCTTCAAGTTTTAGTAAACTACGATCCCCATTGTTAATCCCTTATCGGAAATTATTTGTAACTTTCGACAAGTAGAACAATGAATGGAACAGGTAGCCGGTTGAAATCAATGTATATATTGCTTCTATATAGTCTAAGAAACATATATGCAAAGCATCCAAACAGTACCATTCGCCAATTTTTTGTTCTTCAAGTTTAAGTGAACGACGAGCCCCATTGTTAATCCTTTAAAGGAAATTATTTGTAACTTTCGACAAGTAGAACAATGAATGGAACAGGTAGCCGGTTGAAATCTTTGTATATATTGCTTCTATATAGTCTAAGAAACATATATGCAAAGCATCCAAACAGTACAATTCGACAATTTTTTGTTCTTCAAGTTTAGTGTACAATGAGCCCCAATGGTTAATACTTTAACGCAAATTATTTGTAACTTGCGACAAGTAGAACAATGAATGGAACAGGTAGCCGGTTGAAATCAATGTATATATTGCTTCTATATAGTCTAAGAAACATATATGCAAAGCATCCAAACAGTACCATTCGCCAATTTTTTGTTCTTCAAGTTTAAGTGAACGACGAGCCCCATTGTTAATCCTTTAAAGGAAATTATTTGTAAATTACGACAAGTAGAACAATGATTGGAACAGGTAGCCGGTTGAAATCAAAGTATATATTGCTTCTATATAGTCGAAGAAACATATATGCAAAGCATCCAAACAGTACCATTCGCCAATTTTTTGTTCTTCAAGTTTAAGTGAACGACGAGCCCCATTGTTAATCCTTTAAAGGAAATTATTTGTAACTTTCGACAAGTAGAACAATGAATGGAACAGGTAGACTGTTGAAATCAATGTATATATTGCTTCTATATAGTCTAAGAAACATATATGCAAAGCATCCAAACAGTACCATTCGCCAATTTTTTGTTCTTCAAGTTTAAGTGAACGACGAGCCCCATTGTTAATCCTTTAAAGGAAATTATTTGTAAATTACGACAAGTAGAACAATGATTGGAACAGGTAGCCGGTTGAAATCAAAGTATATATTGCTTCTATATAGTCGAAGAAACATATATGCAAAGCATCCAAACAGTACCATTCGCCAATTTTTTGTTCTTCAAGTTTAAGTGAACGACGAGCCCCATTGTTAATCCTTTAAAGGAAATTATTTGTAACTTTCGACAAGTAGAACAATGAATGGAACAGGTAGACTGTTGAAATCTTTGTATATATTGCTTCTATATAATCTAAGAAACATATATGCAAAGCATCTAAACAGTAACAATCGCCAATTTTTTGATCTTCAAGTTTAAGTGAACAGCGAGCCCCATTGATAATCATGAAATGGAAATTATTTGTAACTTTCTACAAGTAGAACAATGAATAGTACAGGTAGACGGGTGAAATCTTTCTATATATTGCATCTAAATAGTCTAAGAAACATCTATGCAAAGCATCCAAACAGTACCATTCGCCAATTTTTTGTTCTTCAAGTTTAAGTGAACAATGTGCCCCAATGGTTAATCCTTTATCGGAAATTATTTGTAATTTTCGACAAGTAGAACAATGAATGGAACTGGTAGACTGTTGAAATCTTTGTAAATATTGCTTCTATATAGTATAAGAAACATATATGCAAAGCATCCAAACAGTACAATTCGCCAATTTTTTGTTCTTCAAGTTTAAGTGAACAATGAGCCCCATTGTTAATCCTTTAAAGGAAATTATTTGTAACTTTCGACAAGTAGAACAATGAATGGAACTGGTAGACTGTTGAAATCTTTGTATATATTGCTTCTATATAATCTAAGAAACATATATGCAAAGCATCTAAACAGTAACAATCGCCAATTTTTTGATCTTCAAGTTTAAGTGAACAGCGAGCCCCATTGATAATCATGAAATGGAAATTATTTGTAACTTTTTACAAGTAGAACAATGAATAGTACAGGTAGACGGGTGAAATCTTTCTATATGCTGCTTCTAAATAGTCTAAGAAACATCTATGCAAAGCATCCAAACAGTACAATTCGCCAATTTTTTGTTCTTCAAGTTTATGTGAACTACGAGCCCAATTGTTAATCCTTTATCGGAAATTATTTGTAACTTTCGACAAGTAGAACAATGAATGGAACAGGTAGACGGTTGAAATCCTTGTATATATTGCTTCCATATAGTCTAAGAAACATGTACGCAAAGCATCCAAACAGTACCATTCGCCAATCTTTTGTCCTTCAAGTTTAAGTGAACAATGAGCCCCATTGTTAATCCTTTATCGGAAATTATTTGTAACTTTCGACAAGTAGAACAATGAATCGAACAGGTAGACGGTTGAAATCTTTGTATATATTGCTTCTATATAATCTAAAAAACATATATGCAAAGCATCCAAACAGTACAATTCGCCAATTTTTTGTTTTTCAAGTTTAAGTGAACAATGAGCCCCAATGGTTAATCCTTTATCGGTAATTATTTGTAACTTTCGACAAGTACAACAATGAATGGAACAGGTAGACGGTTGAAATCCTTGTATATATTGCGTCTATATAGTCTAAGAAACATATATGCAAAGCATCCAAACAGTACAATTCGCCAATTTTCTGTTCTTCAAGTTTTAGTAAACTACGATCCCCATTGTTAATCCCTTATCGGAAATTATTTGTAACTTTCGACAAGTAGAACAATGAATGGAACAGGTAGCCGGTTGAAATCAATGTATATATTGCTTCTATATAGTCTAAGAAACATATATGCAAAGCATCCAAACAGTACCATTCGCCAATTTTTTGTTCTTCAAGTTTAAGTGAACGACGAGCCCCATTGTTAATCCTTTAAAGGAAATTATTTGTAACTTTCGACAAGTAGAACAATGAATGGAACAGGTAGCCGGTTGAAATCTTTGTATATATTGCTTCTATATAGTCTAAGAAACATATATGCAAAGCATCCAAACAGTACAATTCGACAATTTTTTGTTCTTCAAGTTTAGTGTACAATGAGCCCCAATGGTTAATACTTTAACGCAAATTATTTGTAACTTGCGACAAGTAGAACAATGAGTGGAACAGGTAGACGGTTGAAATCAATGTATATATTGCTTCTATATAGTCTAAGAAACACATATGCAAAGCATCCAAACAGTTCAATTCGCCAATTTTTTGTTCTTCAAGTTTAAGTGAACTACGATCCCCATTGTTAATCCCTTAACGGAAATTATTTGTAACTTTCGACAAGTAGAACAATGAATGGAACAGGTAGATGGTTGAAAACATTGTATATATTGCTTCTATATAGTCTAAGAAACATATATGCAAAGCATCCAAATAGTACAATTCGACAATTTATTGTTCTTCTAGTTTAAGTGAACAACGAGCCCCATTGATAATCAAGAAATGGAAATTATTTGTAACTTTCTACAAGTAGAACAATGAATAGTACAGGTAGACGGTTGATATCTTTGTATATACTGCTTCTATATAATCTAAGAAACATATATGCAAAGCATCCAAACAGTACAATTCGCCAATTATTTCATCTTCATGTTTAATTGAACTACGAGCCCCATTGTTAATCCTTTAAAGGAAATTATTTGTAACTTGCGACAAGTAGAACAATGAATGGAACAGGTAGACGGTTGAAATCTTTGTATATATTGCTTCTATATTGTCTAAGAAACATATATGCAAAGCATCCAAACAGTACCATTCGCCAATTTTTTGTTATTCAAGTTTAAGTGAAATACGAGCCCCATTGTTAATCCTTTAAAGGAAATTATTTGTAACTTTCTACAAGTAGAACAATGAATCGAACAGGTAGTCTGTTGAAATATTTGTATATATTGCTTCTATATAGTCTAGGAAAGCTATATGCAAAGCATCCAAACAGTAACATTCGCCAATTTTTTGTTCTTCATGTTAAAGTGAACTACGCGCCCACTTGTTAATCCTTTAACGGAAATTATTTGTAACTTTCGACAAGAAGAACAATGAATGGAACAGGTAGACGGTTGAAATCTTTGTATACATTGCTTCTATATAGTCTAAGAAACATATATGCAAAGCATCCAAACAGTACCATTCGCCAATTCTTTGTTCTTCAAGTTTAAGTGAACAACGAGCCCCATTGTTAATCCTTTAACGGAAATTAATTGTAACTTTCTACAAGTAGAACAATGAATGGAATAGGTAGACGGTTGAAATCTTTGTATATATTGCTTCTATATACTCTAAGAAACATATATGCAAAGCATCCAAACAGTACAATTCGCCAATTTATTGTTCTTCAAGTTTAAGTGAACAACGAGCCCCATTGTTAATCCTTTAAAGGAAATTATTTGTAAATTTCGACAAGTAGAACAATGAATGGAACAGGTAGACGGTTGAAATCTTTGTATATATTGCTTCTATATAATCTAAGAAACATATATGCAAAGCATCCAAACAGTACCATTCGCCAATTTTTTGTTCTTCAAGTTTAAGTGAACTACGAGCCCCATTGTTAATCCTATAAAGGAAATTATTTGTAAATTTCGACAAGTAGAACAATGAATGGAACATTTAGACTGTTGAAATCATTGTATATATTGCTTCTGTATAGTCTAAGAAACATATATGCAAAGCGTCCAAACAGTACAATTATTTGATCTTCAAGTTTAAGTGAACAACGAGCCACATTGTTAATACTTTATCGGTAATTATTTGTAACTTTCGACCAGTAGAACAATGAATGGAACAGGTAGACGGTTGAAATCCTTGTATATATTGCGTCTATATAGTCTAAGAAACATATATGCAAAGCATCCAAACAGTACCATTCGCCAATTTTTGTTCTTCAAGTTTACGTGAACTACGAGCCCCATTGTTAATCCTTTAAAGGAAATTATTTGTAAATTTCGACCAGTAGAACAGTGAATGGAACAGGTAGACGGTTGAAATCTTTGTATATATTGCTTCTATATAGTATCGGAAACATATATGCAAAGCATCCAAACAGTACAATTCGCCAATTTTTTGTTCTTCAAGTTTAAGTGAACAATGAGCCCCAATGGTTAATCCGTTATCGGAAATTATTTGTAGCTTTCGACAAGTAGAACAATGAATGGAACAGGTAGACGGTTGAAATCTTTGTATATGTTGCTTCTATATAGTCTAAGAAACCTATATGCAAAGTATCTAAACAGTGACAATCGCCAATTTTTTGATCTTCAAGTTTAAGTGAACAGCGAGCCCCATTGATAATCATGAAATGGAAATTATTTGTAACTTTCTACAAGTAGAACAATGAATAGTGCAGGTAGACGGGTGAAATCTTTCTATATACTGCTTCTAAATAGTCTAAGAAACATATATGCAAAGCATCCAAACTGTACAATTCGACAATTTTTTGTTCTTCAAGTTTAAGTGAACTACGAGCCCCATTGTTAATCCTTTAAAGGAAATTATTTGTAAATTTCGACAAGTAGAACAATGAATGGATCATGTAGACGGTTGAAATCATTGTATATATTGCTTCTATATAGTCTACGAAACATATATGCAAAGCATCCAAACAGTACAATTCGCCAATTTTTTGTTCTTCAAGTTTAAGTGAACTTCGAGCCCCATTGTTAATCCTTTATCGGAAATTATTTGTAACTTTCGACAAGTAGAACAATGAATGGAACAGGTAGACGGTTGAAGTCTTTGTATATATTGCGTCTATATAGTCTAAGAAACATATATGCAAAGCATCCAAACAGTACCATTCGCCAATTTTTTGTTCTTCAAGTTTAAGTGTACTACGAGCCCCATTGTTAATCCTTTAAAGGAAATTATTTGTAAATTTCGACAAGTAGAACAATGATTGGAACACGTAGACGGTTGACATCTTTGTATATATTGCTTCCATATAGTCTAAGAAACATATATGCAAAGCATCCAAACAGTACCATTCGCCAATTTTTTGTTCTTCAAGTTTAAGTGAACAATGAGACCCATTGTTAATCCTTTATCGGAAATCATTTGTAACTTCCGACAAGTAGAACAATGAATGGAACAGGTAGACGGTTGAAATCTTTGTATATATTGCTTCTATATAGTCTAAGAAACATATCTGCAAAGCATCCAAACAGTACAATTCGCCAATTTTTTGTTCTTCAAGTTTAAGTGAACAATGAGCCCCAATGGTTAATCCTTTATCGGAAATTATTTGTAACTTTCGACAAGTAGAACAATGAATGGAATAGGTAGACGGTTGAAATCTTTGTATATATTGCTTCTATATACTCTAAGAAACATATATGCAAAGCATCCAAACAGTACAATTCGCCAATTTATTGTTCTTCAAGTTTAAGTGAACAACGAGCCCCATTGTTAATCCTTTAAAGGAAATTATTTGTAAATTTCGACAAGTAGAACAATGAATGGAACAGGTAGACGGTTGAAATCTTTGTATATATTGCTTCTATATAATCTAAGAAACATATATGCAAAGCATCCAAACAGTACCATTCGCCAATTTTTTGTTCTTCAAGTTTAAGTGAACTACGAGCCCCATTGTTAATCCTTTAAAGGAAATTATTTGTAAATTTCGACAAGTAGAACAATGAATGGAACAGGTAGACTGTTGAAATCATTGTATATATTGCTTCTGTATAGTCTAAGAAACATATATGCAAAGCGTCCAAACAGTACAATTCGCCAATTATTTGATCTTCAAGTTTAAGTGAACTACGAGCCCCATTGTTAATACTTTATCGGTAATTATTTGTAACTTTCGACAAGTAGAACAATGAATGGAACAGGTAGACGGTTGAAATCCTTGTATATATTGCGTCTATATAGTCTAAGAAACATATATGCAAAGCATCCAAACAGTACCATTCGCCAATTTTATGTTCTTCAAGTTTAAGTGAACAATGAGCCCCAATGGTTAATCCTTTATCGGAAATTATTTGTAACTTTCGACAAGTAGAACAATGAATGGAACAGGTAGACGGTTGAAATCATTGTTTATATTGCTTCTATATAGTCTAAGAAACATATCTGCATATCATCCAAAGAGTACAATTCGCCAATTATTTGATCTTCAAGTTTAAGTGAACTACGAACCCCATTGTTAATACTTTAACGGAAATTATTTGTAACTTGCGACAGGTAGAACAATGAATGGAACAGGTAGACGGTTGAAATCAATGTATATATTGCTTCTATATAGTCTAAGAAACATATATGCAAAGCATCCAAACAGTACAATTCGCCAATTTTTTGTTCTTCAAGTTTAAGTGAACTACGAGCCCCATTGTTAATCCTTTAACGGAAATTAATTGTAATGTTCTACAAGTAGAACAATGATTGGAACACGTAGACGGTTGAAATCTTTGTATATATTGCTTCCATATAGTCTAAGAAACATATATGCAAAGCATCCAAACAGTACCATTCGCCAATTTTTTGTTCTTCAAGTTTAAGTGAACAACGAGCCCCATTGTTAATCCTTTGAAGGAAATTATTTGTAAATTTCGACAAGTTGAACAATGATTGGAACACGTAGACGGTTGAAATCTTTGTATATATTGCTTCCATATAGTCTAAGAAACATGTACGCAAAGCATCCAAACAGTACCATTCGCCAATTTTTTGTTCTTCAAGTTTAAGTGAACAATGAGCCCCAATGGTTAATCCTTTATCGGAAATTATTTGTAACTTTCGACAAGTTGAACAATGAATGGAACAGGTAGACGGTTGAAATCTTTGTATACGTTGCTTCTATATAGTCTAAGAAACATATCTGCATATCATCCAAACAGTACAATTCGCCAATTATTTTATCTTAAAGTTTAAGTGAACTACGAGCCCCATTGTTAATCCTTTAAAGGAAATTATTTGTAAATTTCGACAAGTAGAACAATGAATGGATCATGTAGACGGTTGAAATCATTGTATATATTGCTTCTATATAGTCTACGAAACATATATGCAAAGCATCCAAACAGTACAATTCGCCAATTATTTGATCTTCAAGTTTAAGTGAACAATGAGCCACAATCGTTAATCCTTTATCGGAAATTATTTGTAACTTTCGACAAGTAGAACAATGAATGCAACAGGTAGACGGTTGAAATCATTGTTTATATTGCTTCTATATAGTCTAAGAAACATATCTGCAAAGCATCCAAACAGTACAATTCGCCAATTTTTTGTTCTTCAAGTTTAAGTGAACTACGAGCCCCATTGTTAATCCTTTAACGGAAATTAATTGTAACTTTCTACAAGTAGAACAATGATTGGAACACGTAGACGGTTGAAATCTTTGTATATATTGCTTCTATATAGTCTAAGAAACATTTATGCAAAGCATCCAAACAGTACCATTCGCCAATCTTTTGTCCTTCAAGTTTAAGTGAACAATGAGCCCCATTGTTAATCCTTTATCGGAAATTATTTGTAACTTTCGACAAGTAGAACAATGAATCGAACAGGTAGACGGTTGAAATCTTTGTATATATTGCTTCTATATAATCTAAAAAACATATATGCAAAGCATCCAAACAGTACAATTCGCCAATTTTTTGTTTTTCAAGTTTAAGTGAACAATGAGCCCCAATGGTTAATCCTTTATCGGTAATTATTTGTAACTTTCGACAAGTACAACAATGAATGGAACAGGTAGACGGTTGAAATCCTTGTATATATTGCGTCTATATAGTCTAAGAAACATATATGCAAAGCATCCAAACAGTACAGTTCGCCAATTTTCTGTTCTTCAAGTTTTAGTAAACTACGATCCCCATTGTTAATCCCTTATCGGAAATTATTTGTAACTTTCGACAAGTAGAACAATGAATGGAACAGGTAGCCGGTTGAAATCAATGTATATATTGCTTCTATATAGTCTAAGAAACATATATGCAAAGCATCCAAACAGTACCATTCGCCAATTTTTTGTTCTTCAAGTTTAAGTGAACGACGAGCCCCATTGTTAATCCTTTAAAGGGAATTATTTGTAAATTTCGACAAGTAGAACAATGATTGGAACAGGTAGCCAGTTGAAATCAATGTATATATTGCTTCTATAAAGTCGAAGAAACATATATGCAAAGCATCCAAACAGTACCATTCGCCAATTTTTTGTTCTTCAAGTTTAAGTGAACGACGAGCCCCATTGTTAATCCTTTAAAGGAAATTATTTGTAAATTTCGACAATTAGAACAATGATTGGAACACGTAGACGGTTGAAATCTTTGTATATATTGCTTCCATATAGTCTACGAAACATATATGCAAAGCATCCAAACAGTACAATTCGCCAATTTTTTGTTCTTCAAGTTTAAGTGAACAATGAGCCCCATTGTTAATCCTTTAAAGGAAATTATTTGTAACTTTCGACAAGTAGAACAATGAATGGAACTGGTAGACTGTTGAAATCTTTGTAAATATTGCTTCTATATAGTATAAGAAACATATATGCAAAGCATCCAAACAGTACAATTCGCCAATTTTTTGTTCTTCAAGTTTAAGTGAACAATGAGCCCCATTGTTAATCCTTTAAAGGAAATTATTTGTAACTTTCGACAAGTAGAACAATGAATGGAATAGGTAGACGGTTGAAATCGTTGTATATATTGCTTCTATATAGTCTAAGAAACATTTATGCAAAGCATCCAAACAGTACAATTCGCCAAGTTTTTGTTCTTCAAGTTTAAGTGAACAATGAGCCCCAATGGTTAATCCTTTATCGGTAATTGTTTGTAAATTTCGGCAAGTAGAACAATGAATGGAACAGGTAGACGGTTGAAATCCTTTTATATATTGCTTCTATATAGTATAAGAAACATATATGCAAAGCATCCAAACAGTACAATTCGCCAATTTTTTGTTGTTCAAGTTTAAGTGAACTACGATCCCCATTGTTAATCCCTTAACGGAAATTATTTGTAACTTTCGACAAGTAGAACAGTTAATGGAACAGGTAGACGGTTGAAATCTTTGTATATATTGCTTCTATATAGTATCGGAAACATATATGCAAAGCATCCAAACAGTACAATTCGCCAATTTTTTGTTCTTCAAGTTTAAGTGAACAATGAGCCCCAATGGTTAATCCGTTATCGGAAATTATTTGTAGCTTTCGACAAGTAGAACAATGAATGGAACAGGTAGACGGTTGAAATCTTTGTATATATTGCTTCTATATAATCTAAGAAACATATATGCAAAGCATCTAAACAGTAACAATCGCCAATTTTTTGATCTTCAAGTTTAAGTGAACAGCGAGCCCCATTGATAATCATGAAATGAAAATTATTTGTAACTTTTTACAAGTAGAACAATGAATAGTACAGGTAGACGGGTGAAATCTTTCTATATACTGCTTCTAAATAGTCTAAGAAACATCTATGCAAAGCATCCAAACAGTACAATTCGCCAATTTTTTGTTCTTCAAGTTTATGTGAACTACGAGCCCCATTGTTAATCCTTTATCGGAAATTATTTGTAACTTTCGACAAGTAGAACAATGAATGGAACAGGTAGACGGTTGAAATCCTTGTATATATTGCTTCCATATAGTCTAAGAAACATGTACGCAAAGCATCCAAACAGTACCATTCGCCAATCTTTTGTCCTTCAAGTTTAAGTGAACAATGAGCCCCATTGTTAATCCTTTATCGGAAATTATTTGTAACTTTCGACAAGTAGAACAATGAATGCAACAGGTAGACGGTTGAAATCATTGTTTATATTGCTTCTATATAGTCTAAGAAACATATCTGCAAAGCATCCAAACAGTACAATTCGCCAATTTTTTGTTCTTCAAGTTTAAGTGAACTACGAGCCCCATTGTTAATCCTTTAACGGAAATTAATTGTAACTTTCTACAAGTAGAACAATGAATGGAATAGGTAGACGGTTGAAATCTTTGTATATATTGCTTCTATATACTCTAAGAAACATATATGCAAAGCATCCAAACAGTACAATTCGCCAATTTATTGTTCTTCAAGTTTAAGTGAACAACGAGCCCCATTGTTAATCCTTTAAAGGAAATTATTTGTAAATTTCGACAAGTAGAACAATGAATGGAACAGGTAGACGGTTGAAATCTTTGTATATATTGCTTCTATATAATCTAAGAAACATATATGCAAAGCATCCAAACAGTACCATTCGCCAATTTTTTGTTCTTCAAGTTTAAGTGAACTACGAGCCCCATTGTTAATCCTATAAAGGAAATTATTTGTAAATTTCGACAAGTAGAACAATGAATGGAACATTTAGACTGTTGAAATCATTGTATATATTGCTTCTGTATAGTCTAAGAAACATATATGCAAAGCGTCCAAACAGTACAATTATTTGATCTTCAAGTTTAAGTGAACAACGAGCCACATTGTTAATACTTTATCGGTAATTATTTGTAACTTTCGACCAGTAGAACAATGAATGGAACAGGTAGACGGTTGAAATCCTTGTATATATTGCGTCTATATAGTCTAAGAAACATATATGCAAAGCATCCAAACAGTACCATTCGCCAATTTTTGTTCTTCAAGTTTACGTGAACTACGAGCCCCATTGTTAATCCTTTAAAGGAAATTATTTGTAAATTTCGACCAGTAGAACAGTGAATGGAACAGGTAGACGGTTGAAATCTTTGTATATATTGCTTCTATATAGTATCGGAAACATATATGCAAAGCATCCAAACAGTACAATTCGCCAATTTTTTGTTCTTCAAGTTTAAGTGAACAATGAGCCCCAATGGTTAATCCGTTATCGGAAATTATTTGTAGCTTTCGACAAGTAGAACAATGAATGGAACAGGTAGACGGTTGAAATCTTTGTATATGTTGCTTCTATATAGTCTAAGAAACCTATATGCAAAGTATCTAAACAGTGACAATCGCCAATTTTTTGATCTTCAAGTTTAAGTGAACAGCGAGCCCCATTGATAATCATGAAATGGAAATTATTTGTAACTTTCTACAAGTAGAACAATGAATAGTGCAGGTAGACGGGTGAAATCTTTCTATATACTGCTTCTAAATAGTCTAAGAAACATATATGCAAAGCATCCAAACTGTACAATTCGACAATTTTTTGTTCTTCAAGTTTAAGTGAACTACGAGCCCCATTGTTAATCCTTTAAAGGAAATTATTTGTAAATTTCGACAAGTAGAACAATGAATGGATCATGTAGACGGTTGAAATCATTGTATATATTGCTTCTATATAGTCTACGAAACATATATGCAAAGCATCCAAACAGTACAATTCGCCAATTTTTTGTTCTTCAAGTTTAAGTGAACTTCGAGCCCCATTGTTAATCCTTTATCGGAAATTATTTGTAACTTTCGACAAGTAGAACAATGAATGGAACAGGTAGACGGTTGAAGTCTTTGTATATATTGCGTCTATATAGTCTAAGAAACATATATGCAAAGCATCCAAACAGTACCATTCGCCAATTTTTTGTTCTTCAAGTTTAAGTGTACTACGAGCCCCATTGTTAATCCTTTAAAGGAAATTATTTGTAAATTTCGACAAGTAGAACAATGATTGGAACACGTAGACGGTTGACATCTTTGTATATATTGCTTCCATATAGTCTAAGAAACATATATGCAAAGCATCCAAACAGTACCATTCGCCAATTTTTTGTTCTTCAAGTTTAAGTGAACAATGAGACCCATTGTTAATCCTTTATCGGAAATCATTTGTAACTTCCGACAAGTAGAACAATGAATGGAACAGGTAGACGGTTGAAATCTTTGTATATATTGCTTCTATATAGTCTAAGAAACATATCTGCAAAGCATCCAAACAGTACAATTCGCCAATTTTTTGTTCTTCAAGTTTAAGTGAACAATGAGCCCCAATGGTTAATCCTTTATCGGAAATTATTTGTAACTTTCGACAAGTAGAACAATGAATGGAATAGGTAGACGGTTGAAATCTTTGTATATATTGCTTCTATATACTCTAAGAAACATATATGCAAAGCATCCAAACAGTACAATTCGCCAATTTATTGTTCTTCAAGTTTAAGTGAACAACGAGCCCCATTGTTAATCCTTTAAAGGAAATTATTTGTAAATTTCGACAAGTAGAACAATGAATGGAACAGGTAGACGGTTGAAATCTTTGTATATATTGCTTCTATATAATCTAAGAAACATATATGCAAAGCATCCAAACAGTACCATTCGCCAATTTTTTGTTCTTCAAGTTTAAGTGAACTACGAGCCCCATTGTTAATCCTTTAAAGGAAATTATTTGTAAATTTCGACAAGTAGAACAATGAATGGAACAGGTAGACTGTTGAAATCATTGTATATATTGCTTCTGTATAGTCTAAGAAACATATATGCAAAGCGTCCAAACAGTACAATTCGCCAATTATTTGATCTTCAAGTTTAAGTGAACTACGAGCCCCATTGTTAATACTTTATCGGTAATTATTTGTAACTTTCGACAAGTAGAACAATGAATGGAACAGGTAGACGGTTGAAATCCTTGTATATATTGCGTCTATATAGTCTAAGAAACATATATGCAAAGCATCCAAACAGTACCATTCGCCAATTTTATGTTCTTCAAGTTTAAGTGAACAATGAGCCCCAATGGTTAATCCTTTATCGGAAATTATTTGTAACTTTCGACAAGTAGAACAATGAATGGAACAGGTAGACGGTTGAAATCATTGTTTATATTGCTTCTATATAGTCTAAGAAACATATCTGCATATCATCCAAAGAGTACAATTCGCCAATTATTTGATCTTCAAGTTTAAGTGAACTACGAACCCCATTGTTAATACTTTAACGGAAATTATTTGTAACTTGCGACAGGTAGAACAATGAATGGAACAGGTAGACGGTTGAAATCAATGTATATATTGCTTCTATATAGTCTAAGAAACATATATGCAAAGCATCCAAACAGTACAATTCGCCAATTTTTTGTTCTTCAAGTTTAAGTGAACTACGAGCCCCATTGTTAATCCTTTAACGGAAATTAATTGTAATGTTCTACAAGTAGAACAATGATTGGAACACGTAGACGGTTGAAATCTTTGTATATATTGCTTCCATATAGTCTAAGAAACATATATGCAAAGCATCCAAACAGTACCATTCGCCAATTTTTTGTTCTTCAAGTTTAAGTGAACAACGAGCCCCATTGTTAATCCTTTGAAGGAAATTATTTGTAAATTTCGACAAGTTGAACAATGATTGGAACACGTAGACGGTTGAAATCTTTGTATATATTGCTTCCATATAGTCTAAGAAACATGTACGCAAAGCATCCAAACAGTACCATTCGCCAATTTTTTGTTCTTCAAGTTTAAGTGAACAATGAGCCCCAATGGTTAATCCTTTATCGGAAATTATTTGTAACTTTCGACAAGTTGAACAATGAATGGAACAGGTAGACGGTTGAAATCTTTGTATACGTTGCTTCTATATAGTCTAAGAAACATATCTGCATATCATCCAAACAGTACAATTCGCCAATTATTTTATCTTAAAGTTTAAGTGAACTACGAGCCCCATTGTTAATCCTTTAAAGGAAATTATTTGTAAATTTCGACAAGTAGAACAATGAATGGATCATGTAGACGGTTGAAATCATTGTATATATTGCTTCTATATAGTCTACGAAACATATATGCAAAGCATCCAAACAGTACAATTCGCCAATTATTTGATCTTCAAGTTTAAGTGAACAATGAGCCACAATCGTTAATCCTTTATCGGAAATTATTTGTAACTTTCGACAAGTAGAACAATGAATGCAACAGGTAGACGGTTGAAATCATTGTTTATATTGCTTCTATATAGTCTAAGAAACATATCTGCAAAGCATCCAAACAGTACAATTCGCCAATTTTTTGTTCTTCAAGTTTAAGTGAACTACGAGCCCCATTGTTAATCCTTTAACGGAAATTAATTGTAACTTTCTACAAGTAGAACAATGATTGGAACACGTAGACGGTTGAAATCTTTGTATATATTGCTTCTATATAGTCTAAGAAACATTTATGCAAAGCATCCAAACAGTACCATTCGCCAATCTTTTGTCCTTCAAGTTTAAGTGAACAATGAGCCCCATTGTTAATCCTTTATCGGAAATTATTTGTAACTTTCGACAAGTAGAACAATGAATCGAACAGGTAGACGGTTGAAATCTTTGTATATATTGCTTCTATATAATCTAAAAAACATATATGCAAAGCATCCAAACAGTACAATTCGCCAATTTTTTGTTTTTCAAGTTTAAGTGAACAATGAGCCCCAATGGTTAATCCTTTATCGGTAATTATTTGTAACTTTCGACAAGTACAACAATGAATGGAACAGGTAGACGGTTGAAATCCTTGTATATATTGCGTCTATATAGTCTAAGAAACATATATGCAAAGCATCCAAACAGTACAGTTCGCCAATTTTCTGTTCTTCAAGTTTTAGTAAACTACGATCCCCATTGTTAATCCCTTATCGGAAATTATTTGTAACTTTCGACAAGTAGAACAATGAATGGAACAGGTAGCCGGTTGAAATCAATGTATATATTGCTTCTATATAGTCTAAGAAACATATATGCAAAGCATCCAAACAGTACCATTCGCCAATTTTTTGTTCTTCAAGTTTAAGTGAACGACGAGCCCCATTGTTAATCCTTTAAAGGGAATTATTTGTAAATTTCGACAAGTAGAACAATGATTGGAACAGGTAGCCAGTTGAAATCAATGTATATATTGCTTCTATAAAGTCGAAGAAACATATATGCAAAGCATCCAAACAGTACCATTCGCCAATTTTTTGTTCTTCAAGTTTAAGTGAACGACGAGCCCCATTGTTAATCCTTTAAAGGAAATTATTTGTAAATTTCGACAATTAGAACAATGATTGGAACACGTAGACGGTTGAAATCTTTGTATATATTGCTTCCATATAGTCTACGAAACATATATGCAAAGCATCCAAACAGTACAATTCGCCAATTTTTTGTTCTTCAAGTTTAAGTGAACAATGAGCCCCATTGTTAATCCTTTAAAGGAAATTATTTGTAACTTTCGACAAGTAGAACAATGAATGGAACTGGTAGACTGTTGAAATCTTTGTAAATATTGCTTCTATATAGTATAAGAAACATATATGCAAAGCATCCAAACAGTACAATTCGCCAATTTTTTGTTCTTCAAGTTTAAGTGAACAATGAGCCCCATTGTTAATCCTTTAAAGGAAATTATTTGTAACTTTCGACAAGTAGAACAATGAATGGAATAGGTAGACGGTTGAAATCGTTGTATATATTGCTTCTATATAGTCTAAGAAACATTTATGCAAAGCATCCAAACAGTACAATTCGCCAAGTTTTTGTTCTTCAAGTTTAAGTGAACAATGAGCCCCAATGGTTAATCCTTTATCGGTAATTGTTTGTAAATTTCGGCAAGTAGAACAATGAATGGAACAGGTAGACGGTTGAAATCCTTTTATATATTGCTTCTATATAGTATAAGAAACATATATGCAAAGCATCCAAACAGTACAATTCGCCAATTTTTTGTTGTTCAAGTTTAAGTGAACTACGATCCCCATTGTTAATCCCTTAACGGAAATTATTTGTAACTTTCGACAAGTAGAACAGTTAATGGAACAGGTAGACGGTTGAAATCTTTGTATATATTGCTTCTATATAGTATCGGAAACATATATGCAAAGCATCCAAACAGTACAATTCGCCAATTTTTTGTTCTTCAAGTTTAAGTGAACAATGAGCCCCAATGGTTAATCCGTTATCGGAAATTATTTGTAGCTTTCGACAAGTAGAACAATGAATGGAACAGGTAGACGGTTGAAATCTTTGTATATATTGCTTCTATATAATCTAAGAAACATATATGCAAAGCATCTAAACAGTAACAATCGCCAATTTTTTGATCTTCAAGTTTAAGTGAACAGCGAGCCCCATTGATAATCATGAAATGAAAATTATTTGTAACTTTTTACAAGTAGAACAATGAATAGTACAGGTAGACGGGTGAAATCTTTCTATATACTGCTTCTAAATAGTCTAAGAAACATCTATGCAAAGCATCCAAACAGTACAATTCGCCAATTTTTTGTTCTTCAAGTTTATGTGAACTACGAGCCCCATTGTTAATCCTTTATCGGAAATTATTTGTAACTTTCGACAAGTAGAACAATGAATGGAACAGGTAGACGGTTGAAATCCTTGTATATATTGCTTCCATATAGTCTAAGAAACATGTACGCAAAGCATCCAAACAGTACCATTCGCCAATCTTTTGTCCTTCAAGTTTAAGTGAACAATGAGCCCCATTGTTAATCCTTTATCGGAAATTATTTGTAACTTTCGACAAGTAGAACAATGAATGCAACAGGTAGACGGTTGAAATCATTGTTTATATTGCTTCTATATAGTCTAAGAAACATATCTGCAAAGCATCCAAACAGTACAATTCGCCAATTTTTTGTTCTTCAAGTTTAAGTGAACTACGAGCCCCATTGTTAATCCTTTAACGGAAATTAATTGTAACTTTCTACAAGTAGAACAATGATTGGAACACGTAGACGGTTGAAATCTTTGTATATATTGCTTCTATATAGTCTAAGAAACATTTATGCAAAGCATCCAAACAGTACCATTCGCCAATCTTTTGTCCTTCAAGTTTAAGTGAACAATGAGCCCCATTGTTAATCCTTTATCGGAAATTATTTGTAACTTTCGACAAGTAGAACAATGAATCGAACAGGTAGACGGTTGAAATCTTTGTATATATTGCTTCTATATAATCTAAAAAACATATATGCAAAGCATCCAAACAGTACAATTCGCCAATTTTTTGTTTTTCAAGTTTAAGTGAACAATGAGCCCCAATGGTTAATCCTTTATCGGTAATTATTTGTAACTTTCGACAAGTACAACAATGAATGGAACAGGTAGACGGTTGAAATCCTTGTATATATTGCGTCTATATAGTCTAAGAAACATATATGCAAAGCATCCAAACAGTACAGTTCGCCAATTTTCTGTTCTTCAAGTTTTAGTAAACTACGATCCCCATTGTTAATCCCTTATCGGAAATTATTTGTAACTTTCGACAAGTAGAACAATGAATGGAACAGGTAGCCGGTTGAAATCAATGTATATATTGCTTCTATATAGTCTAAGAAACATATATGCAAAGCATCCAAACAGTACCATTCGCCAATTTTTTGTTCTTCAAGTTTAAGTGAACGACGAGCCCCATTGTTAATCCTTTAAAGGGAATTATTTGTAAATTTCGACAAGTAGAACAATGATTGGAACAGGTAGCCAGTTGAAATCAATGTATATATTGCTTCTATAAAGTCGAAGAAACATATATGCAAAGCATCCAAACAGTACCATTCGCCAATTTTTTGTTCTTCAAGTTTAAGTGAACGACGAGCCCCATTGTTAATCCTTTAAAGGAAATTATTTGTAAATTTCGACAATTAGAACAATGATTGGAACACGTAGACGGTTGAAATCTTTGTATATATTGCTTCCATATAGTCTACGAAACATATATGCAAAGCATCCAAACAGTACAATTCGCCAATTTTTTGTTCTTCAAGTTTAAGTGAACAATGAGCCCCATTGTTAATCCTTTAAAGGAAATTATTTGTAACTTTCGACAAGTAGAACAATGAATGGAACTGGTAGACTGTTGAAATCTTTGTAAATATTGCTTCTATATAGTATAAGAAACATATATGCAAAGCATCCAAACAGTACAATTCGCCAATTTTTTGTTCTTCAAGTTTAAGTGAACAATGAGCCCCATTGTTAATCCTTTAAAGGAAATTATTTGTAACTTTCGACAAGTAGAACAATGAATGGAATAGGTAGACGGTTGAAATCGTTGTATATATTGCTTCTATATAGTCTAAGAAACATATATGCAAAGCATCCAAACAGTACAATTCGCCAAGTTTTTGTTCTTCAAGTTTAAGTGAACAATGAGCCCCAATGGTTAATCCTTTATCGGTAATTGTTTGTAAATTTCGGCAAGTAGAACAATGAATGGAACAGGTAGACGGTTGAAATCCTTTTATATATTGCTTCTATATAGTATAAGAAACATATATGCAAAGCATCCAAACAGTACAATTCGCCAATTTTTTGTTGTTCAAGTTTAAGTGAACTACGATCCCCATTGTTAATCCCTTAACGGAAATTATTTGTAACTTTCGACAAGTAGAACAGTTAATGGAACAGGTAGACGGTTGAAATCTTTGTATATATTGCTTCTATATAGTATCGGAAACATATATGCAAAGCATCCAAACAGTACAATTCGCCAATTTTTTGTTCTTCAAGTTTAAGTGAACAATGAGCCCCAATGGTTAATCCGTTATCGGAAATTATTTGTAGCTTTCGACAAGTAGAACAATGAATGGAACAGGTAGACGGTTGAAATCTTTGTATATATTGCTTCTATATAATCTAAGAAACATATATGCAAAGCATCTAAACAGTAACAATCGCCAATTTTTTGATCTTCAAGTTTAAGTGAACAGCGAGCCCCATTGATAATCATGAAATGAAAATTATTTGTAACTTTTTACAAGTAGAACAATGAATAGTACAGGTAGACGGGTGAAATCTTTCTATATACTGCTTCTAAATAGTCTAAGAAACATCTATGCAAAGCATCCAAACAGTACAATTCGCCAATTTTTTGTTCTTCAAGTTTATGTGAACTACGAGCCCCATTGTTAATCCTTTATCGGAAATTATTTGTAACTTTCGACAAGTAGAACAATGAATGGAACAGGTAGACGGTTGAAATCCTTGTATATATTGCTTCCATATAGTCTAAGAAACATGTACGCAAAGCATCCAAACAGTACCATTCGCCAATCTTTTGTCCTTCAAGTTTAAGTGAACAATGAGCCCCATTGTTAATCCTTTATCGGAAATTATTTGTAACTTTCGACAAATAGAACAATGAATCGAACAGGTAGACGGTTGAAATCTTTGTATATATTGCTTCTATATACTCTAAAAAACATATATGCAAAGCATCCAAACAGTACAATTCGCCAATTTTTTGTTTTTCAAGTTTAAGTGAACAATGAGCCCCAATGGTTAATCCTTTATCGGTAATTATTTGTAACTTTCGACAAGTACAACAATGAATGGAACAGGTAGACGGTTGAAATCCTTGTATATATTGCGTCTATATAGTCTAAGAAACATATATGCAAAGCATCCAAACAGTACAATTCGCCAATTTTTTGTTCTTCAAGTTTAAGTGAACAATGTGCCCCAATGGTTAATCCTTTAAAGGAAATTATTTGTAAATTACGACAAGTAGAACAATGATTGGAACAGGTAGCCGGTTGAAATCAAAGTATATATTGCTTCTATATAGTCGAAGAAACATATATGCAAAGCATCCAAACAGTACCATTCGCCAATTTTTTGTTCTTCAAGTTTAAGTGAACGACGAGCCCCATTGTTAATCCTTTAAAGGAAATTATTTGTAACTTTCGACAAGTAGAACAATGAATGGAACAGGTAGACTGTTGAAATCTTTGTATATATTGCTTCTATATAATCTAAGAAACATATATGCAAAGCATCTAAACAGTAACAATCGCCAATTTTTTGATCTTCAAGTTTAAGTGAACAGCGAGCCCCATTGATAATCATGAAATGGAAATTATTTGTAACTTTCTACAAGTAGAACAATGAATAGTACAGGTAGACGGGTGAAATCTTTCTATATATTGCATCTAAATAGTCTAAGAAACATCTATGCAAAGCATCCAAACAGTACCATTCGCCAATTTTTTGTTCTTCAAGTTTAAGTGAACAATGTGCCCCAATGGTTAATCCTTTATCGGAAATTATTTGTAATTTTCGACAAGTAGAACAATGAATGGAACTGGTAGACTGTTGAAATCTTTGTAAATATTGCTTCTATATAGTATAAGAAACATATATGCAAAGCATCCAAACAGTACAATTCGCCAATTTTTTGTTCTTCAAGTTTAAGTGAACAATGAGCCCCATTGTTAATCCTTTAAAGGAAATTATTTGTAACTTTCGACAAGTAGAACAATGAATGGAACTGGTAGACTGTTGAAATCTTTGTATATATTGCTTCTATATAATCTAAGAAACATATATGCAAAGCATCTAAACAGTAACAATCGCCAATTTTTTGATCTTCAAGTTTAAGTGAACAGCGAGCCCCATTGATAATCATGAAATGGAAATTATTTGTAACTTTTTACAAGTAGAACAATGAATAGTACAGGTAGACGGGTGAAATCTTTCTATATGCTGCTTCTAAATAGTCTAAGAAACATCTATGCAAAGCATCCAAACAGTACAATTCGCCAATTTTTTGTTCTTCAAGTTTATGTGAACTACGAGCCCCATTGTTAATCCTTTATCGGAAATTATTTGTAACTTTCGACAAGTAGAACAATGAATGGAACAGGTAGACGGTTGAAATCCTTGTATATATTGCTTCCATATAGTCTAAGAAACATGTACGCAAAGCATCCAAACAGTACCATTCGCCAATCTTTTGTCCTTCAAGTTTAAGTGAACAATGAGCCCCATTGTTAATCCTTTAAAGGAAATTATTTGTAAATTTCGGCAAGTAGAACAATGAATGGAACAGGTAGACGGTTGAAATCCTTTTATATATTGCTTCTATATAGTATAAGAAACATATATGCAAAGCATCCAAACAGTACAATTCGCCAATTTTTTGTTGTTCAAGTTTAAGTGAACTACGATCCCCATTGTTAATCCCTTAACGGAAATTATTTGTAACTTTCGACAAGTAGAACAGTTAATGGAACAGGTAGACGGTTGAAATCTTTGTATATATTGCTTCTATATAGTATCGGAAACATATATGCAAAGCATCCAAACAGTACAATTCGCCAATTTTTTGTTCTTCAAGTTTAAGTGAACAATGAGCCCCAATGGTTAATCCGTTATCGGAAATTATTTGTAGCTTTCGACAAGTAGAACAATGAATGGAACAGGTAGACGGTTGAAATCTTTGTATATATTGCTTCTATATAATCTAAGAAACATATATGCAAAGCATCTAAACAGTAACAATCGCCAATTTTTTGATCTTCAAGTTTAAGTGAACAGCGAGCCCCATTGATAATCATGAAATGAAAATTATTTGTAACTTTTTACAAGTAGAACAATGAATAGTACAGGTAGACGGGTGAAATCTTTCTATATACTGCTTCTAAATAGTCTAAGAAACATCTATGCAAAGCATCCAAACAGTACAATTCGCCAATTTTTTGTTCTTCAAGTTTATGTGAACTACGAGCCCCATTGTTAATCCTTTATCGGAAATTATTTGTAACTTTCGACAAGTAGAACAATGAATGGAACAGGTAGACGGTTGAAATCCTTGTATATATTGCTTCCATATAGTCTAAGAAACATGTACGCAAAGCATCCAAACAGTACCATTCGCCAATCTTTTGTCCTTCAAGTTTAAGTGAACAATGAGCCCCATTGTTAATCCTTTATCGGAAATTATTTGTAACTTTCGACAAGTAGAACAATGAATGCAACAGGTAGACGGTTGAAATCATTGTTTATATTGCTTCTATATAGTCTAAGAAACATATCTGCAAAGCATCCAAACAGTACAATTCGCCAATTTTTTGTTCTTCAAGTTTAAGTGAACTACGAGCCCCATTGTTAATCCTTTAACGGAAATTAATTGTAACTTTCTACAAGTAGAACAATGATTGGAACACGTAGACGGTTGAAATCTTTGTATATATTGCTTCTATATAGTCTAAGAAACATTTATGCAAAGCATCCAAACAGTACCATTCGCCAATCTTTTGTCCTTCAAGTTTAAGTGAACAATGAGCCCCATTGTTAATCCTTTATCGGAAATTATTTGTAACTTTCGACAAGTAGAACAATGAATCGAACAGGTAGACGGTTGAAATCTTTGTATATATTGCTTCTATATAATCTAAAAAACATATATGCAAAGCATCCAAACAGTACAATTCGCCAATTTTTTGTTTTTCAAGTTTAAGTGAACAATGAGCCCCAATGGTTAATCCTTTATCGGTAATTATTTGTAACTTTCGACAAGTACAACAATGAATGGAACAGGTAGACGGTTGAAATCCTTGTATATATTGCGTCTATATAGTCTAAGAAACATATATGCAAAGCATCCAAACAGTACAGTTCGCCAATTTTCTGTTCTTCAAGTTTTAGTAAACTACGATCCCCATTGTTAATCCCTTATCGGAAATTATTTGTAACTTTCGACAAGTAGAACAATGAATGGAACAGGTAGCCGGTTGAAATCAATGTATATATTGCTTCTATATAGTCTAAGAAACATATATGCAAAGCATCCAAACAGTACCATTCGCCAATTTTTTGTTCTTCAAGTTTAAGTGAACGACGAGCCCCATTGTTAATCCTTTAAAGGGAATTATTTGTAAATTTCGACAAGTAGAACAATGATTGGAACAGGTAGCCAGTTGAAATCAATGTATATATTGCTTCTATAAAGTCGAAGAAACATATATGCAAAGCATCCAAACAGTACCATTCGCCAATTTTTTGTTCTTCAAGTTTAAGTGAACGACGAGCCCCATTGTTAATCCTTTAAAGGAAATTATTTGTAAATTTCGACAATTAGAACAATGATTGGAACACGTAGACGGTTGAAATCTTTGTATATATTGCTTCCATATAGTCTACGAAACATATATGCAAAGCATCCAAACAGTACAATTCGCCAATTTTTTGTTCTTCAAGTTTAAGTGAACAATGAGCCCCATTGTTAATCCTTTAAAGGAAATTATTTGTAACTTTCGACAAGTAGAACAATGAATGGAACTGGTAGACTGTTGAAATCTTTGTAAATATTGCTTCTATATAGTATAAGAAACATATATGCAAAGCATCCAAACAGTACAATTCGCCAATTTTTTGTTCTTCAAGTTTAAGTGAACAATGAGCCCCATTGTTAATCCTTTAAAGGAAATTATTTGTAACTTTCGACAAGTAGAACAATGAATGGAATAGGTAGACGGTTGAAATCGTTGTATATATTGCTTCTATATAGTCTAAGAAACATATATGCAAAGCATCCAAACAGTACAATTCGCCAAGTTTTTGTTCTTCAAGTTTAAGTGAACAATGAGCCCCAATGGTTAATCCTTTATCGGTAATTGTTTGTAAATTTCGGCAAGTAGAACAATGAATGGAACAGGTAGACGGTTGAAATCCTTTTATATATTGCTTCTATATAGTATAAGAAACATATATGCAAAGCATCCAAACAGTACAATTCGCCAATTTTTTGTTGTTCAAGTTTAAGTGAACTACGATCCCCATTGTTAATCCCTTAACGGAAATTATTTGTAACTTTCGACAAGTAGAACAGTTAATGGAACAGGTAGACGGTTGAAATCTTTGTATATATTGCTTCTATATAGTATCGGAAACATATATGCAAAGCATCCAAACAGTACAATTCGCCAATTTTTTGTTCTTCAAGTTTAAGTGAACAATGAGCCCCAATGGTTAATCCGTTATCGGAAATTATTTGTAGCTTTCGACAAGTAGAACAATGAATGGAACAGGTAGACGGTTGAAATCTTTGTATATATTGCTTCTATATAATCTAAGAAACATATATGCAAAGCATCTAAACAGTAACAATCGCCAATTTTTTGATCTTCAAGTTTAAGTGAACAGCGAGCCCCATTGATAATCATGAAATGAAAATTATTTGTAACTTTTTACAAGTAGAACAATGAATAGTACAGGTAGACGGGTGAAATCTTTCTATATACTGCTTCTAAATAGTCTAAGAAACATCTATGCAAAGCATCCAAACAGTACAATTCGCCAATTTTTTGTTCTTCAAGTTTATGTGAACTACGAGCCCCATTGTTAATCCTTTATCGGAAATTATTTGTAACTTTCGACAAGTAGAACAATGAATGGAACAGGTAGACGGTTGAAATCCTTGTATATATTGCTTCCATATAGTCTAAGAAACATGTACGCAAAGCATCCAAACAGTACCATTCGCCAATCTTTTGTCCTTCAAGTTTAAGTGAACAATGAGCCCCATTGTTAATCCTTTATCGGAAATTATTTGTAACTTTCGACAAATAGAACAATGAATCGAACAGGTAGACGGTTGAAATCTTTGTATATATTGCTTCTATATACTCTAAAAAACATATATGCAAAGCATCCAAACAGTACAATTCGCCAATTTTTTGTTTTTCAAGTTTAAGTGAACAATGAGCCCCAATGGTTAATCCTTTATCGGTAATTATTTGTAACTTTCGACAAGTACAACAATGAATGGAACAGGTAGACGGTTGAAATCCTTGTATATATTGCGTCTATATAGTCTAAGAAACATATATGCAAAGCATCCAAACAGTACAATTCGCCAATTTTTTGTTCTTCAAGTTTAAGTGAACAATGTGCCCCAATGGTTAATCCTTTAAAGGAAATTATTTGTAAATTACGACAAGTAGAACAATGATTGGAACAGGTAGCCGGTTGAAATCAAAGTATATATTGCTTCTATATAGTCGAAGAAACATATATGCAAAGCATCCAAACAGTACCATTCGCCAATTTTTTGTTCTTCAAGTTTAAGTGAACGACGAGCCCCATTGTTAATCCTTTAAAGGAAATTATTTGTAACTTTCGACAAGTAGAACAATGAATGGAACAGGTAGACTGTTGAAATCTTTGTATATATTGCTTCTATATAATCTAAGAAACATATATGCAAAGCATCTAAACAGTAACAATCGCCAATTTTTTGATCTTCAAGTTTAAGTGAACAGCGAGCCCCATTGATAATCATGAAATGGAAATTATTTGTAACTTTCTACAAGTAGAACAATGAATAGTACAGGTAGACGGGTGAAATCTTTCTATATATTGCATCTAAATAGTCTAAGAAACATCTATGCAAAGCATCCAAACAGTACCATTCGCCAATTTTTTGTTCTTCAAGTTTAAGTGAACAATGTGCCCCAATGGTTAATCCTTTATCGGAAATTATTTGTAATTTTCGACAAGTAGAACAATGAATGGAACTGGTAGACTGTTGAAATCTTTGTAAATATTGCTTCTATATAGTATAAGAAACATATATGCAAAGCATCCAAACAGTACAATTCGCCAATTTTTTGTTCTTCAAGTTTAAGTGAACAATGAGCCCCATTGTTAATCCTTTAAAGGAAATTATTTGTAACTTTCGACAAGTAGAACAATGAATGGAACTGGTAGACTGTTGAAATCTTTGTATATATTGCTTCTATATAATCTAAGAAACATATATGCAAAGCATCTAAACAGTAACAATCGCCAATTTTTTGATCTTCAAGTTTAAGTGAACAGCGAGCCCCATTGATAATCATGAAATGGAAATTATTTGTAACTTTTTACAAGTAGAACAATGAATAGTACAGGTAGACGGGTGAAATCTTTCTATATGCTGCTTCTAAATAGTCTAAGAAACATCTATGCAAAGCATCCAAACAGTACAATTCGCCAATTTTTTGTTCTTCAAGTTTATGTGAACTACGAGCCCCATTGTTAATCCTTTATCGGAAATTATTTGTAACTTTCGACAAGTAGAACAATGAATGGAACAGGTAGACGGTTGAAATCCTTGTATATATTGCTTCCATATAGTCTAAGAAACATGTACGCAAAGCATCCAAACAGTACCATTCGCCAATCTTTTGTCCTTCAAGTTTAAGTGAACAATGAGCCCCATTGTTAATCCTTTATCGGAAATTATTTGTAACTTTCGACAAGTAGAACAATGAATCGAACAGGTAGACGGTTGAAATCTTTGTATATATTGCTTCTATATAATCTAAAAAACATATATGCAAAGCATCCAAACAGTACAATTCGCCAATTTTTTGTTTTTCAAGTTTAAGTGAACAATGAGCCCCAATGGTTAATCCTTTATCGGTAATTATTTGTAACTTTCGACAAGTACAACAATGAATGGAACAGGTAGACGGTTGAAATCCTTGTATATATTGCGTCTATATAGTCTAAGAAACATATATGCAAAGCATCCAAACAGTACAATTCGCCAATTTTCTGTTCTTCAAGTTTTAGTAAACTACGATCCCCATTGTTAATCCCTTATCGGAAATTATTTGTAACTTTCGACAAGTAGAACAATGAATGGAACAGGTAGCCGGTTGAAATCAATGTATATATTGCTTCTATATAGTCTAAGAAACATATATGCAAAGCATCCAAACAGTACCATTCGCCAATTTTAATGTTCTTCAAGTTTAAGTGAACGACGAGCCCCATTGTTAATCCTTTAAAGGAAATTATTTGTAAATTTCGACAAGTAGAACAATGATTGGAACAGGTAGCCGGTTGAAATCAATGTATATATTGCTTCTATATAGTCGAAGAAACATATATGCAAAGCATCCAAACAGTACCATTCGCCAATTTTTTGTTCTTCAAGTTTAAGTGAACGACGAGCCCCATTGTTAATCCTTTAAAGGAAATTATTTGTAAATTTCGACAATTAGAACAATGATTGGAACACGTAGACGGTTGAAATCTTTGTATATATTGCTTCCATATAGTCTAAGAAACATGTACGCAAAGCATCCAAACAATACCATTCGCCAATTTTTTGTTCTTCAAGTTTAAGTGAACAATGAGCCCCAATGGTTAATCCTTTATCGGAAATTAACTGTAATTTTCGACAAGTAGAACAATGAATGGAACTGGTAGACGGTTGAAATCTTTGTATATATTGCTTCTATATAATCTAAGAAACATATATGCAAAGCATCTAAACAGTAACAATCGCCAATTTTTTGATCTTCAAGTTTAAGTGAACAGCGAGCCCCATTGATAATCATGGAATAGAAATTATTTGTAACTTTCTACAAGTAGAACAATGAATAGTACAGGTAGACGGGTGAAATCTTTCTATATATTGCTTCTAAATAGTCTAAGAACACATCTATGCAAAGCATCCATACAGTACAATTCGCCAATTTTTTGTTCTTCAAGTTTAAGTGAACTACGAGCCACATTGTTAATCCTTTAAAGGAAATTATTTGTAAATTTCGACAAGTAGAACAATGAATGGAACTGGTAGACTGTTGAAATCATTGTATATATTGCTTCTATATAGTCTACGAAACATATATGCAAAGCATCCAAACAGTACAATTCGCCAATTTTTTGTTCTTCAAGTTTAAGTGAACAATGAGCCCCATTGTTAATCCTTTAAAGGAAATTATTTGTAACTTTCGACAAGTAGAACAATGAATGGAACTGGTAGACTGTTGAAATCTTTGTAAATATTGCTTCTATATAGTATAAGAAACATATATGCAAAGCATCCAGACAGTACAATTCGGCAATTTTTTGTTCTTCAAGTTTAAGTGAACAATGAGCCCCATTGTTAATCCTTTAAAGGAAATTATTTGTAACTTTCGACAAGTAGAACAATGAATGGAATAGGTAGACGGTTGAAATCTTTGTATATATTGCTTCTATATAGTCTAAGAAACATTTTTGCAAAGCATCCAAACAGTACAATTCGCCAATTTTTTGTTCTTCAAGTTTAAGTGAACAATGAGCCCCAATGGTTAATCCTTTATCGGTAATTGTTTGTAAATTTCGGCAAGTAGAACAATGAATGGAACAGGTAGACGGTTGAAATCCTTTTATATATTGCTTCTATATAGTATAAGAAACATATATGCAAAGCATCCAAACAGTACAATTCGCCAATTTTTTGTTGTTCAAGTTTAAGTAAACTACGATCCCCATTGTTAATCCCATAACGGAAATTATTTGTAACTTTCGACAAGTAGAACAGTTAATGGAACAGGTAGACGGTTGAAATCTTTGTATATATTGCTTCTATATAGTATCGGAAACATATATGCAAAGCATCCAAACAGTACAATTCGCCAATTTTTTGTTCTTCAAGTTTAAGTGAACAATGAGCCCCAATGGTTAATCCGTTATCGGAAATTATTTGTAGCTTTCGACAAGTAGAACAATGAATGGAACAGGTAGACGGTTGAAATCTTTGTATATATTGCTTCTATATAATCTAAGAAACATATATGCAAAGCATCTAAACAGTAACAATCGCCAATTTTTTGATCTTCAAGTTTAAGTGAACAGCGAGCCCCATTGATAATCATGAAATGGAAATTATTTGTAACTTTTTACAAGTAGAACAATGAATAGTACAGGTAGACGGGTGAAATCTTTCTATATACTGCTTCTAAATAGTCTAAGAAACATCTATGCAAAGCATCCAAACAGTACCATTCGCCAATCTTTTGTCCTTCAAGTTTAAGTGAACAATGAGCCCCATTGTTAATCCTTTATCGGAAATTATTTGTATCTTTCGACAAGTAGAACAATGAATCGAACAGGTAGACGGTTGAAATCTTTGTATATATTGCTTCTATATAATCTGAAAAACATATATGCAAAGCATCCAAACAGTACAATTCGCCAATTTTCTGTTCTTCAAGTTTTAGTAAACTACGATCCCCATTGTTAATCCCTTATCGGAAATTATTTGTAACTTTCGACAAGTAGAACAATGAATGGAACAGGTAGCCGGTTGAAATCAATGTATATATTGCTTCTATATAGTCTAAGAAACATATATGCAAAGCATCCAAACAGTACCATTCGCCAATTTTTTGTTCTTCAAGTTTAAGTGAACGACGAGCCCCATTGTTAATCCTTTAAAGGAAATTATTTGTAAATTTCGACAAGTAGAACAATGATTGGAACAGGTAGCCAGTTGAAATCAATGTATATATTGCTTCTATAAAGTCGAAGAAACATATATGCAAAGCATCCAAACAGTACCATTCGCCAATTTTTTGTTCTTCAAGTTTAAGTGAACGACGAGCCCCATTGTTAATCCTTTAAAGGAAATTATTTGTAAATTTCGACAATTAGAACAATGATTGGAACACGTAGACGGTTGAAATCTTTGTATATATTGCTTCCATATAGTCTACGAAACATATATGCAAAGCATCCAAACAGTACAATTCGCCAATTTTTTGTTCTTCAAGTTTAAGTGAACTTCGAGCCCCATTGTTAATCCTTTAACGGAAATTAATTGTAACTTTCTACAAGTAGAACAATGATTGGAACACGTAGACGGTTGAAATCTTTGTATATATTGCTTCTATATAGTCTAAGAAACATATATGCAAAGCATCCAAACAGTACAATTCGCCAATTTTTTGTTCTTCAAGTTTAAGTGAACAATGAGACCCATTGTTAATCCTTTATCGGAAATTATTTGTAACTTTCGACAAGTAGAACAATGAATGGAACAGGTAGACGGTTGAAGTCTTTGTATATATTGCGTCTATATAGTCTAAGAAACATATATGCAAAGCATCCAAACAGTACCATTCGCCAATTTTTTGTTCTTCAAGTTTAAGTGTACTACGAGCCCCATTGTTAATCCTTTAAAGGAAATTATTTGTAAATTTCGACAAGTAGAACAATGATTGGAACACGTAGACGGTTGACATCTTTGTATATATTGCTTCCATATAGTCTAAGAAACATATATGCAAAGCATCCAAACAGTACCATTCGCCAATTTTTTGTTCTTCAAGTTTAAGTGAACAATGAGACCCATTGTTAATCCTTTATCGGAAATCATTTGTAACTTCCGACAAGTAGAACAATGAATGGAACAGGTAGACGGTTGAAATCTTTGTATATATTGCTTCTATATAGTCTAAGAAACATATATGCAAAGCATCCAAACAGTACAATTCGCCAATTTTTTGTTCTTCAAGTTTAAGTGAACAATGAGCCCCAATGGTTAATCCTTTATCGGAAATTATTTGTAACTTTCGACAAGTAGAACAATGAATGGAATAGGTAGACGGTTGAAATCTTTGTATATATTGCTTCTATATACTCTAAGAAACATATATGCAAAGCATCCAAACAGTACAATTCGCCAATTTATTGTTCTTCAAGTTTAAGTGAACAACGAGCCCCATTGTTAATCCTTTAAAGGAAATTATTTGTAAATTTCGACAAGTAGAACAATGAATGGAACAGGTAGACGGTTGAAATCTTTGTATATATTGCTTCTATATAATCTAAGAAACATATATGCAAAGCATCCAAACAGTACCATTCGCCAATTTTTTGTTCTTCAAGTTTAAGTGAACTACGAGCCCCATTGTTAATCCTTTAAAGGAAATTATTTGTAAATTTCGACAAGTAGAACAATGAATGGAACAGGTAGACTGTTGAAATCATTGTATATATTGCTTCTGTATAGTCTAAGAAACATATATGCAAAGCGTCCAAACAGTACAATTCGCCAATTATTTGATCTTCAAGTTTAAGTGAACTACGAGCCCCATTGTTAATACTTTATCGGTAATTATTTGTAACTTTCGACAAGTAGAACAATGAATGGAACAGGTAGACGGTTGAAATCCTTGTATATATTGCGTCTATATAGTCTAAGAAACATATATGCAAAGCATCCAAACAGTACCATTCGCCAATTTTATGTTCTTCAAGTTTAAGTGAACAATGAGCCCCAATGGTTAATCCTTTATCGGAAATTATTTGTAACTTTCGACAAGTAGAACAATGAATGGAACAGGTAGACGGTTGAAATCATTGTTTATATTGCTTCTATATAGTCTAAGAAACATATCTGCATATCATCCAAACAGTACAATTCGCCAATTATTTGATCTTCAAGTTTAAGTGAACTACGAACCCCATTGTTAATACTTTAACGGAAATTATTTGTAACTTGCGACAGGTAGAACAATGAATGGAACAGGTAGACGGTTGAAATCAATGTATATAATGCTTCTATATAGTCTAAGAAACATATATGCAAAGCATCCAAACAGTACAATTCGCCAATTTTTTGTTCTTCAAGTTTAAGTGAACTACGAGCCCCATTGTTAATCCTTTAACGGAAATTAATTCTAACTTTCTACAAGTAGAACAATGATTGGAACACGTAGACGGTTGAAATCTTTGTATATATTGCTTCCATATAGTCTAAGAAACAAATATGCAAAGCATCCAAACAGTACCATTCGCCAATTTTTTGTTCTTCAAGTTTAAGTGAACAACGAGCCCCATTGTTAATCCTTTGAAGGAAATTATTTGTAAATTTCGACAAGTTGAACAATGATTGGAACACGTAGACGGTTGAAATCTTTGTATATATTGCTTCCATATAGTCTAAGAAACATGTACGCAAAGCATCCAAACAGTACCATTCGCCAATTTTTTGTTCTTCAAGTTTAAGTGAACAATGAGCCCCAATGGTTAATCCTTTAAAGGAAATTATTTGTAACTTTCGACAAGTAGAACAATGAATGGAACTGGTAGACTGTTGAAATCTTTGTAAATATTGCTTCTATATAGTATAAGAAACATATATGCAAAGCATCCAAACAGTACAATTCGCCAATTATTTGTTCTTCAAGTTTAAGTGAACAATGAGCCCCATTGTTAATCCTTTAAAGGAAATTATTTGTAACTTTCGACAAGTAGAACAATGAATGGAATAGGTAGACGGTTGAAATCGTTGTATATATTGCTTCTATATAGTCTAAGAAACATATATGCAAAGCATCCAAACAGTACAATTCGCCAATTTTTTGTTCTTCAAGTTTAAGTGAACAATGAGCCCCAATGGTTAATCCTTTATCGGTAATTGTTTGTAAATTTCGGCAAGTAGAACAATGAATGGAACAGGTAGACGGTTGAAATCCTTTTATATATTGCTTCTATATAGTATAAGAAACATATATGCAAAGCATCCAAACAGTACAATTCGCCAATTTTTTGTTGTTCAAGTTTAAGTGAACTACGATCCCCATTGTTAATCCCTTAACGGAAATTATTTGTAACTTTCGACAAGTAGAACAGTTAATGGAACAGGTAGACGGTTGAAATCTTTGTATATATTGCTTCTATATAGTATCGGAAACATATATGCAAAGCATCCAAACAGTACAATTCGCCAATTTTTTGTTCTTCAAGTTTAAGTGAACAATGAGCCCCAATGGTTAATCCGTTATCGGAAATTATTTGTAGCTTTCGACAAGTAGAACAATGAATGGAACAGGTAGACGGTTGAAATCTTTGTATATATTGCTTCTATATAATCTAAGAAACATATATGCAAAGCATCTAAACAGTAACAATCGCCAATTTTTTGATCTTCAAGTTTAAGTGAACAGCGAGCCCCATTGATAATCATGAAATGAAAATTATTTGTAACTTTTTACAAGTAGAACAATGAATAGTACAGGTAGACGGGTGAAATCTTTCTATATACTGCTTCTAAATAGTCTAAGAAACATCTATGCAAAGCATCCAAACAGTACAATTCGCCAATTTTTTGTTCTTCAAGTTTATGTGAACTACGAGCCCCATTGTTAATCCTTTATCGGAAATTATTTGTAACTTTCGACAAGTAGAACAATGAATGGAACAGGTAGACGGTTGAAATCCTTGTATATATTGCGTCTATATAGTCTAAGAAACATATATGCAAAGCATCCAAACAGTACAATTCGCCAATTTTCTGTTCTTCAAGTTTTAGTAAACTACGATCCCCATTGTTAATCCCTTATCGGAAATTATTTGTAACTTTCGACAAGTAGAACAATGAATGGAACAGGTAGCCGGTTGAAATCAATGTATATATTGCTTCTATATAGTCTAAGAAACATATATGCAAAGCATCCAAACAGTACCATTCGCCAATTTTTTGTTCTTCAAGTTTAAGTGAACGACGAGCCCCATTGTTAATCCTTTAAAGGAAATTATTTGTAAATTTCGACAAGTAGAACAATGATTGGAACAGGTAGCCGGTTGAAATCAAAGTATATATTGCTTCTATATAGTCGATGAAACATATATGCAAAGCATCCAAACAGTACCATTCGCCAATTTTTTTTCTTCAAGTTTAAGTGAACGACGAGCCCCATTGTTAATCCTTTAAAGGAAATTATTTGTAACTTTCGACAAGTAGAACAATGAATGGAACAGGTAGACTGTTGAAATCTTTGTATATATTGCTTCTATATAATCTAAGAAACATATATGCAAAGCATCTAAACAGTAACAATCGCCAATTTTTTGATCTTCAAGTTTAAGTGAACAGCGAGCCCCATTGATAATCATGAAATGGAAATTATTTGTAACTTTCTACAAGTAGAACAATGAATAGTACAGGTAGACGGGTGAAATCTTTCTATATATTGCATCTAAATAGTCTAAGAAACATCTATGCAAAGCATCCAAACAGTACCATTCGCCAATTTTTTGTTCTTCAAGTTTAAGTGAACAATGTGCCCCAATGGTTAATCCTTTATCGGAAATTATTTGTAATTTTCGACAAGTAGAACAATGAATGGAACTGGTAGACTGTTGAAATCTTTGTAAATATTGCTTCTATATAGTATAAGAAACATATATGCAAAGCATCCAAACAGTACAATTCGCCAATTTTTTGTTCTTCAAGTTTAAGTGAACAATGAGCCCCATTGTTAATCCTTTAAAGGAAATTATTTGTAACTTTCGACAAGTAGAACAATGAATGGAACTGGTAGACTGTTGAAATCTTTGTATATATTGCTTCTATATAATCTAAGAAACATATATGCAAAGCATCTAAACAGTAACAATCGCCAATTTTTTGATCTTCAAGTTTAAGTGAACAGCGAGCCCCATTGATAATCATGAAATGGAAATTATTTGTAACTTTTTACAAGTAGAACAATGAATAGTACAGGTAGACGGGTGAAATCTTTCTATATACTGCTTCTAAATAGTCTAAGAAACATCTATGCAAAGCAACCAAACAGTACAATTCGCCAATTTTTTGTTCTTCAAGTTTATGTGAACTACGAGCCCCATTGTTAATCCTTTATCGGAAATTATTTGTAACTTTCGACAAGTAGAACAATGAATGGAACAGGTAGACGGTTGAAATCCTTGTATATATTGCTTCCATATAGTCTAAGAAACATATATGCAAAGCATCCAAACAGTACAATTCGCCAATTTTTTGTTCTTCAAGTTTAAGTGAACAATGAGCCCCAATGGTTAATCCTTTATCGGAAATTATTTGTAAATTTCGTCAAGTAGAACAATGAATGGAACAGGTAGACGGTTGAAATCTTTGTATATATTGCTTCCATATAGTCTCAGAAACATGTACGCCAAGCATCCAAACAGTACAATTCGCCAATTTTTTGTTCTTCAAGTTTAAGTGAACTACGATCCCCATTGTTAATCCCTTAACGGAAATTATTTGTAACTTTCGACAAGTAGAACAGTGAATGGAACAGGTAGACGATTGAAATCTTTGTATATATTGCTTCTATATAGTATAAGAAACATATATGCAAAGCATCCAAACAGTACAATTCGCCAATTTTGTGTTCTTCAAGTTTAAGTGAACAATGAGCCCCAATGGTTAATCCGTTATCGGAAATTATTTGTAACTTTCGACAAGTAGAACAATGAATGGAAAAGGTAGACGGTTGAAATCTTTGTATATATTGCTTCTATATAGTCTAAGAAACATATATGCAAAGCATCCAAACAGTACCATTCGCCAATTTTTTGTTCTTCAAGTTTAAGTGAACAATGAGCCCCATTGTTAATCCTTTAAAGGAAATTATTTGTAAATTTCGACAAGTAGAACAATGAATGGAACAGGTAGACTGTTGAAATCATTGTATATATTGCTTCTGTATAGTCTAAGAAACATATATGCAAAGCGTCCAAACAGTACAATTCGCCAATTATTTGATCTTCAAGTTTAAGTGAACTACGAGCCCCATTGTTAATACTTTATCGGTAATTATTTGTAACTTTCGACAAGTAGAACAATGAATGGAACAGGTAGACGGTTGAAATCCTTGTATATATTGCGTCTATATAGTCTATGAAACATATATGCAAAGCATCCAAACAGTACCATTCGCCAATTTTATGTTCTTCAAGTTTAAGTGAACAATGAGCCCCAATGGTTAATCCTTTATCGGAAATTATTTGTAACTTTCGACAAGTAGAACAATGAATGGAACAGGTAGACGGTTGAAATCCTTGTATATATTGCGTCTATATAGTCTAAGAAACATATATGCAAAGCATCCAAACAGTACAATTCGCCAATTTTCTATTCTTCAAGTTTTAGTAAACTACGATCCCCATTGTTAATCCCTTATCGGAAATTATTTGTAACTTTCGACAAGTAGAACAATGAATGGAACAGGTAGCCGGTTGAAATCAATGTATATATTGCTTCTATATAGTCTAAGAAACATATATGCAAAGCATCCAAACAGTACCATTCGCCAATTTTTTGTTCTTCAAGTTTAAGTGAACGACGAGCCCCATTGTTAATCCTTTAAAGGAAATTATTTGTAAATTTCGACAAGTAGAACAATGATTGGAACAGGTAGCCGGTTGAAATCAATGTATATATTGCTTCTATATAGTCGAAGAAACATATATGCAAAGCATCCAAACAGTACCATTCGCCAATTTTTTGTTCTTCAAGTTTAAGTGAACGACGAGCCCCATTGTTAATCCTTTAAAGGAAATTATTTGTAAATTTCGACAATTAGAACAATGATTGGAACACGTAGACGGTTGAAATCTTTGTATATATTGCTTCCATATAGTCTAAGAAACATGTACGCAAAGCATCCAAACAATACCATTCGCCAATTTTTTGTTCTTCAAGTTTAAGTGAACAATGAGCCCCAATGGTTAATCCTTTATCGGAAATTAACTGTAATTTTCGACAAGTAGAACAATGAATGGAACTGGTAGACGGTTGAAATCTTTGTATATATTGCTTCTATATAATCTAAGAAACATATATGCAAAGCATCTAAACAGTAACAATCGCCAATTTTTTGATCTTCAAGTTTAAGTGAACAGCGAGCCCCATTGATAATCATGGAATAGAAATTATTTGTAACTTTCTACAAGTAGAACAATGAATAGTACAGGTAGACGGGTGAAATCTTTCTATATATTGCTTCTAAATAGTCTAAGAACACATCTATGCAAAGCATCCATACAGTACAATTCGCCAATTTTTTGTTCTTCAAGTTTAAGTGAACTACGAGCCACATTGTTAATCCTTTAAAGGAAATTATTTGTAAATTTCGACAAGTAGAACAATGAATGGAACTGGTAGACTGTTGAAATCATTGTATATATTGCTTCTATATAGTCTACGAAACATATATGCAAAGCATCCAAACAGTACAATTCGCCAATTTTTTGTTCTTCAAGTTTAAGTGATCAATGAGCCCCATTGTTAATCCTTTAAAGGAAATTATTTGTAACTTTCGACAAGTAGAACAATGAATGGAACTGGTAGACTGTTGAAATCTTTGTAAATATTGCTTCTATATAGTATAAGAAACATATATGCAAAGCATCCAGACAGTACAATTCGGCAATTTTTTGTTCTTCAAGTTTAAGTGAACAATGAGCCCCATTGTTAATCCTTTAAAGGAAATTATTTGTAACTTTCGACAAGTAGAACAATGAATGGAATAGGTAGACGGTTGAAATCTTTGTATATATTGCTTCTATATAGTCTAAGAAACATTTTTGCAAAGCATCCAAACAGTACAATTCGCCAATTTTTTGTTCTTCAAGTTTAAGTGAACAATGAGCCCCAATGGTTAATCCTTTATCGGTAATTGTTTGTAAATTTCGGCAAGTAGAACAATGAATGGAACAGGTAGACGGTTGAAATCCTTTTATATATTGCTTCTATATAGTATAAGAAACATATATGCAAAGCATCCAAACAGTACAATTCGCCAATTTTTTGTTGTTCAAGTTTAAGTAAACTACGATCCCCATTGTTAATCCCTTAACGGAAATTATTTGTAACTTTCGACAAGTAGAACAGTTAATGGAACAGGTAGACGGTTGAAATCTTTGTATATATTGCTTCTATATAGTATCGGAAACATATATGCAAAGCATCCAAACAGTACAATTCGCCAATTTTTTGTTCTTCAAGTTTAAGTGAACAATGAGCCCCAATGGTTAATCCGTTATCGGAAATTATTTGTAGCTTTCGACAAGTAGAACAATGAATGGAACAGGTAGACGGTTGAAATCTTTGTATATATTACTTCTATATAATCTAAGAAACATATATGCAAAGCATCTAAACAGTAACAATCGCCAATTTTTTGATCTTCAAGTTTAAGTGAACAGCGAGCCCCATTGATAATCATGAAATGGAAATTATTTTTAACTTTTTACAAGTAGAACAATGAATAGTACAGGTAGACGGGTGAAATCTTTCTATATACTGCTTCTAAATAGTCTAAGAAACATCTATGCAAAGCATCCAAACAGTACAATTCGCCAATTTTTTGTTCTTCAAGTTTATGTGAACTACGAGCCCCATTGTTAATCCTTTATCGGAAATTATTTGTAACTTTCGACAAGTAGAACAATGAATGGAACAGGTAGACGGTTGAAATCCTTGTATATATTGCTTCCATATAGTCTAAGAAACATGTACGCAAAGCATCCAAACAGTACCATTCGCCAATCTTTTGTCCTTCAAGTTTAAGTGAACAATGAGCCCCATTGTTAATCCTTTATCGGAAATTATTTGTAACTTTCGACAAGTAGAACAATGAATCGAACAGGTAGACGGTTGAAATCTTTGTATATATTGCTTCTATATAATCTGAAAAACATATATGCAAAGCATCCAAACAGTACAATTCGCCAATTTTCTGTTCTTCAAGTTTTAGTAAACTACGATCCCCATTGTTAATCCCTTATCGGAAATTATTTGTAACTTTCGACAAGTAGAACAATGAATGGAACAGGTAGCCGGTTGAAATCAATGTATATATTGCTTCTATATAGTCTAAGAAACATATATGCAAAGCATCCAAACAGTACCATTCGCCAATTTTTTGTTCTTCAAGTTTAAGTGAACGACGAGCCCCATTGTTAATCCTTTAAAGGAAATTATTTGTAAATTTCGACAAGTAGAACAATGATTGGAACAGGTAGCCGGTTGAAATCAAAGTATATATTGCTTCTATATAGTCGATGAAACATATATGCAAAGCATCCAAACAGTACCATTCGCCAATTTTTTTTCTTCAAGTTTAAGTGAACGACGAGCCCCATTGTTAATCCTTTAAAGGAAATTATTTGTAACTTTCGACAAGTAGAACAATGAATGGAACAGGTAGACTGTTGAAATCTTTGTATATATTGCTTCTATATAATCTAAGAAACATATATGCAAAGCATCTAAACAGTAACAATCGCCAATTTTTTGATCTTCAAGTTTAAGTGAACAGCGAGCCCCATTGATAATCATGAAATGGAAATTATTTGTAACTTTCTACAAGTAGAACAATGAATAGTACAGGTAGACGGGTGAAATCTTTCTATATATTGCATCTAAATAGTCTAAGAAACATCTATGCAAAGCATCCAAACAGTACCATTCGCCAATTTTTTGTTCTTCAAGTTTAAGTGAACGACGAGCCCCATTGTTAATCTTTAAAGGAAATTATTTGTAAATTTCGACAAGTAGAACAATGATTGGAACAGGTAGCCAGTTGAAATCAATGTATATATTGCTTCTATAAAGTCGAAGAAACATATATGCAAAGCATCCAAACAGTACCATTCGCCAATTTTTTGTTCTTCAAGTTTAAGTGAACGACGAGCCCCATTGTTAATCCTTTAAAGGAAATTATTTGTAAATTTCGACAATTAGAACAATGATTGGAACACGTAGACGGTTGAAATCTTTGTATATATTGCTTCCATATAGTCTACGAAACATATATGCAAAGCATCCAAACAGTACAATTCGCCAATTTTTTGTTCTTCAAGTTTAAGTGAACTTCGAGCCCCATTGTTAATCCTTTAACGGAAATTAATTGTAACTTTCTACAAGTAGAACAATGATTGGAACACGTAGACGGTTGAAATCTTTGTATATATTGCTTCTATATAGTCTAAGAAACATATATGCAAAGCATCCAAACAGTACAATTCGCCAATTTTTTGTTCTTCAAGTTTAAGTGAACAATGAGACCCATTGTTAATCCTTTATCGGAAATTATTTGTAACTTTCGACAAGTAGAACAATGAATGGAACAGGTAGACGGTTGAAGTCTTTGTATATATTGCGTCTATATAGTCTAAGAAACATATATGCAAAGCATCCAAACAGTACCATTCGCCAATTTTTTGTTCTTCAAGTTTAAGTGTACTACGAGCCCCATTGTTAATCCTTTAAAGGAAATTATTTGTAAATTTCGACAAGTAGAACAATGATTGGAACACGTAGACGGTTGACATCTTTGTATATATTGCTTCCATATAGTCTAAGAAACATATATGCAAAGCATCCAAACAGTACCATTCGCCAATTTTTTGTTCTTCAAGTTTAAGTGAACAATGAGACCCATTGTTAATCCTTTATCGGAAATCATTTGTAACTTCCGACAAGTAGAACAATGAATGGAACAGGTAGACGGTTGAAATCTTTGTATATATTGCTTCTATATAGTCTAAGAAACATATATGCAAAGCATCCAAACAGTACAATTCGCCAATTTTTTGTTCTTCAAGTTTAAGTGAACAATGAGCCCCAATGGTTAATCCTTTATCGGAAATTATTTGTAACTTTCGACAAGTAGAACAATGAATGGAATAGGTAGACGGTTGAAATCTTTGTATATATTGCTTCTATATACTCTAAGAAACATATATGCAAAGCATCCAAACAGTACAATTCGCCAATTTATTGTTCTTCAAGTTTAAGTGAACAACGAGCCCCATTGTTAATCCTTTAAAGGAAATTATTTGTAAATTTCGACAAGTAGAACAATGAATGGAACAGGTAGACGGTTGAAATCTTTGTATATATTGCTTCTATATAATCTAAGAAACATATATGCAAAGCATCCAAACAGTACCATTCACCAATTTTTTGTTCTTCAAGTTTAAGTGAACTACGAGCCCCATTGTTAATCCTTTAAAGGAAATTATTTGTAAATTTCGACAAGTAGAACAATGAATGGAACAGGTAGACTGTTGAAATCATTGTATATATTGCTTCTGTATAGTCTAAGAAACATATATGCAAAGCGTCCAAACAGTACAATTCGCCAATTATTTGATCTTCAAGTTTAAGTGAACTACGAGCCCCATTGTTAATACTTTATCGGTAATTATTTGTAACTTTCGACAAGTAGAACAATGAATGGAACAGGTAGACGGTTGAAATCCTTGTATATATTGCGTCTATATAGTCTAAGAAACATATATGCAAAGCATCCAAACAGTACCATTCGCCAATTTTATGTTCTTCAAGTTTAAGTGAACAATGAGCCCCAATGGTTAATCCTTTATCGGAAATTATTTGTAACTTTCGACAAGTAGAACAATGAATGGAACAGGTAGACGGTTGAAATCATTGTTTATATTGCTTCTATATAGTCTAAGAAACATATCTGCATATCATCCAAACAGTACAATTCGCCAATTATTTGATCTTCAAGTTTAAGTGAACTACGAACCCCATTGTTAATACTTTAACGGAAATTATTTGTAACTTGCGACAGGTAGAACAATGAATGGAACAGGTAGACGGTTGAAATCAATGTATATAATGCTTCTATATAGTCTAAGAAACATATATGCAAAGCATCCAAACAGTACAATTCGCCAATTTTTTGTTCTTCAAGTTTAAGTGAACTACGAGCCCCATTGTTAATCCTTTAACGGAAATTAATTCTAACTTTCTACAAGTAGAACAATGATTGGAACACGTAGACGGTTGAAATCTTTGTATATATTGCTTCCATATAGTCTAAGAAACAAATATGCAAAGCATCCAAACAGTACCATTCGCCAATTTTTTGTTCTTCAAGTTTAAGTGAACAACGAGCCCCATTGTTAATCCTTTGAAGGAAATTATTTGTAAATTTCGACAAGTTGAACAATGATTGGAACACGTAGACGGTTGAAATCTTTGTATATATTGCTTCCATATAGTCTAAGAAACATGTACGCAAAGCATCCAAACAGTACCATTCGCCAATTTTTTGTTCTTCAAGTTTAAGTGAACAATGAGCCCCAATGGTTAATCCTTTAAAGGAAATTATTTGTAACTTTCGACAAGTAGAACAATGAATGGAACTGGTAGACTGTTGAAATCTTTGTAAATATTGCTTCTATATAGTATAAGAAACATATATGCAAAGCATCCAAACAGTACAATTCGCCAATTATTTGTTCTTCAAGTTTAAGTGAACAATGAGCCCCATTGTTAATCCTTTAAAGGAAATTATTTGTAACTTTCGACAAGTAGAACAATGAATGGAATAGGTAGACGGTTGAAATCGTTGTATATATTGCTTCTATATAGTCTAAGAAACATATATGCAAAGCATCCAAACAGTACAATTCGCCAATTTTTTGTTCTTCAAGTTTAAGTGAACAATGAGCCCCAATGGTTAATCCTTTATCGGTAATTGTTTGTAAATTTCGGCAAGTAGAACAATGAATGGAACAGGTAGACGGTTGAAATCCTTTTATATATTGCTTCTATATAGTATAAGAAACATATATGCAAAGCATCCAAACAGTACAATTCGCCAATTTTTTGTTGTTCAAGTTTAAGTGAACTACGATCCCCATTGTTAATCCCTTAACGGAAATTATTTGTAACTTTCGACAAGTAGAACAGTTAATGGAACAGGTAGACGGTTGAAATCTTTGTATATATTGCTTCTATATAGTATCGGAAACATATATGCAAAGCATCCAAACAGTACAATTCGCCAATTTTTTGTTCTTCAAGTTTAAGTGAACAATGAGCCCCAATGGTTAATCCGTTATCGGAAATTATTTGTAGCTTTCGACAAGTAGAACAATGAATGGAACAGGTAGACGGTTGAAATCTTTGTATATATTGCTTCTATATAATCTAAGAAACATATATGCAAAGCATCTAAACAGTAACAATCGCCAATTTTTTGATCTTCAAGTTTAAGTGAACAGCGAGCCCCATTGATAATCATGAAATGAAAATTATTTGTAACTTTTTACAAGTAGAACAATGAATAGTACAGGTAGACGGGTGAAATCTTTCTATATACTGCTTCTAAATAGTCTAAGAAACATCTATGCAAAGCATCCAAACAGTACAATTCGCCAATTTTTTGTTCTTCAAGTTTATGTGAACTACGAGCCCCATTGTTAATCCTTTATCGGAAATTATTTGTAACTTTCGACAAGTAGAACAATGAATGGAACAGGTAGACGGTTGAAATCCTTGTATATATTGCGTCTATATAGTCTAAGAAACATATATGCAAAGCATCCAAACAGTACAATTCGCCAATTTTCTGTTCTTCAAGTTTTAGTAAACTACGATCCCCATTGTTAATCCCTTATCGGAAATTATTTGTAACTTTCGACAAGTAGAACAATGAATGGAACAGGTAGCCGGTTGAAATCAATGTATATATTGCTTCTATATAGTCTAAGAAACATATATGCAAAGCATCCAAACAGTACCATTCGCCAATTTTTTGTTCTTCAAGTTTAAGTGAACGACGAGCCCCATTGTTAATCCTTTAAAGGAAATTATTTGTAAATTTCGACAAGTAGAACAATGATTGGAACAGGTAGCCGGTTGAAATCAAAGTATATATTGCTTCTATATAGTCGATGAAACATATATGCAAAGCATCCAAACAGTACCATTCGCCAATTTTTTTTCTTCAAGTTTAAGTGAACGACGAGCCCCATTGTTAATCCTTTAAAGGAAATTATTTGTAACTTTCGACAAGTAGAACAATGAATGGAACAGGTAGACTGTTGAAATCTTTGTATATATTGCTTCTATATAATCTAAGAAACATATATGCAAAGCATCTAAACAGTAACAATCGCCAATTTTTTGATCTTCAAGTTTAAGTGAACAGCGAGCCCCATTGATAATCATGAAATGGAAATTATTTGTAACTTTCTACAAGTAGAACAATGAATAGTACAGGTAGACGGGTGAAATCTTTCTATATATTGCATCTAAATAGTCTAAGAAACATCTATGCAAAGCATCCAAACAGTACCATTCGCCAATTTTTTGTTCTTCAAGTTTAAGTGAACAATGTGCCCCAATGGTTAATCCTTTATCGGAAATTATTTGTAATTTTCGACAAGTAGAACAATGAATGGAACTGGTAGACTGTTGAAATCTTTGTAAATATTGCTTCTATATAGTATAAGAAACATATATGCAAAGCATCCAAACAGTACAATTCGCCAATTTTTTGTTCTTCAAGTTTAAGTGAACAATGAGCCCCATTGTTAATCCTTTAAAGGAAATTATTTGTAACTTTCGACAAGTAGAACAATGAATGGAACTGGTAGACTGTTGAAATCTTTGTATATATTGCTTCTATATAATCTAAGAAACATATATGCAAAGCATCTAAACAGTAACAATCGCCAATTTTTTGATCTTCAAGTTTAAGTGAACAGCGAGCCCCATTGATAATCATGAAATGGAAATTATTTGTAACTTTTTACAAGTAGAACAATGAATAGTACAGGTAGACGGGTGAAATCTTTCTATATACTGCTTCTAAATAGTCTAAGAAACATCTATGCAAAGCAACCAAACAGTACAATTCGCCAATTTTTTGTTCTTCAAGTTTATGTGAACTACGAGCCCCATTGTTAATCCTTTATCGGAAATTATTTGTAACTTTCGACAAGTAGAACAATGAATGGAACAGGTAGACGGTTGAAATCCTTGTATATATTGCTTCCATATAGTCTAAGAAACATATATGCAAAGCATCCAAACAGTACAATTTGCCAATTTTTTGTTCTTCAAGTTTAAGTGAACAATGAGCCCCATTGTTAATCCTTTAAAGGAAATTATTTGTAACTTTCGACAAGTAGAACAATGAATGGAACTGGTAGACGGTTGAAATCTTTGTAAATATTGCTTCTATATAGTATAAGAAACATATATGCAAAGCATCCAAACAGTACAATTCGCCAATTTTTTGTTCTTCAAGTTTAAGTGAACAATGAGCCCCATTGTTAATCCTTTAAAGGAAATTATTTGTAAATTTCGACAAGTAGAACAATGAATGGAACAGGTAGACTGTTGAAATCATTGTATATATTGCTTCTGTATAGTCTAAGAAACATATATGCAAAGCGTCCAAACAGTACAATTCGCCAATTATTTGATCTTCAAGTTTAAGTGAACTACGAGCCCCATTGTTAATACTTTATCGGTAATTATTTGTAACTTTCGACAAGTAGAACAATGAATGGAACAGGTAGACGGTTGAAATCCTTGTATATATTGCGTCTATATAGTCTATGAAACATATATGCAAAGCATCCAAACAGTACCATTCGCCAATTTTATGTTCTTCAAGTTTAAGTGAACAATGAGCCCCAATGGTTAATCCTTTATCGGAAATTATTTGTAACTTTCGACAAGTAGAACAATGAATGGAACAGGTAGACGGTTGAAATCCTTGTATATATTGCGTCTATATAGTCTAAGAAACATATATGCAAAGCATCCAAACAGTACAATTCGCCAATTTTCTGTTCTTCAAGTTTTAGTAAACTACGATCCCCATTGTTAATCCCTTATCGGAAATTATTTGTAACTTTCGACAAGTAGAACAATGAATGGAACAGGTAGCCGGTTGAAATCAATGTATATATTGCTTCTATATAGTCTAAGAAACATATATGCAAAGCATCCAAGCAGTACCATTCGCCAATTTTTTGTTCTTCAAGTTTAAGTGAACGACGAGCCCCATTGTTAATCCTTTAAAGGAAATTATTTGTAAATTTCGACAAGTAGAACAATGATTGGAACAGGTAGCCGGTTGAAATCAATGTATATATTGCTTCTATATAGTCGAAGAAACATATATGCAAAGCATCCAAACAGTACCATTCGCCAATTTTTTGTTCTTCAAGTTTAAGTGAACGACGAGCCCCATTGTTAATCCTTTAAAGGAAATTATTTGTAAATTTCGACAATTAGAACAATGATTGGAACACGTAGACGGTTGAAATCTTTGTATATATTGCTTCCATATAGTCTAAGAAACATGTACGCAAAGCATCCAAACAATACCATTCGCCAATTTTTTGTTCTTCAAGTTTAAGTGAACAATGAGCCCCAATGGTTAATCCTTTATCGGAAATTAACTGTAATTTTCGACAAGTAGAACAATGAATGGAACTGGTAGACGGTTGAAATCTTTGTATATATTGCTTCTATATAATCTAAGAAACATATATGCAAAGCATCTAAACAGTAACAATCGCCAATTTTTTGATCTTCAAGTTTAAGTGAACAGCGAGCCCCATTGATAATCATGGAATAGAAATTATTTGTAACTTTCTACAAGTAGAACAATGAATAGTACAGGTAGACGGGTGAAATCTTTCTATATATTGCTTCTAAATAGTCTAAGAACACATCTATGCAAAGCATCCATACAGTACAATTCGCCAATTTTTTGTTCTTCAAGTTTAAGTGAACTACGAGCCACATTGTTAATCCTTTAAAGGAAATTATTTGTAAATTTCGACAAGTAGAACAATGAATGGAACTGGTAGACTGTTGAAATCATTGTATATATTGCTTCTATATAGTCTACGAAACATATATGCAAAGCATCCAAACAGTACAATTCGCCAATTTTTTGTTCTTCAAGTTTAAGTGATCAATGAGCCCCATTGTTAATCCTTTAAAGGAAATTATTTGTAACTTTCGACAAGTAGAACAATGAATGGAACTGGTAGACTGTTGAAATCTTTGTAAATATTGCTTCTATATAGTATAAGAAACATATATGCAAAGCATCCAGACAGTACAATTCGGCAATTTTTTGTTCTTCAAGTTTAAGTGAACAATGAGCCCCATTGTTAATCCTTTAAAGGAAATTATTTGTAACTTTCGACAAGTAGAACAATGAATGGAATAGGTAGACGGTTGAAATCTTTGTATATATTGCTTCTATATAGTCTAAGAAACATTTTTGCAAAGCATCCAAACAGTACAATTCGCCAATTTTTTGTTCTTCAAGTTTAAGTGAACAATGAGCCCCAATGGTTAATCCTTTATCGGTAATTGTTTGTAAATTTCGGCAAGTAGAACAATGAATGGAACAGGTAGACGGTTGAAATCCTTTTATATATTGCTTCTATATAGTATAAGAAACATATATGCAAAGCATCCAAACAGTACAATTCGCCAATTTTTTGTTGTTCAAGTTTAAGTAAACTACGATCCCCATTGTTAATCCCTTAACGGAAATTATTTGTAACTTTCGACAAGTAGAACAGTTAATGGAACAGGTAGACGGTTGAAATCTTTGTATATATTGCTTCTATATAGTATCGGAAACATATATGCAAAGCATCCAAACAGTACAATTCGCCAATTTTTTGTTCTTCAAGTTTAAGTGAACAATGAGCCCCAATAGTTAATCCGTTATCGGAAATTATTTGTAGCTTTCGACAAGTAGAACAATGAATGGAACAGGTAGACGGTTGAAATCTTTGTATATATTGCTTCTATATAATCTAAGAAACATATATGCAAAGCATCTAAACAGTAACAATCGCCAATTTTTTGATCTTCAAGTTTAAGTGAACAGCGAGCCCCATTGATAATCATGAAATGGAAATTATTTGTAACTTTTTACAAGTAGAACAATGAATAGTACAGGTAGACGGGTGAAATCTTTCTATATACTGCTTCTAAATAGTCTAAGAAACATCTATGCAAAGCATCCAAACAGTACAATTCGCCAATTTTTTGTTCTTCAAGTTTAAGTGAACTTCGAGCCCCATTGTTAATCCTTTAACGGAAATTAATTGTAACTTTCTACAAGTAGAACAATGATTGGAACACGTAGACGGTTGAAATCTTTGTATATATTGCTTCTATATAGTCTAAGAAACATATATGCAAAGCATCCAAACAGTACAATTCGCCAATTTTTTGTTCTTCAAGTTTAAGTGAACAATGAGACCCATTGTTAATCCTTTATCGGAAATTATTTGTAACTTTCGACAAGTAGAACAATGAATGGAACAGGTAGACGGTTGAAGTCTTTGTATATATTGCGTCTATATAGTCTAAGAAACATATATGCAAAGCATCCAAACAGTACCATTCGCCAATTTTTTGTTCTTCAAGTTTAAGTGTACTACGAGCCCCATTGTTAATCCTTTAAAGGAAATTATTTGTAAATTTCGACAAGTAGAACAATGATTGGAACACGTAGACGGTTGACATCTTTGTATATATTGCTTCCATATAGTCTAAGAAACATATATGCAAAGCATCCAAACAGTACCATTCGCCAATTTTTTGTTCTTCAAGTTTAAGTGAACAATGAGACCCATTGTTAATCCTTTATCGGAAATCATTTGTAACTTCCGACAAGTAGAACAATGAATGGAACAGGTAGACGGTTGAAATCTTTGTATATATTGCTTCTATATAGTCTAAGAAACATATATGCAAAGCATCCAAACAGTACAATTCGCCAATTTTTTGTTCTTCAAGTTTAAGTGAACAATGAGCCCCAATGGTTAATCCTTTATCGGAAATTATTTGTAACTTTCGACAAGTAGAACAATGAATGGAATAGGTAGACGGTTGAAATCTTTGTATATATTGCTTCTATATACTCTAAGAAACATATATGCAAAGCATCCAAACAGTACAATTCGCCAATTTATTGTTCTTCAAGTTTAAGTGAACAACGAGCCCCATTGTTAATCCTTTAAAGGAAATTATTTGTAAATTTCGACAAGTAGAACAATGAATGGAACAGGTAGACGGTTGAAATCTTTGTATATATTGCTTCTATATAATCTAAGAAACATATATGCAAAGCATCCAAACAGTACCATTCGCCAATTTTTTGTTCTTCAAGTTTAAGTGAACTACGAGCCCCATTGTTAATCCTTTAAAGGAAATTATTTGTAAATTTCGACAAGTAGAACAATGAATGGAACAGGTAGACTGTTGAAATCATTGTATATATTGCTTCTGTATAGTCTAAGAAACATATATGCAAAGCGTCCAAACAGTACAATTCGCCAATTATTTGATCTTCAAGTTTAAGTGAACTACGAGCCCCATTGTTAATACTTTATCGGTAATTATTTGTAACTTTCGACAAGTAGAACAATGAATGGAACAGGTAGACGGTTGAAATCCTTGTATATATTGCGTCTATATAGTCTAAGAAACATATATGCAAAGCATCCAAACAGTACCATTCGCCAATTTTATGTTCTTCAAGTTTAAGTGAACAATGAGCCCCAATGGTTAATCCTTTATCGGAAATTATTTGTAACTTTCGACAAGTAGAACAATGAATGGAACAGGTAGACGGTTGAAATCATTGTTTATATTGCTTCTATATAGTCTAAGAAACATATCTGCATATCATCCAAACAGTACAATTCGCCAATTATTTGATCTTCAAGTTTAAGTGAACTACGAACCCCATTGTTAATACTTTAACGGAAATTATTTGTAACTTGCGACAGGTAGAACAATGAATGGAACAGGTAGACGGTTGAAATCAATGTATATAATGCTTCTATATAGTCTAAGAAACATATATGCAAAGCATCCAAACAGTACAATTCGCCAATTTTTTGTTCTTCAAGTTTAAGTGAACTACGAGCCCCATTGTTAATCCTTTAACGGAAATTAATTCTAACTTTCTACAAGTAGAACAATGATTGGAACACGTAGACGGTTGAAATCTTTGTATATATTGCTTCCATATAGTCTAAGAAACAAATATGCAAAGCATCCAAACAGTACCATTCGCCAATTTTTTGTTCTTCAAGTTTAAGTGAACAACGAGCCCCATTGTTAATCCTTTGAAGGAAATTATTTGTAAATTTCGACAAGTTGAACAATGATTGGAACACGTAGACGGTTGAAATCTTTGTATATATTGCTTCCATATAGTCTAAGAAACATGTACGCAAAGCATCCAAACAGTACCATTCGCCAATTTTTTGTTCTTCAAGTTTAAGTGAACAATGAGCCCCAATGGTTAATCCTTTAAAGGAAATTATTTGTAACTTTCGACAAGTAGAACAATGAATGGAACTGGTAGACTGTTGAAATCTTTGTAAATATTGCTTCTATATAGTATAAGAAACATATATGCAAAGCATCCAAACAGTACAATTCGCCAATTATTTGTTCTTCAAGTTTAAGTGAACAATGAGCCCCATTGTTAATCCTTTAAAGGAAATTATTTGTAACTTTCGACAAGTAGAACAATGAATGGAATAGGTAGACGGTTGAAATCGTTGTATATATTGCTTCTATATAGTCTAAGAAACATATATGCAAAGCATCCAAACAGTACAATTCGCCAATTTTTTGTTCTTCAAGTTTAAGTGAACAATGAGCCCCAATGGTTAATCCTTTATCGGTAATTGTTTGTAAATTTCGGCAAGTAGAACAATGAATGGAACAGGTAGACGGTTGAAATCCTTTTATATATTGCTTCTATATAGTATAAGAAACATATATGCAAAGCATCCAAACAGTACAATTCGCCAATTTTTTGTTGTTCAAGTTTAAGTGAACTACGATCCCCATTGTTAATCCCTTAACGGAAATTATTTGTAACTTTCGACAAGTAGAACAGTTAATGGAACAGGTAGACGGTTGAAATCTTTGTATATATTGCTTCTATATAGTATCGGAAACATATATGCAAAGCATCCAAACAGTACAATTCGCCAATTTTTTGTTCTTCAAGTTTAAGTGAACAATGAGCCCCAATGGTTAATCCGTTATCGGAAATTATTTGTAGCTTTCGACAAGTAGAACAATGAATGGAACAGGTAGACGGTTGAAATCTTTGTATATATTGCTTCTATATAATCTAAGAAACATATATGCAAAGCATCTAAACAGTAACAATCGCCAATTTTTTGATCTTCAAGTTTAAGTGAACAGCGAGCCCCATTGATAATCATGAAATGAAAATTATTTGTAACTTTTTACAAGTAGAACAATGAATAGTACAGGTAGACGGGTGAAATCTTTCTATATACTGCTTCTAAATAGTCTAAGAAACATCTATGCAAAGCATCCAAACAGTACAATTCGCCAATTTTTTGTTCTTCAAGTTTATGTGAACTACGAGCCCCATTGTTAATCCTTTATCGGAAATTATTTGTAACTTTCGACAAGTAGAACAATGAATGGAACAGGTAGACGGTTGAAATCCTTGTATATATTGCGTCTATATAGTCTAAGAAACATATATGCAAAGCATCCAAACAGTACAATTCGCCAATTTTCTGTTCTTCAAGTTTTAGTAAACTACGATCCCCATTGTTAATCCCTTATCGGAAATTATTTGTAACTTTCGACAAGTAGAACAATGAATGGAACAGGTAGCCGGTTGAAATCAATGTATATATTGCTTCTATATAGTCTAAGAAACATATATGCAAAGCATCCAAACAGTACCATTCGCCAATTTTTTGTTCTTCAAGTTTAAGTGAACGACGAGCCCCATTGTTAATCCTTTAAAGGAAATTATTTGTAAATTTCGACAAGTAGAACAATGATTGGAACAGGTAGCCGGTTGAAATCAAAGTATATATTGCTTCTATATAGTCGATGAAACATATATGCAAAGCATCCAAACAGTACCATTCGCCAATTTTTTTTCTTCAAGTTTAAGTGAACGACGAGCCCCATTGTTAATCCTTTAAAGGAAATTATTTGTAACTTTCGACAAGTAGAACAATGAATGGAACAGGTAGACTGTTGAAATCTTTGTATATATTGCTTCTATATAATCTAAGAAACATATATGCAAAGCATCTAAACAGTAACAATCGCCAATTTTTTGATCTTCAAGTTTAAGTGAACAGCGAGCCCCATTGATAATCATGAAATGGAAATTATTTGTAACTTTCTACAAGTAGAACAATGAATAGTACAGGTAGACGGGTGAAATCTTTCTATATATTGCATCTAAATAGTCTAAGAAACATCTATGCAAAGCATCCAAACAGTACCATTCGCCAATTTTTTGTTCTTCAAGTTTAAGTGAACAATGTGCCCCAATGGTTAATCCTTTATCGGAAATTATTTGTAATTTTCGACAAGTAGAACAATGAATGGAACTGGTAGACTGTTGAAATCTTTGTAAATATTGCTTCTATATAGTATAAGAAACATATATGCAAAGCATCCAAACAGTACAATTCGCCAATTTTTTGTTCTTCAAGTTTAAGTGAACAATGAGCCCCATTGTTAATCCTTTAAAGGAAATTATTTGTAACTTTCGACAAGTAGAACAATGAATGGAACTGGTAGACTGTTGAAATCTTTGTATATATTGCTTCTATATAATCTAAGAAACATATATGCAAAGCATCTAAACAGTAACAATCGCCAATTTTTTGATCTTCAAGTTTAAGTGAACAGCGAGCCCCATTGATAATCATGAAATGGAAATTATTTGTAACTTTTTACAAGTAGAACAATGAATAGTACAGGTAGACGGGTGAAATCTTTCTATATACTGCTTCTAAATAGTCTAAGAAACATCTATGCAAAGCAACCAAACAGTACAATTCGCCAATTTTTTGTTCTTCAAGTTTATGTGAACTACGAGCCCCATTGTTAATCCTTTATCGGAAATTATTTGTAACTTTCGACAAGTAGAACAATGAATGGAACAGGTAGACGGTTGAAATCCTTGTATATATTGCTTCCATATAGTCTAAGAAACATATATGCAAAGCATCCAAACAGTACAATTCGCCAATTTTTTGTTCTTCAAGTTTAAGTGAACAATGAGCCCCATTGTTAATCCTTTAAAGGAAATTATTTGTAACTTTCGACAAGTAGAACAATGAATGGAACTGGTAGACGGTTGAAATCTTTGTAAATATTGCTTCTATATAGTATAAGAAACATATATGCAAAGCATCCAAACAGTACAATTCGCCAATTTTTTGTTCTTCAAGTTTAAGTGAACAATGAGCCCCATTGTTAATCCTTTAAAGGAAATTATTTGTAAATTTCGACAAGTAGAACAATGAATGGAACAGGTAGACTGTTGAAATCATTGTATATATTGCTTCTGTATAGTCTAAGAAACATATATGCAAAGCGTCCAAACAGTACAATTCGCCAATTATTTGATCTTCAAGTTTAAGTGAACTACGAGCCCCATTGTTAATACTTTATCGGTAATTATTTGTAACTTTCGACAAGTAGAACAATGAATGGAACAGGTAGACGGTTGAAATCCTTGTATATATTGCGTCTATATAGTCTATGAAACATATATGCAAAGCATCCAAACAGTACCATTCGCCAATTTTATGTTCTTCAAGTTTAAGTGAACAATGAGCCCCAATGGTTAATCCTTTATCGGAAATTATTTGTAACTTTCGACAAGTAGAACAATGAATGGAACAGGTAGACGGTTGAAATCCTTGTATATATTGCGTCTATATAGTCTAAGAAACATATATGCAAAGCATCCAAACAGTACAATTCGCCAATTTTCTGTTCTTCAAGTTTTAGTAAACTACGATCCCCATTGTTAATCCCTTATCGGAAATTATTTGTAACTTTCGACAAGTAGAACAATGAATGGAACAGGTAGCCGGTTGAAATCAATGTATATATTGCTTCTATATAGTCTAAGAAACATATATGCAAAGCATCCAAACAGTACCATTCGCCAATTTTTTGTTCTTCAAGTTTAAGTGAACGACGAGCCCCATTGTTAATCCTTTAAAGGAAATTATTTGTAAATTTCGACAAGTAGAACAATGATTGGAACAGGTAGCCGGTTGAAATCAATGTATATATTGCTTCTATATAGTCGAAGAAACATATATGCAAAGCATCCAAACAGTACCATTCGCCAATTTTTTGTTCTTCAAGTTTAAGTGAACGACGAGCCCCATTGTTAATCCTTTAAAGGAAATTATTTGTAAATTTCGACAATTAGAACAATGATTGGAACACGTAGACGGTTGAAATCTTTGTATATATTGCTTCCATATAGTCTAAGAAACATGTACGCAAAGCATCCAAACAATACCATTCGCCAATTTTTTGTTCTTCAAGTTTAAGTGAACAATGAGCCCCAATGGTTAATCCTTTATCGGAAATTAACTGTAATTTTCGACAAGTAGAACAATGAATGGAACTGGTAGACGGTTGAAATCTTTGTATATATTGCTTCTATATAATCTAAGAAACATATATGCAAAGCATCTAAACAGTAACAATCGCCAATTTTTTGATCTTCAAGTTTAAGTGAACAGCGAGCCCCATTGATAATCATGGAATAGAAATTATTTGTAACTTTCTACAAGTAGAACAATGAATAGTACAGGTAGACGGGTGAAATCTTTCTATATATTGCTTCTAAATAGTCTAAGAACACATCTATGCAAAGCATCCATACAGTACAATTCGCCAATTTTTTGTTCTTCAAGTTTAAGTGAACTACGAGCCACATTGTTAATCCTTTAAAGGAAATTATTTGTAAATTTCGACAAGTAGAACAATGAATGGAACTGGTAGACTGTTGAAATCATTGTATATATTGCTTCTATATAGTCTACGAAACATATATGCAAAGCATCCAAACAGTACAATTCGCCAATTTTTTGTTCTTCAAGTTTAAGTGATCAATGAGCCCCATTGTTAATCCTTTAAAGGAAATTATTTGTAACTTTCGACAAGTAGAACAATGAATGGAACTGGTAGACTGTTGAAATCTTTGTAAATATTGCTTCTATATAGTATAAGAAACATATATGCAAAGCATCCAGACAGTACAATTCGGCAATTTTTTGTTCTTCAAGTTTAAGTGAACAATGAGCCCCATTGTTAATCCTTTAAAGGAAATTATTTGTAACTTTCGACAAGTAGAACAATGAATGGAATAGGTAGACGGTTGAAATCTTTGTATATATTGCTTCTATATAGTCTAAGAAACATTTTTGTAAAGCATCCAAACAGTACAATTCGCCAATTTTTTGTTCTTCAAGTTTAAGTGAACAATGAGCCCCAATGGTTAATCCTTTATCGGTAATTGTTTGTAAATTTCGGCAAGTAGAACAATGAATGGAACAGGTAGACGGTTGAAATCCTTTTATATATTGCTTCTATATAGTATAAGAAACATATATGCAAAGCATCCAAACAGTACAATTCGCCAATTTTTTGTTGTTCAAGTTTAAGTAAACTACGATCCCCATTGTTAATCCCTTAACGGAAATTATTTGTAACTTTCGACAAGTAGAACAGTTAATGGAACAGGTAGACGGTTGAAATCTTTGTATATATTGCTTCTATATAGTATCGGAAACATATATGCAAAGCATCCAAACAGTACAATTCGCCAATTTTTTGTTCTTCAAGTTTAAGTGAACAATGAGCCCCAATGGTTAATCCGTTATCGGAAATTATTTGTAGCTTTCGACAAGTAGAACAATGAATGGAACAGGTAGACGGTTGAAATCTTTGTATATATTGCTTCTATATAATCTAAGAAACATATATGCAAAGCATCTAAACAGTAACAATCGCCAATTTTTTGATCTTCAAGTTTAAGTGAACAGCGAGCCCCATTGATAATCATGAAATGGAAATTATTTGTAACTTTTTACAAGTAGAACAATGAATAGTACAGGTAGACGGGTGAAATCTTTCTATATACTGCTTCTAAATAGTCTAAGAAACATCTATGCAAAGCATCCAAACAGTACAATTCGCCAATTTTTTGTTCTTCAAGTTTATGTGAACTACGAGCCCCATTGTTAATCCTTTATCGGAAATTATTTGTAACTTTCGACAAGTAGAACAATGAATGGAACAGGTAGACGGTTGAAATCCTTGTATATATTGCTTCCATATAGTCTAAGAAACATGTACGCAAAGCATCCAAACAGTACCATTCGCCAATCTTTTGTCCTTCAAGTTTAAGTGAACAATGAGCCCCATTGTTAATCCTTTATCGGAAATTATTTGTAACTTTCGACAAGTAGAACAATGAATCGAACAGGTAGACGGTTGAAATCTTTGTATATATTGCTTCTATATAATCTGAAAAACATATATGCAAAGCATCCAAACAGTACAATTCGCCAATTTTCTGTTCTTCAAGTTTTAGTAAACTACGATCCCCATTGTTAATCCCTTATCGGAAATTATTTGTAACTTTCGACAAGTAGAACAATGAATGGAACAGGTAGCCGGTTGAAATCAATGTATATATTGCTTCTATATAGTCTAAGAAACATATATGCAAAGCATCCAAACAGTACCATTCGCCAATTTTTTGTTCTTCAAGTTTAAGTGAACGACGAGCCCCATTGTTAATCCTTTAAAGGAAATTATTTGTAAATTTCGACAAGTAGAACAATGATTGGAACAGGTAGCCAGTTGAAATCAATGTATATATTGCTTCTATAAAGTCGAAGAAACATATATGCAAAGCATCCAAACAGTACCATTCGCCAATTTTTTGTTCTTCAAGTTTAAGTGAACGACGAGCCCCATTGTTAATCCTTTAAAGGAAATTATTTGTAAATTTCGACAATTAGAACAATGATTGGAACACGTAGACGGTTGAAATCTTTGTATATATTGCTTCCATATAGTCTACGAAACATATATGCAAAGCATCCAAACAGTACAATTCGCCAATTTTTTGTTCTTCAAGTTTAAGTGAACTTCGAGCCCCATTGTTAATCCTTTAACGGAAATTAATTGTAACTTTCTACAAGTAGAACAATGATTGGAACACGTAGACGGTTGAAATCTTTGTATATATTGCTTCTATATAGTCTAAGAAACATATATGCAAAGCATCCAAACAGTACAATTCGCCAATTTTTTGTTCTTCAAGTTTAAGTGAACAATGAGACCCATTGTTAATCCTTTATCGGAAATTATTTGTAACTTTCGACAAGTAGAACAATGAATGGAACAGGTAGACGGTTGAAGTCTTTGTATATATTGCGTCTATATAGTCTAAGAAACATATATGCAAAGCATCCAAACAGTACCATTCGCCAATTTTTTGTTCTTCAAGTTTAAGTGTACTACGAGCCCCATTGTTAATCCTTTAAAGGAAATTATTTGTAAATTTCGACAAGTAGAACAATGATTGGAACACGTAGACGGTTGACATCTTTGTATATATTGCTTCCATATAGTCTAAGAAACATATATGCAAAGCATCCAAACAGTACCATTCGCCAATTTTTTGTTCTTCAAGTTTAAGTGAACAATGAGACCCATTGTTAATCCTTTATCGGAAATCATTTGTAACTTCCGACAAGTAGAACAATGAATGGAACAGGTAGACGGTTGAAATCTTTGTATATATTGCTTCTATATAGTCTAAGAAACATATATGCAAAGCATCCAAACAGTACAATTCGCCAATTTTTTGTTCTTCAAGTTTAAGTGAACAATGAGCCCCAATGGTTAATCCTTTATCGGAAATTATTTGTAACTTTCGACAAGTAGAACAATGAATGGAATAGGTAGACGGTTGAAATCTTTGTATATATTGCTTCTATATACTCTAAGAAACATATATGCAAAGCATCCAAACAGTACAATTCGCCAATTTATTGTTCTTCAAGTTTAAGTGAACAACGAGCCCCATTGTTAATCCTTTAAAGGAAATTATTTGTAAATTTCGACAAGTAGAACAATGAATGGAACAGGTAGACGGTTGAAATCTTTGTATATATTGCTTCTATATAATCTAAGAAACATATATGCAAAGCATCCAAACAGTACCATTCGCCAATTTTTTGTTCTTCAAGTTTAAGTGAACTACGAGCCCCATTGTTAATCCTTTAAAGGAAATTATTTGTAAATTTCGACAAGTAGAACAATGAATGGAACAGGTAGACTGTTGAAATCATTGTATATATTGCTTCTGTATAGTCTAAGAAACATATATGCAAAGCGTCCAAACAGTACAATTCGCCAATTATTTGATCTTCAAGTTTAAGTGAACTACGAGCCCCATTGTTAATACTTTATCGGTAATTATTTGTAACTTTCGACAAGTAGAACAATGAATGGAACAGGTAGACGGTTGAAATCCTTGTATATATTGCGTCTATATAGTCTAAGAAACATATATGCAAAGCATCCAAACAGTACCATTCGCCAATTTTGTGTTCTTCAAGTTTAAGTGAACAATGAGCCCCAATGGTTAATCCTTTATCGGAAATTATTTGTAACTTTCGACAAGTAGAACAATGAATGGAACAGGTAGACGGTTGAAATCCTTGTATATATTGCGTCTATATAGTCTAAGAAACATATATGCAAAGCATCCAAACAGTACAATTCGCCAATTTTCTGTTCTTCAAGTTTTAGTAAACTACGATCCCCATTGTTAATCCCTTATCGGAAATTATTTGTAACTTTCGACAAGTAGAACAATGAATGGAACAGGTAGCCGGTTGAAATCAATGTATATATTGCTTCTATATAGTCTAAGAAACATATATGCAAAGCATCCAAACAGTACCATTCGCCAATTTTTTGTTCTTCAAGTTTAAGTGAACGACGAGCCCCATTGTTAATCCTTTAAAGGAAATTATTTGTAAATTTCGACAAGTAGAACAATGATTGGAACAGGTAGCCGGTTGAAATCAATGTATATATTGCTTCTATATAGTCGAAGAAACATATATGCAAAGCATCCAAACAGTACCATTCGCCAATTTTTTGTTCTTCAAGTTTAAGTGAACGACGAGCCCCATTGTTAATCCTTTAAAGGAAATTATTTGTAAATTTCGACAATTAGAACAATGATTGGAACACGTAGACGGTTGAAATCTTTGTATATATTGCTTCCATATAGTCTAAGAAACATGTACGCAAAGCATCCAAACAATACCATTCGCCAATTTTTTGTTCTTCAAGTTTAAGTGAACAATGAGCCCCAATGGTTAATCCTTTATCGGAAATTAACTGTAATTTTCGACAAGTAGAACAATGAATGGAACTGGTAGACGGTTGAAATCTTTGTATATATTGCTTCTATATAATCTAAGAAACATATATGCAAAGCATCTAAACAGTAACAATCGCCAATTTTTTGATCTTCAAGTTTAAGTGAACAGCGAGCCCCATTGATAATCATGGAATAGAAATTATTTGTAACTTTCTACAAGTAGAACAATGAATAGTACAGGTAGGCGGGTGAAATCTTTCTATATATTGCTTCTAAATAGTCTAAGAACACATCTATGCAAAGCATCCATACAGTACAATTCGCCAATTTTTTGTTCTTCAAGTTTAAGTGAACTACGAGCCACATTGTTAATCCTTTAAAGGAAATTATTTGTAAATTTCGACAAGTAGAACAATGAATGGAACTGGTAGACTGTTGAAATCATTGTATATATTGCTTCTATATAGTCTACGAAACATATATGCAAAGCATCCAAACAGTACAATTCGCCAATTTTTTGTTCTTCAAGTTTAAGTGAACAATGAGCCCCATTGTTAATCCTTTAAAGGAAATTATTTGTAACTTTCGACAAGTAGAACAATGAATGGAACTGGTAGACTGTTGAAATCTTTGTAAATATTGCTTCTATATAGTATAAGAAACATATATGCAAAGCATCCAGACAGTACAATTCGGCAATTTTTTGTTCTTCAAGTTTAAGTGAACAATGAGCCCCATTGTTAATCCTTTAAAGGAAATTATTTGTAACTTTCGACAAGTAGAACAATGAATGGAATAGGTAGACGGTTGAAATCTTTGTATATATTGCTTCTATATAGTCTAAGAAACATTTTTGCAAAGCATCCAAACAGTACAATTCGCCAATTTTTTGTTCTTCAAGTTTAAGTGAACAATGAGCCCCAATGGTTAATCCTTTATCGGTAATTGTTTGTAAATTTCGGCAAGTAGAACAATGAATGGAACAGGTAGACGGTTGAAATCCTTTTATATATTGCTTCTATATAGTATAAGAAACATATATGCAAAGCATCCAAACAGTACAATTCGCCAATTTTTTGTTGTTCAAGTTTAAGTAAACTACGATCCCCATTGTTAATCCCTTAACGGAAATTATTTGTAACTTTCGACAAGTAGAACAGTTAATGGAACAGGTAGACGGTTGAAATCTTTGTATATATTGCTTCTATATAGTATCGGAAACATATATGCAAAGCATCCAAACAGTACAATTCGCCAATTTTTTGTTCTTCAAGTTTAAGTGAACAATGAGCCCCAATGGTTAATCCGTTATCGGAAATTATTTGTAGCTTTCGACAAGTAGAACAATGAATGGAACAGGTAGACGGTTGAAATCTTTGTATATATTGCTTCTATATAATCTAAGAAACATATATGCAAAGCATCTAAACAGTAACAATCGCCAATTTTTTGATCTTCAAGTTTAAGTGAACAGCGAGCCCCATTGATAATCATGAAATGGAAATTATTTGTAACTTTTTACAAGTAGAACAATGAATAGTACAGGTAGACGGGTGAAATCTTTCTATATACTGCTTCTAAATAGTCTAAGAAACATCTATGCAAAGCATCCAAACAGTACAATTCGCCAATTTTTTGTTCTTCAAGTTTATGTGAACTACGAGCCCCATTGTTAATCCTTTATCGGAAATTATTTGTAACTTTCGACAAGTAGAACAATGAATGGAACAGGTAGACGGTTGAAATCCTTGTATATATTGCTTCCATATAGTCTAAGAAACATGTACGCAAAGCATCCAAACAGTACCATTCGCCAATCTTTTGTCCTTCAAGTTTAAGTGAACAATGAGCCCCATTGTTAATCCTTTATCGGAAATTATTTGTAACTTTCGACAAGTAGAACAATGAATCGAACAGGTAGACGGTTGAAATCTTTGTATATATTGCTTCTATATAATCTGAAAAACATATATGCAAAGCATCCAAACAGTACAATTCGCCAATTTTCTGTTCTTCAAGTTTTAGTAAACTACGATCCCCATTGTTAATCCCTTATCGGAAATTATTTGTAACTTTCGACAAGTAGAACAATGAATGGAACAGGTAGCCGGTTGAAATCAATGTATATATTGCTTCTATATAGTCTAAGAAACATATATGCAAAGCATCCAAACAGTACCATTCGCCAATTTTTTGTTCTTCAAGTTTAAGTGAACGACGAGCCCCATTGTTAATCCTTTAAAGGAAATTATTTGTAAATTTCGACAAGTAGAACAATGATTGGAACAGGTAGCCAGTTGAAATCAATGTATATATTGCTTCTATAAAGTCGAAGAAACATATATGCAAAGCATCCAAACAGTACCATTCGCCAATTTTTTGTTCTTCAAGTTTAAGTGAACGACGAGCCCCATTGTTAATCCTTTAAAGGAAATTATTTGTAAATTTCGACAATTAGAACAATGATTGGAACACGTAGACGGTTGAAATCTTTGTATATATTGCTTCCATATAGTCTACGAAACATATATGCAAAGCATCCAAACAGTACAATTCGCCAATTTTTTGTTCTTCAAGTTTAAGTGAACTTCGAGCCCCATTGTTAATCCTTTAACGGAAATTAATTGTAACTTTCTACAAGTAGAACAATGATTGGAACACGTAGACGGTTGAAATCTTTGTATATATTGCTTCTATATAGTCTAAGAAACATATATGCAAAGCATCCAAACAGTACAATTCGCCAATTTTTTGTTCTTCAAGTTTAAGTGAACAATGAGACCCATTGTTAATCCTTTATCGGAAATTATTTGTAACTTTCGACAAGTAGAACAATGAATGGAACAGGTAGACGGTTGAAGTCTTTGTATATATTGCGTCTATATAGTCTAAGAAACATATATGCAAAGCATCCAAACAGTACCATTCGCCAATTTTTTGTTCTTCAAGTTTAAGTGTACTACGAGCCCCATTGTTAATCCTTTAAAGGAAATTATTTGTAAATTTCGACAAGTAGAACAATGATTGGAACACGTAGACGGTTGACATCTTTGTATATATTGCTTCCATATAGTCTAAGAAACATATATGCAAAGCATCCAAACAGTACCATTCGCCAATTTTTTGTTCTTCAAGTTTAAGTGAACAATGAGACCCATTGTTAATCCTTTATCGGAAATCATTTGTAACTTCCGACAAGTAGAACAATGAATGGAACAGGTAGACGGTTGAAATCTTTGTATATATTGCTTCTATATAGTCTAAGAAACATATATGCAAAGCATTCAAACAGTACAATTCGCCAATTTTTTGTTCTTCAAGTTTAAGTGAACAATGAGCCCCAATGGTTAATCCTTTATCGGAAATTATTTGTAACTTTCGACAAGTAGAACAATGAATGGAATAGGTAGACGGTTGAAATCTTTGTATATATTGCTTCTATATACTCTAAGAAACATATATGCAAAGCATCCAAACAGTACAATTCGCCAATTTATTGTTCTTCAAGTTTAAGTGAACAACGAGCCCCATTGTTAATCCTTTAAAGGAAATTATTTGTAAATTTCGACAAGTAGAACAATGAATGGAACAGGTAGACGGTTGAAATCTTTGTATATATTGCTTCTATATAATCTAAGAAACATATATGCAAAGCATCCAAACAGTACCATTCGCCAATTTTTTGTTCTTCAAGTTTAAGTGAACTACGAGCCCCATTGTTAATCCTTTAAAGGAAATTATTTGTAAATTTCGACAAGTAGAACAATGAATGGAACAGGTAGACTGTTGAAATCATTGTATATATTGCTTCTGTATAGTCTAAGAAACATATATGCAAAGCGTCCAAACAGTACAATTCGCCAATTATTTGATCTTCAAGTTTAAGTGAACGACGAGCCCCATTGTTAATCCTTTAAAGGAAATTATTTGTAAATTTCGACAAGTAGAACAATGAATGGAACTGGTAGACGGTTGAAATCTTTGTAAATATTGCTTCTATATAGTATAAGAAACATATATGCAAAGCATCCAAACAGTACAATTCGCCAATTTTTTGTTCTTCAAGTTTAAGTGAACAATGAGCCCCATTGTTAATCCTTTAAAGGAAATTATTTGTAACTTTCGACAAGTAGAACAATGAATGGAACAGGTAGACTGTTGAAATCTTTGTATATATTGCTTCTATATAATCTAAGAAACATATATGCAAAGCATCTAAACAGTAACAATCGCCAATTTTTTGATCTTCAAGTTTAAGTGAACAATGAGCCCCAATGGTTAATCCTTTATCGGTAATTGTTTGTAAATTTCGGCAAGTAGAACAATGAATGGAACAGGTAGACGGTTGAAATCCTTTTATATATTGCTTCTATATAGTATAAGAAACATATATGCAAAGCATCCAAACAGTACAATTCGCCAATTTTTTGTTGTTCAAGTTTAAGTAAACTACGATCCCCATTGTTAATCCCTTAACGGAAATTATTTGTAACTTTCGACAAGTAGAACAGTTAATGGAACAGGTAGACGGTTGAAATCTTTGTATATATTGCTTCTATATAGTATCGGAAACATATATGCAAAGCATCCAAACAGTACAATTCGCCAATTTTTTGTTCTTCAAGTTTAAGTGAACAATGAGCCCCAATGGTTAATCCGTTATCGGAAATTATTTGTAGCTTTCGACAAGTAGAACAATGAATGGAACAGGTAGACGGTTGAAATCTTTGTATATATTGCTTCTATATAATCTAAGAAACATATATGCAAAGCATCTAAACAGTAACAATCGCCAATTTTTTGATCTTCAAGTTTAAGTGAACAGCGAGCCCCATTGATAATCATGAAATGGAAATTATTTGTAACCTTTTACAAGTAGAACAATGAATAGTACAGGTAGACGGGTGAAATCTTTCTATATACTGCTTCTAAATAGTCTAAGAAACATCTATGCAAAGCATCCAAACAGTACAATTCGCCAATTTTTTGTTCTTCAAGTTTATGTGAACTACGAGCCCCATTGTTAATCCTTTATCGGAAATTATTTGTAACTTTCGACAAGTAGAACAATGAATGGAACAGGTAGACGGTTGAAATCTTTGTATACGTTGCTTCTATATAGTCTAAGAAACATATCTGCATATCATCCAAACAGTACAATTCGCCAATTATTTTATCTTAAAGTTTAAGTGAACTACGAGCCCCATTGTTAATCCTTTAAAGGAAATTATTTGTAACTTTCGACAAGTAGAACAATGAATGGAATAGGTAGACGGTTGAAATCTTTGTATATATTGCTTCTATATAGTCTAAGAAACATTTATGCAAAGCATCCAAACAGTACAATTCGCCAATTTTTTGTTCTTCAAGTTTAAGTGAACAATGAGCCCCAATGGTTAATCCTTTATCGGTAATTATTTGTAACTTTCGACAAGTACAACAATGAATGGAACAGGTAGACGGTTGAAATCCTTGTATATATTGCGTCTATATAGTCTAAGAAACATATATGCAAAGCATCCAAACAGTACAATTCGCCAATTTTCTGTTCTTCAAGTTTTAGTAAACTACGATCCCCATTGTTAATCCCTTATCGGAAATTATTTGTAACTTTCGACAAGTAGAACAATGAATGGAACAGGTAGCCGGTTGAAATCAATGTATATATTGCTTCTATATAGTCTAAGAAACATATATGCAAAGCATCCAAACAGTACCATTCGCCAATTTTTTGTTCTTCAAGTTTAAGTGAACGACGAGCCCCATTGTTAATCCTTTAAAGGAAATTATTTGTAAATTTCGACAAGTAGAACAATGATTGGAACAGGTAGCCGGTTGAAATCAATGTATATATTGCTTCTATATAGTCGAAGAAACATATATGCAAAGCATCCAAACAGTACCATTCGCCAATTTTTTGTTCTTCAAGTTTAAGTGAACGACGAGCCCCATTGTTAATCCTTTAAAGGAAATTATTTGTAAATTTCGACAATTAGAACAATGATTGGAACACGTAGACGGTTGAAATCTTTGTATATATTGCTTCCATATAGTCTAAGAAACATGTACGCAAAGCATCCAAACAATACCATTCGCCAATTTTTTGTTCTTCAAGTTTAAGTGAACAATGAGCCCCAATGGTTAATCCTTTATCGGAAATTATCTGTAATTTTCGACAAGTAGAACAATGAATGGAACTGGTAGACGGTTGAAATCTTTGTATATATTGCTTCTATATAATCTAAGAAACATATATGCAAAGCATCTAAACAGTAACAATCGCCAATTTTTTGATCTTCAAGTTTAAGTGAACAGCGAGCCCCATTGATAATCATGGAATAGAAATTATTTGTAACTTTCTACAAGTAGAACAATGAATAGTACAGGTAGACGGGTGAAATCTTTCTATATATTGCTTCTAAATAGTCTAAGAACACATCTATGCAAAGCATCCATACAGTACAATTCGCCAATTTTTTGTTCTTCAAGTTTAAGTGAACTACGAGCCACATTGTTAATCCTTTAAAGGAAATTATTTGTAAATTTCGACAAGTAGAACAATGAATGGAACTGGTAGACTGTTGAAATCATTGTATATATTGCTTCTATATAGTCTACGAAACATATATGCAAAGCATCCAAACAGTACAATTCGCCAATTTTTTGTTCTTCAAGTTTAAGTGAACAATGAGCCCCATTGTTAATCCTTTAAAGGAAATTATTTGTAACTTTCGACAAGTAGAACAATGAATGGAACTGGTAGACTGTTGAAATCTTTGTAAATATTGCTTCTATATAGTATAAGAAACATATATGCAAAGCATCCAAACAGTACAATTCGCCAATTTTTTGTTCTTCAAGTTTAAGTGAACAATGAGCCCCATTGTTAATCCTTTAAAGGAAATTATTTGTAACTTTCGACAAGTAGAACAATGAATGGAATAGGTAGACGGTTGAAATCTTTGTATATATTGCTTCTATATAGTCTAAGAAACATTTATGCAAAGCATCCAAACAGTACAATTCGCCAATTTTTTGTTCTTCAAGTTTAAGTGAACAATGAGCCCCAATGGTTAATCCTTTATCAGTAATTGTTTGTAAATTTCGGCAAGTAGAACAATGAATGGAACAGGTAGACGGTTGAAATCCTTTTATATATTGCTTCTATATAGTATAAGAAACATATATGCAAAGCATCCAAACAGTACAATTCGCCAATTTTTTGTTGTTCAAGTTTAAGTAAACTACGATCCCCCTTGTTATCCCTTAACGGAAATTATTTGTAACTTTCGACAAGTAGAACAGTTAATGGAACAGGTAGACGGTTGAAATCTTTGTATATATTGCTTCTATATAGTATCGGAAACATATATGCAAAGCATCCAAACAGTACAATTCGCCAATTTTTTGTTCTTCAAGTTTAAGTGAACAATGAGCCCCAATGGTTAATCCGTTATCGGAAATTATTTGTAGCTTTCGACAAGTAGAACAATGAATGGAACAGGTAGACGGTTGAAATCTTTGTATATATTGCTTCTATATAATCTAAGAAACATATATGCAAAGCATCTAAACAGTAACAATCGCCAATTTTTTGATCTTCAAGTTTAAGTGAACAGCGAGCCCCATTGATAATCATGAAATGGAAATTATTTGTAACTTTTTACAAGTAGAACAATGAATAGTACAGGTAGACGGGTGAAATCTTTTTATATACTGCTTCTAAATAGTCTAAGAAACATCTATGCAAAGCATCCAAACAGTACAATTCGCCAATTTTTTGTTCTTCATGTTTATGTGAACTACGAGCCCCATTGTTAATCCCTTAACGGAAATTATCTGTAACTTTCGACAAGTAGAACAATGAATGGAACAGGTAGACTGTTGAAATCTTTGTATATATTGCTTCTATATAATCTAAGAAACATATATGCAAAGCATCTGAACAGTAACAATCGCCAATTTTTTGATCTTCAAGTTTAAGTGAACAATGAGCCCCAATGGTTAATCCGTTATCGGAAATTATTTGTAACTTTCGACACGTAGAACAATGAATGGAACAGGTAGACGGTTGAAATCTTTGTATATATTGCTTCTATATAGTATAAGAAACATATATGCAAAGCATCCAAACAGTACCATTCGCCAGTTTTTTGTTCTTCATGTTTAAGTGAACTACGAGCCCCATTGTTAATCCTTTAAAGGAAATTATTTGTAACTTTCGACAAGTAGAACAGTGAATGGAACAGGTAGACGGTTGAAATCTTTGTATATATTGCTTCTATATAGTATAAGAAACATATATGCAAAGCATCCAAACAGTACCATTCGCCAATTTTTTGTTCTTCAAGTTTAAGTGAACGACGAGCCCCATTGTTAATCCTTTAAAGGAAATTATTTGTAACTTTCGACAAGTAGAACAATGAATGGAACAGGTAGACTGTTGAAATCTTTGTATATATTGCTTCTATATAATCTAAGAAACATATATGCAAAGCATCTAAACAGTAACAACCGCCAATTTTTTGATCTTCAAGTTTAAGTGAACAGCGAGCCCCATTGATAATCATGAAATGGAAATTATTTGTAACTTTCTACAAGTAGAACAATGAATAGTACAGGTAGACGGGTGAAATCTTTCTATATATTGCATCTAAATAGTCTAAGAAACATCTATGCAAAGCATCCAAACAGTACCATTCGCCAATTTTTTGTTCTTCAAGTTTAAGTGAACAATGTGCCCCAATGGTTAATCCTTTATCGGAAATTATTTGTAATTTTCGACAAGTAGAACAATGAATGGAACTGGTAGACTGTTGAAATCTTTGTAAATATTGCTTCTATATAGTATAAGAAACATATATGCAAAGCATCCAAACAGTACAATTCGCCAATTTTTTGTTCTTCAAGTTTAAGTGAACAATGAGCCCCATTGTTAATCCTTTAAAGGAAATTATTTGTAACTTTCGACAAGTAGAACAATGAATGGAACTGGTAGACTGTTGAAATCTTTGTAAATATTGCTTCTATATAGTATAAGAAACATATATGCAAAGCATCCAAACAGTACAATTCGCCAATTTTTTGTTCTTCAAGTTTAAGTGAACAATGAGCCCCATTGTTAATCCTTTAAAGGAAATTATTTGTAACTTTCGACAAGTAGAACAATGAATGGAACTGGTAGACTGTTGAAATCATTGTATATATTGCTTCTATATAGTCTAAGAAACATTTATGCAAAGCATCCAAACAGTACAATTCGCCAATTTCTTGTTCTTCAAGTTTAAGTAAACTACGATCCCCATTGTTAATCCCTTAACGGAAATTATCTGTAACTTTCGACAAGTAGAACAATAAATGGAACAGGTAGACTGTTGAAATCTTTGTATAGATTGCTTCTATATAATATAAGAAACATATATGCAAAGCATCTGAACAGTAACAATCGCCAATTTTTTGATCTTCAAGTTTAAGTGAACAGCGAGCCCCATTGATAATCATGAAATGGAAATTATTTGTAACTTTCTACAAGTAGAACAATGAATAGTACAGGTAGACGAATGAAATCTTTCTATATATTGCATCTAAATAGTCTAAGAATCATCTATGCAAAGCATCCAAACAGTACATTTCGCCAATTTTTTGTTCTTCAAGTTTAAGTGAACTACGAGCCCCATTGTTAATCCTTTTTCGGAAATTATTTGTAACTTTCGACAAGTAGAACAATGAATGGAACAGGTAGACGGTTGAAATCCTTGTATATATTGCTTCCATATAGTCTAAGAAACATGTACACAAAGCATCCAAACAGTACCATTCGCCAATTTTTTGTCCTTCAAGTTTAAGTGAACAATGAGCCCCATTGTTAATCCTTTATCGGAAATTATGTGTAAATTTCGACAAGTAGAACAATGATTGGAACACGTAGACGGTTGAAATCTTTGTATATATTGCTTCCATATAGTCTAAGAAACATATATGCAAAGCATCCAAACAGTACAATTCGCCAATTTTTTGCTCTTCAAGTTTAAGTGAACAATGAGCCCCAATGGTTAATCCGTTATCGGAAATTATTTGTAACTTTCGACACGTAGAACAATGAATGGAACAGGTACACGGTTGAAATCTTTGTATATATTGCTTCTATATAGTATAAGAAACATATATGCAAAGCATCCAAACAGTACCATTCGCCAATTTTTTGTTCTTCATGTTTAAGTGAACTACGAGCCCCATTGTTAATCCTTTAAAGGAAATTATTTGTAACTTTCGACAAGTAGAACAGTGAATGGAACAGGTAGACGGTTGAAATCTTTGTATATATTGCTTCTATATAGTATAAGAAACATATATGCAAAGCATCCAAACAGTACAATTCGCCAATTTTTTGTTCTTCAAGTTTAAGTGAACAATGAGCCCCAATGGTTAATCCGTTATCGGAAATTATTTGTAACTTTCGACAAGTAGAACAATGAATGGAACAGATAGATGGTTGAAATCTTTGTATATATTACTTCTATATAGTCTAAGAAACATATATGCAAAGCATGAAAACAGTACCATTCGCCAATTTTTTGTTCTTCAAGTTTAAGTGAACTATGAGCCCCATTGTTAATCCTTTAAAGGAAATTATTTGTAAATTTCGACAAGTAGAACAATGAATGGAACAGGTAGACTGTTGAAATTATTGTATATATTGCTTCTATATAGTCTAAGAAACATATATGCAAAGCATCCAAACAGTACAATTCGCCAATTTTTTGTTCTTCAAGTTTAAGTGAACAATGAGCCCCATTGTTAATCCTTTAAAGGAAATTATTTGTAACTTTCGACAAGTAGAACAATGAATGGAACAGGTAGACGGTTGAAATCTTTGTATATATTGCTTCTATATAGTATAAGAAACATATATGCAAAGCATCCAAACAGTACAATTCGCCAATTTTTTGTTCTTCAAGTTTAAGTGAACAATGAGCCCCATTGTTAATCCTTTAAAGGAAATTATTTGTAACTTTCGACAAGTAGAACAATGAATGGAACTGGTAGACTGTTGAAATCATTGTATATATTGCTTCTATATAGTCTAAGAAACATTTATGCAAAGCATCCAAACAGTACAATTCGCCAATTTATTGTTCTTCAAGTTTAAGTGAACAACGAGCCCCATTGTTAATCCTTTAAAGGAAATTATTTGTAAATTTCGACAAGTAGAACAATGAATGGAACAGGTAGACGGTTGAAATCTTTGTATATATTGCTTCTATATAATCTAAGAAACATATATGCAAAGCATCCAAACAGTACCATTCGCCAATTTTTTGTTCTTCAAGTTTAAGTGAACTACGAGCCCCATTGTTAATCCTTTAAAGGAAATTATTTGTAAATTTCGACAAGTAGAACAATGAATGGAACAGGTAGACTGTTGAAATCATTGTATATATTGCTTCTGTATAGTCTAAGAAAGATATATGCAAAGCGTCCAAACAGTACAATTCGCCAATTATTTGATCTTCAAGTTTAAGTGAACGACGAGCCCCATTGTTAATCCTTTAAAGGAAATTATTTGTAAATTTCGACAAGTAGAACAATGAATGGAACTGGTAGACGGTTGAAATCTTTGTAAATATTGCTTCTATATAGTATAAGAAACATATATGCAAAGCATCCAAACAGTACAATTCGCCAATTTTTTGTTCTTCAAGTTTAAGTGAACAATGAGCCCCATTGTTAATCCTTTAAAGGAAATTATTTGTAACTTTCGACAAGTAGAACAATGAATGGAACAGGTAGACTGTTGAAATCTTTGTATATATTGCTTCTATATAATCTAAGAAACATATATGCAAAGCATCTAAACAGTAACAATCGCCAATTTTTTGATCTTCAAGTTTAAGTGAACAATGAGCCCCAATGGTTAATCCTTTATCGGTAATTGTTTGTAAATTTCGGCAAGTAGAACAATGAATGGAACAGGTAGACGGTTGAAATCCTTTTATATATTGCTTCTATATAGTATAAGAAACATATATGCAAAGCATCCAAACAGTACAATTCGCCAATTTTTTGTTGTTCAAGTTTAAGTAAACTACGATCCCCATTGTTAATCCCTTAACGGAAATTATTTGTAACTTTCGACAAGTAGAACAGTTAATGGAACAGGTAGACGGTTGAAATCTTTGTATATATTGCTTCTATATAGTATCGGAAACATATATGCAAAGCATCCAAACAGTACAATTCGCCAATTTTTTGTTCTTCAAGTTTAAGTGAACAATGAGCCCCAATGGTTAATCCGTTATCGGAAATTATTTGTAGCTTTCGACAAGTAGAACAATGAATGGAACAGGTAGACGGTTGAAATCTTTGTATATATTGCTTCTATATAATCTAAGAAACATATATGCAAAGCATCTAAACAGTAACAATCGCCAATTTTTTGATCTTCAAGTTTAAGTGAACAGCGAGCCCCATTGATAATCATGAAATGGAAATTATTTGTAACCTTTTACAAGTAGAACAATGAATAGTACAGGTAGACGGGTGAAATCTTTCTATATACTGCTTCTAAATAGTCTAAGAAACATCTATGCAAAGCATCCAAACAGTACAATTCGCCAATTTTTTGTTCTTCAAGTTTATGTGAACTACGAGCCCCATTGTTAATCCTTTATCGGAAATTATTTGTAACTTTCGACAAGTAGAACAATGAATGGAACAGGTAGACGGTTGAAATCTTTGTATACGTTGCTTCTATATAGTCTAAGAAACATATCTGCATATCATCCAAACAGTACAATTCGCCAATTATTTTATCTTAAAGTTTAAGTGAACTACGAGCCCCATTGTTAATCCTTTAAAGGAAATTATTTGTAACTTTCGACAAGTAGAACAATGAATGGAATAGGTAGACGGTTGAAATCTTTGTATATATTGCTTCTATATAGTCTAAGAAACATTTATGCAAAGCATCCAAACAGTACAATTCGCCAATTTTTTGTTCTTCAAGTTTAAGTGAACAATGAGCCCCAATGGTTAATCCTTTATCGGTAATTATTTGTAACTTTCGACAAGTACAACAATGAATGGAACAGGTAGACGGTTGAAATCCTTGTATATATTGCGTCTATATAGTCTAAGAAACATATATGCAAAGCATCCAAACAGTACAATTCGCCAATTTTCTGTTCTTCAAGTTTTAGTAAACTACGATCCCCATTGTTAATCCCTTATCGGAAATTATTTGTAACTTTCGACAAGTAGAACAATGAATGGAACAGGTAGCCGGTTGAAATCAATGTATATATTGCTTCTATATAGTCTAAGAAACATATATGCAAAGCATCCAAACAGTACCATTCGCCAATTTTTTGTTCTTCAAGTTTAAGTGAACGACGAGCCCCATTGTTAATCCTTTAAAGGAAATTATTTGTAAATTTCGACAAGTAGAACAATGATTGGAACAGGTAGCCGGTTGAAATCAATGTATATATTGCTTCTATATAGTCGAAGAAACATATATGCAAAGCATCCAAACAGTACCATTCGCCAATTTTTTGTTCTTCAAGTTTAAGTGAACGACGAGCCCCATTGTTAATCCTTTAAAGGAAATTATTTGTAAATTTCGACAATTAGAACAATGATTGGAACACGTAGACGGTTGAAATCTTTGTATATATTGCTTCCATATAGTCTAAGAAACATGTACGCAAAGCATCCAAACAATACCATTCGCCAATTTTTTGTTCTTCAAGTTTAAGTGAACAATGAGCCCCAATGGTTAATCCTTTATCGGAAATTATCTGTAATTTTCGACAAGTAGAACAATGAATGGAACTGGTAGACGGTTGAAATCTTTGTATATATTGCTTCTATATAATCTAAGAAACATATATGCAAAGCATCTAAACAGTAACAATCGCCAATTTTTTGATCTTCAAGTTTAAGTGAACAGCGAGCCCCATTGATAATCATGGAATAGAAATTATTTGTAACTTTCTACAAGTAGAACAATGAATAGTACAGGTAGACGGGTGAAATCTTTCTATATATTGCTTCTAAATAGTCTAAGAACACATCTATGCAAAGCATCCATACAGTACAATTCGCCAATTTTTTGTTCTTCAAATTTAAGTGAACTACGAGCCACATTGTTAATCCTTTAAAGGAAATTATTAGTAAATTTCGACAAGTAGAACAATGAATGGAACTGGTAGACTGTTGAAATCATTGTATATATTGCTTCTATATAGTCTACGAAACATATATGCAAAGCATCCAAACAGTACAATTCGCCAATTTTTTGTTCTTCAAGTTTAAGTGAACAATGAGCCCCATTGTTAATCCTTTAAAGGAAATTATTTGTAACTTTCGACAAGTAGAACAATGAATGGAACTGGTAGACTGTTGAAATCTTTGTAAATATTGCTTCTATATAGTATAAGAAACATATATGCAAAGCATCCAAACAGTACAATTCGCCAATTTTTTGTTCTTCAAGTTTAAGTGAACAATGAGCCCCATTGTTAATCCTTTAAAGGAAATTATTTGTAACTTTCGACAAGTAGAACAATGAATGGAATAGGTAGACGGTTGAAATCTTTGTATATATTGCTTCTATATAGTCTAAGAAACATTTATGCAAAGCATCCAAACAGTACAATTCGCCAATTTTTTGTTCTTCAAGTTTAAGTGAACAATGAGCCCCAATGGTTAATCCTTTATCAGTAATTGTTTGTAAATTTCGGCAAGTAGAACAATGAATGGAACAGGTAGACGGTTGAAATCCTTTTATATATTGCTTCTATATAGTATAAGAAACATATATGCAAAGCATCCAAACAGTACAATTCGCCAATTTTTTGTTGTTCAAGTTTAAGTAAACTACGATCCCCCTTGTTATCCCTTAACGGAAATTATTTGTAACTTTCGACAAGTAGAACAGTTAATGGAACAGGTAGACGGTTGAAATCTTTGTATATATTGCTTCTATATAGTATCGGAAACATATATGCAAAGCATCCAAACAGTACAATTCGCCAATTTTTTGTTCTTCAAGTTTAAGTGAACAATGAGCCCCAATGGTTAATCCGTTATCGGAAATTATTTGTAGCTTTCGACAAGTAGAACAATGAATGGAACAGGTAGACGGTTGAAATCTTTGTATATATTGCTTCTATATAATCTAAGAAACATATATGCAAAGCATCTAAACAGTAACAATCGCCAATTTTTTGATCTTCAAGTTTAAGTGAACAGCGAGCCCCATTGATAATCATGAAATGGAAATTATTTGTAACTTTTTACAAGTAGAACAATGAATAGTACAGGTAGACGGGTGAAATCTTTTTATATACTGCTTCTAAATAGTCTAAGAAACATCTATGCAAAGCATCCAAACAGTACAATTCGCCAATTTTTTGTTCTTCATGTTTATGTGAACTACGAGCCCCATTGTTAATCCCTTAACGGAAATTATCTGTAACTTTCGACAAGTAGAACAATGAATGGAACAGGTAGACTGTTGAAATCTTTGTATATATTGCTTCTATATAATCTAAGAAACATATATGCAAAGCATCTGAACAGTAACAATCGCCAATTTTTTGATCTTCAAGTTTAAGTGAACAATGAGCCCCAATGGTTAATCCGTTATCGGAAATTATTTGTAACTTTCGACACGTAGAACAATGAATGGAACAGGTAGACGGTTGAAATCTTTGTATATATTGCTTCTATATAGTATAAGAAACATATATGCAAAGCATCCAAACAGTACCATTCGCCAGTTTTTTGTTCTTCATGTTTAAGTGAACTACGAGCCCCATTGTTAATCCTTTAAAGGAAATTATTTGTAACTTTCGACAAGTAGAACAGTGAATGGAACAGGTAGACGGTTGAAATCTTTGTATATATTGCTTCTATATAGTATAAGAAACATATATGCAAAGCATCCAAACAGTACCATTCGCCAATTTTTTGTTCTTCAAGTTTAAGTGAACGACGAGCCCCATTGTTAATCCTTTAAAGGAAATTATTTGTAACTTTCGACAAGTAGAACAATGAATGGAACAGGTAGACTGTTGAAATCTTTGTATATATTGCTTCTATATAATCTAAGAAACATATATGCAAAGCATCTAAACAGTAACAACCGCCAATTTTTTGATCTTCAAGTTTAAGTGAACAGCGAGCCCCATTGATAATCATGAAATGGAAATTATTTGTAACTTTCTACAAGTAGAACAATGAATAGTACAGGTAGACGGGTGAAATCTTTCTATATATTGCATCTAAATAGTCTAAGAAACATCTATGCAAAGCATCCAAACAGTACCATTCGCCAATTTTTTGTTCTTCAAGTTTAAGTGAACAATGTGCCCCAATGGTTAATCCTTTATCGGAAATTATTTGTAATTTTCGACAAGTAGAACAATGAATGGAACTGGTAGACTGTTGAAATCTTTGTAAATATTGCTTCTATATAGTATAAGAAACATATATGCAAAGCATCCAAACAGTACAATTCGCCAATTTTTTGTTCTTCAAGTTTAAGTGAACAATGAGCCCCATTGTTAATCCTTTAAAGGAAATTATTTGTAACTTTCGACAAGTAGAACAATGAATGGAACTGGTAGACTGTTGAAATCTTTGTAAATATTGCTTCTATATAGTATAAGAAACATATATGCAAAGCATCCAAACAGTACAATTCGCCAATTTTTTGTTCTTCAAGTTTAAGTGAACAATGAGCCCCATTGTTAATCCTTTAAAGGAAATTATTTGTAACTTTCGACAAGTAGAACAATGAATGGAACTGGTAGACTGTTGAAATCATTGTATATATTGCTTCTATATAGTCTAAGAAACATTTATGCAAAGCATCCAAACAGTACAATTCGCCAATTTCTTGTTCTTCAAGTTTAAGTAAACTACGATCCCCATTGTTAATCCCTTAACGGAAATTATCTGTAACTTTCGACAAGTAGAACAATAAATGGAACAGGTAGACTGTTGAAATCTTTGTATATATTGCTTCTATATAATCTAAGAAACATATATGCAAAGCATCTGAACAGTAACAATCGCCAATTTTTTGATCTTCAAGTTTAAGTGAACAGCGAGCCCCATTGATAATCATGAAATGGAAATTATTTGTAACTTTCTACAAGTAGAACAATGAATAGTACAGGTAGACGAATGAAATCTTTCTATATATTGCATCTAAATAGTCTAAGAATCATCTATGCAAAGCATCCAAACAGTACATTTCGCCAATTTTTTGTTCTTCAAGTTTAAGTGAACTACGAGCCCCATTGTTAATCCTTTTTCGGAAATTATTTGTAACTTTCGACAAGTAGAACAATGAATGGAACAGGTAGACGGTTGAAATCCTTGTATATATTGCTTCCATATAGTCTAAGAAACATGTACACAAAGCATCCAAACAGTACCATTCGCCAATTTTTTGTCCTTCAAGTTTAAGTGAACAATGAGCCCCATTGTTAATCCTTTATCGGAAATTATGTGTAAATTTCGACAAGTAGAACAATGATTGGAACACGTAGACGGTTGAAATCTTTGTATATATTGCTTCCATATAGTCTAAGAAACATATATGCAAAGCATCCAAACAGTACAATTCGCCAATTTTTTGCTCTTCAAGTTTAAGTGAACAATGAGCCCCAATGGTTAATCCGTTATCGGAAATTATTTGTAACTTTCGACACGTAGAACAATGAATGGAACAGGTACACGGTTGAAATCTTTGTATATATTGCTTCTATATAGTATAAGAAACATATATGCAAAGCATCCAAACAGTACCATTCGCCAATTTTTTGTTCTTCATGTTTAAGTGAACTACGAGCCCCATTGTTAATCCTTTAAAGGAAATTATTTGTAACTTTCGACAAGTAGAACAGTGAATGGAACAGGTAGACGGTTGAAATCTTTGTATATATTGCTTCTATATAGTATAAGAAACATATATGCAAAGCATCCAAACAGTACAATTCGCCAATTTTTTGTTCTTCAAGTTTAAGTGAACAATGAGCCCCATTGTTAATCCTTTAAAGGAAATTATTTGTAACTTTCGACAAGTAGAACAATGAATGGAACTGGTAGACTGTTGAAATCATTGTATATATTGCTTCTATATAGTCTAAGAAACATTTATGCAAAGCATCCAAACAGTACAATTCGCCAATTTCTTGTTCTTCAAGTTTAAGTAAACTACGATCCCCATTGTTAATCCCTTAACGGAAATTATCTGTAACTTTCGACAAGTAGAACAATAAATGGAACAGGTAGACTGTTGAAATCTTTGTATATATTGCTTCTATATAATCTAAGAAACATATATGCAAAGCATCTGAACAGTAACAATCGCCAATTTTTTGATCTTCAAGTTTAAGTGAACAGCGAGCCCCATTGATAATCATGAAATGGAAATTATTTGTAACTTTCTACAAGTAGAACAATGAATAGTACAGGTAGACGAATGAAATCTTTCTATATATTGCATCTAAATAGTCTAAGAATCATCTATGCAAAGCATCCAAACAGTACATTTCGCCAATTTTTTGTTCTTCAAGTTTAAGTGAACTACGAGCCCCATTGTTAATCCTTTTTCGGAAATTATTTGTAACTTTCGACAAGTAGAACAATGAATGGAACAGGTAGACGGTTGAAATCCTTGTATATATTGCTTCCATATAGTCTAAGAAACATGTACACAAAGCATCCAAACAGTACCATTCGCCAATTTTTTGTCCTTCAAGTTTAAGTGAACAATGAGCCCCATTGTTAATCCTTTATCGGAAATTATGTGTAAATTTCGACAAGTAGAACAATGATTGGAACACGTAGACGGTTGAAATCTTTGTATATATTGCTTCCATATAGTCTAAGAAACATATATGCAAAGCATCCAAACAGTACAATTCGCCAATTTTTTGCTCTTCAAGTTTAAGTGAACAATGAGCCCCAATGGTTAATCCGTTATCGGAAATTATTTGTAACTTTCGACACGTAGAACAATGAATGGAACAGGTACACGGTTGAAATCTTTGTATATATTGCTTCTATATAGTATAAGAAACATATATGCAAAGCATCCAAACAGTACCATTCGCCAATTTTTTGTTCTTCATGTTTAAGTGAACTACGAGCCCCATTGTTAATCCTTTAAAGGAAATTATTTGTAACTTTCGACAAGTAGAACAGTGAATGGAACAGGTAGACGGTTGAAATCTTTGTATATATTGCTTCTATATAGTATAAGAAACATATATGCAAAGCATCCAAACAGTACAATTCGCCAATTTTTTGTTCTTCAAGTTTAAGTGAACAATGAGCCCCAATGGTTAATCCGTTATCGGAAATTATTTGTAACTTTCGACAAGTAGAACAATGAATGGAACAGATAGATGGTTGAAATCTTTGTATATATTACTTCTATATAGTCTAAGAAACATATATGCAAAGCATGAAAACAGTACCATTCGCCAATTTTTTGTTCTTCAAGTTTAAGTGAACTATGAGCCCCATTGTTAATCCTTTAAAGGAAATTATTTGTAAATTTCGACAAGTAGAACAATGAATGGAACAGGTAGACTGTTGAAATTATTGTATATATTGCTTCTATATAGTCTAAGAAACATATATGCAAAGCATCCAAACAGTACAATTCGCCAATTTTTTGTTCTTCAAGTTTAAGTGAACAATGAGCCCCATTGTTAATCCTTTAAAGGAAATTATTTGTAACTTTCGACAAGTAGAACAATGAATGGAACAGGTAGACGGTTGAAATCTTTGTATATATTGCTTCTATATAGTATAAGAAACATATATGCAAAGCATCCAAACAGTACAATTCGCCAATTTTTTGTTCTTCAAGTTTAAGTGAACAATGAGCCCCATTGTTAATCCTTTAAAGGAAATTATTTGTAACTTTCGACAAGTAGAACAATGAATGGAACTGGTAGACTGTTGAAATCATTGTATATATTGCTTCTATATAGTCTAAGAAACATTTATGCAAAGCATCCAAACAGTACAATTCGCCAATTTCTTGTTCTTCAAGTTTAAGTAAACTACGATCCCCATTGTTAATCCCTTAACGGAAATTATCTGTAACTTTCGACAAGTAGAACAATGAATGGAACAGGTAGACTGTTGAAATCTTTGTATATATTGCTTCTATATAATCTAAGAAACATATATGCAAAGCATCTGAACAGTAACAATCGCCAATTTTTTGATCTTCAAGTTTAAGTGAACAGCGAGCCCCATTGATAATCATGAAATGGAAATTATTTGTAACTTTCTACAAGTAGAACAATGAATAGTACAGGTAGACGGGTGAAATCTTTCTATATATTGCATCTAAATAGTCTAAGAAACATGTACGCAAAGCATCCAAACAGTACCATTCGCCAATTTTTTGTCCTTCAAGTTTAAGTGAACAATGAGCCCCATTGTTAATCCTTTATCGGAAATTATGTGTAAATTTCGACAAGTAGAACAATGATTGGAACACGTAGACGGTTGAAATCTTTGTATATATTGCTTCCATATAGTCTAAGAAACATATATGCAAAGCATCCAAACAGTACAATTCGCCAATTTTTTGTTCTTCAAGTTTAAGTGAACAATGAGCCCCAATGGTTAATCCGTTATCGGAAATTATTTGTAACTTTCGACACGTAGAACAATGAATGGAACAGGTAGACGGTTGAAATCTTTGTATATATTGCTTCTATATAGTATAAGAAACATATATGCAAAGCATCCAAACAGTACCATTCGCCAATTTTTTGTTCTTCATGTTTAAGTGAACTACGAGCCCCATTGTTAATCCTTTAAAGGAAATTATTTGTAACTTTCGACAAGTAGAACAGTGAATGGAACAGGTAGACGGTTGAAATCTTTGTATATATTGCTTCTATATAGTATAAGAAACATATATGCAAAGCATCCAAACAGTACCATTCGCCAATTTTTTGTTCTTCAAGTTTAAGTAAACTACGATCCCCATTGTTAATCCCTTAACGGAAATTATTTGTAACTTTCGACAAGTAGAACAATGAATGGAACAGGTAGACGGTTGAAATCATTGTATATATTGCTTCTATATAGTCTAAGAAACATATATGCAAAGCATCCAAACAGTACAATACGACAATTTTTTGCTCTTCAAGTTTAAGTGAACTACGAGCCCCATTGTTAATCCTTTAAAGGAAATTATTTGTAAATTTCGGCAAGTAGAACAATGAATGGAACAGGTAGACGGTTGAAATCATTGTATATATTGCTTCTATATAGTCTAAGAAACATATATGCAAAGCATCCAAACAGTACCATTCGCCAATTTTTTGTTCTTCAAGTTTAAGTGAACAATGTGCCCCAATGGTTAATCCTTTATCGGAAATTATTTGTAATTTTCGACAAGTAGAACAATGAATGGAACTGGTAGACTGTTGAAATCTTTGTAAATATTGCTTCTATATAGTATAAGAAACATATATGCAAAGCATCCAAACAGTACAATTCGCCAATTTTTTGTTCTTCAAGTTTAAGTGAACAATGAGCCCCATTGTTAATCCTTTAAAGGAAATTATTTGTAACTTTCGACAAGTAGAACAATGAATGGAACTGGTAGACTGTTGAAATCTTTGTAAATATTGCTTCTATATAGTATAAGAAACATATATGCAAAGCATCCAAACAGTACAATTCGCCAATTTTTTGTTCTTCAAGTTTAAGTGAACAATGAGCCCCATTGTTAATCCTTTAAAGGAAATTATTTGTAACTTTCGACAAGTAGAACAATGAATGGAACTGGTAGACTGTTGAAATCATTGTATATATTGCTTCTATATAGTCTAAGAAACATTTATGCAAAGCATCCAAACAGTACAATTCGCCAATTTCTTGTTCTTCAAGTTTAAGTAAACTACGATCCCCATTGTTAATCCCTTAACGGAAATTATCTGTAACTTTCGACAAGTAGAACAATAAATGGAACAGGTAGACTGTTGAAATCTTTGTATATATTGCTTCTATATAATCTAAGAAACATATATGCAAAGCATCTGAACAGTAACAATCGCCAATTTTTTGATCTTCAAGTTTAAGTGAACAGCGAGCCCCATTGATAATCATGAAATGGAAATTATTTGTAACTTTCTACAAGTAGAACAATGAATAGTACAGGTAGACGGGTGAAATCTTTCTATATATTGCATCTAAATAGTCTAAGAAACATCTATGCAAAGCATCCAAACAGTACAATTCGCCAATTTTTTGTTCTTCGAGTTTAAGTGAACTACGAGCCCCATTGTTAATCCTTTATCGGAAATTATTTGTAACTTTCGACAAGTAGAACAATGAATGGAACAGGTAGACGGTTGAAATCCTTGTATATATTGCTTCCATATAGTCTAAGAAACATGTACGCAAAGCATCCAAACAGTACCATTCGCCAATTTTTTGTCCTTCAAGTTTAAGTGAACAATGAGCCCCATTGTTAATCCTTTATCGGAAATTATGTGTAAATTTCGACAAGTAGAACAATGATTGGAACACGTAGACGGTTGAAATCTTTGTATATATTGCTTCCATATAGTCTAAGAAACATATATGCAAAGCATCCAAACAGTACAATTCGCCAATTTTTTGTTCTTCAAGTTTAAGTGAACAATGAGCCCCAATGGTTAATCCGTTATCGGAAATTATTTGTAACTTTCGACACGTAGAACAATGAATGGAACAGGTAGACGGTTGAAATCTTTGTATATATTGCTTCTATATAGTATAAGAAACATATATGCAAAGCATCCAAACAGTACCATTCGCCAATTTTTTGTTCTTCATGTTTAAGTGAACTACGAGCCCCATTGTTAATCCTTTAAAGGAAATTATTTGTAACTTTCGACAAGTAGAACAATGAATGGATCATGTAGACGGTTGGAATCATTGTATATATTGCTTCAATATAGTCTACGAAACATATATGCAAAGCATCCAAACAGTACAATTCGCCAATTTTTTGTTCTTCAAGTTTAAGTGAACTACGAGCCCCAATTTTTAATCCTTTAACGGAAATTAATTGTAACTTTCTACAAGTAGAACAATGATTGGAACACGTAGACGGTTGAAATCTTTGTATATATTGCTTCCATATAGTCTAAGAAACATATATGCAATGCATCCAAACAGTACCATTCGCCAATTTTTTGTTCTTCAAGTTTAAGTGAACCATGAGCCCCATTGTTAATCCTTTATCGGAAATTATTTGTAAATTTCGACAAGTAGAACAATGAATGGAACAGGTAGACTGTGGAAATCATTGTATATATTGCTTCTATATAGTCCAAGAAACATATATGCAAAGCGTCCAAACAGTACAATTCGCCAATTTATTGCTCTTCAAGTTTAAGTGAACTACGAGCCCCATTGTTAATCCTTAATCGGAAATTATTTGTAAATTTCGACAAGTAGAACAATGAATGGAACAGGTAGACTGTTGAAATCATTGTATATATTGCTTCTATATAGTCTAAGAAACATATATGCAAAGCATCCAAACGGTAACATTCGCCAATTTTTTGTTCTTCAAGTTTAAGTGAACAACGAGCCCCATTGTTAAACCTTTAAAGGAAATTATTTGAAACTTTCGACAAGTAGAACAAGGAATGGAACAGGTAGACGGTTGAACTCATTGTATATATTTCTTCTATATAGTCTAAGAAACATATATGCAAAGCATCCAAACGGTAACATTCGCCAATTTATTGTTCTTCAAGTTTAAGTGAACTATGAGCCCCATTGTTAATCCTTTAACGGAAATTATTTGTAAATTTCGACAAGGAGAACAATGAATGGAAAAGGTAGACGGTTGAAATCATTGTATATATTGCTTTTATATAGTCTAAGAAACATATATGCAAAGCTTCCAAACAGTACCATTCGCCAATTTTTTGTTCTTCAAGTTTAAGTGAACTATGAGCCCCATTGTTATTCCCTTAACGGAAATTATTTGTGACTTTCGACAAGTAGAACAATGAATGGAACAGGTAGACGGTTGAAATCTTTGTATATATTGCTTCTATATAGTCTAAGAAACATATATGCAAAGCATCCAAACAGTACCATTCGCCAATTTTTTGTTCTTCAAGTTTAAGTGAACTATGAGCCCCATTGTTAATCCTTTAACGGAAATTATTTGTAAATTTCGATAAGTAGAACAATGAATGGAATAGGTAGACTGTTGAAATCATTGTATATATTGCTTCTATATAGTCTAAGAAACATATATGCATAGCGTCCAAACAGTACAATTCGCCAATTTTTTGCTCTTCAAGTTTAAGTGAACTACGAGCCCCATTGTTAATCCTTTAAAGGAAATTATTTGTAAATTTCGGCAAGTAGAACAATGAATGGAATAGGTAGACGGTTGAAATCATTGTATATATTGCTTCTATATAGTCTAAGAAACATATCTGCAAATCATCCAAACAGTACAATTCGCCAATTATTTGATCTTCAAGTTTAAGTGAACTACGAGCCTCATTGTTAATACTTTAACGGAAATTATTTGTAACTTGTGACAAGTAGAACAATGAATGGAACAGGAAGACGGTTGAAATCAATGTATATATTGCTTCTATATAGTCTACGAAACATATATGCAAAGCATCCAAACAGTACAATTCGCCAATTTTTTGTTCTTCAAGTTTAAGTGAACAACGAGCCCCATTGTTAAACCTTTAAAGGAAATTATTTGTAACTTTCGACAAGTAGAACAAGGAATGGAACAGGTAGACGGTTGAAATCATTGTATATATTTCTTCTATATAGTCTAAGAAACATATATGCAAAGCATCCAAACGGTAACATTCGCCAATTTTTTGTTCTTCAAGTTTAGGTGAACTACGAGGCCAATTGTTAATCCTTTAACGGAAATTATTTGTAAATTTCGACAAGGAGAACAATGAATGGAAATGGTAGACGGTTGAAATCATTGTATATATTGCTTTTATATAGTCTAAGAAACATATATGCAAAGCTTCCAAACAGTACCATTCGCCAATTTTTTGTTCTTCAAGTTTAAGTGAACTATGAGCCCCATTGTTATTCCCTTAACGGAAATTATTTGTGACTTTCGACAAGTAGAACAATGAATGGAACAGGTAGACGGTTGAAATCAATCTATATATTGCTTCTATATGGTCTAAGAATCATATATGCAAAGCATCCAAACAGTACCATTCGCCAATTTTTTGTTCTTCAAGTTTAAGTGAACTACGAGCCCCATTGTTAATCCTTTAAAGGAAATTATTTGTAAATTTCGGCAAGTAGAACAATGAATGGAATAGGTAGACGGTTGAAATCATTGTATATATTGCTTCTATATAGTCTAAGAAACATATCTGCAAATCATCCAAACAGTACAATTCGCCAATTATTTGATCTTCAAGTTTAATTGAACTACGAGACCCATTGTTAATACTTTAACGGAAATTATTTGTAACTTGCGACAAGTAGAACAATGAATGGATCATGTAGACGGTTGAAATCATTGTATATATTGCTTCTATATAGTCTACGAAACATATATGCAAAGCATCCAAACAGTACCATTCGACAATTTTTTGTTCTTCAAGTTTAAGTGAACTACGAGCCCCATTGTTAATCCTTTAAAGGAAATTATTTGTAAATTTCGGCAAGTAGAACAATGAATGGAATAGGTAGACGGTTGAAATCATTGTATATATTGCTTCTATATAGTCTAAGAAACATATCTGCAAATCATCCAAACAGTACAATTCGCCAATTATTTGATCTTCAAGTTTAAGTGAACTACGAGCCTCATTGTTAATACTTTAACGGAAATTATTTGTAACTTGCGACAAGTAGAACAATGAATGGAACAGGAGGACTGTTGAAATCAATGTATATATTGCTTCTATATAGTCTAAGAAACATATATGCAAAGCATCCAAACAGTACCATTCGCCAATTTTCTGTTCTTCAAGTTTAAGTGAACTACGAGCCCCATTGTTAATCCTTTAAAGGAAATTATTTGTAAATTTCGACAAGTAGAACAATGAATGGAACAGGTAGACTGTTGAAATCATTGTATATATTGCTTCTATATAGTCTAAGAAACATATATGCATAGCGTCCAAACAGTTCAATTCGCCAATTTTTTGCTCTTCAAGTATAAGTGAACTACGAGCCCCATTGTTAATCCTTTAAAGGAAATTATTTGTAAATTTCGGCAAGTAGAACAATGAATGGAATAGGTAGACGGTTGAAATCATTGTATATATTGCTTCTATATAGTCTAAGAAACATATATGCAAAGCATCCAAACAGTACAATTCGCCAATTTTTTGTTCTTGAAGTTTAAGTAAACTACGATCCCCATTGTTAATCCCTTAACGGAAATTATTTGAAACTGTCGACAAGTAGAACAATGAATGGAACAGGTAGACGGTTGAAATCATTGTATGTATTGCTTCTATATAGTCTAAGAAACATATATGCAAAGCATCCAAATAGTACAATTCGACAATTTTTTGTTCTTCAAGTTTAAGTGAACAATGAGCCCCATTGTTAATCCTTTATCGGAAATTATTTGTAACTTTCGACAAGTAGAACAGTGAATGGAACAGGTAGACGGTTGTAATCTTTGTATATATTGCTTCTATATAGTCTAAGAAACATATATGCAAAGCATCCAAACAGTACCATTCGCCAATTTTTTGTTCTTCAAGTTTAAGTGAACTATGAGCCCCATTGTTAATCCTTTAACGGAAATTATTTGTAAATTTCGACAAGGAGAACAATGAATGGAAAAGGTAGACGGTTGAAATCATTGTATATATTGCTTTTATATAGTCTAAGAAACATATATGCAAAGCATCCAAACAGTACCATTCGCCAATTTTTTGTTCTTCAAGTTTAAGTGAACTACGAGCCCCATTGTTAATCCTTTAAAGGAAATTATTTGTAAATTTCGACAAGTAGAACAATGAATGGAATAGGTAGACTGTTGAAATCATTGTATATATTGCTTCTATATAGTCTAAGAAACATATATGCATAGCGTCCAAACAGTACAATTCGCCAATTTTTTGCTCTTCAAGTTTAAGTGAACTACGAGCCCCATTGTTAATCCTTTAAAGGAAATTATTTGTAAATTTCGGCAAGTAGAACAATGAATGGAATAGGTAGACGGTTGAAATCATTGTATATATTGCTTCTGTATAGTCTAAGAAACATATCTGCAAATCATCCAAACAGTACAATTCGCCAATTATTTGATCTTCAAGTTTAAGTGAACTACGAGCCTCATTGTTAATACTTTAACGGAAATTATTTGTAACTTGCGACAAGTAGAACAATGAATGGAACAGGTAGACGGTTGAAATCAATGTATATATTGCTTCTATATAGTCTACGAAACATATATGCAAAGCATCCAAACAGTACAATTCGCCAATTTTTTGTTCTTCAAGTTTAAGTGAACAACGAGCCCCATTGTTAAACCTTTAAAGGAAATTATTTGTAACTTTCGACAAGTAGAACAAGGAATGGAACAGGTAGACGGTTGAAATCATTGTATATATTTCTTCTATATAGTCTAAGAAACATATATGCAAAGCATCCAAACGGTAACATTCGCCAATTTTTTGTTCTTCAAGTTTAGGTGAACTACGAGGCCAATTGTTAATCCTTTAACGGAAATTATTTGTAACTTGCGACAAGTAGAACAATGAATGGAACAGGTAGACGGTTGAAATCAATGTATATATTGCTTCTATATAGTCTACGAAACATATATGCAAAGCATCCAAACAGTACAATTCGCCAATTTTTTGTTCTTCAAGTTTAAGTGAACTACGAGGCCCATTGATAATCATGAAACGGAAATTATTTGTAACTTTCGACAAGAAGAACAAAGAATAGAACAGGTAGACGTTTGAAATCTTTGTATATGTTGGTTCTATATAGTCTAAGAAACATATATGCAAAGCATCCAAACAGTACCATTCGCCAATTTTTTGATCTTCAAGTTTAAGTGAACAGCGAGCCCCATTGATAATCATGAAATGGAAATTATTTGTAACTTTCTACAAGTAGAACTATGAATGGATCAGGTAGACGGTTGAAATCATTGTATATATTGCTTCTATATAGCCTACGAAACACATATGCAAAGCATCCAAACAGTACAATTCGCCAATTTTTTGGTCTACAAGTTTAAGTGAACTACGAGCCCCATTGTTAATCCTTTAAAGGAAATTAATTGTAACTTTCTACAAGTAGAACAATGATTGGAACACGCAGACGGTTGAAATCTTTGTATATATAGCTTCCATATAGTCTAAGAAACATATATGCAAAGCATCCAAACAGTACCATTCGCCAATTTTTTGTTCTTCAAGTTTAAGTGAACTACGAGCCCCATTGTTAATCCTTTAAAGGAAATTATTTGTAAATTTCGACAAGTAGAACAATGAATGGAATAGGTAGACTGTTGAAATCATTGTATATATTGCTTCTATATAGTCTAAGAAACATATATGCATAGCGTCCAAACAGTACAATTCGCCAATTTTTTGCTCTTCAAGTTTAAGTGAACTACGAGCCCCATTGTTAATCCTTTATCGGAAATTATTTGTAAATTTCGACAAGTAGAACAATGAATGGAACAGGTAGACTGTTGAAATCATTGTATGTATTGCTTTTATATAGTCTAAGAAACATATATGCAAAGCTTCCAAACAGTACCATTCGCCGATTTTTTGTTCTTCAATTTTAAGTGAACTATGAGCCCCATTGTTATTCCCTTAACGGAAATTATTTGTGACTTTCGACAAGTAGAACAATGAATGGAACAGGTAGACGGTTGAAATCATTGTATATATTGCTTCTATATAGTCTAAGAAACATATCTGCAAATCATCCAAACAGTACAATTCGCCAATTATTTGATCTTCAAGTTTAAGTGAACTACGAGCCTCATTGTTAATACTTTAACGGAAATTATTTGTAACTTGCGACAAGTAGAACAATGAATGGAACAGGTAGACGGTTGAAATCAATGTATATATTGCTTCTATATAGTCTACGAAACATATATGCAAAGCATCCAAACAGTACAATTCGCCAATTTTTTGTTCTTCAAGTTTAAGTAAACTACGATCCCCATTGTTAATCCCTTAACGGAAATTATTTGAAACTGTCGACAAGTAGAACAATGAATGGAACAGGTAGACGGTTGAAATCATTGTATATATTGCTTCTATATAGTCTAAGAAACATATATGCAAAGCATCCAAATAGTACAATTCGACAATTTTTTGTTCTTCAAGTTTAAGTGAACAATGAGCCCCATTGTTAATCCTTTATCGGAAATTATTTGTAACTTTCGACAAGTAGAACAGTGAATGGAACAGGTAGACGGTTGAAATCCTTGTATATATTGCTTCTATATAGTAAAAGAAACATATATGCAAAGCATCCAAACAGTACAATTCGCCAATTTCTTGTTCTTCAAGTTTAAGTGAACAACGAGGCCCATTGATAATCATGAAACGGAAATTATTTGTAACTTTCGACAAGAAGAACAATGAATAGAACAGGTAGACGTTTGAAATCTTTGTATATGTTGGTTCTATATAGTCTAAGAAACCTATATGCAAAGCATCTAAACAGTAACATTCGCCAATTTTTTGATCTTCAAGTTTAAGTGAACAGCGAGCCCCATTGATAATCATGAAATGGAAATTATTTGCAACTTTCTACAAGTAGAACAATGAATGGATCAGGTAGACGGTTGAAATCATTGTATATATTGCTTCTATATAGCCTACGAAACACATATGCAAAGCATCCAAACAGTACAATTCGCCAATTTTTTGGTCTTCAAGTTTAAGTGAACTACGAGCCCCATTGTTAATCCTTTAAAGGAAATTATTTGTAAATTTCGGCAAGTAGAACAATGAATGGAACAGGTAGACGGTTGAAATCTTTGTATATATTGCTTCTATATAATCTAAGAAACATATATGCAAAGCATCCAAACAGTACCATTCGCCAATTTTTTGTTCTTCAAGTTTAAGTGAACTACGAGCCCCATTGTTAATCCTTTAAAGGAAATTATTTGTAAATTTCGACAAGTAGAACAATGAATGGATCATGTAGACGGTTGGAATCATTGTATATATTGCTTCAATATAGTCTACGAAACATATATGCAAAGCATCCAAACAGTACAATTCGCCAATTTTTTGTTCTTCAAGTTTAAGTGAACTACGAGCCCCATTGTTAATCCTTTAACGGAAATTAATTGTAACTTTCTACAAGTAGAACAATGATTGGAACACGTAGACGGTTGAAATCTTTGTATATATTGCTTCCATATAGTCTAAGAAACATATATGCAAAGCATCCAAACAGTACCATTCGCCAATTTGTTGTTCTTCAAGTTTAAGTGAACCATGAGCCCCATTGTTAATCCTTTATCGGAAATTATTTGTAAATTTCGACAAGTAGAACAATGAATGGAACAGGTAGACTGTTGAAATCATTGTATATATTGCTTCTATATAGTCCAAGAAACATATATGCAAAGCGTCCAAACAGTACAATTCGCCAATTTATTGCTCTTCAAGTTTAAGTGAACTACGAGCCCCATTGTTAATCCTTTATCGGAAATTATTTGTAAATTTCGACAAGTAGAACAATGAATGGAACAGGTAGACTGTTGAAATCATTGTATGTATTGCTTTTATATAGTCTAAGAAACATATATGCAAAGCTTCCAAACAGTACCATTCGCCAATTTTTTGTTCTTCAATTTTAAGTGAACTATGAGCCCCATTGTTATTCCCTTAACGGAAATTATTTGTGACTTTCGACAAGTAGAACAATGAATGGAACAGGTAGACGGTTGAAATCTTTGTATATATTGCTTCAATATAGTCTACGAAACATATATGCAAAGCATCCAAACAGTACAATTCGCCAATTTTTTGTTCTTCAAGTTTAAGTGAACTACGAGCCCCATTGTTAATCCTTTAAAGGAAATTATTTGTAAATTTCGGCAAGTAGAACAATGAATGGAATAGGTAGACGGTTGAAATCATTGTATATATTGCTTCTATATAGTCTAAGAAACATATCTGCAAATCATCCAAACAGTACAATTCGCCAATTATTTGATCTTCAAGTTTAAGTGAACTACGAGCCTCATTGTTAATACTTTAACGGAAATTATTTGTAACTTGCGACAAGTAGAACAATGAATGGAACAGGTAGACGGTTGAAATCATTGTATATATTGCTTTTATATAGTCTAAGAAACATATATGCAAAGCATCCAAACAGTACCATTCGCCAATTTTTTGTTCTTCAAGTTTAAGTGAACTACGAGCCCCATTGTTAATCCTTTAAAGGAAATTATTTGTAAATTTCGACAAGTAGAACAATGAATGGAATAGGTAGACTGTTGAAATCATTGTATATATTGCTTCTATATAGTCTAAGAAACATATATGCATAGCGTCCAAACAGTACAATTCGCCAATTTTTTGCTCTTCAAGTTTAAGTGAACTACGAGCCCCATTGTTAATCCTTTAAAGGAAATTATTTGTAAATTTCGGCAAGTAGAACAATGAATGGAATAGGTAGACGGTTGAAATCATTGTATATATTGCTTCTATATAGTCTACGAAACATATATGCAAAGCATCCAAACAGTACCATTCGCCAATTTTTTGTTCTTCAAGTTTAAGTGAACTACGAGCCCCATTGTTAATCCTTTAAAGGAAATTATTTGTAAATTTCGACAAGTAGAACAATGAATGGATCATGTAGACGGTTGAAATCATTGTATATATTGCTTCTATATAGTCTACGAAACATATATGCAAAGCATCCAAACAGTACAATTCGCCAATTATTTGATCTTCAAGTTTAAGTGAACAATGAGCCACAATCGTTAATCCTTTATCGGAAATTATTTGTAACTTTCGACAAGTAGAACAATGAATGGAACAGGTAGACGGTTGAAATCATTGTTTAAATTGCTTCTATATAGTCTAAGAAACATATCTGCAAAGCATCCAAACAGTACAATGCGCCAATTTTTTGTTCTTCAAGTTTAAGTGAACTACGAGCCCCATTGTTAATACTTTAACGGAAATTAATTGTAACTTTCTACAAGTAGAACAATGATTGGAACACGTAGACGGTTGAAATCTTTGTATATATTGCTTCCATATAGTCTAAGAAACATATATGCAAAGCATCCAAACAGTACCATTCGCCAATTTTTTGTTCTTCAAGTTTAAGTGAACAATGAGCCCCATTGTTAATCCTTTATCGGGAATTATTTGTAATTTTCGACAATTAGAACAATGAATGGAACAGGTAGACGGTTGAAATCTTAGTATATATTGCTTCCATATAGTCTAAGAAACATATATGCAAAGCATCCAAACAGTACCATTCGCCAATTTTTTGTTCTTCAAGTTTAAGTGAACTACGAGCCCCATTGTTAATCCTTTAAAGGAAATTATTTGTAAATATCGACAAGGAGAACAATGAATGGAACAGGTAGACTGTTGAAATCATTGTATATATTGCTTCTATATAGTCTAAGAAACATATATGCAAAGCATCCAAACAGTACAATTCGCCAATTTTTTGTTCTTCAAGTTTAAGTAACCTACGATCCCCATTGTTAATCCCTTAACGGAAATTTTTTGTGACTTTCGACAAGTAGAACAATGAATGGAACAGGTAGACGGTTGAAATCAATGTATATATTGCTTCTATATAGTCTAAGAAACATATATGCAAAGCATCCAAACAGTACCATTCGCCAATTTTTTGTTCTTCAAGTTTAAGTGAACTACGAGCCGCATTGTTAATCCTTTAAAGGAAATTATTTGTAAATTTCGACAAGTAGAACAATGAATGGAACAGGTAGACTGTTGAAATCATTGTATATATTGCTTCTATATAGTCTAAGAAACATATATGCATAGCGTCCAAACAGTACAATTCGCCAATTTTTTGCTCTTCAAGTTTAAGTGAACTACGAGCCCCATTGTTAATCCTTTAAAGGAAATTATTTGTAAATTTCGGCAAGTAGAACAATGAATGGAATAGGTAGACGGTTGAAATCATTGTATATATTGCTTCTATATAGTCTAAGAAACATATCTGCAAATCATCCAAACAGTACAATTCGCCAATTATTTGATCTTCAAGTTTAAGTGAACTACGAGCCTCATTGTTAATACTTTAACGGAAATTATTTGTAACTTGCGACAAGTAGAACAATGATTGGAACACGTAGACGGTTGAAATCTTTGTATATATTGCTTCCATATAGTCTAAGAAACATATATGCAAAGCACCCAAACGGTAACATTCGCCAATTTTTTGTTCTTCAAGTTTAAGTGAACTACGAGCCCAATTGTTAATCCTTTAACGGAAATTATTTGTAAATTTCGACAAGGAGAACAATGAATGGAAAAGGTAGACGGTTGAAATCATTGTATATATTGCTTTTATATAGTCTAAGAAACATATATGCAAAGCTTCCAAACAGTACCATTCGCCAATTTTTTGTTCTTCAAGTTTAAGTGAACTATGAGCCCCATTGTTATTCCCTTAACGGAAATTATTTGTGACTTTCGACAAGTAGAACAATGAATGGAACACGTAGACGGTTGAAATCTTTGTATATATTGCTTCCATACAGTCTAAGAAACATGTACGCAAAGCATCCAAACAGTACCATTCGCCAATTTTTTGTTCTTCAAGATTAAGTGAACAATGAGCCCCAATGGTTAATCCTTTACCGGAAATTATTTGTAATTTTCTACAAGTAGAACAATGAATAGAACAGGTAGACGGGTGAAATCTTTCTATATATTGCTTCTAAATAGTCTAAGAAACATATATGCAAAGCATCCAAACAGTACAATTCGCCAATTTTTTGTTCTTCAAGTTTAAGTGAACAATGAGCCCCAATGGTTAATCCTTTACCGGAAATTATTTGTAATTTTCGACAAGTAGAACAATGAATGGAACAGGTAGACGGTTGAAATCTTTGTATATATTGCTTCTATATAGTCTATGAAACATATATGCAAAGCATCCAAACAGTACCATTCGCCAATTTTTTGTTCTTCAAGTTTAAGTGAACTACGAGCCCCATTGTTAATCCTTTAAAGGAAATTATTTGTAAATTTCGGCAAGTAGAACAATGAATGGAATAGGTGGACGGTTGAAATCATTGTATATATTGCTTCTATATAGTCTAAGAAACGTATCTGCAAATCATCCAAACAGTACAATTCGCCAATTATTTGATCTTCAAGTTTAATTGAACTACGAGCCCCATTGTTAATACTTTAACGGAAATTATTTGTAACTTGCGACAAGTAGAACAATGAATGGATCATGTAGACGGTTGAAATCATTGTATATATTGCTTCTATATAGTCTACGAAACATATATGCAAAGCATCCAAACAGTACCATTCGCCAATTTTTTGTTCTTCAAGTTTAAGTGAACTACGAGCCCCATTGTTAATCCTTTAAAGGAAATTATTTGTAAATTTCGGCAAGTAGAACAATGAATGGAATAGGTAGACGGTTGAAATCATTGTATATATTGCTTCTATATAGTCTAAGAAACATATCTGCAAATCATCCAAACAGTACAATTCGCCAATTATTTGATCTTCAAGTTTAAGTGAACTACGAGCCTCATTGTTAATACTTTAACGGAAATTATTTGTAACTTTCGACAAGTAGATCAATGAATGGAACAGGTAGACGGTTGAAATCAATGTATATATTGCTTCTATATAGTCTAAGAAACATATATGCAAAGCATCCAAACAGTACAATTCGCCAATTTTTTGTTCTTCAAGTTTAAGTGAACAACGAGCCCCATTGTTAAACCTTTAAAGGAAATTATTTGTAACTTTCCACAAGTAGAACAAGGAATGGAACAGGTAGACGGTTGAAATCATTGTATATATTTCTTCTATATAGTCTAAGAAACATATATGCAAAGCATCCAAACGGTAACATTCGCCAATTTTTTGTTCTTCAAGTTTAGGTGAACTACGAGCCCCATTGTTAATCCTTTAAAGGAAATTATTTGTAAATTTCGGCAAGTAGAACAATGAATGGAATAGGTAGACGGTTGAAATCATTGTATATATTGCTTCTATATAGTCTAAGAAACATATCTGCAAATCATCCAAACAGTACAATTCGCCAATTATTTGATCTTCAAGTTTAAGTGAACTACGAGCCTCATTGTTAATACTTTAACGGAAATTATTTGTAACTTGCGACAAGTAGAACAATGAATGGAACAGGTAGACGGTTGAAATCATTGTATATATTGCTTTTATATAGTCTAAGAAACATATATGCAAAGCATCCAAACAGTACCATTCGCCAATTTTTTGTTCTTCAAGTTTAAGTGAACTACGAGCCCCATTGTTAATCCTTTAAAGGAAATTATTTGTAAATTTCGACAAGTAGAACAATGAATGGAATAGGTAGACGGTTGAAATCATTGTATATATTGCTTCTATATAGTCTAAGAAACATATCTGCAAATCATCCAAACAGTACAATTCGCCAATTATTTGATCTTCAAGTTTAAGTGAACTACGAGCCTCATTGTTAATACTTTAACGGAAATTATTTGTAACTTGCGACAAGTAGAACAATGAATGGAACAGGTAGACGGTTGAAATCATTGTATATATTGCTTTTATATAGTCTAAGAAACATATATGCAAAGCATCCAAACAGTACCATTCGCCAATTTTTTGTTCTTCAAGTTTAAGTGAACTACGAGCCCCATTGTTAATCCTTTAAAGGAAATTATTTGTAAATTTCGACAAGTAGAACAATGAATGGAATAGGTAGACTGTTGAAATCATTGTATATATTGCTTCTATATAGTCTAAGAAACATATATGCATAGCGTCCAAACAGTACAATTCGCCAATTTTTTGCTCTTCAAGTTTAAGTGAACTACGAGCCCCATTGTTAATCCTTTAAAGGAAATTATTTGTAAATTTCGGCAAGTAGAACAATGAATGGAATAGGTAGACGGTTGAAATCATTGTATATATTGCTTCTATATAGTCTAAGAAACATATCTGCAAATCATCCAAACAGTACAATTCGCCAATTATTTGATCTTCAAGTTTAAGTGAACTACGAGCCTCATTGTTAATACTTTAACGGAAATTATTTGTAACTTGCGACAAGTAGAACAATGAATGGAACAGGTAGACGGTTGAAATCAATGTATATATTGCTTCTATATAGTCTACGAAACATATGTGCAAAGCATCCAAACAGTACAATTCGCCAATTTTTTGTTCTTCAAGTTTAAGTGAACAACGAGCCCCATTGTTAAACCTTTAAAGGAAATTATTTGTAACTTTCGACAAGTAGAGCAAGGAATGGAACAGGTAGACGGTTGAAATCATTGTATATATTTCTTCTATATAGTCTAAGAAACATATATGCAAAGCATCCAAACGGTAACATTCGCCAATTTTTTGTTCTTCAAGTTTAGGTGAACTACGAGGCCAATTGTTAATCCTTTAACGGAAATTATTTGTAAATTTCGACAAGGAGAACAATGAATGGAAAAGGTAGACGGTTGAAATCATTGTATATATTGCTTTTATATAGTCTAAGAAACATATATGCAAAGCTTCCAAACAGTACCATTCGCCAATTTTTTGTTCTTCAAGTTTAAGTGAACTATGAGCCCCATTGTTAATCCTTTAAAGGAAATTATTTGTAACTTTCGACAAGTAGAACAATGAATGGAACAGGTAGACTGTTGAAATCATTGTATATATTGCTTCTATATAGTCTAAGAAACATATATGCAAAGCATCCAAACAGTACAATTCGCCAATTTTTTGTTCTTCAAGTTTAAGTGAACAATGAGCCCCATTGTTAATCCTTTATCGGAAATTATTTGTAACTTTCGACAAGTAGAACAGTGAATGGAACAGGTAGACGGTTGAAATCTTTGTATATATTGCTTCTATATAGTATAAGAAACATATATGCAAAGCATCCAAACAGTACAATTCGCCAATTTTTTGTTCTTCAAGTTTAAGTGAACAATGAGCCCCAATGGTTAATCCGTTATCGGAAATTATTTGTAAATTTCGACAAGTAGAACAATGAATGGAATAGGTAGACTGTTGAAATCATTGTATATATTGCTTCTATATAGTCTAAGAAACATATATGCAAAGCATCCAAACAGTACCATTCGCCAATTTTTTGTTCTTCAAGTTTATGTGAACTACGAGCTCCATTGTTAATACTTTAACGATAATTATTTGTAAATTGCGACAAGTAGAACAATGAATGGAACAGGTTGACGGTTGAAATCTTAGTATATATTGCTTCCATATAGTCTAAGAAACATATATGCAAAGCATCCAAACAGTACCATTCGCCAATTTTTTGTTCTTCAAGTTTAAGTGAACTACGAGCTCCATTGTTAATCCTTTAAAGGAAATTATTTGGAAATTTCGACAAGTAGAACAATGAATGGAATAGGTAGACGGTTGAAATCATTGTATATATTGCTTCTATATAGTCTAAGAAACATATCTGCAAATCATCCAAACAGTACAATTCGCCAATTATTTGATCTTCAAGTTTAAGTGAACTACGAGCCTCATTGTTAATACTTTAACGGAAATTATTTGTAACTTGCGACAAGTAGAACAATGAATGGAACAGGTAGACGGTTGAAATCATTGTATATATTGCTTTTATATAGTCTAAGAAACATATATGCAAAGCATCCAAACAGTACCATTCGCCAATTTTTTGTTCTTCAAGTTTAAGTGAACTACGAGCCCCATTGTTAATCCTTTAAAGGAAATTATTTGTAAATTTCGACAAGTAGAACAATGAATGGAATAGGTAGACTGTTGAAATCATTGTATATATTGCTTCTATATAGTCTAAGAAACATATATGCATAGCGTCCAAACAGTACAATTCGCCAATTTTTTGCTCTTCAAGTTTAATTGAACTACGAGCCCCATTGTTAATACTTTAACGGAAATTATTTGTAACTTGCGACAAGTAGAACAATGAATGGATCATGTAGACGGTTGAAATCATTGTATATATTGCTTCTATATAGTCTACGAAACATATATGCAAAGCATCCAAACAGTACCATTCGCCAATTTTTTGTTCTTCAAGTTTAAGTGAACTACGAGCCCCATTGTTAATCCTTTAAAGGAAATTATTTGTAACTTTCGACAAGTAGAACAATGAATGGAACAGGTAGACTGTTGAAATCATTGTATATATTGCTTCTATATAGTCTAAGAAACATATATGCAAAGCATCCAAACAGTACAATTCGCCAAGTTTTTGTTCTTCAAGTTTAAGTGAACAATGAGCCCCATTGTTAATCCTTTATCGGAAATTATTTGTAACTTTCGACAAGTAGAACAGTGAATGGAACAGGTAGACGGTTGAAATCTTTGTATATATTGCTTCTATATAGTATAAGAAACATATATGCAAAGCATCCAAACAGTACAATTCGCCAATTTTTTGTTCTTCAAGTTTAAGTGAACAACGAGCCCCATTGTTAAACCTTTAAAGGAAATTATTTGTAACTTTCGACAAGTAGAACAAGGAATGGAACAGGTAGACGGTTGAAATCATTGTATATATTTCTTCTATATAGTCTAAGAAACATATATGCAAAGCATCCAAACAGTACAATTCGCCAATTATTTGATCTTCAAGTTTAAGTGAACTACGAGCACCATTGTTAATACTTTAAAGGAAATTATTTGTAAATTTCGACAAGTAGAACAATGAATGGAACAGGTAGACTGTTGAAATCATTGTATATGTTGCTTCTATATAGTCTAAGAAACATATATGCAAAGCATCCAAACAGTACAATTCGCCAATTTTTTGTTCTTCAAGTTTAAGTGAACAACGAGCCCCATTGTTAAACCTTTAAAGGAAATTATTTGTAACTTTCGACAAGTAGAACAAGGAATGGAACATGTAGACGGTTGAAATCATTGTATATATTTCTTCTATATAGTCTAAGAAACATATATGCAAAGCATCCAAACGGTAACATTCGCCAATTTTTTGTTCTTCAAGTTTAGGTGAACTACGAGGCCAATTGTTAATCCTTTAACGGACATTATTTGTAAATTTCGACAAGGAGAACAATGAATGGAAAAGGTAGACGGTTGAAATCATTGTATATATTGCTTTTATATAGTCTAAGAAACATATATGCAAAGCTTCCAAACAGTACAATTCGCCAATTTTTTGTTCTTCAAGTTTAAGTAAACTACGATCCCCATTGTTAATCCCTTAACGGAAATTATTTGTGACTTTCGACAAGTAGAACAATGAATGGAACAGGTAGACGGTTGAAATCAATGTATATATTGCTTCTATATAGTCTAAGAAACATATATGCAAAGCATCCAAACAGTACCATTCGCCAATTTTTTGTTCTTCAAGTTTAAGTGAACTACGAGCCCCAATGTTAATCCTTTAAAGGAAATTATTTGTAAATTTCGACAAGTAGAACAATGAATGGAATAGGTAGACTGTTGAAATCATTGTATATATTGCTTCTATATAGTCTAAGAAACATATATGCATAGCGTCCAAACAGTACAATTCGCCAATTTTTTGCTCTTCAAGTTTAAGTGAACTACGAGCCCCATTGTTAATCCTTTAAAGGAAATTATTTGTAAATTTCGGCGAGTAGAACAATGAATGGAATAGGTAGACGGTTGAAATCATTGTATATATTGCTTCTATATAGTCTAAGAAACATATCTGCAAATCATCCAAACAGTACAATTCGCCAATTATTTGATCTTCAAGTTTAAGTGAACTATGAGCCCCATTGTTAATACTTTAACGGAAATTATTTGTAACTTGCGACAAGTAGAACAATGAATGGAACAGGTAGACGGTTGAAATCTTTGTATATATTGCTTCCATATAGTCTAAGAAACATATATGCAAAGCACACAAACGGTAACATTCGCCAATTTTTTGTTCTTCAAGTTTAAGTGAACTACGAGCCCAATTGTTAATCCTTTAACGGAAATTATTTGTAAATTTCGACAAGGAGAACAATGAATGGAAAAGGTAGACGGTTGAAATCATTGTATATATTGCTTTTATATAGTCTAAGAAACATATATGCAAAGCTTCCAAACAGTACCATTCGCCAATTTTTTGTTCTTCAAGTTTAAGTGAACTATGAGCCCCATTGTTATTCCCTTAACGGAAATTATTTGTGACTTTCGACAAGTAGAACAATGAATGGAACACGTAGACGGTTGAAATCATTGTATATATTGCTTCTATATAGTCTACGAAACATATATGCAAAGCATCCAAACAGTACCATTCGCCAATTTTTTGTTCTTCAAGTTTAAGTGAACTACGAGCCCCATTGTTAATCCTTTAAAGGAAATTATTTGTAACTTTCGACAAGTAGAACAGTGAATGGAACAGGTAGACGGTTGAAATCTTTGTATATATTGCTTCTATATAGTATAAGAAACATATATGCAAAGCATCCAAACAGTACCATTCGCCAATTTTTTGTTCTTCAAGTTTATGTGAACTACGAGCCCCATTGTTAATCCTTTAAAGGAAATTATTTGTAAATTTCGACAAGTAGAACAATGAATGGAACAGGTAGACTGTTGAAATCATTGTATATATTGCTTCTATATAGTCTAAGAAACATATATGCAAAGCATCCAAACAGTACAATTCGCCAATTATTTGATCTTCAAGTTTAAGTGAACTACGAGCCCCATTGTTAATACTTTAACGGAAATTATTTGTAACTTGCGACAAGTAGAACAATGAATGGAACAGGTAGACGGTTGAAATCAATGTATATATTGCTTCTATATAGTCTACGAAACATATATGCAAAGCATCCAAACATTACAATTCGCCAATTTTTTGTTCTTCATGTTTAAGTGAACAACGAGCCCCATTGTTAATCCTTTAAAGGAAATTATTTGTAACTTTCGACAAGTAGAACAAGGAATGGAACAGGTAGACGGTTGAAATCATTGTATATATTTCTTCTATATAGTCTAAGAAACATATATGCAAAGCATCCAAACGGTAACATTCGCCAATTTTTTGTTCTTCAAGTTTAGGTGAACTACGAGGCCAATTGTTAATCCTTTAACGGACATTATTTGTAAATTTCGACAAGGAGAACAATGAATGGAAAAGGTAGACGGTTGAAATCATTGTATATATTGCTTTTATATAGTCTAAGAAACATATATGCAAAGCTTCCAAACAGTACAATTCGCCAATTTTTTGTTCTTCAAGTTTAAGTAAACTACGATCCCCATTGTTAATCCCTTAACGGAAATTATTTGTGACTTTCGACAAGTAGAACAATGAATGGAACAGGTAGACGGTTGAAATCAATGTATATATTGCTTCTATATAGTCTAAGAAACATATATGCAAAGCATCCAAACAGTACCATTCGCCAATTTTTTGTTCTTCAAGTTTAAGTGAACTACGAGCCCCATTGTTAATCCTTTAAAGGAAATTATTTGTAAATTTCGACAAGTAGAACAATGAATGGAATAGGTAGACTGTTGAAATCATTGTATATATTGCTTCTATATAGTCTAAGAAACATATATGCATAGCGTCCAAACAGTACAATTCGCCAATTTTTTGCTCTTCAAGTTTAATTGAACTACGAGCCCCATTGTTAATACTTTAACGGAAATTATTTGTAACTTGCGACAAGTAGAACAATGAATGGATCATGTAGACGGTTGAAATCATTGTATATATTGCTTCTATATAGTCTACGAAACATATATGCAAAGCATCCAAACAGTACCATTCGCCAATTTTTTGTTCTTCAAGTTTAAGTGAACTACGAGCCCCATTGTTAATCCTTTAAAGGAAATTATTTGTAACTTTCGACAAGTAGAACAATGAATGGAACAGGTAGACTGTTGAAATCATTGTATATATTGCTTCTATATAGTCTAAGAAACATATATGCAAAGCATCCAAACAGTACAATTCGCCAATTTTTTGTTCTTCAAGTTTAAGTGAACAATGAGCCCCATTGTTAATCCTTTATCGGAAATTATTTGTAACTTTCGACAAGTAGAACAGTGAATGGAACAGGTAGACGGTTGAAATCTTTGTATATATTGCTTCTATATAGTATAAGAAACATATATGCAAAGCATCCAAATAGTACAATTCGCCAATTTTTTGTTCTTCAAGTTTAAGTGAACAATGGGCCCCAATGGTTAATCCGTTATCGGAAATTATTTGTAAATTTCGACAAGTAGAACAATGAATGGAATAGGTAGACTGTTGAAATCATTGTATCTATTGCTTCTATTTAGTCTAAGAAACATATATGCAAAGCATCCAAACAGTACCATTCGCCAATTTTTTGTTCTTCAAGTTTATGTGAACTACGAGCTCCATTGTTAATACTTTAACGATAATTATTTGTAAATTGCGACAAGTAGAACAATGAATGGAACAGGTTGACGGTTGAAATCTTAGTATATATTGCTTCCATATAGTCTAAGAAACATATATGCAAAGCATCCAAACAGTACCATTCGCCAATTTTTTGTTCTTCAAGTTTAAGTGAACTACGAGCCCCATTGTTAATCCTTTAAAGGAAATTATTTGTAAATTTCGACAAGTAGAACAATGAATGGATCATGTAGACGGTTGAAATCATTGTATATATTGCTTCTATATAGTCTACGAAACATATATGCAAAGCATCCAAACAGTACCATTCGCCAATTTTTTATTCTTCAAGTTTAAGTGAACTACGAGCCCCATTGTTAATCCTTTAAAGGAAATTATTTGTAAATTTCGACAAGTAGAACAATGAATGGAATAGGTAGACTGTTGAAATCATTGTATATATTGCTTCTATATAGTCTAAGAAACATATATGCATAGCGTCCAAACAGTACAATTCGCCAATTTTTTGCTCTTCAAGTTTAAGTGAACTACGAGCCCCATTGTTAATCCTTTAAAGGAAATTATTTGTAAATTTCGGCAAGTAGAACAATGAATGGAATAGGTAGACGGTTGAAATCATTGTATATATTGCTTCTATATAGTCTAAGAAACATATCTGCAAATCATCCAAACAGTACAATTCGCCAATTATTTGATCTTCAAGTTTAAGTGAACTACGAGCCTCATTGTTAATACTTTAACGGAAATTATTTGTAACTTGCGACAAGTAGAACAATGAATGGAACAGGTAGACGGTTGAAATCAATGTATATATTGCTTCTATATAGTCTACGAAACATATGTGCAAAGCATCCAAACAGTACAATTCGCCAATTTTTTGTTCTTCAAGTTTAAGTGAACAACGAGCCCCATTGTTAAACCTTTAAAGGAAATTATTTGTAACTTTCGACAAGTAGAGCAAGGAATGGAACAGGTAGACGGTTGAAATCATTGTATATATTTCTTCTATATAGTCTAAGAAACATATATGCAAAGCATCCAAACGGTAACATTCGCCAATTTTTTGTTCTTCAAGTTTAGGTGAACTACGAGGCCAATTGTTAATCCTTTAACGGAAATTATTTGTAAATTTCGACAAGGAGAACAATGAATGGAAAAGGTAGACGGTTGAAATCATTGTATATATTGCTTTTATATAGTCTAAGAAACATATATGCAAAGCTTCCAAACAGTACCATTCGCCAATTTTTTGTTCTTCAAGTTTAAGTGAACTATGAGCCCCATTGTTAATCCTTTAAAGGAAATTATTTGTAACTTTCGACAAGTAGAACAATGAATGGAACAGGTAGACTGTTGAAATCATTGTATATATTGCTTCTATATAGTCTAAGAAACATATATGCAAAGCATCCAAACAGTACAATTCGCCAATTTTTTGTTCTTCAAGTTTAAGTGAACAATGAGCCCCATTGTTAATCCTTTATCGGAAATTATTTGTAACTTTCGACAAGTAGAACAGTGAATGGAACAGGTAGACGGTTGAAATCTTTGTATATATTGCTTCTATATAGTATAAGAAACATATATGCAAAGCATCCAAACAGTACAATTCGCCAATTTTTTGTTCTTCAAGTTTAAGTGAACAATGAGCCCCAATGGTTAATCCGTTATCGGAAATTATTTGTAAATTTCGACAAGTAGAACAATGAATGGAATAGGTAGACTGTTGAAATCATTGTATATATTGCTTCTATATAGTCTAAGAAACATATATGCAAAGCATCCAAACAGTACCATTCGCCAATTTTTTGTTCTTCAAGTTTATGTGAACTACGAGCTCCATTGTTAATACTTTAACGATAATTATTTGTAAATTGCGACAAGTAGAACAATGAATGGAACAGGTTGACGGTTGAAATCTTAGTATATATTGCTTCCATATAGTCTAAGAAACATATATGCAAAGCATCCAAACAGTACCATTCGCCAATTTTTTGTTCTTCAAGTTTAAGTGAACTACGAGCTCCATTGTTAATCCTTTAAAGGAAATTATTTGTAAATTTCGACAAGTAGAACAATGAATGGAATAGGTAGACGGTTGCAATCATTGTATATATTGCTTCTATATAGTCTAAGAAACATATCTGCAAATCATCCAAACAGTACAATTCGCCAATTATTTGATCTTCAAGTTTAAGTGAACTACGAGCCTCATTGTTAATACTTTAACGGAAATTATTTGTAACTTGCGACAAGTAGAACAATGAATGGAACAGGTAGACGGTTGAAATCATTGTATATATTGCTTTTATATAGTCTAAGAAACATATATGCAAAGCATCCAAACAGTACCATTCGCCAATTTTTTGTTCTTCAAGTTTAAGTGAACTACGAGCCCCATTGTTAATCCTTTAAAGGAAATTATTTGTAAATTTCGACAAGTAGAACAATGAATGGAATAGGTAGACTGTTGAAATCATTGTATATATTGCTTCTATATAGTCTAAGAAACATATATGCATAGCGTCCAAACAGTACAATTCGCCAATTTTTTGCTCTTCAAGTTTAATTGAACTACGAGCCCCATTGTTAATACTTTAACGGAAATTATTTGTAACTTGCGACAAGTAGAACAACGAATGGATCATGTAGACGGTTGAAATCATTGTATATATTGCTTCTATATAGTCTACGAAACATATATGCAAAGCATCCAAACAGTACCATTCGCCAATTTTTTGTTCTTCAAGTTTAAGTGAACTACGAGCCCCATTGTTAATCCTTTAAAGGAAATTATTTGTAACTTTCGACAAGTAGAACAATGAATGGAACAGGTAGACTGTTGAAATCATTGTATATATTGCTTCTATATAGTCTAAGAAACATATATGCAAAGCATCCAAACAGTACAATTCGCCAAGTTTTTGTTCTTCAAGTTTAAGTGAACAATGAGCCCCATTGTTAATCCTTTATCGGAAATTATTTGTAACTTTCGACAAGTAGAACAGTGAATGGAACAGGTAGACGGTTGAAATCTTTGTATATATTGCTTCTATATAGTATAAGAAACATATATGCAAAGCATCCAAACAGTACAATTCGCCAATTTTTTGTTCTTCAAGTTTAAGTGAACAACGAGCCCCATTGTTAATCCTTTAACGGACATTATTTGTAAATTTCGACAAGGAGAACAATGAATGGAAAAGGTAGACGGTTGAAATCATTGTATATATTGCTTTTATATAGTCTAAGAAACATATATGCAAAGCTTCCAAACAGTACAATTCGCCAATTTTTTGTTCTTCAAGTTTAAGTAAACTACGATCCCCATTGTTAATCCCTTAACGGAAATTATTTGTGACTTTCGACAAGTAGAACAATGAATGGAACAGGTAGACGGTTGAAATCAATGTATATATTGCTTCTATATAGTCTAAGAAACATATATGCAAAGCATCCAAACAGTACCATTCGCCAATTTTTTGTTCTTCAAGTTTAAGTGAACTACGAGCCCCATTGTTAATCCTTTAAAGGAAATTATTTGTAAATTTCGACAAGTAGAACAATGAATGGAATAGGTAGACTGTTGAAATCATTGTATATATTGCTTCTATATAGTCTAAGAAACATATATGCATAGCGTCCAAACAGTACAATTCGCCAATTTTTTGCTCTTCAAGTTTAAGTGAACTACGAGCCCCATTGTTAATCCTTTAAAGGAAATTATTTGTAAATTTCGGCGAGTAGAACAATGAATGGAATAGGTAGACGGTTGAAATCATTGTATATATTGCTTCTATATAGTCTAAGAAACATATCTGCAAATCATCCAAACAGTACAATTCGCCACTTATTTGATCTTCAAGTTTAAGTGAACTATGAGCCCCATTGTTAATACTTTAACGGAAATTATTTGTAACTTGCGACAAGTAGAACAATGAATGGAACAGGTAGACGGTTGAAATCTTTGTATATATTGCTTCCATATAGTCTAAGAAACATATATGCAAAGCACACAAACGGTAACATTCGCCAATTTTTTGTTCTTCAAGTTTAAGTGAACTACGAGCCCAATTGTTAATCCTTTAACGGAAATTATTTGTAAATTTCGACAAGGAGAACAATGAATGGAAAAGGTAGACGGTTGAAATCATTGTATATATTGCTTTTATATAGTCTAAGAAACATATATGCAAAGCTTCCAAACAGTACCATTCGCCAATTTTTTGTTCTTCAAGTTTAAGTGAACTATGAGCCCCATTGTTATTCCCTTAACGGAAATTATTTGTGACTTTCGACAAGTAGAACAATGAATGGAACACGTAGACGGTTGAAATCATTGTATATATTGCTTCTATATAGTCTACGAAACATATATGCAAAGCATCCAAACAGTACCATTCGCCAATTTTTTGTTCTTCAAGTTTAAGTGAACTACGAGCCCCATTGTTAATCCTTTAAAGGAAATTATTTGTAACTTTCGACAAGTAGAACAGTGAATGGAACAGGTAGACGGTTGAAATCTTTGTATATATTGCTTCTATATAGTATAAGAAACATATATGCAAAGCATCCAAACAGTACAATTCGCCAATTTTTTGTTCTTCAAGTTTAAGTGAACAATGAGCCCCAATGGTTAATCCGTTATCGGAAATTATTTGTAACTTTCGACAAGTACAACAATGAATGGAACAGGAGGACTGTTGAAATCTTTGTATATATTGCTTCTATATAGTCTAAGAAACATATATGCAAAGCATCCAAACAGTACCATTCGCCAATTTTTTGTTCTTCAAGTTTATGTGAACTACGAGCCCCATTGTTAATCCTTTAAAGGAAATTATTTGTAAATTTCGACAAGTAGAACAATGAATGGAACAGGTAGACTGTTGCAATCATTGTATATATTGCTTCTATATAGTCTAAGAAACATATATGCAAAGCATCCAAACAGTACAATTCGCCAATTATTTGATCTTCAAGTTTAAGTGAACTACGAGCCCCATTGTTAATACTTTAACGGAAATTATTTGTAACTTGCGACAAGTAGAACAATGAATGGAACAGGTAGACGGTTGAAATCAATGTATATATTGCTTCTATATAGTCTACGAAACATATATGCAAAGCATCCAAACATTACAATTCGCCAATTTTTTGTTCTTCATGTTTAAGTGAACAACGAGCCCCATTGTTAATCCTTTAAAGGAAATTATTTGTAACTTTCGACAAGTAGAACAAGGAATGGAACAGGTAGACGGTTGAAATCATTGTATATATTTCTTCTATATAGTCTAAGAAACATATATGCAAAGCATCCAAACGGTAACATTCGCCAATTTTTTGTTCTTCAAGTTTAGGTGAACTACGAGGCCAATTGTTAATCCTTTAACGGACATTATTTGTAAATTTCGACAAGGAGAACAATGAATGGAAAAGGTAGACGGTTGAAATCATTGTATATATTGCTTTTATATAGTCTAAGAAACATATATGCAAAGCTTCCAAACAGTACAATTCGCCAATTTTTTGTTCTTCAAGTTTAAGTAAACTACGATCCCCATTGTTAATCCCTTAACGGAAATTATTTGTGACTTTCGACAAGTAGAACAATGAATGGAACAGGTAGACGGTTGAAATCAATGTATATATTGCTTCTATATAGTCTAAGAAACATATATGCAAAGCATCCAAACAGTACCATTCGCCAATTTTTTGTTCTTCAAGTTTAAGTGAACTACGAGCCCCATTGTTAATCCTTTAAAGGAAATTATTTGTAAATTTCGACAAGTAGAACAATGAATGGAATAGGTAGACTGTTGAAATCATTGTATATATTGCTTCTATATAGTCTAAGAAACATATATGCATAGCGTCCAAACAGTACAATTCGCCAATTTTTTGCTCTTCAAGTTTAATTGAACTACGAGCCCCATTGTTAATACTTTAACGGAAATTATTTGTAACTTGCGACAAGTAGAACAATGAATGGATCATGTAGACGGTTGAAATCATTGTATATATTGCTTCTATATAGTCTACGAAACATATATGCAAAGCATCCAAACAGTACCATTCGCCAATTTTTTGTTCTTCAAGTTTAAGTGAACTACGAGCCCCATTGTTAATCCTTTAAAGGAAATTATTTGTAACTTTCGACAAGTAGAACAATGAATGGAACAGGTAGACTGTTGAAATCATTGTATATATTGCTTCTATATAGTCTAAGAAACATATATGCAAAGCATCCAAACAGTACAATTCGCCAATTTTTTGTTCTTCAAGTTTAAGTGAACAATGAGCCCCATTGTTAATCCTTTATCGGAAATTATTTGTAACTTTCGACAAGTAGAACAGTGAATGGAACAGGTAGACGGTTGAAATCTTTGTATATATTGCTTCTATATAGTATAAGAAACATATATGCAAAGCATCCAAATAGTACAATTCGCCAATTTTTTGTTCTTCAAGTTTAAGTAAACTACGATCCCCATTGTTAATCCCTTAACGGAAATTATTTGTGACTTTCGACAAGTAGAACAATGAATGGAACAGGTAGACGGTTGAAATCAATGTATATATTGCTTCTATATAGTCTAAGAAACATATATGCAAAGCATCCAAACAGTACCATTCGCCAATTTTTTGTTCTTCAAGTTTAAGTGAACTACGAGCCCCATTGTTAATCCTTTAAAGGAAATTATTTGTAAATTTCGACAAGTAGAACAATGAATGGAATAGGTAGACTGTTGAAATCATTGTATATATTGCTTCTATATAGTCTAAGAAACATATATGCATAGCGTCCAAACAGTACAATTCGCCAATTTTTTGCTCTTCATGTTTAATTGAACTACGAGCCCCATTGTTAATACTTTAACGGAAATTATTTGTAACTTGCGACAAGTAGAACAATGAATGGATCATGTAGACGGTTGAAATCATTGTATATATTGCTTCTATATAGTCTACGAAACATATATGCAAAGCATCCAAACAGTACAATTCGCCAATTTTTTGTTCTTCAAGTTTAAGTGAACAATGAGCCCCATTGTTAATCCTTTATCGGAAATTATTTGTAACTTTCGACAAGTAGAACAGTGAATGGAACAGGTAGACGGTTGAAATCTTTGTATATATTGCTTCTATATAGTATAAGAAACATATATGCAAAGCATCCAAATAGTACAATTCGCCAATTTTTTGTTCTTCAAGTTTAAGTAAACTACGATCCCCATTGTTAATCCCTTAACGGAAATTATTTGTGACTTTCGACAAGTAGAACAATGAATGGAACAGGTAGACGGTTGAAATCAATGTATATATTGCTTCTATATAGTCTAAGAAACATATATGCAAAGCATCCAAACAGTACCATTCGCCAATTTTTTGTTCTTCAAGTTTAAGTGAACTACGAGCCCCATTGTTAATCCTTTAAAGGAAATTATTTGTAACTTTCGACAAGTAGAACAATGAATGGAACAGGTAGACTGTTGAAATCATTGTATATATTGCTTCTATATAGTCTAAGAAACATATATGCAAAGCATCCAAACAGTACAATTCGCCAATTTTTTGTTCTTCAAGTTTAAGTGAACAATGAGCCCCATTGTTAATCCTTTATCGGAAATTATTTGTAACTTTCGACAAGTAGAACAGTGAATGGAACAGGTAGACGGTTGAAATCTTTGTATATATTGCTTCTATATAGTATAAGAAACATATATGCAAAGCATCCAAATAGTACAATTCGCCAATTTTTTGTTCTTCAAGTTTAAGTAAACTACGATCCCCATTGTTAATCCCTTAACGGAAATTATTTGTGACTTTCGACAAGTAGAACAATGAATGGAACAGGTAGACGGTTGAAATCAATGTATATATTGCTTCTATATAGTCTAAGAAACATATATGCAAAGCATCCAAACAGTACCATTCGCCAATTTTTTGTTCTTCAAGTTTAAGTGAACTACGAGCCCCATTGTTAATCCTTTAAAGGAAATTATTTGTAAATTTCGACAAGTAGAACAATGAATGGAATAGGTAGACTGTTGAAATCATTGTATATATTGCTTCTATATAGTCTAAGAAACATATATGCATAGCGTCCAAACAGTACAATTCGCCAATTTTTTGCTCTTCATGTTTAATTGAACTACGAGCCCCATTGTTAATACTTTAACGGAAATTATTTGTAACTTGCGACAAGTAGAACAATGAATGGATCATGTAGACGGTTGAAATCATTGTATATATTGCTTCTATATAGTCTACGAAACATATATGCAAAGCATCCAAACAGTACCATTCGCCAATTTTTTGTTCTTCAAGTTTAAGTGAACTACGAGCCCCATTGTTAATCCTTTAAAGGAAATTATTTGTAACTTTCGACAAGTAGAACAATGAATGGAACAGGTAGACTGTTGAAATCATTGTATATATTGCTTCTATATAGTCTAAGAAACATATATGCAAAGCATCCAAACAGTACCATTCGCCAATTTTTTGTTCTTCAAGTTTATGTGAACTACGAGCTCCATTGTTAATACTTTAACGATAATTATTTGTAAATTGCGACAAGTAGAACAATGAATGGAACAGGTTGACGGTTGAAATCTTAGTATATATTGCTTCCATATAGTCTAAGAAACATATATGCAAAGCATCCAAACAGTACCATTCGCCAATTTTTTGTTCTTCAAGTTTAAGTGAACTACGAGCCCCATTGTTAATCCTTTAAAGGAAATTATTTGTAAATTTCGACAAGTAGAACAATGAATGGATCATGTAGACGGTTGAAATCATTGTATATATTGCTTCTATATAGTCTACGAAACATATATGCAAAGCATCCAAACAGTACCATTCGCCAATTTTTTGTTCTTCAAGTTTAAGTGAACTACGAGCCCCATTGTTAATCCTTTAAAGGAAATTATTTGTAACTTTCGACAAGTAGAACAGTGAATGGAACAGGTAGACGGTTGAAATCTTTGTATATATTGCTTCTATATAGTATAAGAAACATATATGCAAAGCATCCAAACAGTACAATTCGCCAATTTTTTGTTCTTCAGGTTTAAGTGAACAATGAGCCCCAATGGTTAATCCGTTATCGGAAATTATTTGTAACTTTCGACAAGTACAACAATGAATGGAACAGGAGGACTGTTGAAATCTTTGTATATATTGCTTCTATATAGTCTAAGAAACATATATGCAAAGCATCCAAACAGTACCATTCGCCAATTTTTTGTTCTTCAAGTTTATGTGAACTACGAGCCCCATTGTTAATCCTTTAAAGGAAATTATTTGTAAATTTCGACAAGTAGAACAATGAATGGAACAGGTAGACTGTTGAAATCATTGTATATATTGCTTCTATATAGTCTAAGAAACATATATGCAAAGCATCCAAACAGTACAATTCGCCAATTATTTGATCTTCAAGTTTAAGTGAACTACGAGCCCCATTGTTAATACTTTAACGGAAATTATTTGTAACTTGCGACAAGTAGAACAATGAATGGAACAGGTAGACGGTTGAAATCAATGTATATATTGCTTCTATATAGTCTACGAAACATATATGCAAAGCATCCAAACAGTACAATTCGCCAATTTTTTGTTCTTCAAGTTTAAGTGAACAACGAGCCCCATTGTTAAACCTTTAAAGGAAATTATTTGTAACTTTCGACAAGTAGAACAAGGAATGGAACAGGTAGACGGTTGAAATCATTGTATATATTTCTTCTATATAGTCTAAGAAACATATCTGCAAATCATCCAAACAGTACAATTCGCCAATTTTTTGTTCTTCAAGTTTAAGTGAACTACGAGCCCCATTGTTAATCCTTTAACGGAAATTAATTGTAACTTTCTACAAGTAGAACAATGATTGGAACACGTAGACGGTTGAAATCTTTGTATATATTGCTTCCATATAGTCTAAGAAACATATATGCAAAGCACCCAAACGGTAACATTCGCCAATTTTTTGTTCTTCAAGTTTAAGTAAACTACGATCCCCATTGTTAATCCCTTAACGGAAATTATTTGTGACTTTCGACAAATAGAACAATGAATGGAACAGGTAGACGGTTGAAATCAATGTATATATTGCTTCTATATAGTCTAAGAAACATATATGCAAAGCATCCAAACAGTACCATTCGCCAATTTTTTGTTCTTCAAGTTTAAGTGAACTACGAGCCCCATTGTTAATCCTTTAAAGGAAATTATTTGTAAATTTCGACAAGTAGAACAATGAATGGAATAGGTAGACTGTTGAAATCATTGTATATATTGCTTCTATATAGTCTAAGAAACATATATGCATAGCGTCCAAACAGTACAATTCGCCAATTTTTTGCTCTTCAAGTTTAAGTGAACTACGAGCCCCATTGTTAATCCTTTAAAGGAAATTATTTGTAAATTTCGGCAAGTAGAACAATGAATGGAATAGGTAGACGGTTGAAATCATTATATATATTGCTTCTATATAGTCTAAGAAACATATCTGCAAATCATCCAAACAGTACAATTCGCCAATTTTTTGTTCTTCAAGTTTAAGTGAACTACGAGCCCCATTGTTAATCCTTTAACGGAAATTAATTGTAACTTTCTACAAGTAGAACAATGATTGGAACACGTAGACGGTTGAAATCTTTGTATATATTGCTTCCATATAGTCTAAGAAACATATATGCAAAGCACCCAAACGGTAACATTCGCCAATTTATTGTTCTTCAAGTTTAAGTGAACTACGAGCCCAATTGTTAATCCTTTAACGGAAATTATTTGTAAATTTCGACAAGGAGAACAATGAATGGAAAAGGTAGACGGTTGAAATCATTGTATATATTGCTTTTATATAGTCTAAGAAACATATATGCAAAGCTTCCAAACAGTACCATTCGCCAATTTTTTGTTCTTCAAGTTTAAGTGAACTATGAGCCCCATTGTTATTCCCTTAACGGAAATCATTTGTGACTTTCGACAAGTAGAACAATGAATGGAACACGTAGACTGTTGAAATCTTTGTATATATTGCTTCTATATAATCTAAGAAATATATATGCAAACCATCAAAACTGTACCATTCGCCAATTTTTTGTTCTTCAAGTTTAAGTGAACAACGAGCCCCATTGGTAATCATGAAACGGAAATTATTTGTAACTTTCTACAAGTAGAACAATGAATAGAACAGGTAGACGGGTGAAATCTTTCTATATATTGCTTCTAAATAGTCTAAGAAACATATATGCAAAGCATCCAAACAGTACAATTCGCCAATTTTTTGTTCTTCAAGTTTAAGTGAACAATGAGCCCCAATGGTTAATCCTTTACCGGAAATTATTTGTAATTTTCGACAAGTAGAACAATGAATGGAACAGGTAGACGGTTGAAATCTTTGTATATATTGCTTCTATATAGTCTATGAAACATATATGCAAAGCATCCAAACAGTACCATTCGCCAATTTTTTGTTCTTCAAGTTTAAGTGAACTACGAGCCCCATTGTTAATCCTTTAAAGGAAATTAGTTGTAAATTTCGGCAAGTAGAACAATGAATGGAACAGGTAGACGGTTGAAATCTTTGTATATATTGCTTCTATATAATCTAGGAAACAGATATGCAAAGCATCCAAACAGTACCATTCGCCAATTTTTTGTTCTTCAAGTTTAAGTGAACTACGAGCCCCATTGTTAATCCTTTAAAGGAAATTATTTGTAAATTTCGACAAGTAGAACAATGAATGGAACAGGTAGACGGTTGAAATCAATGTATATATTGCTTCTATATAGTCTAAGAAACATATATGCAAAGCATCCAAACAGTACCATTCGCCAATTTTTTGTTCTTCAAGTTTAAGTGAACTACGAGCCCCATTGTTAATCCTTTAAAGGAAATTATTTGTAAATTTCGACAAGTAGAACAATGAATGGAACAGGTAGACGGTTGAAATCATTGTATATATTGCTTCTATATAGTCTAAGAAACATATATGCAAAGCATCCAAACAGTACCATTCGCCAATTTATTGTTCTTCAAGAGAAAGTGAACAACGAACCCCACTGATAATCATGAAAGGGAAATTATTTGTAACTTTCTACAAGTAGAACAATGAATAGAACAGTTAGACTGTTGAAATCTTTGTATATATTGCTTCTATATAGTCTAAGAAACATATATGCAAAGCATCCAAACAGTACCATTGGCCAATTTATTGTTCTTCAAGTTTAAGTGAACAATGAGCCCCATTGATAATCCTTTATCGGAAATTATTTGTAAGTTTCGACAAGTAGAACATTGAATGGAACAGGTAGACGGTTGAAATCTTTGTATATATTGCTTCTATATAGTATAAGAAACATATATGCAAAGCATCCAAACAGTACAATTCGCCAATTTTTTGTTCTTCAATTTTAAGTGAACTACGATCCCCATTGTTAATCCCTTAACGGAAATTATTTGTAACTTTCGACAAGTAGAACAGTGAATGGAACAGGTAGACGGTTGAAATCTTTGTATATATTGCTTCTATATAGTATAAGAAACATATATGCAAAGCATCCAAACAGTACAATTCGCCAATTTTTTGTTCTTCAAGTTTAAGTGAACAATGAGCCCCAATGGTTAATCCGTTATCGGAAATTATTTGTAACTTTCGACAAGTAGAACAATGAATGGAACAGGTAGATGGTTGAAATCTTTGTATATATTGCTTCTATATAGTCTAAGAAACATATATGCAAAGCATCCAAACAGTACCATTCGCCAATTTTTTGATCTTCAAGTTTAAGTGAACTATGAGCCCCATTGTTAATCCTTTAAAGGAAATTATTTGTAAATTTCGACAAGTAGAACAATGAATGGAACAGGTAGACTGTTGAAATTATTGTATATATTGCTTCTATAAAGTCTAAGAAACATATATGCAAAGCATCCAAACAGTACAATTCGCCAATTTTTTGTTCTTCAAGTTTAAGTGAACAATGAGCCCCATTGTTAATCCTTTAAAGGAAATTATTTGTAACTTTCGACAAGTAGAACAATGAATGGAACAGGTAGACGGTTGAAATCTTTGTATATATTGCTTCTATATAGTCTAAGAAACATATATGCAAAGCATCCAAACAGTAAAATTCGCCAATTTCTTGTTCTTCAAGTTTAAGTAAACTACGATCCCCATTGTTAATGCCTTAACGGAAATTATTTGTAACTTTCGACAAGTAGAACAATGAATGGAACAGGTAGACGGTTGAAATCTTTGAATATATTGCTTCTATAAAGTCTAAGAAACATATATGCAAATCATCCAAACAGTACAATTCGCCAATTATTTGATCTTCAAGTTTAAGTGAACAATGAGCCCAAATGGTTAATCCGTTATCGGAAATTATTTGTAACTTTCGACAAGTAGAACAATGAATGGAAAAGGTAGACGGTTGAAATCTTTGTATATATTGCTTCTATATAGTCTAAGAAACATATATGCAAAGCATCCAAACAGTACAATTCGCCAATTTTTTGTTCTTCAAGTTTAAGTGAACAATGTGCCCCAATGTTTAATCCTTTATCGGAAATTATTTGTAACTTTCGACAAGTAGAACAATGAATGGAACAGGTAGACGGTTGAAATCTTTGTATATATTGCTTCTATATAGTATAAGAAACATATATGCAAAGCATCCAAACAGTACCATTCGCCAATTTTTTGTTCTTCATGTTTAAGTGAACTACGAGCCCCATTGTTAATCCTTTAAAGGAAATTATTTGTAAATTTCGGCAAGTAGAACAATGAATGGAATAGGTAGACGGTTGAAATCATTGTATATATTGCTTCTATATAGTCTAAGAAACATATATGCTAATCATCCAAATAGTACAATTCGCCAGTTTCTTGTTCTTCAAGTTTAAGTAAACTACGATCCCCATTGTTAATCCCTTAACGGAAATTATTTGTAACTTTCGGCAAGTAGAACAATGAATGGAACAGGTAGACGGTTGAAATCTTTGTATATATTGCTTCTATATAGTCTAAGAAACATATATGCAAATCATCCAAACAGCACAATTCGCCAATTATTTGATCTTCAAGTTTAAGTGAACTACGAGCCCCATTGTTAATACTTTAACGGAAATTATTTGTAACTTGCGACAAGTAGAACAATGAATGGAACAGGTAGACGGTTGAAATCAATGTATATATTGCTTCTTTATAGTCTAAGAAACATATATGCAAAGCAGCCAAACAGTACCATACGCCAATTTTTTGTTCTTCAAGTTTAACTGAACTACGATCCCCATTGTTAATCCCTTAACGGAAATTATTTGTAACTTTCGACAAGTAGAACAGTGAATTGAACAGGTAGACGGTTGAAATCTTTGTATGTATTGCTTCTATATAGTATAAGAAACATATATGCAAAGCATCCAAACAGTACAATTCGCCAATTTTTTGTTCTTCAAGTTTAAGTGAACAATGAGCCCCAATGGTTAATCCGTTATCGGAAATTATTTGTAACTTTCGACAAGTAGAACAATGAATGGAACAGGTAGATGGTTGAAATCTTTGTATATATTGCTTCTATATAGTCTAAGAAACATATATGCAAAGCATCCAAACAGTACCATTCGCCAATTTTTTGTTCTTCAAGTTTAAGTGAACTATGAGCCCCATTGTTATCCTTTAAAGGAAATTATTTGTAAATTTCGACAAGTAGAACAATGAATGGAACAGGTAGACTGTTGAAATTATTGTATATATAGCTTCTATATAGTCTAAGAAACATATATGCAAAGCATCCAAACAGCACAATTCGCCAATTTTTTGTTCTTCAAGTTTAAGTGAACAATGAGCCCCATTGTTAATCCTTTAAAGGAAATTATTTGTAACTTTCGACAAGTAGAACAATGAATGGAACAGGAAGACGGTTGAAATCTTTGTATATATTGCTTCTATATAGTCTAAGAAACATATATGCAAAGCATCCAAACAGTAAAATTCGCCAATTTCTTGTTCTTCAAGTTTAAGTAAACTACGATCCCCATTGTTAATGCCTTAACGGAAATTATTTGTAACTTTCGACAAGTAGAACAATGATTGGAACAGGTAGACGGTTGAAATCTTTGTATATATTGCTTCTATAAAGTCTAAGAAACATATATGCAAATCATCCAAACAGTACAATTCGCCAATTATTTGATCTTCAAGTTTAAGTGAACAATGAGCCCAAATGGTTAATCCGTTATCGGAAATTATTTGTAACTTTCGACAAGTAGAACAGTGAATGGAACAGGTAGACGGTTGAAATCTTTGTATATATTGCTTCAATATAGTATAAGAAACATATATGCAAAGCATCCAAACAGTACAATTCGCCAATTTCTTGTTCTTCAAGTTTAAGTTAACAACGAGCCCCATTGTTAATCCTTTAAAGGAAATTATTTGTAAATTTCGACAAGTAGAACAATGAATGGAACAGGTAGACGGTTGAAATCTGTGTAAATATTGCTTCTATATAGTATAAGAAACATATATGCAAAGCATCCAAACAGTACAATTCGCCAATTTTTTGTTCTTCAAGTTTAAGTGAACAATGAGCCCCATTGTTAATCCTTTAAAGGAAATTATTTGTAACTTTCGACAAGTAGAACAATGAATGGAACTCGTAGACTGTTGAAATCTTTGTAAATATTGCTTCTATATAGTATAAGAAACATATATGCAAAGCATCCAAACAGTACAATTCGCCAATTTTTTGTTCTTCAAGTTTAAGTGAACAATGAGCCCCATTGTTAATCCTTTAAAGGAAATTATTTGTAACTTTCGACAAGTAGAACAATGAATGGAACTGGTAGACTGTTGAAATCATTGTATATATTGCTTCTATATAGTCTAAGAAATATTTATGCAAAGCATCCAAACAGTACAATTCGCCAATTTCTTGTTCTTCAAGTTTAAGTAAACTACGATCCCCATTGTTAATCCCTTAACGGAAATTATTTGTAACTTTCGACAAGTAGAACAATGAATGGAACAGGTAGACTGTTGGAATCTTTGTATATATTGCTTCTATATAATCTAAGAAACATATATGCAAAGCATCTAAACAGTAACAATCGCCAATTTTTTGATCTTCAAGTTTAAGTGAACAGCGAGCCCCATTGATAATCATGAAATGGAAATTATTTGTAACTTTCTACAAGTAGAACAATGAATAGTACAGGTAGACGGGTGAAATCTTTCTACATATTGCTTCTAAATAGTCTAAGAAACATCTATGCACAGCATCCAAACAGTACAATTCGCCAATTTTTTGTTCTTCAAGTTAAAGTGAACTACGAGCCCCATTGTTAATCCTTTATCGGAAATTATTTGTAACTTTCGACAAGTAGAACAATGAATGGAACAGGTAGACGGTTGAAATCCTTGTATATATTGCTTCCATATAGTCTAAGAAACATGTACGCAAAGCATCCAAACAGTACCATTCGCCAATTTTTTGTCCTTCAAGTTTAAGTGAACAATGAGCCCCATTGTTAATCCTTTATCGGAAATTATGTGTAAATTTCGACAAGTAGAACAATGATTGGAACACGTAGACGGTTGAAATCTTTGTATATATTGCTTCCATATAGTCTAAGAAACATGTACGCAAAGCATCCAAACAGTACCATTCGCCAATTTTTTGGTCTTCAAGTTTAAGTGAACAATGAGCCCCATTGTTAATCCTTTAAAGGAAATTATTTGTAACTTTCGACAAGTAGAACAATGAATGGAACAGGTAGACGGTTGAAATCTTTGTATATATTGCTTCTATATAGTCTAAGAAACATATATGCAAAGCATCCAAACAGTAAAATTCGCCAATTTCTTGTTCTTCAAGTTTAAGTAAACTACGATCCCCATTGTTAATGCCTTAACGGAAATTATTTGTAACTTTCGGCAAGTAGAACAATGAATGGAACAGGTAGACGGTTGAAATCTTTGTATATATTGCTTCTATATAGTCTAAGAAACATATATGCAAATCATCCAAACAGTACAATTCGCCAATTATTTGATCTTCAAGTTTAAGTGAACTACGAGCCCCATTGTTAAGCCTTTAAAGGAAATTATTTGTAAATTTCGGCAAGTAGAACAATGAATGGAATAGGTAGACGGTTGAAATCATTGTATATATTGCTTCTAAATAGTCTAAGAAACATATATGCAAAGCCTCCAAACAGTACCGTTCGCCAATTTCTTGTTCTTCAAGTTTAAGTAAACTACGATCCCCATTGTTAATGCCTTAACGGAAATTATTTGTAACTTTCGGCAAGTAGAACAATGAATGGAACAGGTAGACGGTTGAAATCTTTGTATATATTGCTTCTATATAGTCTAAGAAACATATATGCAAATCATCCAAACAGTACAATTCGCCAATTATTTGATCTTCAAGTTTAAGTGAACTACGAGCCCCATTGTTAAGCCTTTAAAGGAAATTATTTGTAACTTTCGACAAGTAGAACAATGAATGGAACAGGTAGACGGTTGAAATCTTTGTATATATTGCTTCTATATAGTCTAAGAAACATATATCCAAAGCATCCAAACAGTAAAATTCGCCAATTTCTTGTTCTTCAAGTTTAAGTAAACTACGATCCCCATTGTTAATGCCTTAACGGAAATTATTTGTAACTTTCGGCAAGTAGAACAATGAATGGAACAGGTAGACGGTTGAAATCTTTGTATATATTGCTTCTATATAGTCTAAGAAACATATATGCAAATCATCCAAACAGTACAATTCGCCAATTATTTGATCTTCAAGTTTAAGTGAACTACGAGCCCCATTGTTAAGCCTTTAAAGGAAATTATTTGTAAATTTCGGCAAGTAGAACAATGAATGGAATAGGTAGACGGTTGAAATCATTGTATATATTGCTTCTAAATAGTCTAAGAAACATATATGCAAAGCATCCAAACAGTACCATTCGCCAATTTTTTGTTCTTCAAGTTTAAGTAAACTACGATCCCCATTGTTAATCCCTTAACGGAAATTATTTGTAACTTTCGACAAGTAGAACAATGAATGGAACAGGTAGACAGGTGAAATCTTTCTATATATTGCTTCTAAATAGTCTAAGAAACACATATGCAAAGCATCCAAACAGCACAATTCGCCAATTTTTTGTTCTACAAGTTTAAGTGAACTACGATCCCCATTGTTAATCCCTTATCGGAAATTATTTGTAACTTTCGACAAGTAGAACAATGAATGGACCTGGTAGACGGTTGAAATCTTTTTATATATTGCTTCTATATAGTCTAATAAACATATATGCAAAGCATCCAAACAGTACCAGTCGCCAATTTTTTGTTCTTCAAGTTTAAGTGAACAACGAGGCACATTGATAATCATGAAACGGAAATTATTTGTAACTTTCGACAAGATGAACAATGAATAGAACAGGTAGACGGTTGAAATCTTTGTATATGTTGCTTCTATATAGTCTAAGAAACCTATATGCGAAGCATCTAAACAGTAACATTCGCCAATTTTTTGATCTTCAAGTTTAAGTGAACAGCGAGCCCCATTGATAATCATGAAATGGAAATTATTTGTAACTTTCGACAAGTAGAACAGTGAATGGAACAGGTAGACGGTTGAAATCTTTGTATATATTGCTTCTATATAGTATACGAAACATATATGCAAAGCATCCAAACAGTACAATTCGCCAATTTTTTGTTCTTCAAGTTTAAGTGAACAATGAGCCCCAATGGTTAATCCGTTATCGGAAATTATTTGTAACTTTCGACAAGTAGAACAATGAATGGAACAGGTAGACGGTTGAAACCTTTGTATATATTGCTTCTATATAGTATAAGAAACATATATGCAAAGCATCCAAACAGTACCTTTCGCCAATTTTTTGTTCTTCATGTTTAAGTGAACTACGAGCCCCATTGTTAATCCTTTAAAGGAAATTATTTGTAAATTTCGGCAAGTAGAACAATGAATGGAATAGGTAGACGGTTGAAATCATTGTATATATTGATTCTATATAGTCTAAGAAACATATATGCAAATCATCCAAATAGTACAATTCGCCAGTTTCTTGTTCTTCAAGTTTAAGTAAACTACGATCCCCATTGTTAATCCCTTAACGGAAATTATTTGTAACTTTCGACAAGTAGAACAATGAATGGAACAGGTGGACGGTTGAAATCATTGTATATATTGCTTCTATATAGTCTAAGAAACATATATGCAAAGCATCCAAACAGTACAATTCGACAATTTTTTGTTCTTCAAGTTTAGTGAACAATGAGCCCCAATGGTTAATCCTTTATCGGAAATTATTTGTAATTTTGGACAAGTAGAACAATGAATGGAACAGGTAGACGGTTGAAATCTTTGTATATATTGCTTCTATATAGTCTAAGAAACATATATGCAAAGCATCCAAACAGTACCATTCGCCAATTTTTTGTTCTTCAAGTTTAAGTGAACTATGAGCCCCATTGTTAATCCTTTAAAGGAAATTATGTGTAAATTTCAACAAGTAGAACAATGAATGGAACAGGTAGACTGTTGAAATTATTGTATATATTGCTTCTATATAGTCTAAGAAACATATATGCAAAGCATCCAAACAGTACAATTCGCCAATTTTTTGTTCTTCAAGTTTAAGTGAACAATGAGCCCCATTGTTAATCCGTTATCGGAAATTATTTGTAACTTTCGACAAGTAGAACAATGAATGGAACAGGTAGACGGTTGAAATCTTTGTATATATTGCTTCTATATAGTCTAAGAAACATTTATGCAAAGCATCCAAACAGTACAATTCGCCAATTTTTTGTTCTTCAAGTTTAAGTGAACAATGAGCCCCAATGGTTAATCCTTTATCGGTAATTGTTTGTAAATTTCGGCAAGTAGAACAATGAATGGAACAGGTGGACGGTTGAAATCCTTGTATATATTGCTTCCATATAGTCTAAGAAACATGTACGCAAAGCATCCAAACAGTACCATTCGCCAATTTTTTGTCCTTCAAGTTTAAGTGAACAATGAGCCCCATTGTTAATCTTTTATCGGAAATTATTTGTAACTTTCAACAAGTAGAACAATGAATCGAACAGGTAGACGGTTGAAATCTTTGTATATATTGCTTCTATATAGTCTAAGAAACATATATGCAAAGCATCCAAACAGTACCATTCGCCAATTTTTTGTTCATCAAGTTTAAGTGAACAATGAGCCCCATTGTTAATCCTTTATCGGAAATTGTTTGTAACTTTCGACAAGTAGAACATTGAATGGAACAGGTAGACGGTTGAAATCTTTGTATCTATTGCTTCCATATAGTCTAAGAAACATGTACGCAAAGCATCCAAACAGTACCATTCGCCAATTTTTTGTCCTTCAAGTTTAAGTGAACAATGAGCCCCATTGTTAATCCTTTATCGGAAATTATTTCTAACTTTCGACAAGTAGAACAAGGAATCGAACAGGTAGACGGTAGAAATCTTTGTATATATTGCTTCTATATAGTCTAAGAAACATATATGCAAAGCATCCAAACAGTACCATTCGCCAATTATTTGTTCATCAAGTTTAAGTGAACAATGAGCCCCATTGTTAATCCTTTATCGGAAAGTGTTTGTAACTTTCGACAAGTAGAACATTGAATGGAACAGGTAGACGGTTGAAATCTTTGTATCTATTGCTTCTATATAGTATAAGAAACATATATGCAAAGCATCCAAACAGTACCATTCGCCAATTTTTTGTTCTTCAAGTTTAAGTGAACAATGAGCCCCAATGGTTAATCCGTTATCGGAAATTATTTGTAACTTTCGACAAGTAGAACAATGAATGGAACAGGTAGATGGTTGAAATCTTTGTATATATTGCTTCTATATAGTCTAAGAAACATATATGCAAAGCATCCAAACAGTACCATTCGCCAATTTTTTGTTCTTCAAGTTTAAGTGAACTATGAGCCCCATTGTTAATCCTTTAAAGGAAATTATTTGTAAATTTCGACAAGTAGAACAATGAATGGAACAGGTAGACTGTTGAAATTATTGTATATATAGCTTCTATATAGTCTAAGAAACATATATGCAAAGCATCCAAACAGCACAATTCGCCAATTTTCTGTTCTTCAAGTTTAAGTGAACAATGAGCCCCATTGTTAATCCTTTAAAGGAAATTATTTGTAACTTTCGACAAGTAGAACAATGAATGGAACAGGAAGACGGTTGAAATCTTTGTATATATTGCTTCTATATAGTCTAAGAAACATATATGCAAAGCATCCAAACAGTAAAATTCGCCAATTTCTTGTTCTTCAAGTTTAAGTAAACTACGATCCCCATTGTTAATGCCTTAACGGAAATTATTTGTAACTTTCGACAAGTAGAACAATGATTGGAACAGGTAGACGGTTGAAATCTTTGTATATATTGCTTCTATAAAGTCTAAGAAACATATATGCAAATCATCCAAACAGTACAATTCGCCAATTATTTGATCTTCAAGTTTAAGTGAACAATGAGCCCAAATGGTTAATCCGTTATCGGAAATTATTTGTAACTTTCGACAAGTAGAACAGTGAATGGAACAGGTAGACGGTTGAAATCTTTGTATATATTGCTTCAATATAGTATAAGAAACATATATGCAAAGGATCCAAACAGTACAATTCGCCAATTTTTTGTTCTTCAAGTTTAAGTGAACAATGAGCCCCATTGTTAATCCTTTAAAGGAAATTATTTGTAACTTTCGACAAGTAGAACAATGAATGGAACTCGTAGACTGTTGAAATCTTTGTAAATATTGCTTCTATATAGTATAAGAAACATATATGCAAAGCATCCAAACAGTACAATTTGCCAATTTTTTGTTCTTCAAGTTTAAGTGAACAATGAGCCCCATTGTTAATCCTTTAAAGGAAATTATTTGTAACTTTCGACAAGTAGAACAATGAATGGAACTGGTAGACTGTTGAAATCATTGTATATATTGCTTCTATATAGTCTAAGAAATATTTATGCAAAGCATCCAAACAGTACAATTCGCCAATTTCTTGTTCTTCAAGTTTAAGTAAACTACGATCCCCATTGTTAATCCCTTAACGGAAATTATTTGTAACTTTCGACAAGTAGAACAATGAATGGAACAGGTAGACTGTTGGAATCTTTGTATATATTGCTTCTATATAATCTAAGAAACATATATGCAAAGCATCTAAACAGTAACAATCGCCAATTTTTTGATCTTCAAGTTTAAGTGAACAGCGAGCCCCATTGATAATCATGAAATGGAAATTATTTGTAACTTTCTACAAGTAGAACAATGAATAGTACAGGTAGACGGGTGAAATCTTTCTACATATTGCTTCTAAATAGTCTAAGAAACATCTATGCACAGCATCCAAACAGTACAATTCGCCAATTTTTTGTTCTTCAAGTTTAAGTGAACTACGAGCCCCATTGTTAATCCTTTATCGGAAATTATTTGTAACTTTCGACAAGTAGAACAATGAATGGAACAGGTAGACGGTTGAAATCCTTGTATATATTGCTTCCATATAGTCTAAGAAACATGTACGCAAAGCATCCAAACAGTACCATTCGCCAATTTTTTGTCCTTCAAGTTTAAGTGAACAATGAGCCCCATTGTTAATCCTTTATCGGAAATTATGTGTAAATTTCGACAAGTAGAACAATGATTGGAACACGTAGACGGTTGAAATCTTTGTATATATTGCTTCCATATAGTCTAAGAAACATGTACGCAAAGCATCCAAACAGTACCATTCGCCAATTTTTTGGTCTTCAAGTTTAAGTGAACAATGAGCCCCATTGTTAATCCTTTAAAGGAAATTATTTGTAACTTTCGACAAGTAGAACAATGAATGGAACAGGTAGACGGTTGAAATCTTTGTATATATTGCTTCTATATAGTCTAAGAAACATATATGCAAAGCATCCAAACAGTAAAATTCGCCAATTTCTTGTTCTTCAAGTTTAAGTAAACTACGATCCCCATTGTTAATGCCTTAACGGAAATTATTTGTAACTTTCGGCAAGTAGAACAATGAATGGAACAGGTAGACGGTTGAAATCTTTGTATATATTGCTTCTATATAGTCTAAGAAACATATATGCAAATCATCCAAACAGTACAATTCGCCAATTATTTGATCTTCAAGTTTAAGTGAACTACGAGCCCCATTGTTAAGCCTTTAAAGGAAATTATTTGTAAATTTCGGCAAGTAGAACAATGAATGGAATAGGTAGACGGTTGAAATCATTGTATATATTGCTTCTAAATAGTCTAAGAAACATATATGCAAAGCATCCAAACAGTACCATTCGCCAATTTCTTGTTCTTCAAGTTTAAGTAAACTACGATCCCCATTGTTAATGCCTTAACGGAAATTATTTGTAACTTTCGGCAAGTAGAACAATGAATGGAACAGGTAGACGGTTGAAATCTTTGTATATATTGCTTCTATATAGTCTAAGAAACATATATGCAAATCATCCAAACAGTACAATTCGCCAATTATTTGATCTTCAAGTTTAAGTGAACTACGAGCCCCATTGTTAAGCCTTTAAAGGAAATTATTTGTAACTTTCGACAAGTAGAACAATGAATGGAACAGGTAGACGGTTGAAATCTTTGTATATATTGCTTCTATATAGTCTAAGAAACATATATCCAAAGCATCCAAACAGTAAAATTCGCCAATTTCTTGTTCTTCAAGTTTAAGTAAACTACGATCCCCATTGTTAATGCCTTAACGGAAATTATTTGTAACTTTCGGCAAGTAGAACAATGAATGGAACAGGTAGACGGTTGAAATCTTTGTATATATTGCTTCTATATAGTCTAAGAAACATATATGCAAATCATCCAAACAGTACAATTCGCCAATTATTTGATCTTCAAGTTTAAGTGAACTACGAGCCCCATTGTTAAGCCTTTAAAGGAAATTATTTGTAAATTTCGGCAAGTAGAACAATGAATGGAATAGGTAGACGGTTGAAATCATTGTATATATTGCTTCTAAATAGTCTAAGAAACATATATGCAAAGCATCCAAACAGTACCATTCGCCAATTTTTTGTTCTTCAAGTTTAAGTAAACTACGATCCCCATTGTTAATCCCTTAACGGAAATTATTTGTAACTTTCGACAAGTAGAACAATGAATGGAACAGGTAGACAGGTGAAATCTTTCTATATATTGCTTCTAAATAGTCTAAGAAACACATATGCAAAGCATCCAAACAGCACAATTCGCCAATTTTTTGTTCTACAAGTTTAAGTGAACTACGATCCCCATTGTTAATCCCTTATCGGAAATTATTTGTAACTTTCGACAAGTAGAACAATGAATGGACCTGGTAGACGGTTGAAATCTTTTTATATATTGCTTCTATATAGTCTAATAAACATATATGCAAAGCATCCAAACAGTACCAGTCGCCAATTTTTTGTTCTTCAAGTTTAAGTGAACAACGAGGCACATTGATAATCATGAAACGGAAATTATTTGTAACTTTCGACAAGATGAACAATGAATAGAACAGGTAGACGGTTGAAATCTTTGTATATGTTGCTTCTATATAGTCTAAGAAACCTATATGCGAAGCATCTAAACAGTAACATTCGCCAATTTTTTGATCTTCAAGTTTAAGTGAACAGCGAGCCCCATTGATAATCATGAAATGGAAATTATTTGTAACTTTCGACAAGTAGAACAGTGAATGGAACAGGTAGACGGTTGAAATCTTTGTATATATTGCTTCTATATAGTATACGAAACATATATGCAAAGCATCCAAACAGTACAATTCGCCAATTTTTTGTTCTTCAAGTTTAAGTGAACAATGAGCCCCAATGGTTAATCCGTTATCGGAAATTATTTGTAACTTTCGACAAGTAGAACAATGAATGGAACAGGTAGACGGTTGAAACCTTTGTATATATTGCTTCTATATAGTATAAGAAACATATATGCAAAGCATCCAAACAGTACCTTTCGCCAATTTTTTGTTCTTCATGTTTAAGTGAACTACGAGCCCCATTGTTAATCCTTTAAAGGAAATTATTTGTAAATTTCGGCAAGTAGAACAATGAATGGAATAGGTAGACGGTTGAAATCATTGTATATATTGATTCTATATAGTCTAAGAAACATATATGCAAATCATCCAAATAGTACAATTCGCCAGTTTCTTGTTCTTCAAGTTTAAGTAAACTACGATCCCCATTGTTAATCCCTTAACGGAAATTATTTGTAACTTTCGACAAGTAGAACAATGAATGGAACAGGTAGACGGTTGAAATCATTGTATATATTGCTTCTATATAGTCTAAGAAACATATATGCAAAGCATCCAAACAGTACAATTCGACAATTTTTTGTTCTTCAAGTTTAGTGAACAATGAGCCCCAATGGTTAATCCTTTATCGGAAATTATTTGTAATTTTGGACAAGTAGAACAATGAATGGAACAGGTAGACGGTTGAAATCTTTGTATATATTGCTTCTATATAGTCTAAGAAACATATATGCAAAGCATCCAAACAGTACCATTCGCCAATTTTTTGTTCTTCAAGTTTAAGTGAACTATGAGCCCCATTGTTAATCCTTTAAAGGAAATTATGTGTAAATTTCAACAAGTAGAACAATGAATGGAACAGGTAGACTGTTGAAATTATTGTATATATTGCTTCTATATAGTCTAAGAAACATATATGCAAAGCATCCAAACAGTACAATTCGCCAATTTTTTGTTCTTCAAGTTTAAGTGAACAATGAGCCCCATTGTTAATCCGTTATCGGAAATTATTTGTAACTTTCGACAAGTAGAACAATGAATGGAACAGGTAGACGGTTGAAATCTTTGTATATATTGCTTCTATATAGTCTAAGAAACATTTATGCAAAGCATCCAAACAGTACAATTCGCCAATTTTTTGTTCTTCAAGTTTAAGTGAACAATGAGCCCCAATGGTTAATCCTTTATCGGTAATTGTTTGTAAATTTCGGCAAGTAGAACAATGAATGGAACAGGTGGACGGTTGAAATCCTTGTATATATTGCTTCCATATAGTCTAAGAAACATGTACGCAAAGCATCCAAACAGTACCATTCGCCAATTTTTTGTCCTTCAAGTTTAAGTGAACAATGAGCCCCATTGTTAATCTTTTATCGGAAATTATTTGTAACTTTCAACAAGTAGAACAATGAATCGAACAGGTAGACGGTTGAAATCTTTGTATATATTGCTTCTATATAGTCTAAGAAACTTATATGCAAAGCATCCAAACAGTACCATTCGCCAATTTTTTGTTCATCAAGTTTAAGTGAACAATGAGCCCCATTGTTAATCCTTTATCGGAAATTGTTTGTAACTTTCGACAAGTAGAACATTGAATGGAACAGGTAGACGGTTGAAATCTTTGTATCTATTGCTTCCATATAGTCTAAGAAACATGTACGCAAAGCATCCAAACAGTACCATTCGCCAATTTTTTGTCCTTCAAGTTTAAGTGAACAATGAGCCCCATTGTTAATCCTTTATCGGAAATTATTTCTAACTTTCGACAAGTAGAACAAGGAATCGAACAGGTAGACGGTAGAAATCTTTGTATATATTGCTTCTATATAGTCTAAGAAACATATATGCAAAGCATCCAAACAGTACCATTCGCCAATTATTTGTTCATCAAGTTTAAGTGAACAATGAGCCCCATTGTTAATCCTTTATCGGAAAGTGTTTGTAACTTTCGACAAGTAGAACATTGAATGGAACAGGTAGACGGTTGAAATCTTTGTATCTATTGCTTCTATATAGTATAAGAAACATATATGCAAAGCATCCAAACAGTACCAATCGCCAATTTTTTGTTCTTCAAGTTTAAGTGAACAATGAGCCCCAATGGTTAATCCGTTATCGGAAATTATTTGTAACTTTCGACAAGTAGAACAATGAATGGAACAGGTAGATGGTTGAAATCTTTGTATATATTGCTTCTATATAGTCTAAGAAACATATATGCAAAGCATCCAAACAGTACCATTCGCCAATTTTTTGTTCTTCAAGTTTAAGTGAACTATGAGCCCCATTGTTAATCCTTTAAAGGAAATTATTTGTAAATTTCGACAAGTAGAACAATGAATGGAACAGGTAGACTGTTGAAATTATTGTATATATAGCTTCTATATAGTCTAAGAAACATATATGCAAAGCATCCAAACAGCACAATTCGCCAATTTTCTGTTCTTCAAGTTTAAGTGAACAATGAGCCCCATTGTTAATCCTTTAAAGGAAATTATTTGTAACTTTCGACAAGTAGAACAATGAATGGAACAGGAAGACGGTTGAAATCTTTGTATATATTGCTTCTATATAGTCTAAGAAACATATATGCAAAGCATCCAAACAGTAAAATTCGCCAATTTCTTGTTCTTCAAGTTTAAGTAAACTACGATCCCCATTGTTAATGCCTTAACGGAAATTATTTGTAACTTTCGACAAGTAGAACAATGATTGGAACAGGTAGACGGTTGAAATCTTTGTATATATTGCTTCTATAAAGTCTAAGAAACATATATGCAAATCATCCAAACAGTACAATTCGCCAATTATTTGATCTTCAAGTTTAAGTGAACAATGAGCCCAAATGGTTAATCCGTTATCGGAAATTATTTGTAACTTTCGACAAGTAGAACAGTGAATGGAACAGGTAGACGGTTGAAATCTTTGTATATATTGCTTCAATATAGTATAAGAAACATATATGCAAAGGATCCAAACAGTACAATTCGCCAATTTCTTGTTCTTCAAGTTTAAGTTAACAACGAGCCCCATTGTTAATCCTTTAAAGGAAATTATTTGTAAATTTCGACAAGTAGAACAATGAATGGAACAGGTAGACGGTTGAAATCTGTGTAAATATTGCTTCTATATAGTATAAGAAACATATATGCAAAGCATCCAAACAGTACAAATCGCCAATTTTTTGTTCTTCAAGTTTAAGTGAACAATGAGCCCCATTGTTAATCCTTTAAAGGAAATTATTTGTAACTTTCGACAAGTAGAACAATGAATGGAACTCGTAGACTGTTGAAATCTTTGTAAATATTGCTTCTATATAGTATAAGAAACATATATGCAAAGCATCCAAACAGTACAATTTGCCAATTTTTTGTTCTTCAAGTTTAAGTGAACAATGAGCCCCATTGTTAATCCTTTAAAGGAAATTATTTGTAACTTTCGACAAGTAGAACAATGAATGGAACTGGTAGACTGTTGAAATCATTGTATATATTGCTTCTATATAGTCTAAGAAATATTTATGCAAAGCATCCAAACAGTACAATTCGCCAATTTCTTGTTCTTCAAGTTTAAGTAAACTACGATCCCCATTGTTAATCCCTTAACGGAAATTATTTGTAACTTTCGACAAGTAGAACAATGAATGGAACAGGTAGACTGTTGGAATCTTTGTATATATTGCTTCTATATAATCTAAGAAACATATATGCAAAGCATCTAAACAGTAACAATCGCCAATTTTTTGATCTTCAAGTTTAAGTGAACAGCGAGCCCCATTGATAATCATGAAATGGAAATTATTTGTAACTTTCTACAAGTAGAACAATGAATAGTACAGGTAGACGGGTGAAATCTTTCTACATATTGCTTCTAAATAGTCTAAGAAACATCTATGCACAGCATCCAAACAGTACAATTCGCCAATTTTTTGTTCTTCAAGTTTAAGTGAACTACGAGCCCCATTGTTAATCCTTTATCGGAAATTATTTCTAACTTTCGACAAGTAGAACAATGAATGGAACAGGTAGACGGTTGAAATCCTTGTATATATTGCTTCCATATAGTCTAAGAAACATGTACGCAAAGCATCCAAACAGTACCATTCGCCAATTTTTTGTCCTTCAAGTTTAAGTGAACAATGAGCCCCATTGTTAATCCTTTATCGGAAATTATGTGTAAATTTCGACAAGTAGAACAATGATTGGAACACGTAGACGGTTGAAATCTTTGTATATATTGCTTCCATATAGTCTAAGAAACATGTACGCAAAGCATCCAAACAGTACCATTCGCCAATTTTTTGGTCTTCAAGTTTAAGTGAACAATGAGCCCCATTGTTAATCCTTTAAAGGAAATTATTTGTAACTTTCGACAAGTAGAACAATGAATGGAACAGGTAGACGGTTGAAATCTTTGTATATATTGCTTCTATATAGTCTAAGAAACATATATGCAAAGCATCCAAACAGTAAAATTCGCCAATTTCTTGTTCTTCAAGTTTAAGTAAACTACGATCCCCATTGTTAATGCCTTAACGGAAATTATTTGTAACTTTCGGCAAGTAGAACAATGAATGGAACAGGTAGACGGTTGAAATCTTTGTATATATTGCTTCTATATAGTCTAAGAAACATATATGCAAATCATCCAAACAGTACAATTCGCCAATTATTTGATCTTCAAGTTTAAGTGAACTACGAGCCCCATTGTTAAGCCTTTAAAGGAAATTATTTGTAAATTTCGGCAAGTAGAACAATGAATGGAATAGGTAGACGGTTGAAATCATTGTATATATTGCTTCTAAATAGTCTAAGAAACATATATGCAAAGCATCCAAACAGTACCATTCGCCAATTTCTTGTTCTTCAAGTTTAAGTAAACTACGATCCCCATTGTTAATGCCTTAACGGAAATTATTTGTAACTTTCGGCAAGTAGAACAATGAATGGAACAGGTAGACGGTTGAAATCTTTGTATATATTGCTTCTATATAGTCTAAGAAACATATATGCAAATCATCCAAACAGTACAATTCGCCAATTATTTGATCTTCAAGTTTAAGTGAACTACGAGCCCCATTGTTAAGCCTTTAAAGGAAATTATTTGTAACTTTCGACAAGTAGAACAATGAATGGAACAGGTAGACGGTTGAAATCTTTGTATATATTGCTTCTATATAGTCTAAGAAACATATATCCAAAGCATCCAAACAGTAAAATTCGCCAATTTCTTGTTCTTCAAGTTTAAGTAAACTACGATCCCCATTGTTAATGCCTTAACGGAAATTATTTGTAACTTTCGGCAAGTAGAACAATGAATGGAACAGGTAGACGGTTGAAATCTTTGTATATATTGCTTCTATATAGTCTAAGAAACATATATGCAAATCATCCAAACAGTACAATTCGCCAATTATTTGATCTTCAAGTTTAAGTGATCTACGAGCCCCATTGTTAAGCCTTTAAAGGAAATTATTTGTAAATTTCGGCAAGTAGAACAATGAATGGAATAGGTAGACGGTTGAAATCATTGTATATATTGCTTCTAAATAGTCTAAGAAACATATATGCAAAGCATCCAAACAGTACCATTCGCCAATTTTTTGTTCTTCAAGTTTAAGTAAACTACGATCCCCATTGTTAATCCCTTAACGGAAATTATTTGTAACTTTCGACAAGTAGAACAATGAATGGAACAGGTAGACAGGTGAAATCTTTCTATATATTGCTTCTAAATAGTCTAAGAAACACATATGCAAAGCATCCAAACAGCACAATTCGCCAATTTTTTGTTCTACAAGTTTAAGTGAACTACGATCCCCATTGTTAATCCCTTATCGGAAATTATTTGTAACTTTCGACAAGTAGAACAATGAATGGACCTGGTAGACGGTTGAAATCTTTTTATATATTGCTTCTATATAGTCTAATAAACATATATGCAAAGCATCCAAACAGTACCAGTCGCCAATTTTTTGTTCTTCAAGTTTAAGTGAACAACGAGGCACATTGATAATCATGAAACGGAAATTATTTGTAACTTTCGACAAGATGAACAATGAATAGAACAGGTAGACGGTTGAAATCTTTGTATATATTGCTTCTATATAATCTAAGAAACATATATGCAAAGCATCCAAACAGTACCATTCGCCAATTTTTTGTTCTTCAAGTTTAAGTGAACTACGAGCCCCATTGTTAATACTTTAACGGAAATTATTTGTAACTTGCGACAAGTAGAACAATGAATGGAACAGGTAGACGGTTGAAATCAATGTATATATTGCTTCTTTATAGTCTAAGAAACATATATGCAAAGCATCCAAACAGTACCATACGCCAATTTTTTGTTCTTCAAGTTTAACTGAACTACGATCCCCATTGTTAATCCCTTAACGGAAATTATTTGTAACTTTCGACAAGTAGAACAGTGAATGGAACAGGTAGACGGTTGAAATCTTTGTATGTATTGCTTCTATATAGTATAAGAAACATATATGCAAAGCATCCAAACAGTACAATTCGCCAATTTTTTGTTCTTCAAGTTTAAGTGAACAATGAGCCCCAATGGTTAATCCGTTATCGGAAATTATTTGTAACTTTCGACAAGTAGAACAATGAATGGAACAGGTAGACTGTTGAAATCAATGTATATATTGCTTCTTTATAGTCTAAGAAACATATATGCAAAGCATCCAAACAGTACCATACGCCAATTTTTTGTTCTTCAAGTTTAACTGAACTACGATCCCCATTGTTAATCCCTTAACGGAAATTATTTGTAACTTTCGACAAGTAGAACAGTGAATGGAACAGGTAGACGGTTGAAATCTTTGTATGTATTGCTTCTATATAGTATAAGAAACATATATGCAAAGCATCCAAACAGTACAATTCGCCAATTTTTTGTTCTTCAAGTTTAAGTGAACAATGAGCCCCAATGGTTAATCCGTTATCGGAAATTATTTGTAACTTTCGACAAGTAGAACAATGAATGGAACAGGTAGATGGTTGAAATCTTTGTATATATTGCTTCTATATAGTCTAAGAAACATATATGCAAAGCATCCAAACAGTACCATTCGCCAATTTTTTGTGCTTCAAGTTTAAGTGAACTATGAGCCCCATTGTTAATCCTTTAAAGGAAATTATTTGTAAATTTCGACATGTAGAACAATGAATGGAACAGGTAGACTGTTGAAATTATTGTATATATTGCTTCTATATAGTCTAAGAAACATATATGCAAAGCATCCAAACAGCACAATTCGCCAATTTTTTGTTCTTCAAGTTTAAGTGAACAATGAGCCCCATTGTTAATCCTTTAAAGGAAATTATTTGTAACTTTCGACAAGTAGAACAATGAATGGAACAGGAAGACGGTTGAAATCTTTGTATATATTGCTTCTATATAGTCTAAGAAACATATATGCAAAGCATCCAAACAGTAAAATTCGCCAATTTCTTGTTCTTCAAGTTTAAGTAAACTACGATCCCCATTGTTAATGCCTTAACGGAAATTATTTGTAACTTTCGACAAGTAGAACAATGATTGGAACAGGTAGACGGTTGAAATCTTTGTATATATTGCTTCAATATAGTATAAGAAACATATATGCAAAGCATCCAAACAGTACAATTCGCCAATTTCTTGTTCTTCAAGTTTAAGTTAACAACGAGCCCCATTGTTAATCCTTTAAAGGAAATTATTTGTAAATTTCGACAAGTAGAACAATGAATGGAACAGGTAGACGGTTGAAATCTGTGTAAATATTGCTTCTATATAGTATAAGAAACATATATGCAAAGCATCCAAACAGTACAATTCGCCAATTTTTTGTTCTTCAAGTTTAAGTGAACAATGAGCCCCATTGTTAATCCTTTAAAGGAAATTATTTGTAACTTTCGACAAGTAGAACAATGAATGGAACTGGTAGACTGTTGAAATCATTGTATATATTGCTTCTATATAGTCTAAGAAATATTTATGCAAAGCATCCAAACAGTACAATTCGCCAATTTCTTGTTCTTCAAGTTTAAGTAAACTACGATCCCCATTGTTAATCCCTTAACGGAAATTATTTGTAACTTTCGACAAGTAGAACAATGAATGGAACAGGTAGACTGTTGGAATCTTTGTATATATTGCTTCTATATAATCTAAGAAACATATATGCAAAGCATCTAAACAGTAACAATCGCCAATTTTTTGATCTTCAAGTTTAAGTGAACAGCGAGCCCCATTGATAATCATGAAACGGAAATTATTTGTAACTTTCTACAAGTAGAACAATGAATAGAACAGGTAGACGGTTGAAATCTTTGTATATGTTGCTTCTATATAGTCTAAGAAACCTATATGCAAAGCATCTAAACAGTAAGAATCGCCAATTTTTTGATCTTCAAGTTTAAGTGAACAGCGAGCCCCATTGATAATCATGAAATGGAAATTATTTGTAACTTTCTACAAGTAGAACAATGAATACTACAGGTAGACGGGTGAAATCTTTCTACATATTGCTTCTAAATAGTCTAAGAAACATCTATGCAAAGCATCCAAACAGTACAATTCGCCAATTTTTTGTTCTTCAAGTTTAAGTGAACTACGAGCCCCATTGTTAATCCTTTATCGGAAATTATTTGTAACTTTCGACAAGTAGAACAATGAATGGAACAGGTAGACGGTTGAAATCCTTGTATATATTGCTTCCATATAGTCTAAGAAACATGTACGCAAAGCATCCAAACAGTACCATTCGCCAATTTTTTGTCCTTCAAGTTTAAGTGAACAATGAGCCCCATTGTTAATCCTTTATCGGAAATTATGTGTAAATTTCGACAAGTAGAACAATGATTGGAACACGTAGACGGTTGAAATCTTTGTATATATTGCTTCCATATAGTCTAAGAAACATGTACGCAAAGCATCCAAACAGTACCATTCGCCAATTTTTTGGTCTTCAAGTTTAAGTGAACAATGAGCCCCATTGTTAATCCTTTAAAGGAAATTATTTGTAACTTTCGACAAGTAGAACAATGAATGGAACAGGTAGACGGTTGAAATCTTTGTATATATTGCTTGTATATAGTCTATGAAACATATATGCAAAGCATCCAAACAGTAAAATTCGCCAATTTCTTGTTCTTCAAGTTTAAGTAAACTACGATCCCCATTGTTAATGCCTTAACGGAAATTATTTGTAACTTTCGGCAAGTAGAACAATGAATGGAACAGGTAGACGGTTGAAATCTTTGTATATATTGCTTCTATATAGTCTAAGAAACATATATGGAAAGCATCCAAACAGTACAATTCGCCAATTTATTGTTCTTCAAGTTTAAGTGAACAACGAGCCCCATTGTTAATCCTTTAAAGGAAATTATTTGTAACTTTCGACAAGTAGAACAATGAATGGAACAGGTAGACGGTTGAAATCATTGTATATATTGCTTCTATATAGTCTAAGAAACATATATGCAAAGCATCCAAACAGTACAATTCGACAATTTTTTGTTCTTCAAGTTTAGTGAACAATGAGCCCCAATGGTTTATCCTTTATCGGAAATTATTTGTAATTTTCGACAAGTAGAACAATGAATGGAACGGGTAGACGGTTGAAATCTTTGTAAATATTGCTTCTATATAGTATATGAAACATATATGCAAAGCATCCAAACAGTACAATTCGCCAATTTTTTGTTCTTCAAGTTTAAGTGAACAATGAGCCCCATTGTTAATCCTTTAAAGGAAATTATTTGTAACTTTCGACAAGTAGAACAATGAATGGAACTGGTAGACTGTTGAAATCATTGTATATATTGCTTCTATATAGTCTAAGAAATATTTATGCAAAGCATCCAAACAGTACAATTCGCCAATTTCTTGTTCTTCAAGTTTAAGTAAACTACGATCCCCATTGTTAATCCCTTAACGGAAATTATTTGTAACTTTCGACAAGTAGAACAATGAATGGAACAGGTAGACGGTTGAAATCTTTGTATATATTGCTTCTATATAGTATAAGAAACATATATGCAAAGCATCCAAACAGTACCATTCGCCAATTTTTTGTTCTTCAAGTTTAAGTGAACTACGAGCCCCATTGTTAATCCTTTAAAGGAAATTATTTGTAACTTTCGACAAGTAGAACAATGAATGGAATAGGTGGACGGTTGAAATCATTGTATATATTGATTCTATATAGTCTAAGAAACATATATGCAAATCATCCAAATAGTACAATTCGCCAATTTTTTGTTCTTCAAGTTTAAGTGAACGACGAGCCCCATTGTTAATCCTTTAACGGAAATTAATTGTAACTTTCGACAAGTAGAACAATGAATGGAACAGGTAGACGGTTGAAATCTTTGTATATATTGCTTCTATAAAGTCTAAGAAACATATATGCAAATCATCCAAACAGTACAATTCGCCAATTATTTGATCTTCAAGTTTAAGTTAACAACGAGCCCCATTGTTAATCCTTTAAAGGAAATTAATTGTAACTTTCTACAAGTAGAACAATGATTGGAACACGTAGACGGTTGAAATCTTTGAATATATTGCTTCCATATAGTCTAAGAAACATATATGCAAAGCATCCAAACAGTACCATTCGCCAATTTTTTGTTCTTCAAGTTTAACTGAACAATGAGCCCCAATGGTTAATCCTTTATCGGAAATTATTTGTAACTTTCGACAAGTAGAACAATGAATGGAACAGGTAGACGGTTGAAATCTTTGTATATATTGCTTCTATATAGTCTAAGAAACATATATGCAAAGCATCCAAACAGTACAATTCGCCAATTTATTGTTCTTCAAGTTTAAGTTAACAACGAGCCCCATTGTTAATCCTTTAAAGGAAATTATGTGTAAATTTCGACAAGTAGAACAATGATTGGAACACGTAGACGGTTGAAATCTTTGTATATATTGCTTCCATATAGTCTAAGAAACATGTACGCAAAGCATCCAAACAGTAACATTCGCCAATTTTTTGTTCTTCAAGTTTAAGTGAACAATGAGCCCCATTGTTAATCCTTTATCGGAAATTATTTGTAACTTTCGACAAGTAGAACAATGAATGGAACAGGTAGACGGTTGAAATCTTTGTATATATTGCTTCTATATAGTCTAAGAAACATATATGCAAAGCATCCAAACAGTACAATTCGCCAATTTATTGTTCTTCAAGTTTAAGTTAACAACGAGCCCCATTGTTAATCCTTTAAAGGAAATTATTTGTAAATTTCGACAAGTAGAACAATGAATGGAACAGGTAGACGGTTGAAATCTTTGTATATATTGCTTCTATATAGTCTGAGAAACATTTATGCAAAGCATCCAAACAGTGCAATTCGCCAATTTATTGTTCTTCAAGTTTAAGTTAACAACGAGCCCCATTGTTAATCCTTTAAAGGAAATTAATTGTAACTTTCGACAAGTAGAACAATGAATGGAACAGGTAGACGGTTGAAATCTTTGTATATATTGCTTCTATAAAGTCTAAGAAACATATATGCAAATCATCCAAACAGTACAATTCGCCAATTATTTGATCTTCAAGTTTAAGTGAACAATGAGCCCAAATGGTTAATCCGTTATCGGAAATTATTTGTAACTTTCGACAAGTAGAACAGTGAATGGAACAGGTAGACGGTTGAAATCTTTGTATATATTGCTTCAATATAGTATAAGAAACATATATGCAAAGCATCCAAACAGTACAATTCGCCAATTTCTTGTTCTTCAAGTTTAAGTTAACAACTAGCCCCATTGTTAATCCTTTAAAGGAAATTATTTGTAAATTTCGACAAGTAGAACAATGAATGGAACAGGTAGACGGTTGAAATCTGTGTAAATATTGCTTCTATATAGTATAAGAAACATATATGCAAAGCATCCAAACAGTACAATTCGCCAATTTTTTGTTCTTCAAGTTTAAGTGAACAATGAGCCCCATTGTTAATCCTTTAAAGGAAATTATTTGTAACTTTCGACAAGTAGAACAATGAATGGAACTCGTAGACTGTTGAAATCTTTGTAAATATTGCTTCTATATAGTATAAGAAACATAAATGCAAAGCATCCAAACAGTACAATTCGCCAATTTTTTGTTCTTCAAGTTTAAGTGAACAATGAGCCCCATTGTTAATCCTTTAAAGGAAATTATTTGTAACTTTCGACAAGTAGAACAATGAATGGAACTGGTAGACTGTTGAAATCATTGTATATATTGCTTCTATATAGTCTAAGAAATATTTATGCAAAGCATCCAAACAGTACAATTCGCCAATTTCTTGTTCTTCAAGTTTAAGTAAACTACGATCCCCATTGTTAATCCCTTAACGGAAATTATTTGTAACTTTCGACAAGTAGAACAATGAATGGAACAGGTAGACTGTTGGAATCTTTGTATATATTGCTTCTATATAATCTAAGAAACATATATGCAAAGCATCTAAACAGTAACAATCGCCAATTTTTTGATCTTCAAGTTTAAGTGAACAGCGAGCCCCATTGATAATCATGAAATGGAAATTATTTGTAACTTTCTACAAGTAGAACAATGAATAGTACAGGTAGACGGGTGAAATCTTTCTACATATTGCTTCTAAATAGTCTAAGAAACATCTATGCAAAGCATCCAAACAGTACAATTCGCCAATTTTTTGTTCTTCAAGTTTAAGTGAACTACGAGCCCCATTGTTAATCATTTATCGGAAATTATTTGTAACTTTCGACAAGTAGAACAATGAATGGAACAGGTAGACGGTTGAAATCCTTGTATATATTGCTTCCATATAGTCTAAGAAACATGTACGCAAAGCATCCAAACAGTACCATTCGCCAATTTTTTGTCCTTCAAGTTTAAGTGAACAATGAGCCCCATTGTTAATCCTTTATCGGAAATTATGTGTAAATTTCGACAAGTAGAACAATGATTGGAACACGTAGACGGTTGAAATCTTTGTATATATTGCTTCCATATAGTCTAAGAAACATGTACGCAAAGCATCCAAACAGTACCATTCGCCAATTTTTTGGTCTTCAAGTTTAAGTGAACAATGAGCCCCATTGTTAATCCTTTAAAGGAAATTATTTGTAACTTTCGACAAGTAGAACAATGAATGGAACAGGTAGACGGTTGAAATCTTTGTATATATTGCTTCTATATAATCTAAGAAACATATATGCAAAGCATCCAAACAGTACCATTCGCCAATTTTTTGTTCTTCAAGTTTAAGTGAACTACGAGCCCCATTGATAATACTTTAACGGAAATTATTTGTAACTTGCGAGAAGTAGAACAATGAATGGAACTGGTAGCCGGTTGAAATCAATGTATATATTGCTTCTATATAGTCTAAGAAACATATATGCAAAGCATCCAAACAGTACCATTCGCCAATTTTTTGTTCTTCAAGTTTAAGTGAACGACGAGCCCCATTGTTAATCCTTTAACGGAAATTAATTGTAAATTTCGACAAGTAGAACAATGAATGGAACAGGTAGACGGTTGAAATCTGTGTAAATATTGCTTCTATATAGTATAAGAAACATATATGCAAAGCATCCAAACAGTACAATTCGCCAATTTTTTGTTCTTCAAGTTTAAGTGAACAATGAGCCCCATTGTTAATCCTTTAAAGGAAATTATTTGTAACTTTCGACAAGTAGAACAATAAATGGAACTCGTAGACTGTTGAAATCTTTGTAAATATTGCTTCTATATAGTATAAGAAACATAAATGCAAAGCATCCAAACAGTACAATTCGCCAATTTTTTGTTCTTCAAGTTTAAGTGAACAATGAGCCCCATTGTTAATCCTTTAAAGGAAATTATTTGTAACTTTCGACAAGTAGAACAATGAATGGAACTGGTAGACTGTTGAAATCATTGTATATATTGCTTCTATATAGTCTAAGAAATATTTATGCAAAGCATCCAAACAGTACAATTCGCCAATTTCTTGTTCTTCAAGTTTAAGTAAACTACGATCCCCATTGTTAATCCCTTAACGGAAATTATTTGTAACTTTCGACAAGTAGAACAATGAATGGAACAGGTAGACTGTTGGAATCTTTGTATATATTGCTTCTATATAATCTAAGAAACATATATGCAAAGCATCTAAACAGTAACAATCGCCAATTTTTTGATCTTCAAGTTTAAGTGAACAGCGAGCCCCATTGATAATCATGAAATGGAAATTATTTGTAACTTTCTACAAGTAGAACAATGAATAGTACAGGTAGACGGGTGAAATCTTTCTACATATTGCTTCTAAATAGTCTAAGAAACATCTATGCAAAGCATCCAAACAGTACAATTCGCCAATTTTTTGTTCTTCAAGTTTAAGTGAACTACGAGCCCCATTGTTAATCATTTATCGGAAATTATTTGTAACTTTCGACAAGTAGAACAATGAATGGAACAGGTAGACGGTTGAAATCCTTGTATATATTGCTTCCATATAGTCTAAGAAACATGTACGCAAAGCATCCAAACAGTACCATTCGCCAATTTTTTGTCCTTCAAGTTTAAGTGAACAATGAGCCCCATTGTTAATCCTTTATCGGAAATTATGTGTAAATTTCGACAAGTAGAACAATGATTGGAACACGTAGACGGTTGAAATCTTTGTATATATTGCTTCCATATAGTCTAAGAAACATGTACGCAAAGCATCCAAACAGTACCATTCGCCAATTTTTTGGTCTTCAAGTTTAAGTGAACAATGATCCCCATTGTTAATCCTTTAAAGGAAATTATTTGTAACTTTCGACAAGTAGAACAATGAATGGAACAGATAGACGGTTGAAATCTTTGTATATATTGCTTCTATATAGTCTAAGAAACATATATGCAAAGCATCCAAACAGTAAAATTCGCCAATTTCTTGTTCTTCAAGTTTAAGTAAACTACGATCCCCATTGTTAATGCCTTAACGGAAATTATTTGTAACTTTCGGCAAGTAGAACAATGAATGGAACAGGTAGACGGTTGAAATCTTTGTATATATTGCTTCTATATAGTCTAAGAAACATATATGCAAATCATCCAAACAGTACAATTCGCCAATTATTTGATCTTCAAGTTTAAGTGAACTACGAGCCCCATTGTTAAGCCTTTAAAGGAAATTATTTGTAAATTTCGGCAAGTAGAACAATGAATGGAATAGGTAGACGGTTGAAATCATTGTATATATTGCTTCTAAATAGTCTAAGAAACATATATGCAAAGCATCCAAACAGTACCATTCGCCAATTTTTTGTTCTTCAAGTTTAAGTAAACTACGATCCCCATTGTTAATCCCTTAACGGAAATTATTTGTAACTTTCGACAAGTAGAACAATGAATGGAACAGGTAGACAGGTGAAATCTTTCTATATATTGCTTCTAAATAGTCTAAGAAACACATATGCAAAGCATCCAAACAGCACAATTCGCCAATTTTTTGTTCTACAAGTTTAAGTGAACTACGAGCCCCATTGTTAATCCTTTAAAGGAAATTATTTGTAAATTTCGACAAGTAGAACAATGAATGGATCAGGTAGACGGTTGAAATCATTGTATATATTGCTTCTATATAACCTACGAAACATATATGCAAAGCATCCAAACAGTACAATTCGCCAATTTATTGTTCTTCAAGTTTAAGTGAACAACGAGCCCCATTGTTAATCCTTTAAAGGAAATTATTTGTAACTTTCGACAAGTAGAACAATGAATGGAACAGGTAGACGGTTGAAATCCTTGTATATATTGCGTCTATATAGTCTAAGAAACATATATGCAAAGCATCCAAACAGTACAATTCGCCAATTTTCTGTTCTTCAAGTTTTAGTAAACTACGATCCCCATTGTTAATCCCTTATCGGAAATTATTTGTAACTTTCGACAAGTAGAACAATGAATGGACCTGGTAGACGGTTGAAATCTTTTTATATATTGCTTCTATATAGTCTAATAAACATATATGCAAAGCATCCAAACAGTACCAGTCGCCAATTTTTTGTTCTTCAAGTTTAAGTGAACAACGAGGCACATTGATAATCATGAAACGGAAATTATTTGTAACTTTCGACAAGATGAACAATGAATAGAACAGGTAGACGGTTGAAATCTTTGTATATGTTGCTTCTATATAGTCTAAGAAACCTATATGCGAAGCATCTAAACAGTAACATTCGCCAATTTTTTGATCTTCAAGTTTAAGTGAACAGCGAGCCCCATTGATAATCATGAAATGGAAATTATTTGTAACTTTCGACAAGTAGAACAGTGAATGGAACAGGTAGACGGTTGAAATCTTTGTATATATTGCTTCTATATAGTCTACGAAACATATATGCAAAGCATCCAAACAGTACAATTCGCCAATTTTTTGTTCTTCAAGTTTAAGTTAACAACGAGCCCCATTGTTAATCCTTTAAAGGAAATTATGTGTAAATTTCGACAAGTAGAACAATGATTGGAACACGTAGACGGTTGAAATCTTTGTATATATTGCTTCCATATAGTCTAAGAAACATGTACGCAAAGCATCCAAACAGTAACATTCGCCAATTTTTTGTTCTTCAAGTTTAAGTGAACAATGAGCCCCATTGTTAATCCTTTATCGGAAATTATTTGTAACTTTCGACAAGTAGAACAATGAATGGAACAGGTAGACGGTTGAAATCTTTGTATATATTGCTTCTATATAGTCTCAGAAACATATATGCAAAGCATCCAAACAGTACAATTCGCCAATTTTTTGTTCTTCAAGTTTAAGTGAACAATGAGCCCCAATGGTTAATCCTTTATCGGAAATTATTTGTAAATTTCGACAAGTAGAACAATGAATGGAACAGGTAGACTGTTGAAATCATTGTATATATTACTTCTATATAGTATAAGAAACATATATGCAAAGCATCCAAACAGTACAATGCGCCAAATTTTTGTTCTTCAAGTTTAAGTGAACAAAGAGCCCCATTGTTAATCCTTTAAAGGAAATTATTTGTAACTTTCGACAAGTAGAACAATGAATGGAACAGGTAGACTGTTGAAATCATTGTATTTATTGCTTCTATATAGTCTACGAAACATATATGCAAAGCATCCAAACAGTACAATTCGCCAATTTTTTGTTCTTCAAGTTTAAGTTAACAACGAGCCCCATTGTTAATCCTTTAAAGGAAATTATGTGTAAATTTCGACAAGTAGAACAATGATTGGAACACGTAGACGGTTGAAATCTTTGTATATATTGCTTCCATATAGTCTAAGAAACATGTACGCAAAGCATCCAAACAGTAACATTCGCCAATTTTTTGTTCTTCAAGTTTAAGTGAACAATGAGCCCCATTGTTAATCCTTTATCGGAAATTATTTGTAACTTTCGACAAGTAGAACAATGAATGGAACAGGTAGACGGTTGAAATCTTTGTATATATTGCTTCTATATAGTCTCAGAAACATATATGCAAAGCATCCAAACAGTACAATTCGCCAATTTTTTGTTCTTCAAGTTTAAGTGAACAATGAGCCCCAATGGTTAATCCTTTATCGGAAATTATTTGTAAATTTCGACAAGTAGAACAATGAATGGAACAGGTAGACTGTTGAAATCATTGTATATATTACTTCTATATAGTATAAGAAACATATATGCAAAGCATCCAAACAGTACAATGCGCCAAATTTTTGTTCTTCAAGTTTAAGTGAACAAAGAGCCCCATTGTTAATCCTTTAAAGGAAATTATTTGTAACTTTCGACAAGTAGAACAATGAATGGAACAGGTAGACTGTTGAAATCATTGTATTTATTGCTTCTATATAGTCTAAGAAACATTTATGCAAAGCATCCAAAAAGTACAATTCGCCAATTTTTTGTTCTTCAAGTTTAAGTAAACTACGATCCCCATTGTTAATCCCTTAACGGAAATTATTTGTAACTTTCGACAAGTAGAACAGTGAATGGAACAGGTAGACGGTTGGAATCTTTGTATATATTGCTTCTATATAGTATAAGAAACATATATGCAAAGCATCCAAACAGTACCATTCGCCAATTTTTTGTTCTTCAAGTTTAAGTGAACTACGAGCCCCATTGTTAATCCTTTAAAGGAAATTATTTGTAACTTTCGACAAGTAGAACAATGAATGGAATAGGTGGACGGTTGAAATCATTGTATATATTGATTCTATATAGTCTAAGAAACATATATGCAAATCATCCAAATAGTACAATTCGCCAATTTTTTGTTCTTCAAGTTTAAGTGAACGACGAGCCCCATTGTTAATCCTTTAACGGAAATTAATTGTAACTTTCGACAAGTAGAACAATGAATGGAACAGGTAGACGGTTGAAATCTTTGTATATATTGCTTCTATAAAGTCTAAGAAACATATATGCAAATCATCCAAACAGTACAATTCGCCAATTATTTGATCTTCAAGTTTAAGTGAACAATGAGCCCAAATGGTTAATCCGTTATCGGAAATTATTTGTAACTTTCGACAAGTAGAACAGTGAATGGAACAGGTAGACGGTTGAAATCTTTGTATATATTGCTTCAATATAGTATAAGAAACATATATGCAAAGCATCCAAACAGTACAATTCGCCAATTTCTTGTTCTTCAAGTTTAAGTTAACAACGAGCCCCATTGTTAATCCTTTAAAGGAAATTATTTGTAAATTTCGACAAGTAGAACAATGAATGGAACAGGTAGACGGTTGAAATCTTTGTATATATTGCTTCTATATAATCTAAGAAACATATATGCAAAGCATCCAAACAGTACCATTCGCCAATTTTTTGTTCTTCAAGTTTAAGTGAACTACGAGCCCCATTGATAATACTTTAACGGAAATTATTTGTAACTTGCGAGAAGTAGAACAATGAATGGAACTGGTAGCCGGTTGAAATCAATGTATATATTGCTTCTATATAGTCTAAGAAACATATATGCAAAGCATCCAAACAGTACCATTCGCCAATTTTTTGTTCTTCAAGTTTAAGTGAACGACGAGCCCCATTGTTAATCCTTTAACGGAAATTAATTGTAACTTTCGACAAGTAGAACAATGAATGGAACAGGTAGACGGTTGAAATCTTTGTATATATTGCTTCTATAAAGTCTAAGAAACATATATGCAAATCATCCAAACAGTACAATTCGCCAATTATTTGATCTTCAAGTTTAAGTGAACAATGAGCCCAAATGGTTAATCCGTTATCGGAAATTATTTGTAACTTTCGACAAGTAGAACAGTGAATGGAACAGGTAGACGGTTGAAATCTTTGTATATATTGCTTCAATATAGTATAAGAAACATATATGCAAAGCATCCAAACAGTACAATTCGCCAATTTCTTGTTCTTCAAGTTTAAGTTAACAACGAGCCCCATTGTTAATCCTTTAAAGGAAATTATTTGTAAATTTCGACAAGTAGAACAATGAATGGAACAGGTAGACGGTTGAAATCTGTGTAAATATTGCTTCTATATAGTATAAGAAACATATATGCAAAGCATCCAAACAGTACAATTCGCCAATTTTTTGTTCTTCAAGTTTAAGTGAACAATGAGCCCCATTGTTAATCCTTTAAAGGAAATTATTTGTACCTTTCGACAAGTAGAACAATGAATGGAACTCGTAGACTGTTGAAATCTTTGTAAATATTGCTTCTATATAGTATAAGAAACATAAATGCAAAGCATCCAAACAGTACAATTCGCCAATTTTTTGTTCTTCAAGTTTAAGTGAACAATGAGCCCCATTGTTAATCCTTTAAAGGAAATTATTTGTAACTTTCGACAAGTAGAACAATGAATGGAACTGGTAGACTGTTGAAATCATTGTATATATTGCTTCTATATAGTCTAAGAAATATTTATGCAAAGCATCCAAACAGTACAATTCGCCAATTTCTTGTTCTTCAAGTTTAAGTAAACTACGATCCCCATTGTTAATCCCTTAACGGAAATTATTTGTAACTTTCGACAAGTAGAACAATGAATGGAACAGGTAGACTGTTGGAATCTTTGTATATATTGCTTCTATATAATCTAAGAAACATATATGCAAAGCATCTAAACAGTAACAATCGCCAATTTTTTGATCTTCAAGTTTAAGTGAACAGCGAGCCCCATTGATAATCATGAAATGGAAATTATTTGTAACTTTCTACAAGTAGAACATTGAATAGTACAGGTAGACGGGTGAAATCTTTCTACATATTGCTTCTAAATAGTCTAAGAAACATCTATGCAAAGCATCCAAACAGTACAATTCGCCAATTTTTTGTTCTTCAAGTTTAAGTGAACTACGAGCCCCATTGTTAATCATTTATCGGAAATTATTTGTAACTTTCGACAAGTAGAACAATGAATCGAACAGGTAGACGGTTGAAATCCTTGTATATATTGCTTCCATATAGTCTAAGAAACATGTACGCAAAGCATCCAAACAGTACCATTCGCCAATTTTTTGTCCTTCAAGTTTAAGTGAACAATGAGCCCCATTGTTAATCCTTTATCGGAAATTATGTGTAAATTTCGACAAGTAGAACAATGATTGGAACACGTAGACGGTTGAAATCTTTGTATATATTGCTTCCATATAGTCTAAGAAACATGTACGCAAAGCATCCAAACAGTACCATTCGCCAATTTTTTGGTCTTCAAGTTTAAGTGAACAATGAGCCCCATTGTTAATCCTTTAAAGGAAATTATTTGTAACTTTCGACAAGTAGAACAATGAATGGAACAGGTAGACGGTTGAAATCTTTGTATATATTGCTTCTATATTGTCTAAGAAACATATATGCAAAGCATCCAAACAGTAAAATTCGCCAATTTCTTGTTCTTCAAGTTTAAGTAAACTACGATCCCCATTGTTAATGCCTTAACGGAAATTATTTGTAACTTTCGGCAAGTAGAACAATGAATGGAACAGGTAGACGGTTGAAATCTTTGTATATATTGCTTCTATATAGTCTAAGAAACATATATGCAAATCATCCAAACAGTACAATTCGCCAATTATTTGATCTTCAAGTTTAAGTGAACTACGAGCCCCATTGTTAAGCCTTTAAAGGAAATTATTTGTAAATTTCGGCAAGTAGAACAATGAATGGAATAGGTAGACGGTTGAAATCATTGTATATATTGCTTCTAAATAGTCTAAGAAACATATATGCAAAGCATCCAAACAGTACCATTCGCCAATTTTTTGTTCTTCAAGTTTAAGTAAACTACGATCCCCATTGTTAATCCCTTAACGGAAATTATTTGTAACTTTCGACAAGTAGAACAATGAATGGAACAGGTAGACGGTGAAATCTTTCTATATATTGCTTCTAAATAGTCTAAGAAACACATATGCAAAGCATCCAAACAGCACAATTCGCCAATTTTTTGTTCTACAAGTTTAAGTGAACTACGAGCCCCATTGTTAATCCTTTAAAGGAAATTATTTGTAAATTTCGACAAGTAGAACAATGAATGGATCAGGTAGACGGTTGAAATCATTGTATATATTGCTTCTATATAACCTACGAAACATATATGCAAAGCATCCAAACAGTACAATTCGCCAATTTATTGTTCTTCAAGTTTAAGTGAACAACGAGCCCCATTGTTAATCCTTTAAAGGAAATTATTTGTAACTTTCGACAAGTAGAACAATGAATGGAACAGGTAGACGGTTGAAATCCTTGTATATATTGCGTCTATATAGTCTAAGAAACATATATGCAAAGCATCCAAACAGTACAATTCGCCAATTTTCTGTTCTTCAAGTTTTAGTAAACTACGATCCCCATTGTTAATCCCTTATCGGAAATTATTTGTAACTTTCGACAAGTAGAACAATGAATGGATCTGGTAGACGGTTGAAATCTTTTTATATATTGCTTCTATATAGTCTAATAAACATATATGCAAAGCATCCAAACAGTACCAGTCGCCAATTTTTTGTTCTTCAAGTTTAAGTGAACAACGAGGCACATTGATAATCATGAAACGGAAATTATTTGTAACTTTCGACAAGATGAACAATGAATAGAACAGGTAGACGGTTGAAATCTTTGTATATGTTGCTTCTATATAGTCTAAGAAACCTATATGCGAAGCATCTAAACAGTAACATTCGCCAATTTTTTGATCTTCAAGTTTAAGTGAACAGCGAGCCCCATTGATAATCATGAAATGGAAATTATTTGTAACTTTCGACAAGTAGAAAAGTGAATGGAACAGGTAGACGGTTGAAATCTTTGTATATATTGCTTCTATATAGTCTACGAAACATATATGCAAAGCATCCAAACAGTACAATTCGCCAATTTTTTGTTCTTCAAGTTTAAGTGAACAGCGAGCCCCATTGTTAATCCTTTAACGGAAATTAATTGTAACTTTCTACAAGTAGAACAATGATTGGAACACGTAGACGGTTGAAATCTTTGTATATATTGCTTCCATATAGTCTAAGAAACATATATGCAAAGCATCCAAACAGTACCATTCGCCAATTTTTTGTTCTTCAAGTTTAAGTGAACAATGAGCCCCAATGGTTAATCCTTTATCGGAAATTATTTGTAACTTTCGACAAGTAGAACAATGAATGGAACAGGTAGACGGTTGAAATCTTTGTATATATTGCTTCTATATAGTCTAAGAAACATTTATGCAAAGCATCCAAACAGTGCAATTCGCCAATTTATTGTTCTTCAAGTTTAAGTTAACAACGAGCCCCATTGTTAATCCTTTAAAGGAAATTATGTGTAAATTTCGACAAGTAGAACAATGATTGGAACACGTAGACGGTTGAAATCTTTGTATATATTGCTTCCATATAGTCTAAGAAACATGTACGCAAAGCATCCAAACAGTACCATTCGCCAATTTTTTGGTCTTCAAGTTTAAGTGAACAATGAGCCCCAATGGTTAATCCTTTATCGGAAATTATTTGTAATTTTGGACAAGTAGAACAATGAATGGAACAGGTAGACGGTTGAAATCTTTGTATATATTGCTTCTATATAATCTAAGAAACATATATGCAAAGCATCCAAACAGTACCATTCGCCACTTTTTTGTTCTTCAAGTTTAAGTGAACTACGAGCCCCAATGGTTAATGCTTTATCGGAAATTATTTGTAAATTTCGACAAGTAGAACAATGAATGGAACAGGTAGACTGTTGAAATCATTGTATATATTACTTCTATATAGTATAAGAAACATATATGCAAAGCATCCAAACAGTACAATGCGCCAAATTTTTGTTCTTCAAGTTTAAGTGAACAAAGAGCCCCATTGTTAATCCTTTAAAGGAAATTATTTGTAACTTTCGACAAGTAGAACAATGAATGGAACAGGTAGACTGTTGAAATCATTGTATTTATTGCTTCTATATAGTCTAAGAAACATTTATGCAAAGCATCCAAAAAGTACAATTCGCCAATTTTTTGTTCTTCAAGTTTAAGTAAACTACGATCCCCATTGTTAATCCCTTAACGGAAATTATTTGTAACTTTCGGCAAGTAGAACAATGAATGGAACAGGTAGACGGTTGAAATCTTTGTATATATTGCTTCTATATAGTCTAAGAAACATATATGCAAATCATCCAAACAGTACAATTCGCCAATTATTTGATCTTCAAGTTTAAGTGAACTACGAGCCCCATTGTTAAGCCTTTAAAGGAAATTATTTGTAAATTTCGGCAAGTAGAACAATGAATGGAATAGGTAGACGGTTGAAATCATTGTATATATTGCTTCTAAATAGTCTAAGAAACATATATGCAAAGCATCCAAACAGTACCATTCGCCAATTTTTTGTTCTTCCAGTTTAAGTAAACTACGATCCCCATTGTTAATCCCTTAACGGAAATTATTTGTAACTTTCGACAAGTAGAACAATGAATGGAACAGGTAGACAGGTGAAATCTTTCTATATATTGCTTCTAAATAGTCTAAGAAACACATATGCAAAGCATCCAAACAGCACAATTCGCCAATTTTTTGTTCTACAAGTTTAAGTGAACTACGAGCCCCATTGTTAATCCTTTAAAGGAAATTATTTGTAAATTTCGACAAGTAGAACAATGAATGGATCAGTTAGACGGTTGAAATCATTGTATATATTGCTTCTATATAACCTACGAAACATATATGCAAAGCATCCAAACAGTACAATTCGCCAATTTATTGTTCTTCAAGTTTAAGTGAACAACGAGCCCCATTGTTAATCCTTTAAAGGAAATTATTTGTAACTTTCGACAAGTAGAACAATGAATGGAACAGGTAGACGGTTGAAATCCTTGTATATATTGCGTCTATATAGTCTAAGAAACATATATGCAAAGCATCCAAACAGTACAATTCGCCAATTTTCTGTTCTTCAAGTTTTAGTAAACTACGATCCCCATTGTTAATCCCTTATCGGAAATTATTTGTAACTTTCGACAAGTAGAACAATGAATGGACCTGGTAGACGGTTGAAATCTTTTTATATATTGCTTCTATATAGTCTAATAAACATATATGCAAAGCATCCAAACAGTACCAGTCGCCAATTTTTTGTTCTTCAAGTTTAAGTGAACAACGAGGCACATTGATAATCATGAAACGGAAATTATTTGTAACTTTCGACAAGATGAACAATGAATAGAACAGGTAGACGGTTGAAATCTTTGTATATGTTGCTTCTATATAGTCTAAGAAACCTATATGCGAAGCATCTAAACAGTAACATTCGCCAATTTTTTGATCTTCAAGTTTAAGTGAACAGCGAGCCCCATTGATAATCATGAAATGGAAATTATTTGTAACTTTCGACAAGTAGAACAGTGAATGGAACAGGTAGACGGTTGAAATCTTTGTATATATTGCTTCTATATAGTATACGAAACATATATGCAAAGCATCCAAACAGTACAATTCGCCAATTTTTTGTTCTTCAAGTTTAAGTGAAGAATGAGCCCCAATGGTTAATCCGTTATCGGAAATTATTTGTAACTTTCGACAAGTAGAACAATGAATGGAACAGGTAGACGGTTGAAACCTTTGTATATATTGCTTCTATATAGTACAAGAAACATATATGCAAAGCATCCAAACAGTACCATTCGCCAATTTTTTGTTCTTCATGTTTAAGTGAACTACGAGCCCCATTGTTAATCCTTTAAAGGAAATTATTTGTAAATTTCGGCAAGTAGAACAATGAATGGAATAGGTAGACGGTTGAAATCATTGTATATATTGATTCTATATAGTCTAAGAAACATATATGCAAATCATCCAAATAGTACAATTCGCCAGTTTCTTGTTCTTCAAGTTTAAGTAAACTACGATCCCCATTGTTAATCCCTTAACGGAAATTATTTGTAACTTTCGACAAGTAGAACAATGAATGGAACAGGTAGACGGTTGAAATCATTGTATATATTGCTTCTATATAGTCTAAGAAACATATATGCAAAGCATCCAAACAGTACAATTCGACAATTTTTTGTTCTTCAAGTTTAGTGAACAATGAGCCCCAATGGTTAATCCTTTATCGGAAATTATTTGTAATTTTGGACAAGTAGAACAATGAATGGAACAGGTAGACGGTTGAAATCTTTGTATATATTGCTTCTATATAATCTAAGAAACATATATGCAAAGCATCCAAACAGTACCATTCGCCAATTTTTTGTTCTTCAAGTTTAAGTGAACTACGAGCCCCATTGATAATACTTTAACGGAAATTATTTGTAACTTGCGAGAAGTAGAACAATGAATGGAACTGGTAGCCGGTTGAAATCAATGTATATATTGCTTCTATATAGTCTAAGAAACATATATGCAAAGCATCCAAACAGTACCATTCGCCAATTTTTTGTTCTTCAAGTTTAAGTGAACGACGAGCCCCATTGTTAATCCTTTAACGGAAATTAATTGTAACTTTCGACAAGTAGAACAATGAATGGAACAGGTAGACGGTTGAAATCTTTGTATATATTGCTTCTATAAAGTCTAAGAAACATATATGCAAATCATCCAAACAGTACAATTCGCCAATTATTTGATCTTCAAGTTTAAGTGAACAATGAGCCCAAATGGTTAATCCGTTATCGGAAATTATTTGTAACTTTCGACAAGTAGAACAGTGAATGGAACAGGTAGACGGTTGAAATCTTTGTATATATTGCTTCAATATAGTATAAGAAACATATATGCAAAGCATCCAAACAGTACAATTCGCCAATTTCTTGTTCTTCAAGTTTAAGTTAACAACTAGCCCCATTGTTAATCCTTTAAAGGAAATTATTTGTAAATTTCGACAAGTAGAACAATGAATGGAACAGGTAGACGGTTGAAATCTGTGTAAATATTGCTTCTATATAGTATAAGAAACATATATGCAAAGCATCCAAAAAGTACAATTCGCCAATTTTTTGTTCTTCAAGTTTAAGTGAACAATGAGCCCCATTGTTAATCCTTTAAAGGAAATTATTTGTAACTTTCGACAAGTAGAACAATGAATGGAACTCGTAGACTGTTGAAATCTTTGTAAATATTGCTTCTATATAGTATAAGAAACATAAATGCAAAGCATCCAAACAGTACAATTCGCCAATTTCTTGTTCTTCAAGTTTAAGTAAACTACGATCCCCATTGTTAATCCCTTAACGGAAATTATTTGTAACTTTCGACAAGTAGAACAATGAATGGAACAGGTAGACTGTTGGAATCTTTGTATATATTGCTTCTATATAATCTAAGAAACATATATGCAAAGCATCTAAACAGTAACAATCGCCAATTTTTTGATCTTCAAGTTTAAGTGAACAGCGAGCCCCATTGATAATCATGAAATGGAAATTATTTGTAACTTTCTACAAGTAGAACAATGAATAGTACAGGTAGACGGGTGAAATCTTTCTACATATTGCTTCTAAATAGTCTAAGAAACATCTATGCAAAGCATCCAAACAGTACAATTCGCCAATTTTTTGTTCTTCAAGTTTAAGTGAACTACGAGCCCCATTGTTAATCATTTATCGGAAATTATTTGTAACTTTCGACAAGTAGAACAATGAATGGAACAGGTAGACGGTTGAAATCCTTGTATATATTGCTTCCATATAGTCTAAGAAACATGTACGCAAAGCATCCAAACAGTACCATTCGCCAATTTTTTGTCCTTCAAGTTTAAGTGAACAATGAGCCCCATTGTTAATCCTTTATCGGAAATTATGTGTAAATTTCGACAAGTAGAACAATGATTGGAACACGTAGACGGTTGAAATCTTTGTATATATTGCTTCCATATAGTCTAAGAAACATGTACGCAAAGCATCCAAACAGTACCATTCGCCAATTTTTTGGTCTTCAAGTTTAAGTGAACAATGAGCCCCATTGTTAATCCTTTAAAGGAAATTATTTGTAACTTTCGACAAGTAGAACAATGAATGGAACAGGTAGACGGTTGAAATCTTTGTATATATTGCTTCTATATAATCTAAGAAACATATATGCAAAGCATCCAAACAGTACCATTCGCCAATTTTTTGTTCTTCAAGTTTAAGTGAACTACGAGCCCCATTGATAATACTTTAACGGAAATTATTTGTAACTTGCGAGAAGTAGAACAATGAATGGAACTGGTAGCCGGTTGAAATCAATGTATATATTGCTTCTATATAGTCTAAGAAACATATATGCAAAGCATCCAAACAGTACCATTCGCCAATTTTTTGTTCTTCAAGTTTAAGTGAACGACGAGCCCCATTGTTAATCCTTTAACGGAAATTAATTGTAACTTTCGACAAGTAGAACAATGAATGGAACAGGTAGACGGTTGAAATCTTTGTATATATTGCTTCTATAAAGTCTAAGAAACATATATGCAAATCATCCAAACAGTACAATTCGCCAATTATTTGATCTTCAAGTTTAAGTGAACAATGAGCCCAAATGGTTAATCCGTTATCGGAAATTATTTGTAACTTTCGACAAGTAGAACAGTGAATGGAACAGGTAGACGGTTGAAATCTTTGTATATATTGCTTCAATATAGTATAAGAAACATATATGCAAAGCATCCAAACAGTACAATTCGCCAATTTCTTGTTCTTCAAGTTTAAGTTAACAACGAGCCCCATTGTTAATCCTTTAAAGGAAATTATTTGTAAATTTCGACAAGTAGAACAATGAATGGAACAGGTAGACGGTTGAAATCTGTGTAAATATTGCTTCTATATAGTATAAGAAACATATATGCAAAGCATCCAAACAGTACAATTCGCCAATTTTTTGTTCTTCAAGTTTAAGTGAACAATGAGCCCCATTGTTAATCCTTTAAAGGAAATTATTTGTACCTTTCGACAAGTAGAACAATGAATGGAACTCGTAGACTGTTGAAATCTTTGTAAATATTGCTTCTATATAGTATAAGAAACATAAATGCAAAGCATCCAAACAGTACAATTCGCCAATTTTTTGTTCTTCAAGTTTAAGTGAACAATGAGCCCCATTGTTAATCCTTTAAAGGAAATTATTTGTAACTTTCGACAAGTAGAACAATGAATGGAACTGGTAGACTGTTGAAATCATTGTATATATTGCTTCTATATAGTCTAAGAAATATTTATGCAAAGCATCCAAACAGTACAATTCGCCAATTTCTTGTTCTTCAAGTTTAAGTAAACTACGATCCCCATTGTTAATCCCTTAACGGAAATTATTTGTAACTTTCGACAAGTAGAACAATGAATGGAACAGGTAGACTGTTGGAATCTTTGTATATATTGCTTCTATATAATCTAAGAAACATATATGCAAAGCATCTAAACAGTAACAATCGCCAATTTTTTGATCTTCAAGTTTAAGTGAACAGCGAGCCCCATTGATAATCATGAAATGGAAATTATTTGTAACTTTCTACAAGTAGAACAATGAATAGTACAGGTAGACGGGTGAAATCTTTCTACATATTGCTTCTAAATAGTCTAAGAAACATCTATGCAAAGCATCCAAACAGTACAATTCGCCAATTTTTTGTTCTTCAAGTTTAAGTGAACTACGAGCCCCATTGTTAATCATTTATCGGAAATTATTTGTAACTTTCGACAAGTAGAACAATGAATGGAACAGGTAGACGGTTGAAATCCTTGTATATATTGCTTCCATATAGTCTAAGAAACATGTACGCAAAGCATCCAAACAGTACCATTCGCCAATTTTTTGTCCTTCAAGTTTAAGTGAACAATGAGCCCCATTGTTAATCCTTTATCGGAAATTATGTGTAAATTTCGACAAGTAGAACAATGATTGGAACACGTAGACGGTTGAAATCTTTGTATATATTGCTTCCATATAGTCTAAGAAACATGTACGCAAAGCATCCAAACAGTACCATTCGCCAATTTTTTGGTCTTCAAGTTTAAGTGAACAATGAGCCCCATTGTTAATCCTTTAAAGGAAATTATTTGTAACTTTCGACAAGTAGAACAATGAATGGAACAGGTAGACGGTTGAAATCTTTGTATATATTGCTTCTATATAGTCTAAGAAACATATATGCAAAGCATCCAAACAGTAAAATTCGCCAATTTCTTGTTCTTCAAGTTTAAGTAAACTACGATCCCCATTGTTAATGCCTTAACGGAAATTATTTGTAACTTTCGGCAAGTAGAACAATGAATGGAACAGGTAGACGGTTGAAATCTTTGTATATATTGCTTCTATATAGTCTAAGAAACATATATGCAAATCATCCAAACAGTACAATTCGCCAATTATTTGATCTTCAAGTTTAAGTGAACTACGAGCCCCATTGTTAAGCCTTTAAAGGAAATTATTTGTAAATTTCGGCAAGTAGAACAATGAATGGAATAGGTAGACGGTTGAAATCATTGTATATATTGCTTCTAAATAGTCTAAGAAACATATATGCAAAGCATCCAAACAGTACCATTCGCCAATTTTTTGTTCTTCAAGTTTAAGTAAACTACGATCCCCATTGTTAATCCCTTAACGGAAATTATTTGTAACTTTCGACAAGTAGAACAATGAATGGAACAGGTAGACGGTGAAATCTTTCTATATATTGCTTCTAAATAGTCTAAGAAACACATATGCAAAGCATCCAAACAGCACAATTCGCCAATTTTTTGTTCTACAAGTTTAAGTGAACTACGAGCCCCATTGTTAATCCTTTAAAGGAAATTATTTGTAAATTTCGACAAGTAGAACAATGAATGGATCAGGTAGACGGTTGAAATCATTGTATATATTGCTTCTATATAACCTACGAAACATATATGCAAAGCATCCAAACAGTACAATTCGCCAATTTATTGTTCTTCAAGTTTAAGTGAACAACGAGCCCCATTGTTAATCCTTTAAAGGAAATTATTTGTAACTTTCGACAAGTAGAACAATGAATGGAACAGGTAGACGGTTGAAATCCTTGTATATATTGCGTCTATATAGTCTAAGAAACATATATGCAAAGCATCCAAACAGTACAATTCGCCAATTTTCTGTTCTTCAAGTTTTAGTAAACTACGATCCCCATTGTTAATCCCTTATCGGAAATTATTTGTAACTTTCGACAAGTAGAACAATGAATGGATCTGGTAGACGGTTGAAATCTTTTTATATATTGCTTCTATATAGTCTAATAAACATATATGCAAAGCATCCAAACAGTACCAGTCGCCAATTTTTTGTTCTTCAAGTTTAAGTGAACAACGAGGCACATTGATAATCATGAAACGGAAATTATTTGTAACTTTCGACAAGATGAACAATGAATAGAACAGGTAGACGGTTGAAATCTTTGTATATGTTGCTTCTATATAGTCTAAGAAACCTATATGCGAAGCATCTAAACAGTAACATTCGCCAATTTTTTGATCTTCAAGTTTAAGTGAACAGCGAGCCCCATTGATAATCATGAAATGGAAATTATTTGTAACTTTCGACAAGTAGAAAAGTGAATGGAACAGGTAGACGGTTGAAATCTTTGTATATATTGCTTCTATATAGTCTACGAAACATATATGCAAAGCATCCAAACAGTACAATTCGCCAATTTTTTGTTCTTCAAGTTTAAGTGAACAGCGAGCCCCATTGTTAATCCTTTAACGGAAATTAATTGTAACTTTCTACAAGTAGAACAATGATTGGAACACGTAGACGGTTGAAATCTTTGTATATATTGCTTCCATATAGTCTAAGAAACATATATGCAAAGCATCCAAACAGTACCATTCGCCAATTTTTTGTTCTTCAAGTTTAAGTGAACAATGAGCCCCAATGGTTAATCCTTTATCGGAAATTATTTGTAACTTTCGACAAGTAGAACAATGAATGGAACAGGTAGACGGTTGAAATCTTTGTATATATTGCTTCTATATAGTCTAAGAAACATTTATGCAAAGCATCCAAACAGTGCAATTCGCCAATTTATTGTTCTTCAAGTTTAAGTTAACAACGAGCCCCATTGTTAATCCTTTAAAGGAAATTATGTGTAAATTTCGACAAGTAGAACAATGATTGGAACACGTAGACGGTTGAAATCTTTGTATATATTGCTTCCATATAGTCTAAGAAACATGTACGCAAAGCATCCAAACAGTACCATTCGCCAATTTTTTGGTCTTCAAGTTTAAGTGAACAATGAGCCCCAATGGTTAATCCTTTATCGGAAATTATTTGTAATTTTGGACAAGTAGAACAATGAATGGAACAGGTAGACGGTTGAAATCTTTGTATATATTGCTTCTATATAATCTAAGAAACATATATGCAAAGCATCCAAACAGTACCATTCGCCACTTTTTTGTTCTTCAAGTTTAAGTGAACTACGAGCCCCAATGGTTAATGCTTTATCGGAAATTATTTGTAAATTTCGACAAGTAGAACAATGAATGGAACAGGTAGACTGTTGAAATCATTGTATATATTACTTCTATATAGTATAAGAAACATATATGCAAAGCATCCAAACAGTACAATGCGCCAAATTTTTGTTCTTCAAGTTTAAGTGAACAATGAGTCCCATTGTTAATCCTTTAAAGGAAATTATTTGTAACTTTCGACAAGTAGAACAATGAATGGAACAGGTAGACTGTTGAAATCATTGTATTTATTGCTTCTATATAGTCTAAGAAACATTTATGCAAAGCATCCAAAAAGTACAATTCGCCAATTTTTTGTTCTTCAAGTTTAAGTAAACTACGATCCCCATTGTTAATCCCTTAACGGAAATTATTTGTAACTTTCGACAAGTAGAACAGTGAATGGAACAGGTAGACGGTTGGAATCTTTGTATATATTGCTTCTATATAGTATAAGAAACATATATGCAAAGCATCCAAACAGTACCATTCGCCAATTTTTTGTTCTTCAAGTTTAAGTGAACTACGAGCCCCATTGTTAATCCTTTAAAGGAAATTATTTGTAACTTTCGACAAGTAGAACAATGAATGGAATAGGTAGACGGTTGAAATCATTGTATATATTGATTCTATATAGTCTAAGAAACATATATGCAAATCATCCAAATAGTACAATTCGCCAGTTTCTTGTTCTTCAAGTTTAAGTAAACTACGATCCCCATTGTTAATCCCTTAACGGAAATTATTTGTAACTTTCGACAAGTAGAACAATGAATGGAACAGGTAGACGGTTGAAATCATTGTATATATTGCTTCTATATAGTCTAAGAAACATATATGCAAAGCATCCAAACAGTACAATTCGACAATTTTTTGTTCTTCAAGTTTAGTGAACAATGAGCCCCAATGGTTAATCCTTTATCGGAAATTATGTGTAAATTTCGACAAGTAGAACAATGATTGGAGCACGTGGACGGTTGAAATCTTTGTATATATTGCTTCCATATAGTCTAAGAAACATGTACGCAAAGCATCCAAACAGTACCATGCGCCAATTTTTTGTTCTTCAAGTTTAAGTGAACAATGAGCCCCAATGGTTAATCCTTTATCGGAAATTATTTGTAATTTTGGACAAGTAGAACAATGAATGGAACAGGTAGACGGTTGAAATCTTTGTATATATTGCTTCTATATAATCTAAGAAACATATATGCAAAGCATCCAAACAGTACCATTCGCCAATTTTTTGTTCTTCAAGTTTAAGTGAACTACGAGCCCCATTGTTAATACTTTAACGGAAATTATTTGTAACTTGCGAGAAGTAGAACAATGAATGGAACTGGTAGCCGGTTGAAATCAATGTATATATTGCTTCTATATAGTCTAAGAAACATATATGCAAAGCATCCAAACAGTACCATTCGCCAATTTTTTGTTCTTCAAGTTTAAGTGAACGACGAGCCCCATTGTTAATCCTTTAACGGAAATTAATTGTAACTTTCGACAAGTAGAACAATGAATGGAACAGGTAGACGGTTGAAATCTCTGTATATATTGCTTCTATAAAGTCTAAGAAACATATATGCAAATCATCCAAACAGTACAATTCGCCAATTATTTGATCTTCAAGTTTAAGTGAACAATGAGCCCAAATGGTTAATCCGTTATCGGAAATTATTTGTAACTTTCGACAAGTAGAACAGTGAATGGAACAGGTAGACGGTTGAAATCTTTGTATATATTGCTTCAATATAGTATAAGAAACATATATGCAAAGCATCCAAACAGTACAATTCGCCAATTTCTTGTTCTTCAAGTTTAAGTTAACAACGAGCCCCATTGTTAATCCTTTAAAGGAAATTATTTGTAAATTTCGACAAGTAGAACAATGAATGGAACAGGTAGACGGTTGAAATCTGTGTAAATATTGCTTCTATATAGTATAAGAAACATATATGCAAAGCATCCAAACAGTACAATTCGCCAATTTTTTGTTCTTCAAGTTTAAGTGAACAATGAGCCCCATTGTTAATCCTTTAAAGGAAATTATTTGTAACTTTCGACAAGTAGAACAATGAATGGAACTCGTAGACTGTTGAAATCTTTGTAAATATTGCTTCTATATAGTATAAGAAACATATATGCAAAGCATCCAAACAGTACAATTCGCCAATTTTTTGTTCTTCAAGTTTAAGTGAACAATGAGCCCCATTGTTAATCCTTTAAAGGAAATTATTTGTAACTTTCGACAAGTAGAACAATGAATGGAACTGGTAGACTGTTGAAATCATTGTATATATTGCTTCTATATAGTCTAAGAAATATTTATGCAAAGCATCCAAACAGTACAATTCGCCAATTTCTTGTTCTTCAAGTTTAAGTAAACTACGATCCCCATTGTTAATCCCTTAACGGAAATTATTTGTAACTTTCGACAAGTAGAACAATGAATGGAACAGGTAGACGGTTGAAATCCTTGTATATATTGCTTCCATATAGTCTAAGAAACATGTACGCAAAGCATCCAAACAGTACCATTCGCCAATTTTTTGTCCTTCAAGTTTAAGTGAACAATGAGCCCCATTGTTAATCCTTTATCGGAAATTATGTGTAAATTTCGACAAGTAGAACAATGATTGGAACACGTAGACGGTTGAAATCTTTGTATATATTGCTTCCATATAGTCTAAGAAACATGTACGCAAAGCATCCAAACAGTACCATTCGCCAATTTTTTGGTCTTCAAGTTTAAGTGAACAATGAGCCCCATTGTTAATCCTTTAAAGGAAATTATTTGTAACTTTCGACAAGTAGAACAATGAATGGAACAGGTAGACGGTTGAAATCTTTGTATATATTGCTTCTATATAGTCTAAGAAACATATATGCAAAGCATCCAAACAGTAAAATTCGCCAATTTCTTGTTCTTCAAGTTTAAGTAAACTACGATCCCCATTGTTAATGCCTTAACGGAAATTATTTGTAACTTTCGGCAAGTAGAACAATGAATGGAACAGGTAGACGGTTGAAATCTTTGTATATATTGCTTCTATATAGTCTAAGAAACATATATGCAAATCATCCAAACAGTACAATTCGCCAATTATTTGATCTTCAAGTTTAAGTGAACTACGAGCCCCATTGTTAAGCCTTTAAAGGAAATTATTTGTAAATTTCGGCAAGTAGAACAATGAATGGAATAGGTAGACGGTTGAAATCATTGTATATATTGCTTCTATATAGTCTACGAAACATATATGCAAAGCATCCAAACAGTACAATTCGCCAATTTTTTGTTCTTCAAGTTTAAGTGAACAGCGAGCCCCATTGATAATCATGGAATAGAAATTATTTGTAACTTTCTATAAGTAGAACAATGAATAGTACAGGTAGACGGGTGAAATCTTTCTATATATTGCTTCTAAATAGTCTAAGAACACATCTATGCAAAGCATCCAAACAGTACAATTCGCCAATTTTTTGTTCTTCAAGTTTAAGTGAACAATGAGCCCCATTGTTAATCCTTTAAAGGAAATTATTTGTAACTTTCGACAAGTAGAACAATGAATGGAACTCGTAGACTGTTGAAATCTTTGTAAATATTGCTTCTATATAGTATAAGAAACATATATGCAAAGCATCCAAACAGTACAATTCGCCAATTTTTTGTTCTTCAAGTTTAAGTGAACAATGAGCCCCATTGTTAATCCTTTAAAGGAAATTATTTGTAACTTTCGACAAGTAGAACAATGAATGGAACAGGTAGACTGTTGGAATCTTTGTATATATTGCTTCTATATAATCTAAGAAACATATATGCAAAGCATCTAAACAGTAACAATCGCCAATTTTTTGATCTTCAAGTTTAAGTGAACAGCGAGCCCCATTGATAATCATGAAATGGAAATTATTTGTAACTTTCTACAAGTAGAACAATGAATAGTACAGGTAGACGGGTGAAATCTTTCTACATATTGCTTCTAAATAGTCTAAGAAACATCTATGCAAAGCATCCAAACAGTACAATTCGCCTATTTTTTGTTCTTCAAGTTTAAGTGAACTACGAGCCCCATTGTTAATCCTTTATCGGAAATTATTTGTAACTTTCGACAAGTAGAACAATGAATGGAACAGGTAGACGGTTGAAATCCTTGTATATATTGCTTCCATATAGTCTAAGAAACATGTACGCAAAGCATCCAAACAGTACCATTCGCCAATTTTTTGTCCTTCAAGTTTAAGTGAACAATGAGCCCCATTGTTAATCCTTTATCGGAAATTATGTGTAAATTTCGACAAGTAGAACAATGATTGGAGCACGTGGACGGTTGAAATCTTTGTATATATTGCTTCCATATAGTCTAAGAAACATGTACGCAAAGCATCCAAACAGTACCATGCGCCAATTTTTTGTTCTTCAAGTTTAAGTGAACAATGAGCCCCAATGGTTAATCCTTTATCGGAAATTATTTGTAATTTTCGACAAGTAGAGCAATGAATGGAACTGGTAGACGGTTGAAATCTTTGTATATATTGCTTCTATATAATCTAAGAAACATATATGCAAAGCATCTAAACAGTAACAATCGCCAATTTTATGATCTTCAAGTTTAAGTAAACAACGAGCCCCATTGATAATCATGGAATAGAAATTATTTGTAACTTTCTACAAGTAGAACAATGAATAGTACAGGTAGACGGGTGAAATCTTTCTATATATTGCTTCTAAATAGTCTAAGAACACATCTATGCAAAGCATCCAAACAGTACAATTCGCCAATTTTTTGTTCTTCAAGTTTAAGTGAACTACGAGCCCCATTGTTAATCCTTTAAAGGAAATTATTTGTAAATTTCGACAAGTAGAACAATGAATGGATCATGTAGACGGTTGAAATCATTGTATATATTGCTTCTATATAGTCTACGAAACATATATGCAAAGCATCCAAACAGTACAATTCGCCAATTTTTTGTTCTTCAAGTTTAAGTGAACAGCGAGCCCCATTGATAATCATGGAATAGAAATTATTTGTAACTTTCTATAAGTAGAACAATGAATAGTACAGGTAGACGGGTGAAATCTTTCTATATATTGCTTCTAAATAGTCTAAGAACACATCTATGCAAAGCATCCAAACAGTACAATTCGCCAATTTTTTGTTCTTCAAGTTTAAGTGAACAATGAGCCCCATTGTTAATCCTTTAAAGGAAATTATTTGTAACTTTCGACAAGTAGAACAATGAATGGAACTCGTAGACTGTTGAAATCTTTGTAAATATTGCTTCTATATATTATAAGAAACATATATGCAAAGCATCCAAACAGTACAATTCGCCAATTTTTTGTTCTTCAAGTTTAAGTGAACAATGAGCCCCATTGTTAATCCTTTAAAGGAAATTATTTGTAACTTTCGACAAGTAGAACAATGAATGGAACTGGTAGACTGTTGAAATCATTGTATATATTGCTTCTATATAGTCTAAGAAATATTTATGCAAAGCATCCAAACAGTACAATTCGCCAATTTCTTGTTCTTCAAGTTTAAGTAAACTACGATCCCCATTGTTAATCCCTTAACGGAAATTATTTGTAACTTTCGACAAGTAGAACAATGAATGGAACAGGTAGACTGTTGGAATCTTTGTATATATTGCTTCTATATAGTCTAAGAAACATATATGCAAATCATCCAAACAGTACAATTCGCCAATTATTTGATCTTCAAGTTTAAGTGAACTACGAGCCCCATTGTTAAGCCTTTAAAGGAAATTATTTGTAAATTTCGGCAAGTAGAACAATGAATGGAATAGGTAGACGGTTGAAATCATTGTATATATTGCTTCTAAATAGTCTAAGAAACATATATGCAAAGCATCCAAACAGTACCATTCGCCAATTTTTTGTTCTTCAAGTTTAAGTAAACTACGATCCCCATTGTTAATCCCTTAACGGAAATTATTTGTAACTTTCGACAAGTAGAACAATGAATGGAACAGGTAGACGGTGAAATCTTTCTATATATTGCTTCTAAATAGTCTAAGAAACACATATGCAAAGCATCCAAACAGCACAATTCGCCAATTTTTTGTTCTACAAGTTTAAGTGAACTACGAGCCCCATTGTTAATCCTTTAAAGGAAATTATTTGTAAATTTCGACAAGTAGAACAATGAATGGATCAGGTAGACGGTTGAAATCATTGTATATATTGCTTCTATATAACCTACGAAACATATATGCAAAGCATCCAAACAGTACAATTCGCCAATTTATTGTTCTTCAAGTTTAAGTGAACAACGAGCCCCATTGTTAATCCTTTAAAGGAAATTATTTGTAACTTTCGACAAGTAGAACAATGAATGGAACAGGTAGACGGTTGAAATCCTTGTATATATTGCGTCTATATAGTCTAAGAAACATATATGCAAAGCATCCAAACAGTACAATTCGCCAATTTTCTGTTCTTCAAGTTTTAGTAAACTACGATCCCCATTGTTAATCCCTTATCGGAAATTATTTGTAACTTTCGACAAGTAGAACAATGAATGGATCTGGTAGACGGTTGAAATCTTTTTATATATTGCTTCTATATAGTCTAATAAACATATATGCAAAGCATCCAAACAGTACCAGTCGCCAATTTTTTGTTCTTCAAGTTTAAGTGAACAACGAGGCACATTGATAATCATGAAACGGAAATTATTTGTAACTTTCGACAAGATGAACAATGAATAGAACAGGTAGACGGTTGAAATCTTTGTATATGTTGCTTCTATATAGTCTAAGAAACCTATATGCGAAGCATCTAAACAGTAACATTCGCCAATTTTTTGATCTTCAAGTTTAAGTGAACAGCGAGCCCCATTGATAATCATGAAATGGAAATTATTTGTAACTTTCGACAAGTAGAAAAGTGAATGGAACAGGTAGACGGTTGAAATCTTTGTATATATTGCTTCTATATAGTCTACGAAACATATATGCAAAGCATCCAAACAGTACAATTCGCCAATTTTTTGTTCTTCAAGTTTAAGTGAACAGCGAGCCCCATTGTTAATCCTTTAACGGAAATTAATTGTAACTTTCTACAAGTAGAACAATGATTGGAACACGTAGACGGTTGAAATCTTTGTATATATTGCTTCCATATAGTCTAAGAAACATATATGCAAAGCATCCAAACAGTACCATTCGCCAATTTTTTGTTCTTCAAGTTTAAGTGAACAATGAGCCCCAATGGTTAATCCTTTATCGGAAATTATTTGTAACTTTCGACAAGTAGAACAATGAATGGAACAGGTAGACGGTTGAAATCTTTGTATATATTGCTTCTATATAGTCTAAGAAACATTTATGCAAAGCATCCAAACAGTGCAATTCGCCAATTTATTGTTCTTCAAGTTTAAGTTAACAACGAGCCCCATTGTTAATCCTTTAAAGGAAATTATGTGTAAATTTCGACAAGTAGAACAATGATTGGAACACGTAGACGGTTGAAATCTTTGTATATATTGCTTCCATATAGTCTAAGAAACATGTACGCAAAGCATCCAAACAGTACCATTCGCCAATTTTTTGGTCTTCAAGTTTAAGTGAACAATGAGCCCCAATGGTTAATCCTTTATCGGAAATTATTTGTAATTTTGGACAAGTAGAACAATGAATGGAACAGGTAGACGGTTGAAATCTTTGTATATATTGCTTCTATATAATCTAAGAAACATATATGCAAAGCATCCAAACAGTACCATTCGCCACTTTTTTGTTCTTCAAGTTTAAGTGAACTACGAGCCCCAATGGTTAATGCTTTATCGGAAATTATTTGTAAATTTCGACAAGTAGAACAATGAATGGAACAGGTAGACTGTTGAAATCATTGTATATATTACTTCTATATAGTATAAGAAACATATATGCAAAGCATCCAAACAGTACAATGCGCCAAATTTTTGTTCTTCAAGTTTAAGTGAACAATGAGTCCCATTGTTAATCCTTTAAAGGAAATTATTTGTAACTTTCGACAAGTAGAACAATGAATGGAACAGGTAGACTGTTGAAATCATTGTATTTATTGCTTCTATATAGTCTAAGAAACATTTATGCAAAGCATCCAAAAAGTACAATTCGCCAATTTTTTGTTCTTCAAGTTTAAGTAAACTACGATCCCCATTGTTAATCCCTTAACGGAAATTATTTGTAACTTTCGACAAGTAGAACAGTGAATGGAACAGGTAGACGGTTGGAATCTTTGTATATATTGCTTCTATATAGTATAAGAAACATATATGCAAAGCATCCAAACAGTACCATTCGCCAATTTTTTGTTCTTCAAGTTTAAGTGAACTACGAGCCCCATTGTTAATCCTTTAAAGGAAATTATTTGTAACTTTCGACAAGTAGAACAATGAATGGAATAGGTAGACGGTTGAAATCATTGTATATATTGATTCTATATAGTCTAAGAAACATATATGCAAATCATCCAAATAGTACAATTCGCCAGTTTCTTGTTCTTCAAGTTTAAGTAAACTACGATCCCCATTGTTAATCCCTTAACGGAAATTATTTGTAACTTTCGACAAGTAGAACAATGAATGGAACAGGTAGACGGTTGAAATCATTGTATATATTGCTTCTATATAGTCTAAGAAACATATATGCAAAGCATCCAAACAGTACAATTCGACAATTTTTTGTTCTTCAAGTTTAGTGAACAATGAGCCCCAATGGTTAATCCTTTATCGGAAATTATGTGTAAATTTCGACAAGTAGAACAATGATTGGAGCACGTGGACGGTTGAAATCTTTGTATATATTGCTTCCATATAGTCTAAGAAACATGTACGCAAAGCATCCAAACAGTACCATGCGCCAATTTTTTGTTCTTCAAGTTTAAGTGAACAATGAGCCCCAATGGTTAATCCTTTATCGGAAATTATTTGTAATTTTGGACAAGTAGAACAATGAATGGAACAGGTAGACGGTTGAAATCTTTGTATATATTGCTTCTATATAATCTAAGAAACATATATGCAAAGCATCCAAACAGTACCATTCGCCAATTTTTTGTTCTTCAAGTTTAAGTGAACTACGAGCCCCATTGTTAATACTTTAACGGAAATTATTTGTAACTTGCGAGAAGTAGAACAATGAATGGAACTGGTAGCCGGTTGAAATCAATGTATATATTGCTTCTATATAGTCTAAGAAACATATATGCAAAGCATCCAAACAGTACCATTCGCCAATTTTTTGTTCTTCAAGTTTAAGTGAACGACGAGCCCCATTGTTAATCCTTTAACGGAAATTAATTGTAACTTTCGACAAGTAGAACAATGAATGGAACAGGTAGACGGTTGAAATCTCTGTATATATTGCTTCTATAAAGTCTAAGAAACATATATGCAAATCATCCAAACAGTACAATTCGCCAATTATTTGATCTTCAAGTTTAAGTGAACAATGAGCCCAAATGGTTAATCCGTTATCGGAAATTATTTGTAACTTTCGACAAGTAGAACAGTGAATGGAACAGGTAGACGGTTGAAATCTTTGTATATATTGCTTCAATATAGTATAAGAAACATATATGCAAAGCATCCAAACAGTACAATTCGCCAATTTCTTGTTCTTCAAGTTTAAGTTAACAACGAGCCCCATTGTTAATCCTTTAAAGGAAATTATTTGTAAATTTCGACAAGTAGAACAATGAATGGAACAGGTAGACGGTTGAAATCTGTGTAAATATTGCTTCTATATAGTATAAGAAACATATATGCAAAGCATCCAAACAGTACAATTCGCCAATTTTTTGTTCTTCAAGTTTAAGTGAACAATGAGCCCCATTGTTAATCCTTTAAAGGAAATTATTTGTAACTTTCGACAAGTAGAACAATGAATGGAACTCGTAGACTGTTGAAATCTTTGTAAATATTGCTTCTATATAGTATAAGAAACATATATGCAAAGCATCCAAACAGTACAATTCGCCAATTTTTTGTTCTTCAAGTTTAAGTGAACAATGAGCCCCATTGTTAATCCTTTAAAGGAAATTATTTGTAACTTTCGACAAGTAGAACAATGAATGGAACTGGTAGACTGTTGAAATCATTGTATATATTGCTTCTATATAGTCTAAGAAATATTTATGCAAAGCATCCAAACAGTACAATTCGCCAATTTCTTGTTCTTCAAGTTTAAGTAAACTACGATCCCCATTGTTAATCCCTTAACGGAAATTATTTGTAACTTTCGACAAGTAGAACAATGAATGGAACAGGTAGACGGTTGAAATCCTTGTATATATTGCTTCCATATAGTCTAAGAAACATGTACGCAAAGCATCCAAACAGTACCATTCGCCAATTTTTTGTCCTTCAAGTTTAAGTGAACAATGAGCCCCATTGTTAATCCTTTATCGGAAATTATGTGTAAATTTCGACAAGTAGAACAATGATTGGAACACGTAGACGGTTGAAATCTTTGTATATATTGCTTCCATATAGTCTAAGAAACATGTACGCAAAGCATCCAAACAGTACCATTCGCCAATTTTTTGGTCTTCAAGTTTAAGTGAACAATGAGCCCCATTGTTAATCCTTTAAAGGAAATTATTTGTAACTTTCGACAAGTAGAACAATGAATGGAACAGGTAGACGGTTGAAATCTTTGTATATATTGCTTCTATATAGTCTAAGAAACATATATGCAAAGCATCCAAACAGTAAAATTCGCCAATTTCTTGTTCTTCAAGTTTAAGTAAACTACGATCCCCATTGTTAATGCCTTAACGGAAATTATTTGTAACTTTCGGCAAGTAGAACAATGAATGGAACAGGTAGACGGTTGAAATCTTTGTATATATTGCTTCTATATAGTCTAAGAAACATATATGCAAATCATCCAAACAGTACAATTCGCCAATTATTTGATCTTCAAGTTTAAGTGAACTACGAGCCCCATTGTTAAGCCTTTAAAGGAAATTATTTGTAAATTTCGGCAAGTAGAACAATGAATGGAATAGGTAGACGGTTGAAATCATTGTATATATTGCTTCTATATAGTCTACGAAACATATATGCAAAGCATCCAAACAGTACAATTCGCCAATTTTTTGTTCTTCAAGTTTAAGTGAACAGCGAGCCCCATTGATAATCATGGAATAGAAATTATTTGTAACTTTCTATAAGTAGAACAATGAATAGTACAGGTAGACGGGTGAAATCTTTCTATATATTGCTTCTAAATAGTCTAAGAACACATCTATGCAAAGCATCCAAACAGTACAATTCGCCAATTTTTTGTTCTTCAAGTTTAAGTGAACAATGAGCCCCATTGTTAATCCTTTAAAGGAAATTATTTGTAACTTTCGACAAGTAGAACAATGAATGGAACTCGTAGACTGTTGAAATCTTTGTAAATATTGCTTCTATATAGTATAAGAAACATATATGCAAAGCATCCAAACAGTACAATTCGCCAATTTTTTGTTCTTCAAGTTTAAGTGAACAATGAGCCCCATTGTTAATCCTTTAAAGGAAATTATTTGTAACTTTCGACAAGTAGAACAATGAATGGAACAGGTAGACTGTTGGAATCTTTGTATATATTGCTTCTATATAATCTAAGAAACATATATGCAAAGCATCTAAACAGTAACAATCGCCAATTTTTTGATCTTCAAGTTTAAGTGAACAGCGAGCCCCATTGATAATCATGAAATGGAAATTATTTGTAACTTTCTACAAGTAGAACAATGAATAGTACAGGTAGACGGGTGAAATCTTTCTACATATTGCTTCTAAATAGTCTAAGAAACATCTATGCAAAGCATCCAAACAGTACAATTCGCCTATTTTTTGTTCTTCAAGTTTAAGTGAACTACGAGCCCCATTGTTAATCCTTTATCGGAAATTATTTGTAACTTTCGACAAGTAGAACAATGAATGGAACAGGTAGACGGTTGAAATCCTTGTATATATTGCTTCCATATAGTCTAAGAAACATGTACGCAAAGCATCCAAACAGTACCATTCGCCAATTTTTTGTCCTTCAAGTTTAAGTGAACAATGAGCCCCATTGTTAATCCTTTATCGGAAATTATGTGTAAATTTCGACAAGTAGAACAATGATTGGAGCACGTGGACGGTTGAAATCTTTGTATATATTGCTTCCATATAGTCTAAGAAACATGTACGCAAAGCATCCAAACAGTACCATGCGCCAATTTTTTGTTCTTCAAGTTTAAGTGAACAATGAGCCCCAATGGTTAATCCTTTATCGGAAATTATTTGTAATTTTCGACAAGTAGAGCAATGAATGGAACTGGTAGACGGTTGAAATCTTTGTATATATTGCTTCTATATAATCTAAGAAACATATATGCAAAGCATCTAAACAGTAACAATCGCCAATTTTATGATCTTCAAGTTTAAGTAAACAACGAGCCCCATTGATAATCATGGAATAGAAATTATTTGTAACTTTCTACAAGTAGAACAATGAATAGTACAGGTAGACGGGTGAAATCTTTCTATATATTGCTTCTAAATAGTCTAAGAACACATCTATGCAAAGCATCCAAACAGTACAATTCGCCAATTTTTTGTTCTTCAAGTTTAAGTGAACTACGAGCCCCATTGTTAATCCTTTAAAGGAAATTATTTGTAAATTTCGACAAGTAGAACAATGAATGGATCATGTAGACGGTTGAAATCATTGTATATATTGCTTCTATATAGTCTACGAAACATATATGCAAAGCATCCAAACAGTACAATTCGCCAATTTTTTGTTCTTCAAGTTTAAGTGAACAGCGAGCCCCATTGATAATCATGGAATAGAAATTATTTGTAACTTTCTATAAGTAGAACAATGAATAGTACAGGTAGACGGGTGAAATCTTTCTATATATTGCTTCTAAATAGTCTAAGAACACATCTATGCAAAGCATCCAAACAGTACAATTCGCCAATTTTTTGTTCTTCAAGTTTAAGTGAACAATGAGCCCCATTGTTAATCCTTTAAAGGAAATTATTTGTAACTTTCGACAAGTAGAACAATGAATGGAACTCGTAGACTGTTGAAATCTTTGTAAATATTGCTTCTATATATTATAAGAAACATATATGCAAAGCATCCAAACAGTACAATTCGCCAATTTTTTGTTCTTCAAGTTTAAGTGAACAATGAGCCCCATTGTTAATCCTTTAAAGGAAATTATTTGTAACTTTCGACAAGTAGAACAATGAATGGAACTGGTAGACTGTTGAAATCATTGTATATATTGCTTCTATATAGTCTAAGAAATATTTATGCAAAGCATCCAAACAGTACAATTCGCCAATTTCTTGTTCTTCAAGTTTAAGTAAACTACGATCCCCATTGTTAATCCCTTAACGGAAATTATTTGTAACTTTCGACAAGTAGAACAATGAATGGAACAGGTAGACTGTTGGAATCTTTGTATATATTGCTTCTATATAATCTAAGAAACATATATGCAAAGCATCTAAACAGTAACAATCGCCAATTTTTTGATCTTCAAGTTTAAGTGAACAGCGAGCCCCATTGATAATCATGAAATGGAAATTATTTGTAACTTTCTACAAGTAGAACAATGAATAGTACAGGTAGACGGGTGAAATCTTTCTACATATTGCTTCTAAATAGTCTAAGAAACATCTATGCAAAGCATCCAAACAGTACAATTCGCCTATTTTTTGTTCTTCAAGTTTAAGTGAACTACGAGCCCCATTGTTAATCCTTTATCGGAAATTATTTGTAACTTTCGACAAGTAGAACAATGAATGGAACAGGTAGACGGTTGAAATCCTTGTATATATTGCTTCCATATAGTCTAAGAAACATGTACGCAAAGCATCCAAACAGTACCATTCGCCAATTTTTTGTCCTTCAAGTTTAAGTGAACAATGAGCCCCATTGTTAATCCTTTATCGGAAATTATGTGTAAATTTCGACAAGTAGAACAATGATTGGAGCACGTGGACGGTTGAAATCTTTGTATATATTGCTTCCATATAGTCTAAGAAACATGTACGCAAAGCATCCAAACAGTACCATGCGCCAATTTTTTGTTCTTCAAGTTTAAGTGAACAATGAGCCCCAATGGTTAATCCTTTATCGGAAATTATTTGTAATTTTCGACAAGTAGAGCAATGAATGGAACTGGTAGACGGTTGAAATCTTTGTATATATTGCTTCTATATAATCTAAGAAACATATATGCAAAGCATCTAAACAGTAACAATCGCCAATTTTATGATCTTCAAGTTTAAGTAAACAGCGAGCCCCATTGATAATCATGGAATAGAAATTATTTGTAACTTTCTACAAGTAGAACAATGAATAGTACAGGTAGACGGGTGAAATCTTTCTATATATTGCTTCTAAATAGTCTAAGAACACATCTATGCAAAGCATCCAAACAGTACAATTCGCCAATTTTTTGTTCTTCAAGTTTAAGTGAACTACGAGCCCCATTGTTAATCCTTTAAAGGAAATTATTTGTAAATTTCGACAAGTAGAACAATGAATGGATCATGTAGACGGTTGAAATCATTGTATATATTGCTTCTATATAGTCTACGAAACATATATGCAAAGCATCCAAACAGTACAATTCGCCAATTTTTTGTTCTTCAAGTTTAAGTGAACAGCGAGCCCCATTGATAATCATGGAATAGAAATTATTTGTAACTTTCTATAAGTAGAACAATGAATAGTACAGGTAGACGGGTGAAATCTTTCTATATATTGCTTCTAAATAGTCTAAGAGCACATCTATGCAAAGCATCCAAACAGTACAATTCGCCAATTTTTTGTTCTTCAAGTTTAAGTGAACTACGAGCCCCATTGTTAATCCTTTAAAGGAAATTATTTGTAAATTTCGACAAGTAGAACAATGAATGGATCATGTAGACGGTTGAAATCATTGTATATATTGCTTCTATATAGTCTACGAAACATATATGCAATGCATCCAAACAGTACAATTCGCCAATTTTTTGTTCTTCAAGTTTAAGTGAACTACGAGCCCCATTGTTAATCCTTTAAAGGAAATTATTTGTAAATTTCGGCAAGTAGAACAATGAATGGAATAGGTAGACGGTTGAAATCATTGTATATATTGCTTCTATATAGTCTAAGAAACATATATGCAAATCATCCAAATAGTACAATTCGCCAGTTTCTTGTTCTTCAAGTTTAAGTAAACTACGATCCCCATTGTTAATCCCTTAACGGAAATTATTTGTAACTTTCGACAAGTAGAACAATGAATGGAACAGGTAGACGGTTGAAATCATTGTATATATTGCTTCTATATAGTCTAAGAAACATATATGCAAAGCATCCAAACAGTACAATTCGACAATTTTTTGTTCTTCAAGTTTAGTGAACAATGAGCCCCAATGGTTAATCCTTTATCGGAAATTATTTGTAATTTTGGACAAGTAGAACAATGAATGGAACAGGTAGACGGTTGAAATCTTTGTATATATTGCTTCTATATAATCTAAGAAACATATATGCAAAGCATCCAAACAGTACCATTCGCCACTTTTTTGTTCTTCAAGTTTAAGTGAACTACGAGCCCCATTGTTAATACTTTAACGGAAATTATTTGTAACTTGCGAGAAGTAGAACAATGAATGGAACTGGTAGCCGGTTGAAATCAATGTATATATTGCTTCTATATAGTCTAAGAAACATATATGCAAAGCATCCAAACAGTACCATTCGCCAATTTTTTGTTCTTCAAGTTTAAGTGAACGACGAGCCCCATTGTTAATCCTTTAACGGAAATTAATTGTAACTTTCGACAAGTAGAACAATGAATGGAACAGGTAGACGGTTGAAATCTTTGTATATATTGCTTCTATATAGTCTAAGAAACATATATGGAAAGCATCCAAACAGTACAATTCGCCAATTTATTGTTCTTCAAGTTTAAGTGAACAACGAGCCCCATTGTTAATCCTTTAAAGGAAATTATTTGTAACTTTCGACAAGTAGAACAATGAATGGAACAGGTAGACGGTTGAAATCATTGTATATATTGCTTCTATATAGTCTAAGAAACATATATGCAAAGCATCCAAACAGTACAATTCGACAATTTTTTGTTCTTCAAGTTTAGTGAACAATGAGCCCCAATGGTTTATCCTTTATCGGAAATTATTTGTAATTTTCGACAAGTAGAACAATGAATGGAACGGGTAGACGGTTGAAATCTTTGTAAATATTGCTTCTATATAGTATAAGAAACATATATGCAAAGCATCCAAACAGTACAATTCGCCAATTTTTTGTTCTTCAAGTTTAAGTGAACAATGAGCCCCATTGTTAATCCTTTAAAGGAAATTATTTGTAACTTTCGACAAGTAGAACAATGAATGGAACTGGTAGACTGTTGAAATCATTGTATATATTGCTTCTATATAGTCTAAGAAACATTTATGCAAAGCATCCAAACAGTACAATTCGCCAATTTCTTGTTCTTCAAGTTTAAGTAAACTACGATCCCCATTGTTAATCCCTTAACGGAAATTATTTGTAACTTTCGACAAGTAGAACAATGAATGGAACAGGTAGACTGTTGGAATCTTTGTATATATTGCTTCTATATAATCTAAGAAACATATATGCAAAGCATCTAAACAGTAACAATCGCCAATTTTTTGATCTTCAAGTTTAAGTGAACAGCGAGCCCCATTGATAATCATGAAATGGAAATTATTTGTAACTTTCTACAAGTAGAACAATGAAAAGTACAGGTAGACGGGTGGAATCTTTCTACATATTGCTTCTAAATAGTCTAAGAAACATCTATGCAAAGCATCCAAACAGTACAATTCGCCAATTTTTTGTTCTTCAAGTTTAAGTGAACTACGAGCCCCATTGTTAATCCTTTATCGGAAATTATTTGTAACTTTCGACAAGTAGAACAATGAATGGAACAGGTAGACGGTTGAAATCCTTGTATATATTGCTTCCATATAGTCTAAGAAACATGTACGCAAAGCATCCAAACAGTACCATTCGCCAATTTTTTGTCCTTCAAGTTTAAGTGAACAATGAGCCCCATTGTTAATCCTTTATCGGAAATTATGTGCAAATTTCGACAAGTAGAACAATGATTGGAGCACGTGGACGGTTGAAATCTTTGTATATATTGCTTCCATATAGTCTAAGAAACATGTACGCAAAGCATCCAAACAGTACCATGCGCCAATTTTTTGTTCTTCAAGTTTAAGTGAACAATGAGCCCCAATGGTTAATCCTTTATCGGAAATTATTTGTAATTTTCGACAAGTAGAGCAATGAATGGAACTGGTAGACGGTTGAAATCTTTGTATATATTGCTTCTATATAGTCTGAGAAACATATATGCAAAGCATCCAAACAGTACAATTCGCCAATTTTTTGTTCTTCAAGTTTAAGTGAACAATGAGCCCCAATGGTTAATCCTTTATCGGAAATTATTTGTAAATTTCGACAAGTAGAACAATGAATGGAACAGGTAGACTGTTGAAATCATTGTATATATTACTTCTATATAGTATAAGAAACATATATGCAAAGCATCCAAACAGTACAATGCGCCAAATTTTTGTTCTTCAAGTTTAAGTGAACAATGAGTCCCATTGTTAATCCTTTAAAGGAAATTATTTGTAACTTTCGACAAGTAGAACAATGAATGGAACAGGTAGACTGTTGAAATCATTGTATTTATTGCTTCTATATAGTCTAAGAAACATTTATGCAAAGCATCCAAAAAGTACAATTCGCCAATTTTTTGTTCTTCAAGTTTAAGTAAACTACGATCCCCATTGTTAATCCCTTAACGGAAATTATTTGTAACTTTCGACAAGTAGAACAGTGAATGGAACAGGTAGACGGTTGGAATCTTTGTATATATTGCTTCTATATAGTATAAGAAACATATATGCAAAGCATCCAAACAGTACCATTCGCCAATTTTTTGTTCTTCAAGTTTAAGTGAACTACGAGCCCCATTGTTAATCCTTTAAAGGAAATTATTTGTAACTTTCGACAAGTAGAACAATGAATGGAACAGGTAGACTGTTGAAATCATTGTATTTATTGCTTCTATATAGTCTAAGAAACATTTATGCAAAGCATCCAAACAGTACAATTCGCCAATTTTTTGTTCTTCAAGTTTAAGTGAACAATGAGCCCCAATGGTTAATCCTTTATCGGAAATTATTTGTAAATTTCGATAAGTAGAACAATGAATGGAACAAGTAGACTGTTGAAATCATTGTATATATTACTTCTATATAGTATAAGAAACATATATGCAAAGCATCCAAACAGTACAATGCGCCAAATTTTTGTTCTTCAAGTTTAAGTGAACAATGAGCCCCATTGTTAATCCTTTAAAGGAAATTATTTGTAACTTTCGACAAGTAGAACAATGAATGGAACAGGTAGACTGTTGAAATCATTGTATTTATTGCTTCTATATAGTCTAAGAAACATTTATGCAAAGCATCAAACAGTACAATTCGCCAATTTTTTGTTCTTCAAGTTTAAGTAAACTACGATCCCCATTGTTAATCCCTTAACGGAAATTATTTGTAACTTTCGACAAGTAGAACAGTGAATGGAACAGGTAGACGGTTGGAATCTTTTTATATATTGCTTCTATATAGTATAAGAAACATATATGCAAAGCATCCAAACAGTACCATTCGCCAATTTTTTGATCTTCAAGTTTAAGTGAACTACGAGCCCCATTGTTAATCCTTTAAAGGAAATTATTTGTAACTTTCTACAAGTAGAACAATGAATAGTACAGGTAGACGGGTGAAATCTTTCTATATATTGCTTCTAAATAATCTAAGAAAAACATATGCAAAGCATCCAAACAGCACAATTCGCCATTTTTTTGTTCTTCAAGTTTAAGTGAACTACGAGCCCCATTGTTAATCCTTTAAAGGAAATTATTTGTAAATTTCCACAAGTAGAACAATGAATGGATCAGGTAGACGGTTGAAATCATTGTATATATTGCTTCTATATAGTATAAGAAACATATATGCAAAGCATCCAAACAGTACAATTCGCCAATTTTTTGTTCTTCAAGTTTAAGTGAACAATGAGCCCCATTGTTAATCCTTTATCGGAAATTATTTGTAATTTTCGACAAGTAGAACAATGAATGGAACAGGTAGACTGTTGAAATCATTGTATATATTGCTTCTATATAGTCTAAGAAATATTTATGCAAAGCATCCAAACAGTACAATTCGCCAATTTCTTGTTCTTCAAGTTTAAGTAAACTACGATCCCCATTGTTAATCCCTTAACGGAAATTATTTGTAACTTTCGACAAGTAGAACAATGAATGGAACAGGTAGACTGTTGGAATCTTTGTATATATTGCTTCTATATAATCTAAGAAACATATATGCAAAGCATCTAAACAGTAACAATCGCCAATTTTTTGATCTTCAAGTTTAAGTGAACAGCGAGCCCCATTGATAATCATGAAATGGAAATTATTTGTAACTTTCTACAAGTAGAACAATGAATAGTACAGGTAGACGGGTGAAATCTTTCTACATATTGCTTCTAAATAGTCTAAGAAACATCTATGCAAAGCATCCAAACAGTACAATTCGCCTATTTTTTGTTCTTCAAGTTTAAGTGAACTACGAGCCCCATTGTTAATCCTTTATCGGAAATTATTTGTAACTTTCGACAAGTAGAACAATGAATGGAACAGGTAGACGGTTGAAATCCTTGTATATATTGCTTCCATATAGTCTAAGAAACATGTACGCAAAGCATCCAAACAGTACCATTCGCCAATTTTTTGTCCTTCAAGTTTAAGTGAACAATGAGCCCCATTGTTAATCCTTTATCGGAAATTATGTGTAAATTTCGACAAGTAGAACAATGATTGGAGCACGTGGACGGTTGAAATCTTTGTATATATTGCTTCCATATAGTCTAAGAAACATGTACGCAAAGCATCCAAACAGTACCATGCGCCAATTTTTTGTTCTTCAAGTTTAAGTGAACAATGAGCCCCAATGGTTAATCCTTTATCGGAAATTATTTGTAATTTTCGACAAGTAGAGCAATGAATGGAACTGGTAGACGGTTGAAATCTTTGTATATATTGCTTCTATATAATCTAAGAAACATATATGCAAAGCATCTAAACAGTAACAATCGCCAATTTTATGATCTTCAAGTTTAAGTAAACAGCGAGCCCCATTGATAATCATGGAATAGAAATTATTTGTAACTTTCTACAAGTAGAACAATGAATAGTACAGGTAGACGGGTGAAATCTTTCTATATATTGCTTCTAAATAGTCTAAGAACACATCTATGCAAAGCATCCAAACAGTACAATTCGCCAATTTTTTGTTCTTCAAGTTTAAGTGAACTACGAGCCCCATTGTTAATCCTTTAAAGGAAATTATTTGTAAATTTCGACAAGTAGAACAATGAATGGATCATGTAGACGGTTGAAATCATTGTATATATTGCTTCTATATAGTCTACGAAACATATATGCAAAGCATCCAAACAGTACAATTCGCCAATTTTTTGTTCTTCAAGTTTAAGTGAACAGCGAGCCCCATTGATAATCATGGAATAGAAATTATTTGTAACTTTCTATAAGTAGAACAATGAATAGTACAGGTAGACGGGTGAAATCTTTCTATATATTGCTTCTAAATAGTCTAAGAACACATCTATGCAAAGCATCCAAACAGTACAATTCGCCAATTTTTTGTTCTTCAAGTTTAAGTGAACTACGAGCCCCATTGTTAATCCTTTAAAGGAAATTATTTGTAAATTTCGACAAGTAGAACAATGAATGGATCATGTAGACGGTTGAAATCATTGTATATATTGCTTCTATATAGTCTACGAAACATATATGCAATGCATCCAAACAGTACAATTCGCCAATTTTTTGTTCTTCAAGTTTAAGTGAACTACGAGCCCCATTGTTAATCCTTTAACGGAAATTAATTGTAACTTTCTACAAGTAGAACAATGATTGGAACACGTAGACGGTTGAAATCTTTGTATATATTGCTTCTAAATAGTCTAAGAACACATCTATGCAAAGCATCCAAACAGTACAATTCGCCAATTTTTTGTTCTTCAAGTTTAAGTGAACTACGAGCCCCATTGTTAATCCTTTAAAGGAAATTATTTGTAAATTTCGGCAAGTAGAACAATGAATGGAATAGGTAGACGGTTGAAATCATTGTATATATTGCTTCTATATAGTCTAAGAAACATATATGCAAATCATCCAAATAGTACAATTCGCCAGTTTCTTGTTCTTCAAGTTTAAGTAAACTACGATCCCCATTGTTAATCCCTTAACGGAAATTATTTGTAACTTTCGACAAGTAGAACAATGAATGGAACAGGTAGACGGTTGAAATCATTGTATATATTGCTTCTATATAGTCTAAGAAACATATATGCAAAGCATCCAAACAGTACAATTCGACAATTTTTTGTTCTTCAAGTTTAGTGAACAATGAGCCCCAATGGTTAATCCTTTATCGGAAATTATTTGTAATTTTGGACAAGTAGAACAATGAATGGAACAGGTAGACGGTTGAAATCTTTGTATATATTGCTTCTATATAATCTAAGAAACATATATGCAAAGCATCCAAACAGTACCATTCGCCACTTTTTTGTTCTTCAAGTTTAAGTGAACTACGAGCCCCATTGTTAATACTTTAACGGAAATTATTTGTAACTTGCGAGAAGTAGAACAATGAATGGAACTGGTAGCCGGTTGAAATCAATGTATATATTGCTTCTATATAGTCTAAGAAACATATATGCAAAGCATCCAAACAGTACCATTCGCCAATTTTTTGTTCTTCAAGTTTAAGTGAACGACGAGCCCCATTGTTAATCCTTTAACGGAAATTAATTGTAACTTTCGACAAGTAGAACAATGAATGGAACAGGTAGACGGTTGAAATCTTTGTATATATTGCTTCTATATAGTCTAAGAAACATATATGGAAAGCATCCAAACAGTACAATTCGCCAATTTATTGTTCTTCAAGTTTAAGTGAACAACGAGCCCCATTGTTAATCCTTTAAAGGAAATTATTTGTAACTTTCGACAAGTAGAACAATGAATGGAACAGGTAGACGGTTGAAATCATTGTATATATTGCTTCTATATAGTCTAAGAAACATATATGCAAAGCATCCAAACAGTACAATTCGACAATTTTTTGTTCTTCAAGTTTAGTGAACAATGAGCCCCAATGGTTTATCCTTTATCGGAAATTATTTGTAATTTTCGACAAGTAGAACAATGAATGGAACGGGTAGACGGTTGAAATCTTTGTAAATATTGCTTCTATATAGTATAAGAAACATATATGCAAAGCATCCAAACAGTACAATTCGCCAATTTTTTGTTCTTCAAGTTTAAGTGAACAATGAGCCCCATTGTTAATCCTTTAAAGGAAATTATTTGTAACTTTCGACAAGTAGAACAATGAATGGAACTGGTAGACTGTTGAAATCATTGTATATATTGCTTCTATATAGTCTAAGAAACATTTATGCAAAGCATCCAAACAGTACAATTCGCCAATTTCTTGTTCTTCAAGTTTAAGTAAACTACGATCCCCATTGTTAATCCCTTAACGGAAATTATTTGTAACTTTCGACAAGTAGAACAATGAATGGAACAGGTAGACTGTTGGAATCTTTGTATATATTGCTTCTATATAATCTAAGAAACATATATGCAAAGCATCTAAACAGTAACAATCGCCAATTTTTTGATCTTCAAGTTTAAGTGAACAGCGAGCCCCATTGATAATCATGAAATGGAAATTATTTGTAACTTTCTACAAGTAGAACAATGAAAAGTACAGGTAGACGGGTGGAATCTTTCTACATATTGCTTCTAAATAGTCTAAGAAACATCTATGCAAAGCATCCAAACAGTACAATTCGCCAATTTTTTGTTCTTCAAGTTTAAGTGAACTACGAGCCCCATTGTTAATCCTTTATCGGAAATTATTTGTAACTTTCGACAAGTAGAACAATGAATGGAACAGGTAGACGGTTGAAATCCTTGTATATATTGCTTCCATATAGTCTAAGAAACATGTACGCAAAGCATCCAAACAGTACCATTCGCCAATTTTTTGTCCTTCAAGTTTAAGTGAACAATGAGCCCCATTGTTAATCCTTTATCGGAAATTATGTGCAAATTTCGACAAGTAGAACAATGATTGGAGCACGTGGACGGTTGAAATCTTTGTATATATTGCTTCCATATAGTCTAAGAAACATGTACGCAAAGCATCCAAACAGTACCATGCGCCAATTTTTTGTTCTTCAAGTTTAAGTGAACAATGAGCCCCAATGGTTAATCCTTTATCGGAAATTATTTGTAATTTTCGACAAGTAGAGCAATGAATGGAACTGGTAGACGGTTGAAATCTTTGTATATATTGCTTCTATATAGTCTGAGAAACATATATGCAAAGCATCCAAACAGTACAATTCGCCACAAGTAGAACAATGAATGGATCAGGTAGACGGTTGAAATCATTGTATATATTGCTTCTATATAGTCTAAGAAACATATATGCAAAGCATCCAAATAGTACAATTCGACAATTTTTTGTTCTTCAAGTTTAAGTGAACAATGAGCCCCAATGGTTAATCCTTTATCGGAAATTATTTGTAATTTTCGACAAGTAGAACAATGAATGGAACAGGTAGACGGTTGAAATCTTTGTATATATTGCTTCTATATAGTCTAAGAAACATTTATGCAAAGCATCAAACAGTACAATTCGCCAATTTTTTGTTCTTCAAGTTTAAGTAAACTACGATCCCCATTGTTAATCCCTTAACGGAAATTATTTGTAACTTTCGACAAGTAGAACAGTGAATGGAACAGGTAGACGGTTGGAATCTTTTTATATATTGCTTCTATATAGTATAAGAAACATATATGCAAAGCATCCAAACAGTACCATTCGCCAATTTTTCGATCTTCAAGTTTAAGTGAACTACGAGCCCCATTGTTAATCCTTTAAAGGAAATTATTTGTAACTTTCTACAAGTAGAACAATGAATAGTACAGGTAGACGGGTGAAATCTTTCTATATATTGCTTCTAAATAATCTAAGAAAAACATATGCAAAGCATCCAAACAGCACAATTCGCCATTTTTTTGTTCTTCAAGTTTAAGTGAACTACGAGCCCCATTGTTAATCCTTTAAAGGAAATTATTTGTAAATTTCCACAAGTAGAACAATGAATGGATCAGGTAGACGGTTGAAATCATTGTATATATTGCTTCTATATAGTCTAAGAAACATATATGCAAAGCATCCAAATAGTACAATTCGACAATTTTTTGTTCTTCAAGTTTAAGTGATCAATGAGCCCCAATGGTTAATCCTTTATCGGAAATTATTTGTAATTTTCGACAAGTAGAACAATGAATGGAACAGGTAGACGGTTGAAATCTTTGTATATATTGCTTCTATATAGTCTAAGAAACATATATGCAAAGCATCCAAACAGTACAATTCGCCAATTTACTGTTCTTCAAGTTTAAGTGAACAACGAGCCCCATTGTTAATCCTTTAAAGGAAATTATTTGTAAATTTCGACAAGTAGAACAATGATTGGAACAGGTAGACGGTTGAAATCTTTGCATATATTGCTTCTATATAATCTAAGAAACATATATGCAAAGCATCCAAACATTACAATTCGCCAATTTTTTGTTCTTCAAGTTTAAGTGAACTACGAGCCACATTGTTAATCCTTTAAAGGAAATTATTTGTAAATTTCGACAAGTAGAACACTGAATGGATCTTGTAGACGGTTGAATTCATTGTATATATTGCTTCTATATAGTCTACGAAACATATATTCAAAGCATCCAAACAGTACAATTCGCCAATTTTTTGTTCTTCAAGTTTAAGTGAACTACGAGCCCCATTGTTAATCCTTTAAAGGAAATTATTTGTAAATTTCGACAAGTAGAACAATGAATAGTACAGGTAGACGGGTGAAATCTTTCTGTATATTGCTTCTAAATAGTCTAAGAAACATATATGCAAAGCATCCAAACAGTACCATTCGCCAATTGTTTGTTCTTCAAGTTTAGGTGAACAACGAGCCCCATTGATAATCATGAAACGGAAATTATTTGTAACTTTCGACAAGTAGAACAATGAATGGAACAGGTAGACGGTTGAAATCTTTGTATATATTGCTTCTATATAGTCTAAGAAACTTATATGCAAAGCATCAAAACAGTACAGTTCGCCAATTTTTTGTTCTTCAAGTTTAAGTGAACTACGAGCTCCATTGTTAATACTTTAAAGGAAATTATTTGTAAATGTCGACAAGTAGAACAGTGAATGAATCAGGTAGACGGTTGAAGTCATTGTATATATTGCTTCTATACAGTCTAAGAAACATACCTGCAAAGCATCCAAACAGTACCATTCGCGAATTTATTATTCTTCAAGTTTAAGTGAACAACGAGCCCCATTGATAATCATGAAACGGAAATTATTTGTAACTATCTACAAGTAGAACAATCAATAGAACAGGTAGACGGTTGAAATCTTTCTATATATTGCTCCTATATAGTCTAAGAAACATATATGCAAAACATCCAAACAGTACCATTCGCCAATTTTTTGTTCTTCAAGTTTAGGTGAACAACGAGCCCCAATGGTTAATCCGTTATCGGAAATTATTTGTAACTTTCGACAAGTAGAACAATGAATGGAACAGGTAGACGATTGAAATCAATGTATATATTGCTTCTATATAGTCTAAGAAACATATATGCAAAGCATCCAAACAGTACAATTCGCCAATTTTTTGATCTTCAAGTTTAAGTGAACAGCGAGCCCCATTGATAATCATGAAATGGAAATTATTTGTAACTTTCTACAAGTAGAACAATGAATAGTACAGGTAGACGGGTGAAATCTTTCTATATATTGCTTCTAAATAGTCTAACAAACATATATGCAAAGCATCCAAACAGTACAATTCGCCAATTTTTTGTTCTTTAAGTTTAAGTGAACTACGAGCCCCATTGTTAATCCTTTAATGGAAATTAATTCTAACTTTCTACAAGTAGAACAATGATTGGAACACGTAGACGGTTGAAATCTTTGTATATATTGCTTCCATATAGTCTAAGAAACATATATGCAAAGCATCCAAACAGTACCAATCGCCAATTTTTTGTTCTTCAAGTTTAAGTGAACAACGAGCCCCATTGATAATCATGAAACGGAAATTATTCGTAAATTTCTACAAGTAGAACTATGAATAGTACAGGTAGACGGTTGAAATCTTTGTATATGTTGCTTCTATATAGTCTAAGAAACCTATATGCAAAGCATCTAAACAGTAACAATCGCCAATTTTTTGATCTTCAAGTTTAAGTGAACAGCGAGCCCCATTGATAATCATGAAATGGAAATTATTTGTAACTTTCTACAAGTAGAACAATGAATACTACAGGTAGACGGGTGAAATCTTTCTATATATTGCTTCTAAATAGTCTAAGAAACATATATGCAAAGCATCGAAACAGTACAATTCGCCAATTTTTTGTTCTTTAAGTTTAAGTGAACTACGAGCCCCATTGTTAATCCTTTAATGGAAATTAATTCTAACTTTCTACAAGTAGAACAATGATTGGAACACGTAGACGGTTGAAATCTTTGTATATATTGCTTCCATATAGTCTAAGAAACATATATGCAAATCATCCAAACAGTACCATTCGCCAATTTTTTGTTCTTCAAGTTTAAGTGAACAATGAGCCCCATTGTTAATCCTTTATCGGAAATTATTTGTAAATTTCGACAAGTAGAACAATGAATGGAACAGGTAGACGGTTGAAATCTTTGTATATATTGCTTCTATATAGTCTAAGAAACATATATGCAAAGCATCCAAACAGTACAATCCGCCAATTATTTGATCTTCAAGTTTAAGTGAACTACGAGCCCCATTGTTAATACTTCAACGGAAATTATTTGTAACTTGCGACAAGTAGAAAAATGAATGGAACAGGTAGACGGTTGAAATCAATGTATATATTGGTTCTATATAGTCTAAGAAACATATATGCAAAGCATCCAAACAGTAACATTCGCCAATTTTTTGTTCTTCAAATTTAAGTGAACAACGAGCCCCATTGTTAATCCTTTAAAGGAAATTATTTGTAAATTTCGACAAGTAGAACAATGAATGGAACAGGTAGACGGTTGAAATCTTTGTATATATTGCTTCTATATAGTCTAAGAAACATATATGCATAGCGTCCAAACAGTACAATTCTTTAATTTTTTGCCCTTCAAGTTTAAGTGAATAACGAGCCCCATTGATAATCATGAAACGGAAATTATTTGTAACTTTCTACAAGTAGAACAATGAATAGAACAGGTAGACGGTTGAAATCTTTGTATATGATGCTTCTATATAGTCTAAGAAATCTATATGCAAAGCATCTAAACAGTAACATTCGCCAATTTTTTGATCTTCAAGTTTTAGTGAACAACGAGCCCCATTGATAATCCTTTAAAGGAAATTATTTGTAAATTTCGACAAGTAGAACAATGATTGGAACACGTAGACGGTTGAAATCTTTGTATATATTGCTTCCATATAGTCTTTATAAATATGTACGCAAAGCATCCAAACAGTACCATTCGCCAATTTTTTGTTCTTCAAGTTTAAGTGAACAATGAGCCCCAATGGTTAATCCTTTATCAGGAATTATTTGTAATTTTCGACAAGTAGAACAATGAATGGAACAGGTAGACGGTTGAAATCATTGTATATATTGCTTCTATATAGTCTAAGAAACATATATGCAAAGCATCCAAACAGTACAATTCGCCAATTTTTTGCTCTTCAAGATTAAGTGAACTACGAGCCCCATTGTTAATCGTTTAAAGGAAATTATTTGTAAATTTCGGCAAGTAGAACAATGAATGGAACAGGTAGACGGTTGAAATCATTGTATATATTGCTTCTATATAGTCTAAGAAACATATATGCAAAGCATCCAAACAGTACAATCCGCCAATTTTTTGTTCTTCAAGTTTAAGAGAACTACGAGCCCCATTGTTAATACTTTAACGGAAATTATTTGTAACTTGTGACAAGTAGAACAATGAATAGAACAGTTAGACTGTTGAAATCTTTGTATATATTGCTTGTATATAGTCTAAGAAACATATATGCAAAGCATCCAAACGGTACAATTCGCCAATTTTTTGTTCTTCAAGTTTAAGTGAACAATGAGCCCCAATGGTTAATCCTTTATCGGAAATTATTTGTAACTTTCCACAAGAAGAACAATGAATGGAACAGGTAGACGGTTGAACTCTTTGTATATATTGCTTTTATATAGTCTAAGAAACATACCTGCAAAGCATCCAAACAGTACAATTCGCCAATTTATTGTTCTTCAAGTTTAAGTGAACAATGAGCCCCAATGGTTAATCCTTTATCGGAAATTATTTGTAACTTTCCACAAGAAGAACAATGAATGGAAGAGGTAGACGGTTGAAATCTTTGTATATATTGCTTCTATATAGTCTAAGAAACATATATGCAAAGCATCCAAACAATACAATTCGCCAATTTTTTTTGTTCTTCAAGTTTACGTGAACTACGAGCCCCATTGTTAATCCTTTAAAGGAAATTATTTGTAACTTGTGACAAGTAGAACAATGAATGGAACAGGTAGACGGTTGAAATCTTTGTATATATTGCTTCTATATAGCCTAAGAAACATATATGCAAAGCATCCAAACAGTACCATTCGTCAATTTTTTGTTGTTCAAGTTTAAGTGAACAACGAGCCCCATTGTTAATCCTTTAACGGAAATTATTTGTAACTTTCGACAAGTAGAACAATGAATGGAACAGGTAGACGGTTGAAATCTTTGTATATATTGCTTCTATATAGTCTAAGAATCATGTATGCAAAGCATCCAAACTGTACCATTCGCCAATTTCTTGTTCTTCAAGTTTAAGTGAACAGCGAGCCCCATTGATAATCATGAAATGGAAATTATTTGTAACTTTCTACAAGTAGAACAATGAATAGAACAGGTAGTCTGTTGAAATCTTTGTATATATTGCTTCCATATAGTCTAAGAAACATATATGCAAAGCATCCAAACAGTACAATTCGCCAATTTATTGTTCTTCAAGTTTTAGTGAACTACGATCCCCATTGTTAATCCTTTAACAGAAATTATTTGTAACTTTCGACAAGTAGAACAATGAATGGAACAGGTAGACGGTTAAAATCATTGTATATATTGCTTCTATATAGTCTAAGAAACTTATATGCAAAGCATCCAAACAGTACAATTCCCCAATTTATTGTTCTTCAAGTTTAATTGAACAACGAGCCCCATTGTTAATCCTTTAACGGAAATTATTTGACCGATTGTCAATGGTGAATATCAATGGGGCTCGCTGTTCAATTAAACTTGAAGATCAAAAAATTGGCGATTGTTACTGTTTAGATGCTTTGCATATAGGTTTCTTAGACTATACAGAGGCAACATATACAAAGGTTTCAACCGTCTACCTGTTCTATTCATTGTTCTACTTGTAGAAAGTTACAAATAATTTCCGTTTCATGACTATCAATGGGGCTCGTAGTTCACTTAAACTTGAAGAGCAAAAAATTGGCGAATTGTACTGTTTGGACGCTATGCATATATGTTTCTTAGACTATATGGAAGCAATATATACAAAGATTTCAACCGTCTACGTGTTCCAATCATTGTTCTACTTGTCGAAAGTTACAAATAATTTCCGTTAAAGGATTAACCATTGGGGCTCATTGTTCACTTAAACTTGAAGAACAATAAATTGGCGAATTGTACTGTTTGGATGCTTTGCATATATGTTTCTTAGACTATTTAGAAGCAACATATAGAAAGATTTCATCCGTCTACCTGTACTATTCATTGTTCTACTTGTAGAAAGTTACAAATAATTTCAATTTCATGATTATCAATGGGGCTCGCTGTTCACTTAAACTTGAAGATCAAAAAATTGGCGATTGTTACTGTTTAGATGCTTTGCATATATGTTTCTTAGATTATATAGAAGCAATATATACAAAGATTTCAACCGTCTACCTGTTCCATTCATTGTTCTACTTGCCGAAATTTACAAATAATTTCCTTTAAAGGATTAACAATGGGGCTCGTAGTTCACTTAAACTTGAAGAGCAAAAAATTGGCGAATTGTACTGTTTGGACGCTTTGCATATATGTTTCTTGGACTATATAGAAGTAATATATACAATGATTTCAACCGTCTACGTGTTCCAATCATTGTTCTACTTGTCAAAATTTACAAATAATTTCCTTTAAAGGATTAACAATGGGGCTCGTAGTTCACTTAAACTTGAAGAACAAAAAATTGGCGATTGTTACTGCTTAGATGCTTTGCATATATGTTTCTTAGATTATATAGAAGCAATATATACAAAGATTTCAACCGTCTACCTGTTCCATTCATTGTTCTACTTGTCGGAAATTACAAATAATTTCCGATAAAGGATTAACCATTGGGGCATTGTTCACTTAAACTTGAAGAACAAAAAATTGGCCAATGGTACTGTTTGGATGCTTTGAATATATGTTTCTTAGATTATATAGAAGCAATATATACAAAGATTTCAACCGTCTGCCTGTTCCATTCATTGTTCTCCTTGTCGAAAGTTACAAATAATTTCCGATAAAGGATTAACAATGGGGCTCATTGTTCACTTAAACTTGAAGAACAAAAAATTGGCGAATGGTACTGTTTGGATGCTTTGCATATATGTTTCTTAGACTATATAGAAGCAATATATAGAAAGACTTCACCCGTCTACCTGTACTATTCATTGTTCTACTTGTCGAAATTTACAAATAATTTCCTTTAAAGGATTAACAATTGGGCTCGTAGTTCACTTAAACTTGAAGAACAAAAAATTGGCGAATTGTACTGTTTGGATGCTTTGAATATATGTTTCTCAGATTATTTAGAAGCAATATATAGAAAGATTTCACCCGTCTACCTGTACTATTCATTGTTCTACTTGCCGAAATTTACAAATAATTTCCTTTAAAGGATTAACAATGGGGCTCGCTGTTCACTTAAACATGAAGATAAAAAAATTGGCGATTGTTACTGTTTAGATGCTTTGCATATAGGTTTCTTAGACTATATAGAAGCAACATATACAAAGATTTCAACCGTCTACCTGTTCCATTCATTGTTCTACTTGTCGAAATTTACAAATAATTTCCGATAAAGGATTAACAATGGGGCTCATTGTTCACTTAAACTTGAAGAACAAAAAATTGGCGATTGTTACTGTTTAGATGCTTTGCATATATGTTTCTTAGATTATATAGAAGCAATATATACAAAGATTTCAACCGTCTACCTGTTCCATTCATTGTTCTACTTGCCGAAATTTACAAATAATTTCCTTTAAAGGATTAACAATGGGGCTCGTAGTTCACTTAAACTTGAAGAGCAAAAAATTGGCGAATTGTACTGTTTGGACGCTTTGCATATATGTTTCTTGGACTATATAGAAGTAATATATACAATGATTTCAACCGTCTACGTGTTCCAATCATTGTTCTACTTGTCAAAATTTACAAATAATTTCCTTTAAAGGATTAACAATGGGGCTCGTAGTTCACTTAAACTTGAAGAACAAAAAATTGGCGATTGTTACTGCTTAGATGCTTTGCATATATGTTTCTTAGATTATATAGAAGCAATATATACAAAGATTTCAACCGTCTACCTGTTCCATTCATTGTTCTACTTGTCGAAAATTACAAATAATTTCCGATAAAGGATTAACCATTGGGGCATTGTTCACTTAAACTTGAAGAACAAAAAATTGGCCAATGGTACTGTTTGGATGCTTTGAATATATGTTTCTTAGATTATATAGAAGCAATATATACAAAGATTTCAACCGTCTGCCTGTTCCATTCATTGTTCTCCTTGTCGAAAGTTACAAATAATTTCCGATAAAGGATTAACAATGGGGCTCATTGTTCACTTAAACTTGAAGAACAAAAAATTGGCGAATGGTACTGTTTGGATGCTTTGCATATATGTTTCTTAGACTATATAGAAGCAATATATAGAAAGACTTCACCCGTCTACCTGTACTATTCATTGTTCTACTTGTCGAAATTTACAAATAATTTCCTTTAAAGGATTAACAATTGGGCTCGTAGTTCACTTAAACTTGAAGAACAAAAAATTGGCGAATTGTACTGTTTGGATGCTTTGAATATATGTTTCTCAGATTATTTAGAAGCAATATATAGAAAGATTTCACCCGTCTACCTGTACTATTCATTGTTCTACTTGTAGAAAGTTACAAATAATTTCCATTTCATGATAATCAATGGGGCTCGCTGTTCACTTAAACATGAAGATAAAAAAATTGGCGATTGTTACTGTTTAGATGCTTTGCATATAGGTTTCTTAGACTATATAGAAGCAACATATACAAAGATTTCAACCGTCTACCTGTTCCATTCATTGTTCTACTTGCCGAAATTTACAAATAATTTCCTTTAAAGGATTAACAATGGGGCTCGTAGTTCACTTAAACTTGAAGAACAAAAAATTGGCGAATGGTACTGTTTGGATGCTTTGCATATATGTTTCTTAGATTATATAGAAGCAATATATACAAAGATTTCAACCGTCTGTCTGTTCCATTCATTGTTCTACTTGTCGAAATTTACAAATAATTTCCGATAAAGGATTAACAATGGGGCTCATTGTTCACTTAAACTTGAAGAACAAAAAATTGGCGAATGGTACTGTTTGGATGCTTTGCATATATGTTTCTTAGACTATATGGAAGCAATATATACAAAGATTTCAACCGTCTACCTGTTCCATTCATTGTTCTACTTGCCGAAATTTACAAATAATTTCCTTTAAAGGATTAACAATGGGGCTCGTAGTTCACTTAAACTTGAAGAGCAAAAAATTGGCGAATTGTACTGTTTGGACGCTTTGCATATATGTTTCTTGGACTATATAGAAGTAATATATACAATGATTTCAACCGTCTACGTGTTCCAATCATTGTTCTACTTGTCGAAATTTACAAATAATTTCCTTTAAAGGATTAACAATGGGGCTCGCAGTTCACTTAAACTTGAAGAACAAAAAATTGGCGATTTGTACTGTTTGGATGCTTTGCATATATGTTTCTTAGACTATTTAGAAGCAATATATAGAAAGATTTCACCCGTCTACCTGTACTATTCATTGTTCTACTTGTCGAAATTTACAAATAATTTCCTTTAAAGGATTAACAATGGGGCTCGTAGTTCACTTAAACTTGAAGAACAAAAAATTGGCGATTGTTACTGCTTAGATGCTTTGCATATATGTTTCTTAGATTATATAGAAGCAATATATACAAAGATTTCAACCGTCTACCTGTTCCATTCATTGTTCTACTTGCCGAAATTTACAAATAATTTCCTTTAAAGGATTAACAATGGGGCTCGTAGTTCACTTAAACTTGAAGAACAAAAAATTGGCGAATGGTACTGTTTGGATGCTTTGCATATATGTTTCTTAGATTATATAGAAGCAATATATACAAAGATTTCAACCGTCTGTCTGTTCCATTCATTGTTCTACTTGTCGAAATTTACAAATAATTTCCGATAAAGGATTAACAATGGGGCTCATTGTTCACTTAAACTTGAAGAACAAAAAATTGGCGAATGGTACTGTTTGGATGCTTTGCATATATGTTTCTTAGACTATATGGAAGCAATATATACAAAGATTTCAACCGTCTACCTGTTCCATTCATTGTTCTACTTGCCGAAATTTACAAATAATTTCCTTTAAAGGATTAACAATGGGGCTCGTAGTTCACTTAAACTTGAAGAGCAAAAAATTGGCGAATTGTACTGTTTGGACGCTTTGCATATATGTTTCTTGGACTATATAGAAGTAATATATACAATGATTTCAACCGTCTACGTGTTCCAATCATTGTTCTACTTGTCGAAATTTACAAATAATTTCCTTTAAAGGATTAACAATGGGGCTCGTAGTTCACTTAAACTTGAAGAACAAAAAATTGGCGATTTGTACTGTTTGGATGCTTTGCATATATGTTTCTTAGACTATTTAGAAGCAATATATAGAAAGATTTCACCCGGCTACCTGTACTATTCATTGTTCTACTTGTCGAAATTTACAAATAATTTCCTTTAAAGGATTAACAATGGGGCTCGTAGTTCACTTAAACTTGAAGAACAAAAAATTGGCGATTGTTACTGCTTAGATGCTTTGCATATATGTTTCTTAGATTATATAGAAGCAATATATACAAAGATTTCAACCGTCTACCTGTTCCATTCATTGTTCTACTTGTCGAAAATTACAAATAATTTCCGATAAAGGATTAACCATTGGGTCATTGTTCACTTAAACTTGAAGAACAAAAAATTGGCGAATGGTACTGTTTGGATGCTTTGCGTACATGTTTCTTAGACTATATCGAAGCAATATATACAAAGATTTCAACCGTCTACGTGTTCCATTCATTGTTCTACTTGTCGAAAGGTACAAATAATTTCCGTTAAAGTATTAACAATGGGGCTCGTAGTTCACTTAAACATGAAGATGAAATATTTGGCGAATTCTACTGTTTGGATCCTTTGCATATGTGTTTCTTAGATTATATAGAAGCAATATATACAAAGATTTCAGCCGTCTACCTGTTCCATTCATTGTTCTACTTGTCGAAAATTACAAATAATTTCCGATAAAGGATTAACCATTGGGGCATTGTTCACTTAAACTTGAAGAACAAAAAATTGGCGAATGGTACTGTTTGGATGCTTTGCGTACATGTTTCTTAGACTATATAGAAGCAATATATACAAAGATTTCAACCGTCTACCTGTTCCATTCATTGTTCTACTTGTCGAAATTTACAAATAATTTCCGATAAAGTATTAACAATAGGGCTCATTGTTCACTTAAACTTGAAGGACAAAAAATTGGCGAATGGTAATGTTTGGATGCTTTGCATAAATGTTTCATAGACTATATGGAAGCAATATATACAAAGATTTCAACCGTCTACGTGTTCCAATCATTGTTCTACTTGTCGAAAATTACAAATAATTTCCGATAAAGGATTAACCATTGGGGCTCATTGTTCACTTAAACTTGAAGAACAAAAAATTGGCGAATGGTACTGTTTCGATGCTTTGTATATATGTTTCTTAGACTATATAGAAGCAATATATACAATGATTTCAACAGTCTACCTGTTCCATTCATTGTTCTACTAGTCGAAATTTACAAATAATTTCCTTTAAAGGATTAACAATGGGGCTCGTAGTTCACTTAAACTTGAAGAACAAAAAATTGTCGAATGGTACTGTTTGGATGCTTTGCATATATGTTTCTTAGACTATATAGACGCAATATATACAAGGATTTCAACCGTCTACCTGTTCCATTCATTGTTCTACTTGTCAAAAGTTACAAGTAATTTCCGATAAAGGATTAACCATTGGGGCTCATTGTTCACTTAAACTTGAAGAACAAAAAATTGGCGAATGGTACGGTTTGGATGCTTTGCGTACATGTTTCTTAGACTATATGGAAGCAATATATACAAAGATTTCAACCGTCTACGTGTTCCAATCATTGTTCTACTTGTAGAAAGTTACAATTAATTTCCGTTAAAGGATTAACAATGGGGCTCGTAGTTCACTTAAACTTGAAGAACAAAAAATTGGCGAATTGTACTGTTTGGATGCTATGCATATATGTTTCGTAGATTATATAGAAGCAATATATACATTGATTTCAACCGTCTAACTGATCCATTCATTGTTCTACTTGTCGCAATTTACAAATAATTTCCTTCAAAGGATCAACAATGGGGCTCGTAGTTCACTTAAACTTGAAGAACAAAAAATTGGCGAATGGTACTGTTTGGATGCTTTGCATGTATGTTTCTTAGATTATATAGAAGCAATATATACAAAGATTTCAACAGTCTACCTGTTCCATTCATTGTTCTACTTGTCGAAATTTACAAATAATTTCCTTTAAAGGATTAACCATTGGGGCTCATTGTTCATTTAAACTTGAAGAACAAAAAATTGGCGAATTGTACTGTTTGGATGCTTTGCATATATGTTTCTTAGACTACATAGAAGCAATATATACAAAGATTTCAACCGTCTACCTGTACCATTCATTGTTCTACTTGTCGAAATTTACAAATAATTTCCTTTAAAGGATTAACAATGGGGCTCGTTGTTCACTTAAACTTGAAGAACAATAAATTGGCGAATTGTACTGTTTGGATGCTTTGCATATATGTTTCTTAGACTATATAGAAGCAATATATACAAAGATTTCAACCGTCTACCTGTTCCATTCATTGTTCTACTTGTCGAAAGTTACAAATAATTTCCGATAAAGGATTAACAATGGGGCTCATTGTTCACTTAAACTTGAAGAACAAAAAATTGGCGAATGGTACTGTTTGGATGCTTTGCATATATGTTTCTTAGATTATATAGAAGCAATATATACAAAGATTTCAACCGTCTACCTGTTCCATTCATTGTTCTACTTGTCGAAAGTTACAAATAATTACCGATAAAGTATTAACAATGGGTCTCATTGTTCACTTAAACTTGAAGAACAAAAAATTGGCGAATTGTACTGTTTGGACGCTTTGCATATATGTTTCTTAGACAATACAGAAGCAATATATACAATGATTTCAACAGTCTACCTGTTCCATTCATTGTTCTACTTGTCGAAATTTACAAATAATTTCGTTTAAAGGATTAACAATGGGGTTCGTAGTTCACTTAAACTTGAAGAACAAAAAATTGGCGAATGGTACTGTTTGGATGCTTTGCATATATGTTTGTTAGACTATATGGAAGCAATATATACAAAGATTTCAACCGTCTACGTGTTCCAATCATTGTTCTACTGGTCGAAATTTACAAATAATTTCCTTTAAAGGATTAACAATGGGGCTCGTTGTTCACTGAAACTTGAAGAACAATAAATTGGCGAATTGTACTGTTTGGATGATTTGCATATATGTTTCTTAGAGTATATAGAAGCAATATATACAAAGATTTCAACCGTCTACCTGTTCCATTCATTGTTCTACTTGTCGAAATTTACGAATAATTTCCTTTAAAGGATTAACAATGGGGCTCGTTGTTCACTTAAACTTGAAGAACAAAAAATTGATGAATGGTACTGTTTGGATGCTTTGCATATATGTTTCTTAGACTATATAGCAGCAATATATACATTGATTTCAATCGTCTACCTGTTCCATTCATTGTTCTACTTGTCGAAATTTACAAATAATTTCCTTTAAAGGATTAACAATGGGACTCGTAGTTCACTTAAACTTGAAGATCAAATAATTGGCGAATTGTACTGTTTGGATGATTTGCTGATATGTTTCTTAGATTATATAGAAGCAATATATACAAAGATTTCAACCGTCTACGTGTTCCAATCGTTGTTCTACTTGTCGAAGTTTACAAATAATTTCCGTTAAGGGACTAACAATGGGGATCGTAGTTTACTTAAACTTGAAGAACAAGAAATTGGCGAATTGTACTGTTTGGATGCTTTGCATATATGTTTCTGAGACTATATAGAAGCAATATATACAAAGAATTCAACCGTCTACCTGTTCCATTCATTGTTCTACTTGTCGAAAGTTACAAATAATTTCCGATAAAGGATTAACCATTGGGGCTCATTGTTCACTTAAACTTGAAGAACAAAAAATTGGCGAATGGTACTGTTTGGATGCTTTGCGTACATGTTTCTTAGACCATATGGAAGCAATATATACAAAGATTTCAACCGTCTACGTGTTCCAATCATTGTTCTACTTGTCGAAATTTACACATAATTTCCGATAAAGGATTAACAATGGGGCTCATTGTTCACTTAAACTTGAAGATCAAAAAATTGGCGATTGTTACTGTTTAGATGCTTTGCATATATGTTTCTTAGATTATATAGAAGCAATATATACAAAGATTTCAACCGTCTACCTGTTCCATTCATTGTTCTACTTGTCGAAAGTTACAAATAATTACCGATAAAGTATTAACAATGGGGCTCGTAGTTCACTTAAACTTGAAGATCAAATAATTGGCGAATTGTACTGTTTGGACGCTTTGCATATATGTTTCTTAGACTATATAGACGCAATATATACAAGGATTTCAACCGTCTACCTGTTCCATTCATTGTTCTACTTGTCGAAAGTTACAAGTAATTTCCGATAAAGGATTAACCATCGGGGCTCATTGTTCACTTAAACTTGAAGAACAAAAAATTGGCGAATGGTACTGTTTGGATGCTTTGCGTACATGTTTCTTAGACTATATGGAAGCAATATATACAAAGATTTCAACCGTCTACGTGTTCCAATCATTGTTCTACTTGTAGAAAGTTACAATTAATTTCCGTTAAAGGATTAACAATGGGGCTCGTAGTTCACTTAAACTTGAAGAACAAAAAATTGGCGAATTGTACTGTTTGGATGCTATGCATATATGTTTCGTAGATTATATAGAAGCAATATATACATTGATTTCAACCGTCTAACTGATCCATTCATTGTTCTACTTGTCGCAATTTACAAATAATTTCCTTCAAAGGATTAACAATGGGGCTCGTAGTTCACTTAAACTTGAAGAACCAAAAATTGGCGAATTGTACTGTTTGGATGCTTTGCATATACGTTTCTTAGACTATTTAGAAGCAATATATACAAAGATTTCAACCGTCTACCTGTACTATTCATTGTTCTACTTGTAGAAAGTTACTAATAATTTCCATTTCATGATTATCAATGGGGCTCGCTGATCACTTAAACCTGAAGATCAAAAAATTGGCGATTGTTACTGTTTAGATGCTTTGCATATATGTTTCTTAGATTATATAGAAGCAATATATACAAAGATTTCAACCGTCTACCTGTTCCATTCATTGTTCTACTTGTCGAAAGTTACAAATAATTACCGATAAAGTATTAACAATGGGGCTCGTAGTTCACTTAAACTTGAAGATCAAATAATTGGCGAATTGTACTGTTTGGACGCTTTGCATACATGTTTCTTAGACTATACAGAAGCAATATATACAATGATTTCAACAGTCTACCTGTTCCATTCATTGTTCTACTTGTCGAAATTTACAAATAATTTCCTTTAAAGGATTAACAATGGGGCTCGTAGTTCACTTAAACTTGAAGAACAAAAAATTGGCGAATGGTACTGTTTGGATGCTTTGCATGTATGTTTCTTAGATTATATAGAAGCAATATATACAAAGATTTCAACAGTCTACCTGTTCCATTCATTGTTCTACTTGTCGAAATTTACAAATAATTTCCTTTAAAGGATTAACCATTGGGGCTCATTGTTCATTTAAACTTGAAGAACAAAAAATTGGCGAATTGTACTGTTTGGATGCTTTGCATATATGTTTCTTAGACTACATAGAAGCAATATATACAAAGATTTCAACCGTCTACCTGTACCATTCATTGTTCTACTTGTCGAAATTTACAAATAATTTCCTTTAAAGGATTAACAATGGGGCTCGTTGTTCACTTAAACTTGAAGAACAATAAATTGGCGAATTGTACTGTTTGGATGCTTTGCATATATGTTTCTTAGACTATATAGAAGCAATATATACAAAGATTTCAACCGTCTACCTGTTCCATTCATTGTTCTACTTGTCGAAAGTTACAAATAATTTCCGATAAAGGATTAACAATGGGGCTCATTGTTCACTTAAACTTGAAGAACAAAAAATTGGCGAATGGTACTGTTTGGATGCTTTGCATATATGTTTCTTAGATTATATAGAAGCAATATATACAAAGATTTCAACCGTCTACCTGTTCCATTCATTGTTCTACTTGTCGAAAGTTACAAATAATTACCGATAAAGTATTAACAATGGGTCTCATTGTTCACTTAAACTTGAAGAACAAAAAATTGGCGAATTGTACTGTTTGGACGCTTTGCATATATGTTTCTTAGACAATACAGAAGCAATATATACAATGATTTCAACAGTCTACCTGTTCCATTCATTGTTCTACTTGTCGAAATTTACAAATAATTTCGTTTAAAGGATTAACAATGGGGTTCGTAGTTCACTTAAACTTGAAGAACAAAAAATTGGCGAATGGTACTGTTTGGATGCTTTGCATATATGTTTCTTAGACTATATGGAAGCAATATATACAAAGATTTCAACCGTCTACGTGTTCCAATCATTGTTCTACTGGTCGAAATTTACAAATAACTTCCTTTAAAGGATTAACAATGGGGCTCGTTGTTCACTGAAACTTGAAGAACAATAAATTGGCGAATTGTACTGTTTGGATGCTTTGCATATATGTTTCTTAGAGTATATAGAAGCAATATATACAAAGATTTCAACCGTCTACCTGTTCCATTCATTGTTCTACTTGTCGAAATTTACGAATAATTTCCTTTAAAGGATTAACAATGGGGCTCGTTGTTCACTTAAACTTGAAGAACAAAAAATTGATGAATGGTACTGTTTGGATGCTTTGCATATATGTTTCTTAGACTATATAGCAGCAATATATACATTGATTTCAATCGTCTACCTGTTCCATTCATTGTTCTACTTGTCGAAATTTACAAATAATTTCCGTTAAAGTATTAACAATGGGGCTCGTAGTTCACTTAAAATTGAAGAACAATTAATTGGCGAATTGTACTGTTTGGATGTTTTGCATATATGTTTCTTAGTCTATATGGAAGCAATATATACAAAGATTTCAGCCGTCTGTGTGTTCCAATCATTGTTCTACTTGTAGAAAGTTACAATTAATTTCCTTTAAAGATTAACAATGGGGCTCGTAGTTCACTTAAACTTGAAGAACAAAAAATTGGCGAATTGTACTGTTTGGATGCTTTGCATATATGTTTCTTAGACTATATAGAAGCAATATATACAAAGATTTCAACCGTCTACCTGTTCCATTCACTGTTCTACTTGTCGAAAGTTACAAATAATTTCCGTTAAGGGATTAACAATGGGGATCGTAGTTTACTTAAACTTGAAGAACGAACAAAAAATTGGCGAATTGTACTGTTTGGATGCTTTGCATATATGTTTCTTATACTATATAGAAGCAATATATACATAGATTTCAACCGTCTACCTTTTCCATTCACTGTTCTACTTGTCGAAAGTTACAAATAATTTCCGTTAAGGGATTAACAATGGGGCTCGTAGTTCACTTAATCTTGAAGAACAAAAAATTGGCGAATGGTACTGTTTGGATGCTTTGCATATATGTTTCTTATACTATATAGAAGCAATATATACAAAGATTTCAACCGTCTACCTGTTCCATTCAATGTTCTACTTGTCGAAAGTTACAAATAATTTCCGATAAAGGATTAACAATGGGGCTCATTGTTCACTTTAACTTGAAGAACAAAAAATTGGCGAATGGTACTGTTTGGATGCTTTGCATATATGTTTCTTAGACTATATGGAAGCAATATATACAAAGATTTCAACCGTCTGTGTGTTCCAATCATTGTTCTACTTGTAGAATGTTACAATTAATTTCCGTTAAAGATTAACAATGGGGCTCGTAGTTCACTTAAACTTGAAGAACAAAAAATTGGCAAATTGTACTGTTTCGATGCTTTGCATATATGTTTCTTAGACTATTTAGAAGCAATATATAGAAAGATTTCACCCGTCTACCGGTACTATTCATTGTTCTACTTGTCGAAAGTTACAAATAATTTCCGTTAAGGGATAAACAATGTGGATCGTAGTTTACTTAAACTTGAAGAACAAAAAATTGGCGAATGGTACTGTTTGGATGCTTTGCATATATGTTTCGTAGGCTATGTAGAAGCAATATATACAATGATTTCAACCGTCTACCTGTTCCATTCACTGTTCTACTTGTCGAAAGTTACAAATAATTTCCGTTAAGGGATTAACAATGGGGATCGTAGTTTACTTAAACTTGAAGAACGAACAAAAAATTGGCGAATTGTACTGTTTGGATGCTTTGCATATATGTTTCTTATACTATATAGAAGCAATATATACATAGATTTCAACCGTCTACCTGTTCCATTCACTGTTCTACTTGTCGAAAGTTACAAATAATTTCCGTTAAGGGATTAACAATGGGGCTCGTAGTTCACTTAATCTTGAAGAACAAAAAATTGGCGAATGGTACTGTTTGGATGCTTTGCATATATGTTTCTTATACTATATAGAAGCAATATATACAAAGATTTCAACCGTCTACCTGTTCCATTCAATGTTCTACTTGTCGAAAGTTACAAATAATTTCCGATAAAGGATTAACAATGGGGCTCATTGTTCACTTTAACTTGAAGAACAAAAAATTGGCGAATGGTACTGTTTGGATGCTTTGCATATATGTTTCTTAGACTATATGGAAGCAATATATACAAAGATTTCAACCGTCTGTGTGTTCCAATCATTGTACTACTTGTAGAATGTTACAATTAATTTCCGTTAAAGATTAACAATGGGACTCGTAGTTCACTTAAACTAGAAGAACAAAAAATTGGCGAATTGTACTGTTTGGATGCTTTGCATATATGTATCTTATACTAAATAGAAGCAATATATACAAAGATTTCAACCGTCTACCTGTTCTATTCATTGTTCTACTTGTCGAAATTTACAAATAATTTCCTTGAAAGGATTAACAATGGGGCTCGTAGTTCACTTAAACTTGAAGAACAAAAAATTGGCAAATTGTACTGTTTCGATGCTTTGCATATATGTTTCTTAGACTATTTAGAAGCAATATATAGAAAGATTTCACCCGTCTACCTGTACTATTCATTGTTCTACTTGTCGAAAGTTACAAATAATTTCCGTTAAGGGATAAACAATGTGGATCGTAGTTTACTTAAACTTGAAGAACAAAAAATTGGCAAATGGTACTGTTTGGATGCTTTGCATATATGTTTCTTAGATTATATAGAAGCAATATATACAAAGATTTCAACCGTCTACCTGATCCATTCATTGTTCTACTTGTCGAAAATTACAAATAATTTCCGATAAAGGATTAACCATTGGGGCTCATTGTTCACTTAAACTTGAAGAACATAACATTGGCGAATGGTACTGTTTGGATGCTTTGCGTACAGGTTTCTTAGACTATATGGAAGCAATATATACAAAGATTTCAACCGTCTACGTGTTCCAATCATTGTGCTACTTTTCGAAATTTACAAATAATTTCCTTTAAAGAATTAACAATGGGGCTCGATGTTCACTTAAACTTGAAGAACAAAAAATTGGCGAATGGTACTGTTTGGATGCTTTGCATATATGTTTCTTAGACTATATAGAAGCAATATATACAAAGACTTCAACAGTCTACCTGTTCCATTCATTGTTCTACTTGCCGAATGTTACAAATAATTTCCGATAAAGGATTAACCATTGGGGCTCATTGTTCACTTAAACTTGAAGAACAAAAAATTGGCGAATGGTACTGTTTGGATGCTTTGCATATATGTTTCTTAGACTATATAGAAGCAATATATACATTGATTTCAACCGGCTACCTGTTCCATTCATTGTTCTACTTGTCGAAATTTAGAAATAATTTCCTTTAAAGGATTAACAATGGGGCTCGTAGTTCACTTAAACTTGAACAACAAAAAATTGGCGAATTGTACTGTTTGGATGCTTTACATATATCTTTCGTAGACTATATAGAAGCAAAATATACAATGATTTCAACCGTCTACATGATCCATTCATTGTTCTACTTGTCGAAATTTACAAATAATTTCCTTTAAAGTATTAACAATGGGGCTCGTAGTTCACTTAAACTTGAAGAACTAAAAATTGGCGAATTGTACTGTTTCGATGCTTTGCATATATGTTTCTTAGACTATTTAGAAGTAATATATAAAAAGATTTCACCCGTCTACCTGTACTATTCATTGTTCTACTTGTAGAAAGTTACAAATAATTTCCATTTCATGATTATCAATGGGGCTCGATGTTCACTTAAACTTGAAGATCAAAAAATTGGCGATTGTTACTGTTTAGATGCTTTGCATATAGGTTTCTTAGAATATATAGACGCAACATATACAAAGATTTCAACCGTCTACCTGTTCTATTCATTGTTCTACTTGTATAAAGTTACAAATAATTTCCGTTTCATGATTATCATTGGGGCTCGTTGTTCACTTAAATTTGAAGAACAAAAAATTGGCGAATTGTACTGTTTGGAGGCTTTGCATATATGTTTCTTAGACTATATGGAAGCAATATATACAAAGATTTCAACCGTCTACGTGTTCCAATCATTGTTCTACTTGTAGAAATTTACAAATAATTTCCTTTAAAGGATTAACAATGGGGCTCGTTGTTCACTTCAACTTGAAGAACAAAAAAGAGGCGAATGGTACTGTTTGGATGCTTTGCATATATGTTTCGTAGGCTATATAGAAGCAATATATACAATGATTTCAACCGTCTACATGATCCATTCATTGTTCTACTTGTCGAAATTTACAAATAATTTCCTTTAAAGGATTAACAATGGGGCTCGTAGTTCACTTAAACTTGAAGAACAAAAAATTGGCGAATTGTACTGTTTGGATGCTTTGCATATATGTTTCTTAGACTATTTAGAAGCAATATATAGAAAGATTACACCCGTCTACCTGTACTATTCATTGTTCTACTTGTAGAAAGTTACAAATAATTTCCATTTCATGATTATCAATGGGGCTCGCTGTTCACTTAAACTTGAAGATCAAAAAATTGGCGAATGGTACTGTTTGGATGCTTTGCGTACATGTTTCTTAGACTATATGGAAGCAATATATACAAAGATTTCAACCGTCTACGTTTTCCAATCATTGTTCTACATGCCGAAATTAACAAATAATTTCCTTTAAAGGATTAACAATGGGTCTCGTAGTTCACGTAAACTTGAAGAGCAAAAAATTGGCGAATTGTACTGTTTGGACGCTATGCATACATGTTTCTTAGACTATATAGAAGCAATATATACAATGATTTCAACAGTCTACCTGTTCTATTCATTGTTCTACTTGTAGAAAGTTACAAATAATTTCCGTTTCATGATTATCAATGGGGCTTGTTGTTCACTTAAACTTGAAGAACAAAAAATTGGCGAATGGTACTGTTTGGATGCTTTGCATATATGTTTCTTAGATTATATAGAAGCAATATATACAAAGATTTCAACCTTCTACCTGTTCCATTCATTGTTCTACTTGTCGAAAATTACAAATAATTTCCGATGAAGGATTAACCATTGGGGCTCATTGTTCACTTAAACTTGAAGAACAAAAAATTGGCGAATGGTACTCTTTGGATGCTTTGAGTACATGTTTCTTAGACTATATGGAAGCAATATATACAAAGATTTCAACCGTTTACGTGTTCCAATCATTGTTCTACTTGTAGAAAGTTACAATTAATTTCCGTTAAAGGATTAACAATGGGGCTCGTAGTTCACTTAAACTTGAAGAACAAAAAATTCGTGAATTGTACTGTTTGGATGCTTTGCATATATGTTTCGTAGATTATATAGAAGCAATATATGCAATGATTTCAACCGTCTACCTGATCCATTCATTGTTTTACTTGTCGAAATTTACAAATAATTTCCTTTAAAGGATTAACAATGGGGCTCGTAGTTCACTTAAACTTGAAGAACAAAAAATTGGCGAATGGTACTATTTGGATGCTTTGCGTACATGTTTCTTAGACTATATGGAAGCAATATATACAAAGATTTCAACCGTCTACGTGTTCCAATCATTGTTCTACTTGTAGAAAGTTACAATTAATTTCCTTTAAAGGATTAACAATGGGGCTCGTAGTTCACTTAAACTTGAAGAACAAAAAATTGGCGAATTGTACTGTTTGGATGCTTTGCATATATGTTTCTTAGACTATATAGAAGCAATATATACAATGATTACAACCGTCTACCTATTCCATTCATTGTTCTTCTTTCGGAAATTTACAATTAATTTCCTTTAAAGGATTAACAATGGGGCTCGTAGTTCACTTAAACTTGAAGAGCAAAAAATTGGCGAATTGTACTGTTTGGACGCTTTGCATATAAGTTTCTTGGACTATATAGAAGCAATATATACAATGATTTCAACAGTCTACCTGTTCCATACATTGTTCTACTTGTCGAAATTTACAAATAATTTCCGATAAACGATTAACAATAGGGCTCATTGTTCACTTAATCTTGAAGAACAAAAAATTGGCGAATTGTACTGTTTGGATGCTTTGCATATATGTTTCTTAGACTATATGGAAGCAATATATACAAAGATTTCAACCGTCTACGTGTTCCAATCATTGTTCTACTTGTAGAAAGTTACAATTAATTTCCGTTAAAGAATTAACAATGGGGCTCGTAGTTCACTTAAACTTGAAGAACAACAAATTGGCGAATTGTACTGTTTGGATGCTTTGCATATATGTTTCTTAGACTATATAGAAGCAAAATATACAATGATTTCAACCGTCTACATGATCCATTCATTGTTCTACTTGTCGAAATTTACAAATAATTTCCTTTAAAGGATTAACAATGGGGCTCGTAGTTCACTTAAACTTGAAGAACTAAAAATTGGCGAATTGTACTGTTTCGATGCTTTGCATATATGTTTCTTAGACTATTTAGAAGTAATATATAGAAAGATTTCACCCGTCTACCTGTACTATTCATTGTTCTACTTGTAGAATGTTACAAATAATTTCCATTTCTTGATTATCAATGGGGCTCGATGTTCACTTAAACTTGAAGATCAAAAAATTGGCGAATGGTACTGTTTGGATGCTTTGCATATATGTTTCTTAGACTATATAGAAGCAATATATACATTGATTTCAACCGTCTACCTGTTCCATTCATTGTTCTACTTGTCGCAAGTTACAAATAATTTCCGTTAAAGTATTAACAATGGGGCTCGTAGTTCACTTAAACTTGAAGATCAAATAATTGGCGGATAGTACTGTTTGGATGATCTGCAGATATGTTTCTTAGACTATATAGAAGCAATATATACAATGATTTCAACCGTCTACCTGTTCCATTCATTGTTCTACTTGTCGAAATTTACAAATAATTTCCTTTAAAGGATTAACAATGGCGCTCGTAGTTCACTTAAACTTGAAGAACAATAAATTGGCGAATTCTACTGTTTGGATGCTTTGCATGTATGTTTCTTAGACTATATAGAAGCAATATATACAAAGATTTCAACCGTCTACCTGTTCCATTCATTATTCTACTTGCCGAAAGTTACAAATAATTTCCGATAAAGGATTAACCATTGGGGCTCATTGTTCACTTAAACTTGAAGAACAAAAAATTGGCGAATGGTACTGTTTGGATGCTTTGCATATATGTTTCTTAGATTATATAGAAGCAATATATACAAAGATTTCAACCGTCTACCTGTTCCATTCATTGTTCTACTTGCCGAAAGTTACAAATAATTTCAGATAAAGGATTAACCATTGGGGCTCATTGTTCAATTAAACTTGAAGAACAAAAAATTGACGAATGGTACTGTTTGGATGCTTTGCGTACATGTTTCTTAGACTATATGGAAGCAATATATACAAAGATTTCAACCGTCTACGTGTTCCAATCATTGTTCTACTTGTCGAAATTTACAAATAATTTCCTTTAAAGGATTAACAATGGGGCTCGTTGTTCACTTAAACTTGAAGAACAAAAAATTGGCGAATGGTACTGTTTGGATGCTTTGCATATATGTTTCTTAGACTATATAGAAGCAATATATACATTGATTTCAACCGGCTACCTGTTCCACTCATTGTTCTACTTGTCGCAAGTTACAAATAATTTCCGTTAAAGTATTAACAATGGGGCTCGTAGTTCACTTAAACTTGAAGATCAAATAATTGGCGAATTGTACTGTTTGGACGCTTTGCATATATGTTTCTTAGACTATATAGAAGCAATATATACAAAGATTTCAACCGTCTACCTGTTCCATTCATTGTTCTACTTGCCGAAAGTTACAAATAATTTCCTTTAAAGGATTAACAATGGGGCTCGTTTTTCACTGAAACTTGAAGAACAAAAAAGTGGCGAATGGTACTGTTTGGATGCTTTACATATATGTTTCTTAGACTATATAGAAGCAATATATACATTGATTTCAACCGGCTACCTGTTCCATTCATTGTTCTACTTGTCGCAAGTTACAAATAATTTCCGTTAAAGTATTAACAATGGGGCTCGTAGTTCTCTTACACTTGAAGATCAAATGATTGGCGAATTGTACTGTTTGGACGCTTTGCATATATGTTTCTTAGACTATATAGAAGCAATATATACAATGATTTCAACAGTCTACCTGTTCCATTCATTGTTCTACTTGTCGAAATTGACAAATAATTTCCTTTAAAGGATTAACAATGGGGATCGTATTTTACTTAAACTTGAACATCAAATATTTGGCGAATTGTACTGTTTGGACGCTTTGCATATATGTTTCTTAGACTATATAGAAGCAATATATACAATGATTTCAACAGTCTACCTGTACCATTCATTGTTCTACGTGTAGAAAGTTACAAATAATTTCCATTGCATGATTATCAATGGGGCTCGCTGTTCACTTAAACTTGAAGATCAAAAAATTGGCGATTCTTACTGTTTAGATGCTTTGCATATAGGTTTCTTAGACTATATAGAAGCAACATATACAAAGATTTCAACCGTCTACCTGTTCTATTCATTGTTCTACTTGTAGAAAGTTACAAATAATTTCCGTTTCATGATTATCAATGGGGCTCGTTGTTCACTTAAACTTGAAGAACAAAAAATTGGCGAATGGTACTGTTTGGATCCTTTGCATATATGTTTCTTAGATTATATAGAAGCAATATATACAAAGATTTCAACCGTCTACCTGTTTCATTCATTGTTCTACTTGTCGAAATTTACAAATAATTTCCGATAAAGGATTAACCATTGGGGCTCATTGTTCACTTAAACTTGAAGAACAAAAAATTGGCGAATGGTACTGTTTGGATGCTTTGCGTACATGTTTCTTACACTATATGGAAGCAATATATACAAAGATTTCAACCGTCTACGTGTTCCAATCATTGTTCTACTTGTCGAAATTTACAAATAATTTCCTTTAAAGGATTAACAATGGGGCTCGTTGTTCACTTAAACTTGAAGAACGAAAAAATTGCGAATGGTACTGTTTGGATGCTTTGCATATATGTTTCTTAGACTATATAGAAGCAATATATACATTGATTTCAACCGGCTACCTGTTCCATTCATTGTTCTACTTGTCGAAATTTACAAATAATTTCCTTTAAAGGATTAACAATGGGGCTCGTAGTTCACTTAAACTTGAAGAAAAATAAATTGGCGAATTGTACTGTTTGGATGCTTTGCGTACATGTTTCTTAGACTATATGGAAGCAATATATACAAAGATTTAAACCGTCTACGTGTTCCAATCATTGTTCTACTTGTCGAAATTTACAAATAATTTCCTTTAAAGGATTAACAATGGGGCTCGTTGTTCACTTAAACTTGAAGAACAAAAAATTGGCGAATGGTACTGTTTGGATGCTTTGCGTACATGTTTCTTAGACTATATGGAAGCAATATATACAAAGATTTAAACCGTCTACGTGTTCCAATCATTGTTCTACTTGTCGAAATTTACAAATAATTTCCTTTAAAGGATTAACAATGGGGCTCGTTGTTCACTTAAACTTGAAGAACAAAAAAGTGGCGAATGGTACTGTTTGGATGCTTTGCATATATGTTTCTTAGACTATATAGAAGCAATATATACAAAGATTTCAACCGTCTACCTGTTCCATTCATTATTCTACTTGTCGAAAGTTACAAATAATTTCCGATAAACGATTAACCATTGGGGCTCATTGTTCACTTAAACTTGAAGAACAAAAAATTGGCGAATTGTACTGTTTGGATGCTTTGCATATATGTTTCTTAGACTATATAGAAGCAATATATACAAAGATTTCAACCGTCTACCTTTTCCATTCATTGTTCTACTTGTCGAAAGTTACAAATAATTTCCTTTAAAGGATTAACAATAGGGGTCGTTGTTCACTTAAACTTGAAGAACAATAAATTGGCGAATTGTACTGTTTGGATGCTTTGCATATATGTTTCTTAGACTATATAGAAGCAATATATACAATGATTTCAACCGTCTACCTATTCCATTCATTGTTCTACTTGCCGAAATTTACAAATAATTTCCTTTGAAGGATTAACCAATGGGGCTCGTAGTTCACTTAAACTTGAAGACCAAAAAATTGGCGAATGGTACTATTTGGATGCTTTGAATATATGTTTCTTATATTATATAGAAGCAATATATACAAATATTTCAACCGTCTACCTGTTCCATTCATTGTTCTACTTGTCGAAAGTTACAATTAATTTCCGTTAAAGGATTAACAATGGGGCTCGTAGTTCACTTAAACTTGAAGAACAAAAAATTGGCGAATTGTACTGTTTGGATGCTTTGCATAGATGTTTCTTAGACTATTTAGAAGCAACATATAGAAAGATTTCACCCGTCTACCTGTACTATTCATTGTTCTACTTGTAGAAAGTTACAAATAATTTCCATTTCATGATTATCAATGGGGCTCGCTGTTCACTTAAACTTGAAGATAAAAAAATTGGCGATTGTTACTGTTTAGATGCTTTGCATATATGTTTCTTAGATTATATAGAAGCAATATATACAAATATTTCAACCGTCTACCTGTTCCATTCATTGTTCTACCTGTCGAAAATTACAAATAATTTCCGATAAAGGATTAACCATTGGGGCTCATTGTTCACCTAAACTTGAAGAACAAAAAATTGGCGAATGGTACTATTTGGATGCTTTGAATATATGTTTCTTATATTATATAGAAGCAATATATACAAATATTTCAACCGTCTACCTGTTCCATTCATTGTTCTACTTGTCGAAAGTTACAATTAATTTCCGTTAAAGGATTAACAATGGGGCTCGTAGTTCACTTAAACTTGAAGAACAAAAAATTGGCGAATTGTACTGTTTGGATGCTTTGCATAGATGTTTCTTAGACTATTTAGAAGCAATATATAGAAAGATTTCACCCGTCTACCTGTACTATTCATTGTTCTACTTGTAGAAAGTTACAAATAATTTCCATTTCATGATTATCAATGGGGCTCGCTGTTCACTTAAACTTGAAGATAAAAAAATTGGCGATTGTTACTGTTTAGATGCTTTGCATATATGTTTCTTAGATTATATAGAAGCAATATATACAAATATTTCAACCGTCTACCTGTTCCATTCATTGTTCTACCTGTCGAAAATTACAAATAATTTCCGATAAAGGATTAACCATTGGGGCTCATTGTTCACTTAAACTTGAAGAACAAAAAATTGGCGAATGGTACTGTTTGGATGCTTTGCGTACATGTTTCTTAGACTATATGGAAGCAATATACACAAAGATTTCAACCGTCTACGTGTTCCAATCATTGTTCTACTTGTCGAATGTTACAAATAATTTCCGTTAAAGTATTAACAATGGGGCTCGTAGTTCACTTAAACTTGAAGAACAAATAATTGGCGAATTGTACTGTTTGGATGATTTGCATATATGTTTCTTAGACTTTATAGAAGCAATATATACAAAGATTTCAACCGTCTACCTGTTCCATTCATTGTTCTACTTGTCGAAAGTTACAAATAATTTCCGTTAAGGGATTAACAATGGGGATCGTTGTTTACTTAAACTTGAAGAACAAGAAATTGGCGAATTGTACTGTTTGGATGCTTTGCATATATGTTTCTTAGACTATATAGAAGCAATATATACAATGATTTCAACCGTCTACCTATTCCATTCATTGTTCTACTTGCCGAAATTTACAAATAATTTCCTTTAAAGGATTAACAATGGGGCTCGTAGTTCACTTAAACTTGAAGAACAAAAAATTGGCGAATGGTACTATTTGGATGCTTTGAATATATGTTTCTTCTATTATATAGAAGCAATATATACAAATATTTCAACCGTCTAACTGTTCCATTCATTGTTCGACTTGTCGAAAATTACATATAATTTACGATAAAGGATTAACCATTGGGGCTCATTGTTCACTTAAACTTGAAGACCAAAAAATTGGCGAATGGTACTATTTGGATGATTTGCGTACATGTTTCTTAGACTATATGGAAGCAATATATACAAAGATTTCAACCGTCTACGTGTTCCAATCATTGTTCTACTTGTCGAAATTTACACATAATTTCCTTTAAAGGATTGACAATGGGGCTCGTTGTTAACTTAAACTTGAAGAACAATAAATTGGCGAATTGTACTGTTTGGATGCTTTGCATATATGTTTCTTAGACTATATAGAAGCAATATATACAAAGATTTCAACCGTCTACCTGTTCCATTCATTGTTCTACTTGTCGAAAGTTACAAACAATTTCCGATAAAGGATTAACAATGGGGCTCATTGTTCACTTAAACTTGATGAACAAAAAATTGGCGAATGGTACTGTTTGGATGCTTTCCATATATGTTTCTTAGACTATATAGAAGCAATATATACAAAGATTTCAACCGTCTACCTGTTCGATTCAATGTTCTACTTGTCGAAAGTTACAAATAATTTCCGATAAAGGATTAACAATGGGGCTCATTGTTCACTTAAACTTGAAGAACAATAAATTGGCGAATTGTACTGTTTGGATGCTTTGCATATATGTTTCTTAGACTATATAGAAGCAATATATACAAAGATTTCAACCGTCTACCTTTTCCATTCATTGTTCTACTTGTCGAAAGTTACAAATAATTTCCGTTAAGGGATTAACAATGGGGATCGTAGTTTACTTAAACTTGAAGAACAATAAATTGGCGAATTGTACTGTTTGGATGCTTTGCATATATGTTTCTTAGACTATATAGAAGCAATATATAGAATGATTTCAACCGTCTACCTGTTCCATTCATTGTTCTACTTGTCGAAAGTTACAAATAATTTCCTTTAAGGGATTAACAATGGGGATCGTAGTTTACTTAAACTTGAAGAACAAAAAATTGGCGAATTGTACTGTTTGGATGCTTTGCATATATGTTTCTTAGACTATATAGAAGCAATATATACAATGATTTCAACCGTCTACCTATTTCATTCATTGTTCTACTTGCCGAAATTTACAAATAATTTCCTTTAAAGGATTAACAATGGGGCTCGTAGTTCACTTAAACTTGAAGAGCAAAAAATTGTCAAATTGTACTGTTTGGATGATTTGCATATATGTTTCTTAGACTATATAGAAGCAATATATACAATGATTTCAACCGTCTACCTATTCCATTCATTGTTCTACTTGCCGAAATTTACAAATAATTTCCTTTAAAGGATTAACAATGGGGCTCGTAGTTCACTTAAACTTGAAGAACAAAAAATTGGCCAATGGTACTATTTGGATGCTTTGAATATATGTTTCTTCTATTATATAGAAGCAATATATACAAATATTTCAACCGTCTAACTGTTCCATTCATTGTTCGACTTGTCGAAAATTACATATAATTTACGATAAAGGATTAACCATTGGGGCTCATTGTTCACTTAAACTTGAAGACCAAAAAATTGGCGAATGGTACTATTTGGATGATTTGCGTACATGTTTCTTAGACTATATGGAAGCAATATATACAAAGATTTCAACCGTCTACGTGTTCCAATCATTGTTCTACTTGTCGAAATTTACACATAATTTCCTTTAAAGGATTAACAATGGGGCTCGTTGTTAACTTAAACTTGAAGAACAATAAATTGGCGAATTGTACTGTTTGGATGCTTTGCATATATGTTTCTTAGACTATATAGAAGCAATATATACAAAGATTTCAACCGTCTACCTGTTCGATTCAATGTTCTACTTGTCGAAAGTTACAAATAATTTCCGATAAAGGATTAACAATGGGGCTCATTGTTCACTTAAACTTGAAGGACAAAAAATTGGCGAATGGTACTGTTTGGATGCTTTGCGTACATGTTTCTTAGACTATATGGAAGCAATATATACAAGGATTTCAACCGTCTACCTGTTCCATTCATTGTTCTACTTGTCGAAATTTACAAACAATTACCGATAAAGGATTAACCATTGGGGCTCATTGTTCACTTAAACTTGAAGAACAAAAAATTGGCGAATTGTACTGTTTGGATGCTTTGCATAAATGTTTCTTAGACTATATAGAAGTAATATATACAAAGATTTCAACCGTCTACCTGTTCCATTCATTGTTCTACTTGTCGAAAGTTACAAATAATTTCCTTTAAAGGATTAACAATGGGGCTCATTGTTCACTTAAACTTGAAGAACAAAAAATTGGCGAATTGTACTGTTTGGATGCTTTGCATATATGTTTTTTAGATTATATAGAAGCAATATATACAAAGATTTCAACCGTCTACCTGTTCCATTCATTGTTCTACTTGTCGAAAATTACAAATAATTTCCGATAAAGGATTAACAATTGGGGCTCATTGTTCACTAAACTTGAAGAACAAAAAATTGTCGAATTGTACTGTTTGGATGCTTTGCATATATGTTTCTTAGAATATATAGAAGCAATATATACAATGATTTCAACCGTCTACCTGTTCCATTCATTGTTCTACTTGTCGAAAGTTACAAATAATTTCCGTTAAGGGATTAACAATGGGGATCGTAGTTTACTTAAACTTGAAGAACAATAAATTGGCGAATTGTACTGTTTGGATGCTTTGCATATATGTTTCTTAGACTATATAGAAGCAATATATACAATGATTTCAACCGTCTACCTGTTCCATTCATTGTTCTACTTGTCGAAAGTTACAAATAATTTCCTTTAAGGGATTAACAATGGGGATCGTAGTTTACTTAAACTTGAAGAACAAAAAATTGGCGAATTGTACTGTTTGGATGCTTTGAATATATGTTTCTTATACTATATAGAAGCAATAGATACAAAGATTTCAACCGTCTACCTGTTCCATTCAAAGTTCTACTTGTCGAAAGTTACAAATAATTTCCGATAAAGGATTAACAATGGGGCTCGTAGATCACTTCAACTTGAAGAACAAAAAATTGGCGAATTGTGCTGTTTGGATGCTTTGCATATGTGTTTCTTCGACTATTTAGAAGCAATATATAGAAAGATTTCACCTGTCTACCTGATCCATTCATTGTTCTACTTGTAGAAAGTTACAAATAATTTCCATTTCATGATTATCAATGGGGCTCGCTGTTCACTTAAACTTGAAGATCAAAAAATTGGCGAATGTTACTGTTTAGATGCTTCGCATATAGGTTTCTTAGACTATATAGAAGCAACAGATACAAAGATTTCAACCGTCTACCTGTTCTATTCATTGTTCATCTTGTCGAAAGTTACAAATAATTTCCGTTTCATGATTATCAATGTGCCTCGTTGTACACTTAAACTTGAAGAACAAAAAATTGGCGACTGGTACTGTTTGGATGCTTTGCATATATGTTTATTAGACTATATAGAAGCAATATATAAAAAGATTTCAACCGTCTACCAGTTCCATTCATTGTTCTACTTGTCGAAAGTTACAAATAATTTCCGATAAGGGATTAACAATGGGGATCGTAGTTTACTAAAACATGAAGAACAAAAAATTGGCGAATTGTACTGTTTGGATGCTTTGCATATATGGTTCTTAGACTATATAGACGCAATATATACAAGGATTTCAACCGTGTACCTGTTCCATTCATTGTTCTACTTGTCGAAAGTTACAAATAATTACCGGTAAAGGATTAACCATTGGGGCTCATTGTTCACTTAAACTTGAAGAACAAAAAATTGGCGAATGGTACTGTTTGGATGCTTTGCGTACATGTTTCTTAGACTATATGGAAGCAATATATACAAAGATTTCAACCGTCTACGTGTTCCAATCATTGTCCTACTTGTCGAAATTTACAAATAATTTCCTTTAAAGGATTAACAATGGGGATCGTAGTTTACTAAAACTTGAAGAACAAAAAATTGGCGAATTGTACTGTTTGGATGCTTTGCATATATGTTTCTTATACTATATAGAAGCAATATATACAAGGATTTCAACCGTCTACCTGTTCCATTCATTGTTCTACTAGTCGAAAGTTACAAATAATTTCCGATAACGGAGTAACCTTTGGGGCTCATTGTTCACTTAAACTTGAAGAACAAAAAATTGGCGAATTGTACTGTTTGGATGCTTTGCATTTATGTTTCTTAGACTATATAGAAGCAATATATACAAAGATATCAACCATCTAACTGTTCCATTCATTGTTCTACTTGTCGGAAATTACAAATAATTTCCGATAAAGGATTAACCATTGGGGCTCATTGTTCACTTAAAGTTGAAGAACAAAAAATTGGCGAATGGTACTGTTTGGATGCTTTGCGTACATGTTTCTTAGACTATATGGAAGCAATATATACATTGATTTCAACCGTCTACCTGTTCCATTCATTGTTCTACTTGTCGCAAGTTACAAATAATTTCCGTTAAAGTATTAACAATGGGGCTCGTAGTTCACTTAAACTTGAAGATCAAATAATTGGCGCATTGTACTGTTTGGATGATTTGCATATATGTTTCTTAGACTATATAGAAGCAACATATACAAAGATTTCAACCGTCTACCTGTTCCATTCATTGATCTACTTGTCGAAAGTTACAAATAATTTCCGATAAAGGATTAACAATGGGGCTCATTGTTCACTTAAACTTGAAGAACAAAAAGTTGGCGAATGGTACTGTTTGGATGCTTTGCATAGATGTTTCTTAGACTATTTAGAAGCAATATATAGAAAGATTTCACCCGTCTACCTGTACTATTCATTGTTCTACTTGTTGAAAGTTACAAATAATTTCCATTTCATGATTATCAATGGGGCTCGCTGTTCACTTAAACATGAAGATCAAAAAATTGGCGATTGTTACTGTTTAGATGCTTTGCATATATGTTTCTTAGATTATATAGAAGCAATATATACAAAGATTTCAAACGTCTACCTGTTCCATTCATTGTTCTACTTGTCGAAAATTACAAATAATTTCCGATAAAGGATTAACCATTGGGGCTCATTGTTCACTTAAAGTTGAAGAACAAAAAATTGGCGAATGGTACTGTTTGGATGCTTTGCGTACATGTTTCTTAGACTATATGGAAGCAATATATACAAAGATTTCAACCGTCTACGTGTTCCAATCATTGTCCTACTTGTCGAAATTTACAAATAATTTCCTTTTTAAAGGATTAACAATGGGGACCGTAGTTTCCTAAAACTTGAAGAACAAAAAATTGGCGAATTGTACTGTTTGGATGCTTTGCATATATGTTTCTTATACTATATAGAAGCAATATATACAAGGATTTCAACCGTCTACCTGTTCCATTCATTGTTCTACTAGTCGAGAGTTACAAATAATTTCCGATAACGGAGTAACCATTGGGGCTCATTGTTCACTTAAACTTGAAGAACAAAAAATTGGCGAATTGTACTGTTTGGATGCTTTGCATATATGTTTCTTAGACTATATAGAAGCAATATATACAAAGATTTCAACCATCTAACTGTTCCATTCATTGATCTACTTGTCGGAAATTACAAATAATTTCCGATAAAGGATTAACCATTGGGGCTCATTGTTCACTTAAAGTTGAAGAACAAAAAATTGGCGAATGGTACTGTTTGGATGCTTTGCGTACATGTTTCTTAGACTATATGGAAGCAATATATACAAAGATTTCAACCGTCTACGTGTTCCAATCATTGTTCTACTTGTCGAAATTTACAAATAATTTCCTTTAAAGGATTAACAATGGGGCTTCTTGTTCACTTAAACTTGAAGAACAAAAAAGTGGCGAATGGTACTGTTTGGATGCTTTGCATATATGTTTCTTAGACTATAAAGAAGCAATATATACAATGATTTCAACCGTCTACCTATTCCATTCATTGTTCTACTTGCCGAAATTTACAAATAATTTCCTTTAAAGGATTAACAATGGGGCTCGTAATTCACTTAAACTTGAAAAAAAAAATTGGCGAATGGTACTGTTTGGATGCTTTGAATATATGTTTCTTATAGTATATAGAAGCAATATATACAAATATTTCAACCGTCTACCTGTTCCATTCATTGTTCGACTTGTCGAAAATTACAAATAATTTCCGATAAAGGATTAACCATTGGGGCTCATTGTTCACTTAAACTTGAAGACCAAAAAATTGGCGAATGGTACTGTTTGGATGCTTTGCATATATGTTTCTTGGACTATATAGAAGCAATATTTACAATGATTTCAACCGTCTACCTATTCCATTCATTGTTCTACTTGTCGCAAGTTACAAATAATTTCCGTTAAAGTATTAACAATGGGGCTCGTAGTTCACTTAAACTTGAAGATCAAATAATTGGCAAATTGTACTGTTTGGATGATTTGCATATATGTTTCTTAGACTATATAGAAGCAATATATACAAAGATTTCAACCGTCTACCTGTTCCATTCATTGATCTACTTGTCGAAAGTTACAAATAATTTCCGATAAAGGATTAACAATGGGTCTCATTGTTCACTTAAACTTGAAGAACAAAAAATTGGCGAATGGTACTGTTTGGATGCTTTGCATATATGTTTCTTAGACTATAAAGAAGCAATATATACAATGATTTCAACCGTCTACCTATTCCATTCATTGTTCTACTTGCCGAAATTTACAAATAATTTCCTTTAAAGGATTAACAATGGGGCTCGTAGTTCACTTAAACTTGAAAAAAAAAATTGGCGAATGGTACTGTTTGGATGCTTTGCATATATGTTTCTTAGACTATATAGAAGCAATATATACAAAGATTTCAACCGTCTACCTTTTCCATTCATTGTTCTACTTGTCGAAAGTTACAAATAATTTCCTTTAAAGGATTAACAATAGGGGTCGTTGTTCACTTAAACTTGAAGAACAATAAATTGGCGAATTGTACTGTTTGGATGCTTTGCATATATGTTTCTTAGACTATATAGAAGCAATATATACAATGATTTCAACCGTCTACCTATTCCATTCATTGTTCTACTTGCCGAAATTTACAAATAATTTCCTTTGAAGGATTAACAATGGGGCTCGTAGTTCACTTAAACTTGAAGACCAAAAAATTGGCGAATGGTACTATTTGGATGCTTTGAATATATGTTTCTTATATTATATAGAAGCAATATATACAAATATTTCAACCGTCTACCTGTTCCATTCATTGTTCTACTTGTCGAAAGTTACAATTAATTTCCGTTAAAGGATTAACAATGGGGCTCGTAGTTCACTTAAACTTGAAGAACAAAAAATTGGCGAATTGTACTGTTTGGATGCTTTGCATAGATGTTTCTTAGACTATTTAGAAGCAATATATAGAAAGATTTCACCCGTCTACCTGTACTATTCATTGTTCTACTTGTAGAAAGTTACAAATAATTTCCATTTCATGATTATCAATGGGGCTCGCTGTTCACTTAAACTTGAAGATAAAAAAATTGGCGATTGTTACTGTTTAGATGCTTTGCATATATGTTTCTTAGATTATATAGAAGCAATATATACAAATATTTCAACCGTCTACCTGTTCCATTCATTGTTCTACCTGTCGAAAATTACAAATAATTTCCGATAAAGGATTAACCATTGGGGCTCATTGTTCACCTAAACTTGAAGAACAAAAAATTGGCGAATGGTACTATTTGGATGCTTTGAATATATGTTTCTTATATTATATAGAAGCAATATATACAAATATTTCAACCGTCTACCTGTTCCATTCATTGTTCTACTTGTCGAAAGTTACAATTAATTTCCGTTAAAGGATTAACAATGGGGCTCGTAGTTCACTTAAACTTGAAGAACAAAAAATTGGCGAATTGTACTGTTTGGATGCTTTGCATAGATGTTTCTTAGACTATTTAGAAGCAATATATAGAAAGATTTCACCCGTCTACCTGTACTATTCATTGTTCTACTTGTAGAAAGTTACAAATAATTTCCATTTCATGATTATCAATGGGGCTCGCTGTTCACTTAAACTTGAAGATAAAAAAATTGGCGATTGTTACTGTTTAGATGCTTTGCATATATGTTTCTTAGATTATATAGAAGCAATATATACAAATATTTCAACCGTCTACCTGTTCCATTCATTGTTCTACCTGTCGAAAATTACAAATAATTTCCGATAAAGGATTAACCATTGGGGCTCATTGTTCACTTAAACTTGAAGAACAAAAAATTGGCGAATGGTACTGTTTGGATGCTTTGCGTACATGTTTCTTAGACTATATGGAAGCAATATACACAAAGATTTCAACCGTCTACGTGTTCCAATCATTGTTCTACTTGTCGAATGTTACAAATAATTTCCGTTAAAGTATTAACAATGGGGCTCGTAGTTCACTTAAACTTGAAGAACAAATAATTGGCGAATTGTACTGTTTGGATGATTTGCATATATGTTTCTTAGACTTTATAGAAGCAATATATACAAAGATTTCAACCGTCTACCTGTTCCATTGATTGTTCTACTTGTCGAAAGTTACAAATAATTTCCGTTAAGGGATTAACAATGGGGATCGTTGTTTACTTAAACTTGAAGAACAAGAAATTGGCGAATTGTACTGTTTGGATGCTTTGCATATATGTTTCTTAGACTATATAGAAGCAATATATACAATGATTTCAACCGTCTACCTATTCCATTCATTGTTCTACTTGCCGAAATTTACAAATAATTTCCTTTAAAGGATTAACAATGGGGCTCGTAGTTCACTTAAACTTGAAGAACAAAAAATTGGCGAATGGTACTATTTGGATGCTTTGAATATATGTTTCTTCTATTATATAGAAGCAATATATACAAATATTTCAACCGTCTAACTGTTCCATTCATTGTTCGACTTGTCGAAAATTACATATAATTTACGATAAAGGATTAACCATTGGGGCTCATTGTTCACTTAAACTTGAAGACCAAAAAATTGGCGAATGGTACTATTTGGATGATTTGCGTACATGTTTCTTAGACTATATGGAAGCAATATATACAAAGATTTCAACCGTCTACGTGTTCCAATCATTGTTCTACTTGTCGAAATTTACACATAATTTCCTTTAAAGGATTAACAATGGGGCTCGTTGTTAACTTAAACTTGAAGAACAATAAATTGGCGAATTGTACTGTTTGGATGCTTTGCATATATGTTTCTTAGACTATATAGAAGCAATATATACAAAGATTTCAACCGTCTACCTGTTCCATTCATTGTTCTACTTGTCGAAAGTTACAAACAATTTCCGATAAAGGATTAACAATGGGGCTCATTGTTCACTTAAACTTGATGAACAAAAAATTGGCGAATGGTACTGTTTGGATGCTTTCCATATATGTTTCTTAGACTATATAGAAGCAATATATACAAAGATTTCAACCGTCTACCTGTTCGATTCAATGTTCTACTTGTCGAAAGTTACAAATAATTTCCGATAAAGGATTAACAATGGGGCTCATTGTTCACTTAAACTTGAAGGACAAAAAATTGGCGAATGGTACTGTTTGGATGCTTTGCGTACATGTTTCTTAGACTATATGGAAGCAATATATACAAGGATTTCAACCGTCTACCTGTTCCATTCATTGTTCTACTTGTCGAAATTTACAAACAATTACCGATAAAGGATTAACCATTGGGGCTCATTGTTCACTTAAACTTGAAGAACAAAAAATTGGCGAATTGTACTGTTTGGATGCTTTGCATAAATGTTTCTTAGACTATATAGAAGTAATGTATACAAAGATTTCAACCGTCTACCTGTTCCATTCATTGTTCTACTTGTCGAAAGTTACAAATAATTTCCTTTAAAGGATTAACAATGGGGCTCATTGTTCACTTAAACTTGAAGAACAAAAAATTGGCGAATTGTACTGTTTGGATGCTTTGCATATATGTTTTTTAGATTATATAGAAGCAATATATACAAAGATTTCAACCGTCTACCTGTTCCATTCATTGTTCTACTTGTAGAAAATTACAAATAATTTCCGATAAAGGATTAACAATTGGGGCTCATTGTTCACTAAACTTGAAGAACAAAAAATTGTCGAATTGTACTGTTTGGATGCTTTGCATATATGTTTCTTAGAATATATAGAAGCAATATATACAATGATTTCAACCGTCTACCTGTTCCATTCATTGTTCTACTTGTCGAAAGTTACAAATAATTTCCGTTAAGGGATTAACAATGGGGATCGTAGTTTACTTAAACTTGAAGAACAATAAATTGGCGAATTGTACTGTTTGGATGCTTTGCATATATGTTTCTTAGACTATATAGAAGCAATATATAGAATGATTTCAACCGTTTACCTGTTCCATTCATTGTTCTACTTGTCGAAAGTTACAAATAATTTCCTTTAAGGGATTAACAATGGGGATCGTAGTTTACTTAAACTTGAAGAACAAAAAATTGGCGAATTGTACTGTTTGGATGCTTTGCATATATGTTTCTTAGACTATATAGAAGCAATATATACAATGATTTCAACCGTCTACCTACTTCATTCATTGTTCTACTTGCCGAAATTTACAAATAATTTCCTTTAAAGGATTAACAATGGGGCTCGTAGTTCACTTAAACTTGAAGAGCAAAAAATTGTCAAATTGTACTGTTTGGATGATTTGCATATATGTTTCTTAGACTATATAGAAGCAATATATACAATGATTTCAACCGTCTACCTATTCCATTCATTGTTCTACTTGCCGAAATTTACAAATAATTTCCTTTAAAGGATTAACAATGGGGCTCGTAGTTCACTTAAACTTGAAGAACAAAAAATTGGCCAATGGTACTATTTGGATGCTTTGAATATATGTTTCTTCTATTATATAGAAGCAATATATACAAATATTTCAACCGTCTAACTGTTCCATTCATTGTTCGACTTGTCGAAAATTACATATAATTTACGATAAAGGATTAACCATTGGGGCTCATTGTTCACTTAAACTTGAAGACCAAAAAATTGGCGAATGGTACTATTTGGATGATTTGCGTACATGTTTCTTAGACTATATGGAAGCAATATATACAAAGATTTCAACCGTCTACGTGTTCCAATCATTGTTCTACTTGTCGAAATTTACACATAATTTCCTTTAAAGGATTAACAATGGGGCTCGTTGTTAACTTAAACTTGAAGAACAATAAATTGGCGAATTGTACTGTTTGGATGCTTTGCATATATGTTTCTTAGACTATATAGAAGCAATATATACAAAGATTTCAACCGTCTACCTGTTCGATTCAATGTTCTACTTGTCGAAAGTTACAAATAATTTCCGATAAAGGATTAACAATAGGGGTCGTTGTTCACTTAAACTTGAAGAACAATAAATTGGCGAATTGTACTGTTTGGATGCTTTGCATATATGTTTCTTAGACTATATAGAAGCAATATATACAATGATTTCAACCGTCTACCTATTCCATTCATTGTTCTACTTGCCGAAATTTACAAATAATTTCCTTTGAAGGATTAACAATGGGGCTCGTAGTTCACTTAAACTTGAAGACCAAAAAATTGGCGAATGGTACTATTTGGATGCTTTGAATATATGTTTCTTATATTATATAGAAGCAATATATACAAATATTTCAACCGTCTACCTGTTCCATTCATTGTTCTACTTGTCGAAAGTTACAATTAATTTCCGTTAAAGGATTAACAATGGGGCTCGTAGTTCACTTAAACTTGAAGAACAAAAAATTGGCGAATTGTACTGTTTGGATGCTTTGCATAGATGTTTCTTAGACTATTTAGAAGCAATATATAGAAAGATTTCACCCGTCTACCTGTACTATTCATTGTTCTACTTGTAGAAAGTTACAAATAATTTCCATTTCATGATTATCAATGGGGCTCGCTGTTCACTTAAACTTGAAGATAAAAAAATTGGCGATTGTTACTGTTTAGATGCTTTGCATATATGTTTCTTAGATTATATAGAAGCAATATATACAAATATTTCAACCGTCTACCTGTTCCATTCATTGTTCTACCTGTCGAAAATTACAAATAATTTCCGATAAAGGATTAACCATTGGGGCTCATTGTTCACCTAAACTTGAAGAACAAAAAATTGGCGAATGGTACTATTTGGATGCTTTGAATATATGTTTCTTATATTATATAGAAGCAATATATACAAATATTTCAACCGTCTACCTGTTCCATTCATTGTTCTACTTGTCGAAAGTTACAATTAATTTCCGTTAAAGGATTAACAATGGGGCTCGTAGTTCACTTAAACTTGAAGAACAAAAAATTGGCGAATTGTACTGTTTGGATGCTTTGCATAGATGTTTCTTAGACTATTTAGAAGCAATATATAGAAAGATTTCACCCGTCTACCTGTACTATTCATTGTTCTACTTGTAGAAAGTTACAAATAATTTCCATTTCATGATTATCAATGGGGCTCGCTGTTCACTTAAACTTGAAGATAAAAAAATTGGCGATTGTTACTGTTTAGATGCTTTGCATATATGTTTCTTAGATTATATAGAAGCAATATATACAAATATTTCAACCGTCTACCTGTTCCATTCATTGTTCTACCTGTCGAAAATTACAAATAATTTCCGATAAAGGATTAACCATTGGGGCTCATTGTTCACTTAAACTTGAAGAACAAAAAATTGGCGAATGGTACTGTTTGGATGCTTTGCGTACATGTTTCTTAGACTATATGGAAGCAATATACACAAAGATTTCAACCGTCTACGTGTTCCAATCATTGTTCTACTTGTCGAATGTTACAAATAATTTCCGTTAAAGTATTAACAATGGGGCTCGTAGTTCACTTAAACTTGAAGAACAAATAATTGGCGAATTGTACTGTTTGGATGATTTGCATATATGTTTCTTAGACTTTATAGAAGCAATATATACAAAGATTTCAACCGTCTACCTGTTCCATTCATTGTTCTACTTGTCGAAAGTTACAAATAATTTCCGTTAAGGGATTAACAATGGGGATCGTTGTTTACTTAAACTTGAAGAACAAGAAATTGGCGAATTGTACTGTTTGGATGCTTTGCATATATGTTTCTTAGACTATATAGAAGCAATATATACAATGATTTCAACCGTCTACCTCTTCCATTCATTGTTCTACTTGCCGAAATTTACAAATAATTTCCTTTAATGGATTAACAATGGGGCTCGTAGTTCACTTAAACTTGAAGAACAAAAAATTGGCGAATGGTACTATTTGGATGCTTTGAATATATGTTTCTTCTATTATATAGAAGCAATATATACAAATATTTCAACCGTCTAACTGTTCCATTCATTGTTCGACTTGTCGAAAATTACATATAATTTACGATAAAGGATTAACCATTGGGGCTCATTGTTCACTTAAACTTGAAGACCAAAAAATTGGCGAATGGTACTATTTGGATGATTTGCGTACATGTTTCTTAGACTATATGGAAGCAATATATACAAAGATTTCAACCGTCTACGTGTTCCAATCATTGTTCTACTTGTCGAAATTTACACATAATTTCCTTTAAAGGATTAACAATGGGGCTCGTTGTTAACTTAAACTTGAAGAACAATAAATTGGCGAATTGTACTGTTTGGATGCTTTGCATATATGTTTCTTAGACTATATAGAAGCAATATATACAAAGATTTCAACCGTCTACCTGTTCCATTCATTGTTCTACTTGTCGAAAGTTACAAACAATTTCCGATAAAGGATTAACAATGGGGCTCATTGTTCACTTAAACTTGATGAACAAAAAATTGGCGAATGGTACTGTTTGGATGCTTTCCATATATGTTTCTTAGACTATATAGAAGCAATATATACAAAGATTTCAACCGTCTACCTGTTCGATTCAATGTTCTACTTGTCGAAAGTTACAAATAATTTCCGATAAAGGATTAACAATGGGGCTCATTGTTCACTTAAACTTGAAGGACAAAAAATTGGCGAATGGTACTGTTTGGATGCTTTGCGTACATGTTTCTTAGACTATATGGAAGCAATATATACAAGGATTTCAACCGTCTACCTGTTCCATTCATTGTTCTACTTGTCGAAATTTACAAACAATTACCGATAAAGGATTAACCATTGGGGCTCATTGTTCACTTAAACTTGAAGAACAAAAAATTGGCGAATTGTACTGTTTGGATGCTTTGCATAAATGTTTCTTAGACTATATAGAAGTAATATATACAAAGATTTCAACCGTCTACCTGTTCCATTCATTGTTCTACTTGTCGAAAGTTACAAATAATTTCCTTTAAAGGATTAACAATGGGGCTCATTGTTCACTTAAACTTGAAGAACAAAAAATTGGCGAATTGTACTGTTTGGATGCTTTGCATATATGTTTTTTAGATTATATAGAAGCAATATATACAAAGATTTCAACCGTCTACCTGTTCCATTCATTGTTCTACTTGTCGAAAATTACAAATAATTTCCGATAAAGGATTAACAATTGGGGCTCATTGTTCACTAAACTTGAAGAACAAAAAATTGTCGAATTGTACTGTTTGGATGCTTTGCATATATGTTTCTTAGAATATATAGAAGCAATATATACAATGATTTCAACCGTCTACCTGTTCCATTCATTGTTCTACTTGTCGAAAGTTACAAATAATTTCCGTTAAGGGATTAACAATGGGGATCGTAGTTTACTTAAACTTGAAGAACAATAAATTGGCGAATTGTACTGTTTGGATGCTTTGCATATATGTTTCTTAGACTATATAGAAGCAATATATACAATGATTTCAACCGTCTACCTGTTCCATTCATTGTTCTACTTGTCGAAAGTTACAAATAATTTCCTTTAAGGGATTAACAATGGGGATCGTAGTTTACTTAAACTTGAAGAACAAAAAATTGGCGAATTGTACTGTTTGGATGCTTTGAATATATGTTTCTTATACTATATAGAAGCAATAGATACAAAGATTTCAACCGTCTACCTGTTCCATTCAAAGTTCTACTTGTCGAAAGTTACAAATAATTTCCGATAAAGGATTAACAATGGGGCTCGTAGTTCACTTCAACTTGAAGAACAAAAAATTGGCGAATTGTGCTGTTTGGATGCTTTGCATATGTGTTTCTTCGACTATTTAGAAGCAATATATAGAAAGATTTCACCTGTCTACCTGATCCATTCATTGTTCTACTTGTAGAAAGTTACAAATAATTTCCATTTCATGATTATCAATGGGGCTCGCTGTTCACTTAAACTTGAAGATCAAAAAATTGGCGAATGTTACTGTTTAGATGCTTCGCATATAGGTTTCTTAGACTATATAGAAGCAACATATACAAAGATTTCAACCGTCTACCTGTTCTATTCATTGTTCATCTTGTCGAAAGTTACAAATAATTTCCGTTTCATGATTATCAATGTGCCTCGTTGTACACTTAAACTTGAAGAACAAAAAATTGGCGACTGGTACTGTTTGGATGCTTTGCATATATGTTTATTAGACTATATAGAAGCAATATATAAAAAGATTTCAACCGTCTACCAGTTCCATTCATTGTTCTACTTGTCGAAAGTTACAAATAATTTCCGATAAGGGATTAACAATGGGGATCGTAGTTTACTAAAACATGAAGAACAAAAAATTGGCGAATTGTACTGTTTGGATGCTTTGCATATATGGTTCTTAGACTATATAGACGCAATATATACGAGGATTTCAACCGTGTACCTGTTCCATTCATTGTTCTACTTGTCGAAAGTTACAAATAATTACCGGTAAAGGATTAACCATTGGGGCTCATTGTTCACTTAAACTTGAAGAACAAAAAATTGGCGAATGGTACTGTTTGGATGCTTTGCGTACATGTTTCTTAGACTATATGGAAGCAATATATACAAAGATTTCAACCGTCTACGTGTTCCAATCATTGTCCTACTTGTCGAAATTTACAAATAATTTCCTTTAAAGGATTAACAATGGGGATCGTAGTTTACTAAAACTTGAAGAACAAAAAATTGGCGAATTGTACTGTTTGGATGCTTTGCATATATGTTTCTTATACTATATAGAAGCAATATATACAAGGATTTCAACCGTCTACCTGTTCCATTCATTGTTCTACTAGTCGAAAGTTACAAATAATTTCCGATAACGGAGTAACCTTTGGGGCTCATTGTTCACTTAAACTTGAAGAACAAAAAATTGGCGAATTGTACTGTTTGGATGCTTTGCATATATGTTTCTTAGACTATATAGAAGCAATATATACAAAGATATCAACCATCTAACTGTTCCATTCATTGTTCTACTTGTCGGAAATTACAAATAATTTCCGATAAAGGATTAACCATTGGGGCTCATTGTTCACTTAAAGTTGAAGAACAAAAAATTGGCGAATGGTACTGTTTGGATGCTTTGCGTACATGTTTCTTAGACTATATGGAAGCAATATATACATTGATTTCAACCGTCTACCTGTTCCATTCATTGTTCTACTTGTCGCAAGTTACAAATAATTTCCGTTAAAGTATTAACAATGGGGCTCGTAGTTCACTTAAACTTGAAGATCAAATAATTGGCGCATTGTACTGTTTGGATGATTTGCATATATGTTTCTTAGACTATATAGAAGCAACATATACAAAGATTTCAACCGTCTACCTGTTCCATTCATTGATCTACTTGTCGAAAGTTACAAATAATTTCCGATAAAGGATTAACAATGGGGCTCATTGTTCACTTAAACTTGAAGAACAAAAAGTTGGCGAATGGTACTGTTTGGATGCTTTGCATAGATGTTTCTTAGACTATTTAGAAGCAATATATAGAAAGATTTCACCCGTCTACCTGTACTATTCATTGTTCTACTTGTCGAAATTTACACATAATTTCCTTTAAAGGATTAACAATGGGGCTCGTTGTTAACTTAAACTTGAAGAACAATAAATTGGCGAATTGTACTGTTTGGATGCTTTGCATATATGTTTCTTAGACTATATAGAAGCAATATATACAAAGATTTCAACCGTCTACCTGTTCCATTCATTGTTCTACTTGTCGAAAGTTACAAACAATTTCCGATAAAGGATTAACAATGGGGCTCGTTGTTCACTTAAACTTGATGAACATAAAATTGGCGAATGGTACTGTTTGGATGCTTTCCATATATGTTTCTTAGACTATATAGAAGCAATATATACAAAGATTTCAACCGTCTACCTGTTCGATTCAATGTTCTACTTGTCGAAAGTTACAAATAATTTCCGATAAAGGATTAACAATGGGGCTCATTGTTCACTTAAACTTGAAGGACAAAAAATTGGCGAATGGTACTGTTTGGATGCTTTGCGTACATGTTTCTTAGACTATATGGAAGCAATATATACAAGGATTTCAACCGTCTACCTGTTCCATTCATTGTTCTACTTATCGAAATTTACAAACAATTACCGATAAAGGATTAACCATTGGGGCTCATTGTTCACTTAAACTTGAAGAACAAAAAATTGGCGAATTGTACTGTTTGGATGCTTTGCATAAATGTTTCTTAGACTATATAGAAGTAATGTATACAAAGATTTCAACCGTCTACCTGTTCCATTCATTGTTCTACTTGTCGAAAGTTACAAATAATTTCCTTTAAAGGATTAACAATGGGGCTCATTGTTCACTTAAACTTGAAGAACAAAAAATTGGCGAATTGTACTGTTTGGATGCTTTGCATATATGTTTTTTAGATTATATAGAAGCAATATATACAAAGATTTCAACCGTCTACCTGTTCCATTCATTGTTCTACTTGTCGAAAATTACAAATAATTTCCGATAAAGGATTAACAATTGGGGCTCATTGTTCACTAAACTTGAAGAACAAAAAATTGTCGAATTGTACTGTTTGGATGCTTTGCATATATGTTTCTTAGAATATATAGAAGCAATATATACAATGATTTCAACCGTCTACCTGTTCCATTCATTGTTCTACTTGTCGAAAGTTACAAATAATTTCCGTTAAGGGATTAACAATGGGGATCGTAGTTTACTTAAACTTGAAGAACAATAAATTGGCGAATTGTACTGTTTGGATGCTTTGCATATATGTTTCTTAGACTATATAGAAGCAATATATAGAATGATTTCAACCGTTTACCTGTTCCATTCATTGTTCTACTTGTCGAAAGTTACAAATAATTTCCTTTAAGGGATTAACAATGGGGATCGTAGTTTACTTAAACTTGAAGAACAAAAAATTGGCGAATTGTACTGTTTGGATGCTTTGCATATATGTTTCTTAGACTATATAGAAGCAATATATACAATGATTTCAACCGTCTACCTATTTCATTCATTGTTCTACTTGCCGAAATTTACAAATAATTTCCTTTAAAGGATTAACAATGGGGCTCGTAGTTCACTTAAACTTGAAGAGCAAAAAATTGTCGAATTGTACTGTTTGGATGCTTTGCATATATGTTTCTTAGACTATATAGAAGCAATATATACAATGATTTCAACCGTCTACCTGTTCCATTCATTGTTCTACTTGTCGAAATTTACAAATAATTTCCGATAAAGGATTAACAATGGGGCTCGTTGTTCACTTAAACTTGAAGAACAATAAATTGGCGAATTGTACTGTTTAGATGCTATGCATATATGTTTCTTAGACTATATAGAAGCAATATATACAAAGAATTCAACCGTCTACCTGTTCCATTCATTGTTCTACTTGTCGAAAATTACAAATAATTTCCGATAAAGGATTAACCATTGGGGCTCATTGTTCACTTAAACTTGAAGAACAAAAAATTGGCGAATGGTACTGTTTGGATGCTTTGCATATATGTATCTTAGACTATATAGAAGCAATATATACATTGATTTCAACCGTCTACATGATCCATTCATTGTTCTACTTGTCGAAATTTACAAATAATTTCCGATAAAGGATTAACCATTGGGGCTCATTGTTCACTTAAACTTGAAGAACAAAAAATTGGCGAATTGTACTGTTTGGATGCTTTGCATATATGTTTCTTAGACTATATAGAAGCAATATATACAAAGATTTCAACCGTCTAACTGTTCCATTCATTGTTCTACTTGTCGGAAATTACAAATAATTTCAGATAAAGGATTAACCATTGGGGCTCATTGTTCACTTAAACTTGAAGAACAAAAAATTGGCGAATGGTACTGTTTGGATGCTTTGCGTACATGTTTCTTAGACTATATGGAAGCAATATATACAAAGATTTCAACCGTCTACGCGTTCCAATCATTGTTCTACTTGTCGAAGTTTACAAATAATTTCCTTTAAAGGATTAACAATGGGGCTCGTTGTTCACTTAAACTTGAAGAACAAAAAATTGGCGAATGGTACTGTTTGGATGCTTTGCATATATGTTTCTTAGACTATATAGAAGCAATATATACATTGATTTCATCCGTCTACCTGTTCCATTCATTGTTCTACTTGTCGCAAGTTACAAATAATTTCCGTTAAAGTATTAACAATGGGGCTCGTAGTTCACTTAAACTTGAAGATCAAATAATTGGCGAATTGTACTGTTTGGATGATTTGCATATATGTTTCTTAGACTTTATAGAAGCAATATATACAAAGATTTCAACCGTCTACCTGTTCCATTCATTGTTCTACTTGTCGAAAGTTACAAATAATTTCCGTTAAGGCATTAACAATGGGGATCGTAGTTTACTTAAACTTGAAGAACAAGAAATTGGCGAATTTTACTGTTTGGATGCTTTGCATATATGTTTCTTAGACTATATAGAAGCAATATATACAAAGATTTCAACCGTCTACCTGTTCCATTCATTGTTCTACTTGTCGAAAGTTACAAATAATTTCCTTTAAAGGATTAACAATGGGGCTCATTGTTCACTTAAACTTGAAGAACAAAAAATTGGCGAATTGTACTGTTTGGATGCTTTGCATATATGTTTCTTATACTATATAGAAGCAATATATACAAAGATTTCAACCGTCTACCTGTTCCATTCACTGTTCTACTTGTCGAAAGTTACAATTAATTTCCGTTAAAGGATTAACAATGGGGCTCATTGTTCACTAAACTTGAACAACAAAAAATTATCGAATTGTACTGTTTGGATGCTTTGCATATATGTTTCTTAGACTATATAGAAGCAATATATACAAAGATTTCAACAGTCTAACTGTTCTATTCATTGTTCTACTTGTAGAAAGTTACAAATAATTTCCCTTTCATGATTATCAATGGGGCTCGTTGTTCACTTAAACTTGAAGAACAAAAAATTGGCGAATGGTACTGTTTGGATGCTTTGCATATATGTTTCTTAGACTATATGGAAGCAATATATACAAAGATTTCAACCGTCTACGTGTTCCAATCATTGTTCTACTTGTAGAAAGTTAGAATTAATTTCCATTAAAGGATTAACAATGGGGCTCGTAGTTCACTTAAACTTAAAGAACAAAAAATTGGCGAATTGTACTGTTTCGATGCTTTGCATATATGTTTCTTAGACTATTTAGAAGCAATATATAGAAAGATTTCACCCGTCTACCTGTACTATTCATTGTTCTACTTGTAGAAAGTTACAAATAATTTCCATTTCATGATTATCAATGGGGCTCGCTGTTCACTTAAACTTGAAGATCAAAAAATTGGCGATTGTTACTGTTTAGATGCTTTGCATATAGGTTTCTTAGACTATATAGAAGCAACATATACAAAGATTTCAACCGTCTACCTGTACTATTCATTGTTCTACTTGCAGAAATTTACAAATAATTTCCGATAAAGGATTAACAATGGGGCTCATTGTTCATTTAAACTTGAAGAACAAAAAATTGGCGAATTGTACTGTTTGGATGCTTTGCATATATGTTTCTTAGACTATATGGAAGCAATATATACAAAGATTTCAACCGTCTACGTGTTCCAATCATTGTTCTACTTGTAGAAAGTTATAATTAATTTCCGTTAAAGGATTAACAATGGGGCTCGAATTTCACTTAAACTTGAAGAACAAAAAATTGGCGAATTGTTCGGTTTGGATGCTTTGCATATATGTTTCGTAGACTATATAGAAGCAATATATACAATGAATTCAACCGTCTACAAGATCCATTCATTGTTCTACTTGTCGAAATTTACAAATAATTTCCTTTAAAGGATTAACAATGGGGCTCGTAGTTCACTTAAACTTGAAGAACAAAATATTGACGAATTGTACTGTTTGGATCCTTTGCATATATGTTTCTTAGACTATTTAGAAGCAATATACAGAAAGATTTCACCCGTCTACCTGTACTATTCATTGTTCTACTTGTCGAAATTTACAAATAATTTCCTTTAAAGGATTAACAATGGGGCTCGTAGTTCACTTAAACTTGAAGAACAAAAAATTGGCGAATTGTACTGTTTGGATGCTTTGCATATATGTTTCTTACAAGGGAACATCCCGAGGTGCCACACGCCGATTTTGATGAAATTTTAGTATGATGTAGTACTCGTTAGAATATTCGACACGTATTTTTTTATATCGGCAATCGTCCATGTTAAAGGGGTGAAAACCGCCCCCAAAGTTGGGGGCCAAAAGTGTATTTCGTTGAATATCTTGGAAACTATGAGAGATAGAGCATTTGCGTAAATTGGCGAAATTAGCGCCTTTGCATTACGAATTTAACGGCATAATTTCTTTTGCAAAATCTTCATTTGTTTAAACAATATGTTGAAAAATAACATATTTTCGGCAGTTTTACCACTTTAATGTTATTCAATTTTCTTGAATATTTTTTTGTAAAAACTACATTTCCTATACAAAATTACGGACAAATAGGAATTTCGATTTTTTCATCAACAAAAAAGTTATTACATATGAGATTTTATCGTTCGACGCGGGAAATAGAGTCCCTACACGAGTCGTTCCTTGTTAATAACTCCCCGGTAATTTGTAAATAAATTGATTTTACCGATAACCATTCGTTGCTAACAAAAAGAAAAGAATTTTCCGTTACTTCGAACTTCGAACTCCCAGATCCTGCATCAGCTGTGTGCACCTCGGAGGATGAGCAGGAAGCAATTCCTTCTATATCGTCATCACCACATGGTGTAGACATTGAATCGTCCATTTCATCGTCGAATAGCAATTCTTGCTCTGTTTCCACTTCTATATATCCACTAACCTTATACCTGTTAATTAAATCTATAATCGTGTTCGCTAATTCAATGTCCATAGCACTTACCGGCGATGTTCTTTCGTCATTACTACAATTATAAGTTTCAATTAAAATATTGATAGTATTCATAGGATTTACTGCCATGACTGCAAATCTAAACTGCTTTAATTTTACAATGAACAATGTAAAATAATAAAGAATAGCAAAAAAATTGCAATTTTGGTTTTTAACAAAGATACTTACTGTAAATTATTACCGCAAGAAGCTATTAGCGCTTTCCAAAATCTTCGCAATAGCAAAAACTCTTTCGTCAGCATACGAATGTTGATGCGAATAGAATTCGACAAAAAAAGACACTCACTATTATATATACCTTAAAGACGATGACGTATCGACTTTACCATGTCTGTCATTGGTTATTAGTATAATAGTTAAACCCCACCCTCTTTTTCCTCGCGAAGAGGAAGTTTCCGAAGTGTGTTGTAAAAATGGGAAAGATCCCTGAAATTTGTCATCAGGCGAAAGCCTGTGATTTTCGTAACGCATAGACAAAGAGTTATAATCTTTGACATTTCTAACAATAAGCAGGCCGAAGCTGTAGATTCGTGAAGTGCGATAGACATACACCTCGGCTACTTCTCATTGTTGGTGAGCGGTCACTACTTTTTCTATAAGCATTTTACACTCCATTCTTGTTGTTTCATTTATTTGTTCACACCGTGCCGACCTGGGAATGTCCCTCCATAAACCGCGCGCAGTGCTGTAGCCGAAAATTATATCGCATTAAAGTAACGGAAAATGCTTTTCTTTTTGTTAGCAACGAATGGTTATCGGTAAAATCAATTTATTTACAAATTACCGGGGAGTTATGAACAAGGAACGACTAGTGTAGGGACTCTATTTCGCGCGTCGAACGATAAAATCTCATATGTAATAACTTTTTTGTTGATGAAAAAATCGAAATTCCTATTTATCCGTAATTTTGTATAGGAAATGTAGTTTTTACAAAAAAATATTCAAGAAAATTGAATAATATTAAAGTGGTAAAACTGCCGAAAATATGTTATTTTTCAACATATTGTTTAAACAAATGGAGATTTTGCAAAAGAAATTATGTCGTTTAATTCGTAATGCAAAGGCGCTAATTTCGCCAATTTACGCAAATGCTATATCTCTCATAGTTTCCAAGATATTCAACGAAATACACTTTTGGCCCCCAACTTTGGCGGCGGTTTTCACCCCTTTAATGTGGACGATTGCCGATATAAAAAAATACGTGTGGAATATTCTAACGAGTACTACATCATACTAAAATTTCATCAAAATCGGCGTGTGGCACCTCGGGATGTTCCCTTGTTAGACTATATAGAAGCAATATATACAAAGATTTCAACCGTCTACCTGTTCCATTCATTGTTCTACTTGTCGAAAATTACAAATAATTCCTGATAAAGGATTAACCATTGGGGCTCATTGTTCACTTAAACTTGAAGAACAAAAAATTGGCGAATGGTACTGTTTGGACGCTTTGCGTACATATTTATAAAGGCTATATGGAAGCAATATATACAAAGATTTCAACCGTCTACGTGTTCCAATCATTTTTCTACTTGTCGAAATTTACAAATAATTTCCTTTAAAGGATTAACAATGGGGCTCGTTGTTCACTAAAACTTGAAGAACAAAAAATTGATGAATGGTACTGTTTGGATGCTTTGCATATATGTTTCTTAGACTATATAGAAGCAATATATACATTGATTTCAACCGTCTACCTGTTCCATTCATTGTTCTACTTGTCGCAAGTTACAAATAATTTCCGTTAAAGTATTAACAATGGGGCTCGTAGTTCACTTAAACTAGAAGAACAAAAAATTGGCGAATTGTACTGTTTGGATGATTTGCAGATATGTTTCTTAGACTATATGGAAGCAATATATACAAAGATTTCAACCGTCTACCTGTTCCATTCATTGTTCTACTTGTCGAAAATTACAAATAATTCCTGATAAAGGATTAACCATTGGGGCTCATTGTTCACTTAAACTTGAAGAACAAAAAATTGGCGAATGGTACTGTTTGGACGCTTTGCGTACATATTTATAAAGGCTATATGGAAGCAATATATACAAAGATTTCAACCGTCTACGTGTTCCAATCATTTTTCTACTTGTCGAAATTTACAAATAATTTCCTTTAAAGGATTAACAATGGGGCTCGTTGTTCACTAAAACTTGAAGAACAAAAAATTGATGAATGGTACTGTTTGGATGCTTTGCATATATGTTTCTTAGACTATATAGAAGCAATATATACATTGATTTCAACCGTCTACCTGTTCCATTCATTGTTCTACTTGTCGCAAGTTACAAATAATTTCCGTTAAAGTATTAACAATGGGGCTCGTAGTTCACTTAAACTAGAAGAACAAAAAATTGGCGAATTGTACTGTTTGGATGATTTGCAGATATGTTTCTTAGACTATATGGAAGCAATATATACAATGATTTCAACCGTCTACCGGTTCCATTCATTGTTCTACTTGTTGAAAGTTACAAATAATTCCCGATAAAGGATTAACCATTGGGGCTCATTGTTCACTTAAACTTGAAGAAGAAAAAATTGGCGAATGGTAATGTTTGGATGCTTTGCGTACATGTTTCTTAGACTATATGGAAGCAATATATACAAAGATTTCAACCGTCTACGTGTTCCAATCATTGTTCTACTTGTCGAAATTTACAAACAATTTCCTTTAAAGGATTAACAATGGGGCTCGTAGTTCACTTAAACATTAAGATCAAATAATTGGCGAATTGTACTGTTTGGATGCTTTGCATATAAGTTTCTTAGACTATATAGAAGCAATATATACAAAGATTTCAACCGTCTACCTGTTCCAATCATTGTTCTACTTGTCGAAAATTACAAATAATTTCCGATAAAGGATTAACCATTGGGGCTCATTGTTCACTTATACTTGAAGAAGAAAAAATTGGCGAATGGTAATGTTTGGATGCTTTGCGTACATGTTTCTTAGACTATATGGAAGCAATATATACAAAGATTTCAACCGTCTACGTGTTCCATTCATTGTTCTACTTGTCGAAAATTACAAGTAATTTCCGATAAAGGATTAACCATTGGGGCTCATTGTTCACTTAAACTTGAAGAACAAAAAATTGGCGAATGGTACTGTTTGGATGCTTTGCGTACATGTTTCTTAGACTATATGGAAGCAATATATACAAAGATTTCAACCGTCTACGTGTTCCAATCATTGTTCTACTTGTCGAAATTCACAAATAATTTCCTTTAAAGGAATAACAATGGGGCTCGTAGTTCACTTAAACTTGAAGATCAAAAAATTGGCGAATTGTACTGTTTGGATGCTTTGCATATATGTATCTTGGACTATATAGAAGCAATATATACATTGATTTCAACCGTCTACCTGTTCCATTCATTGCTCTACTTGTCGCAAGTTACAAATAATTTCCGTTAAAGTATTAACAATGGGGCTCGTAGGTCAGTTAAACTTGAAGATCAAATAATTGGCGAATTGTACTGTTTGGATGATTTGCAGATGTTCGAAATCCTTTCCTAAATTCCATTTCTAAAATCCATTTAATTCCTTTGTCTTTCCTAAACCTCGATTTTCCCGTCGATCAGCTGTTCCTCTCCCGACGTTGTTGTCATATCACCATCCTTGTCTTTCCTTCTACATCTATCGCGCTCCTATGTTTACCTCTCATACATTGCTCTTTGCCTGCTATCCTTATTCCCTAAGTTCCTTTCTCTGTCTCTCCTACTCCTTACCTTGTCAGCGTTCATCCACCCATCTTTAAAACTAACCGTTCCTTTCCGAATTATCCAATCCGTTGCCCTAATCCCCACCTACTTCCCTTTATCCTCGTACAATAAAAGTCCTTGCCTCCCATTCCTCGCCCTTAGTAACTCCTGAGTCGCTCTTTACATACATATCTTATAAACACCATTAAATCGCACTTCGATTTAATCGCACTTCGATTACGTTACTTGATATAACCACGGCACTTCCGTGAGAATATTATTGTTAAATTATTATTGTTAAGTTTACGTTATTTGTTTTACGCGATATTTTAATAAACGTTTGTGAAATATCTTATCCTGGTTTTTCGTGTGACTATAAAGTACTGTGCATAACATTTTTTGGTCCTTCGAGCCGGATTTACAGCCAGATTTACAGTTCGTATTAAACAGTGATCTGAATAACTAGTTCGGATTAAACAGTGATTCGAGTTTTACACGTCGTATTCAATCGTTATTCGAATAACCAGTGAGTTCAAAACCGTGCAACAACGGCCGCGATGGAAACCACCATTCTGGAGCAACTGGAAATCCAGAAGAGAATAGCGAGGGCCTACGTGAACATGAAGAAGCTGGGTGCAGCTAAGATTACCAAAGAGGTGGTGAAGACTCGATTATCGGTCCTGGATTCAAATTGGAACACTTTCCAAATCAACCACAAATCTCTCCTTCCGCTAGCTCTCAAGGACCCGCGACCTGAGTATTTCGTGCATGATGTTTACCTCTCCACCGAAGAAGAATACATCCATGTAAGGTCGTTACTGGCAACCGATCTGGAGACTTTACAAACAAACGACGTTAAACCAGAGGTTAGTAACCTGCAACCTCAACAAACCGGTACAAATATACGTCAAATCGTTCTGCCGAAAATCGACTTGCCGACATTCTCGGGACAATATCACGAATGGACTCGGTTCTCCGCGCTGTTCACTTCTCTGGTCCTGGATAATGTGTCTCTAACGGCGGCTGAGCGTCTCCACTACCTTCTGCAACATTTATCTGGCGAAGCCGCGGACTTCCTCCGAGATACTCCCTTAATTGGCGCTAATCTCGAAGGGGCATGGGCCCGACTCCGCGATCGCTATCAAAACACACGGCTATTAGTGAACGCTCAACTGCGAATTTTAACGTCGATCGCTCCCATGGAGAAAATTTCGTCCGATGAGCTGAAACGATTGCAAAACACTACGAACAACGTAGTTTCGGCCATGCAGTCGTTGAATCGGCCCTTACTCGGGGAGAATGCTTCCGGGAAGGACGATCTTTTGGTCTATCTTACGGCCCACCGACTCGACCCGGTTTATCTGCGGGAATGGGAGACGCTAATCGGCGCATCCAAAGAACCACCGTCCTTCGAACAATTGCAATCGTTCTTGGAAACGAAGATACAAGTCCAAGACGTGATAGAAGCTCAAGAATCGGGCACATGTACGAACGCGGTCCGATTCCCAAAATCTTCACCTCAGAAGAATCTCCGAAGTCACCATCTCGCCTCCAATCAGAAGCCAACCTCCAAGGGGCAGTGTGACATTTGTCATGGCGACCACTTCGTTTTATACTGCAAAACCTTCGTGGCTATGACACCGGCGGAGAAATATAATACCATTGCATCAAGGAATCTTTGTTTGAATTGTTTAGGCCGTCATTCCTTAGCTGATTGCAGATCGCCGAAACGCTGTCAACAATGCACTGGCAAGCATCACACTTCTCTCCATGGCACCGGAGCGGTGAAAATGCAATCCTCCGCCTCCACTTCTGCTTCACGGGCTACTCACGCTACGTCAACTGCACCCGACGATCGCACGGTCACACTTTTGGCAACGGCTCGCGTCAGAATTACTCGTTCTCACGGAGTTTATGAGATCGTACGGGCGCTGATTGACCCATGCTCGGAGGTGTCGCTTATTGCTGAGTCTCTGGTCCAGCGACTTCGCCTCCCTCGGCAATCGGCACAGATACCGATCACCGGCGTCGGAGAGAACAGCACCGTAATGTGTCGAGGTAAAGTGCAGTTTGAGTTGACATCCAATATTCAATCTGAATGCACGTATCAGGTGGCTGCGTACGTACTATCGAAACTTTCGACGTACCGACCTCGCTGTCACGCCGTTCGGTCAACTTGGCCCCACTTGGAGGGATTACCGCTAGCCGATCCACGCTACGATTCGAGTGACACTATCGAAGTCCTTCTCGGCGCCGACGTCTACGGAACCATCATTCGCGAGGGTGTACGAAAGGGTGGCCCCCTGACACCTATTGCTCAACGGACTACGCTGGGATGGATTTTGACCGGTAGCACCTCTACGGACTCGGAAGACGGCGCGCCCCGCTCCACGATGCAGTGTTCGATTGACACGCAGCTTTTGTCACTGCTGCAGCGGTTCTGGGAGCAGGAAGAGGAGCCGCACGACAGTCTTCCCTTGTCCGAAGAAGACCAGCGGTGTGAACATCACTTCGAACAAACTTACAGACGTTTACCTTCCGGACGATTTCTCGTTCGGTTACCATTCAAGGTATCACCTAGTACCTTAGGCAACACTCGTCCGAACGCCATGAGAGCACTTCTCTCAATGGAAACAAAGTTCCGTCGCGACTCGTCGTTCCATGACGCCTATTGCCGTTTCATGGACGAATACCTCTCTCTCGGCCATATGGAATTGGCTAACACGGTCAACCTGAACCAGGCTCACGCATTTCTCCCGCACCACGGAGTCTTCAAAACTGCAGGAGCGTCCTCAAAACTGCGTGTCGTTTTCAATGGATCGTCTCAGAGTTCCACCCAAACTACACTTAATGACCTTCTCTATACCGGGCCCAGATTACAATCGGATCTGAGCACTATTGTGGCGCGATGGCGACGTCATAAATATGGTCTCTGTGCGGATATAGAGAAAATGTACAGGCAAATCTTGATCCATGAGGACAACCGAATCTACCAGAGAATTCTATGGCGCAATCACGCGGAGTCGCCTGTTCACGAATATCGCCTTAATACGGTCACCTACGGCCTTTCTTGTGCCCCGTACCTCGCTCTACGCACGCTTAAGCAGCTGGCACAAGAAGAATCATCGCGATTCCCAATCGGAGCCCGAGTTTTGTCGACCAGCACCTACGTGGACGATATCCTCACTGGAGCCAGTAATCTGGAAGAGCTGGCGAACGTACAAGCGGAGCTAGACGGTATCTGCACGGCGGGCGGCTTTAAACTCGCAAAATGGTCCAGTAACGCTCCAAACTTTCTTGCTGCAGAAAACCTTACGAGTCTGGACGACGCTCTGCAACCTACTTGCGATTACGGAGTCCTAGGCCTCCGATGGAACACTAGCACCGATAGCCTCTCCATCGACGCTAAAATCAATGCGTTCGGCTCTAATTTCACTAAACGCACTGTTTTAGGGCAAATCTCGCAGATTTTCGATCCACTAGGGTGGCTGGCTCCATTCACCTCTGCAACCAAGATCTTCCTCCAGTCGTTATGGCTGCTAGCTGTTGGATGGGATGAAGACCTTCCTGCTGCCTCGAAAGTGACGCGGAAAAGTCTCTTCAACGAATGCGATCAACTTCGACGCATTCAAATTCCGAGGTGGATTGGAATCCCTGCAGAGACCTGCATTATCGACCTCCACGGTTTCTGCGACGCATCTGAGCGAGCTTATGCTGCCGTCCTCTACTTGCGTGTTTCTTATGGAGCAGCCAACGCCCGAGTCACTTTGCTCACGGCTAAGACCAAGGTAGCTCCATTGAAACAAATCTCGTTGCCACGGTTGGAACTTTGTGGAGCTTCGTTATTGACGAAGCTCACCTCGTACGTCCTGGATACTATGGACGTTCCTGTGAATCGAGTTCACCTCTGGACGGATTCCACCGTAACTCTCGGATGGATCCAAGGTCATCCCAGTCGTTGGAAGACGTACGTGGCAAACCGGGTGTCACGAATTCAGACGCTCCTTCCGAAAGCTCACTGGCATCACGTGCCGGGAAATCAAAATCCCGCCGACTGCGCTTCGAGAGGACTTGGCGCCGCACAGCTAGTCGCTCACCCATTATGGTGGAATGGACCCGCTTGGCTCAGCCAAGAAGACACCGATTGGCCAGCTGCACCGATTACTTCGGAGGACGACAATCACTTGGAAGCGCGACAATGTTTGCATCGCCACCTATCACCGTCGGTCAACGATCTGTGGGACCTCGTTTACAAGTACTCCAGTTGGATTCGATTGCTGCGCATAACTGCATGGTGCCAACGATGGCGCTCACCGACAAACTCCGCCGAGAATCAACGTCTTTCGACCGGCATTCTAACCCCAGCGGACATCAAGAGGGCACAAGAGTACTGGATCTCCTCCGTTCAACGCTGCAGCTTCCCGTCGGAGATACACGCACTGAGAGCTGGCAATACTCTCGATTCTAAAAGTTCTCTTCTTTCTCTCCACCCTTTCTTAGATAACCGCGGATTACTACGAGTCGGCGGTCGTCTTTCTCACTCCGCTTTGCTCTACGATGCTAAGCACCCGTTAATCGTTCCGAGGACTTCACCCATCACTCCACTGATTATCAGGTACTATCACCTGAAGCAGCTTCACGGGGGTGTCCAGATGACCTTGAACGCGCTTCGTCAAGAGTTCTGGATCCCGCAAGGCCGGCGCGAGGTCAAAACCCACATCTACCAGTGCTTGGACTGCCTGAAGTGGCGAGCTCTTCCCCGTAACCAACTTATGGGAGACCTTCCCGAACGCCGAGTAACACCTACTCGCCCGTTTCTTCACTCAGGACTCGATTACGCGGGACCCATCACACTTAAAATTCACCATGGTCGTGGCTATAAGACATACAAGGGCTTCATCGCCGTCTTTGTTTGTCACTCCACCCGCGCAGTTCACATCGAACTGGTCTCGGACTATTCCACTCCCGCCTTTTTAGCCGCCTTCAAACGCTTCACCGCACGCCGAGGAATCTGCTCCTCGATAACGTCGGACTGTGGCACTAATTTCGTCGGAGCCGATGCTGAACTGCGGCGTCTGTTCCGAGCGGGTAGCTCCACTTCCAAGGACATCGCCGCTGCACTTGCTCAGGATGGTACGACTTGGAGATTCAACCCTCCGGGAGCTCCTCACATGAACGGGCTGGTCGAAGCTGCTGTAAAATCGACCAAGCATCATCTTCGCCGAGTTCTTGGCGATACGCTCCTCACCTACGAGGAGATGTCCACCTTCCTTACGCAAGTCGAGGCTTGCTTGAATTCTCGTCCACTCATGGCTCTGAATGACGACCCAGACGACCTCAATGTGCTCACGCCAAGTCACTTTCTTGTAGGTGCGCCGTTGACTATAACGCCTGAACCTGATCTGTTCGAAGTTCCGAGTTGCCATCTCTCCCGGTGGCAAAAAATGCGGCAGATGACGGACCATTTCTGGAGACGTTGGTCGCAGGAATACTTGCAATCTCTGCAACCAAGACGGAAGTGGACCAAGGAACAGAGTAACCTCGACGTAGGCGACCTTTGCCTAATTCGCGCGGAGAATTATCCGCCGAGTAAATGGCCCTTGGCTCGGGTCACACGCGTATTTCCTGGTGCTGACGGTCAGGTTCGCGTCGCTGAGCTGCAGACGCATCGTTCCACAATCAAGCGACCGATAACGAAGCTAATTTCACTCCCCTGCCGTAACCCCGCTACCTAAACGCCTACACCTACTGCATCTTAGTCGTTTCGTCAATCTTGACGAAGGCGGGCGGAATGTTCGAAATCCTTTCCTAAATTCCATTTCTAAAATCCATTTAATTCCTTTGTCTTTCCTAAACCTCGATTTTCCCGTCGATCAGCTGTTCCTCTCCCGACGTTGTTGTCATATCACCATCCTTGTCTTTCCTTCTACATCTATCGCGCTCCTATGTTTACCTCTCATACATTGCTCTTTGCCTGCTATCCTTATTCCCTAAGTTCCTTTCTCTGTCTCTCCTACTCCTTACCTTGTCAGCGTTCATCCACCCATCTTTAAAACTAACCGTTCCTTTCCGAATTATCCAATCCGTTGCCCTAATCCCCACCTACTTCCCTTTATCCTCGTACAATAAAAGTCCTTGCCTCCCATTCCTCGCCCTTAGTAACTCCTGAGTCGCTCTTTACATACATATCTTATAAACACCATTAAATCGCACTTCGATTTAATCGCACTTCGATTACGTTACTTGATATAGCCACGGCACTTCCGTGAGAATATTATTGTTAAATTATTATTGTTAAGTTTACGTTATTTGTTTTACGCGATATTTTAATAAACGTTTGTGAAATATCTTATCCTGGTTTTTCGTGTGACTATAAAGTACTGTGCATAACAGCAGATATGTTTCTTAGACTATATAGAAGCAATATATACAATGAATTCAACCGTCTACATGTTCCATTCATTGTTCTACTTGTCGAAAGTTACAAATAATTTCCTTTAAAGGAATAACAATGGGGCTCGTAGTTCACTTAAACTTGAAGATCAAAAAATTGGCGAATTGTACTGTTTGGATGCTTTGCATATATGTATCTTGGACTATATAGAAGCAATATATACATTGATTTCAACCGTCTACCTGTTCCATTCATTGTTCTACTTGTCGAAAGTTACAAATAATTTCCGATAACGGATTGACCATTGGGGCTCATTGTTCACTTAAACTTGAAGAACAAAAAATTGGCGAATTGTACTGTTTGGATGCTTTGCGTATATGTTTCTTAGATTATATAGAAGCAATATATACAAAGATTTCAACCGTCTACCTGTTCCATTCATTGTTCTACTTGTCGAAAATTAAAAATAATTTCCGATAAAGGATGAACCATTGGGGCTCATTGTTCACTTAAACTTGAAAAACAAAAAATTGGCGAATTGTACTGTTTGGATGCTTTGCATATATGTTTCTTAGACTATATGGAAGCAATATATACAATGATTTCAACCGTCTACCTATTCCATTCATTGTTCTACTTGTCGAAATTTACAAATAATTTCCTTTAAAGGAATAACAATGGGGCTCGTAGTTCACTTAAACTTGAAGATCAAAAAATTGGCGAATTGTACTGTTTGGATGCTTTGCATATATGTATCTTGGACTATATAGAAGCAATATATACATTGATTTCAACCGTCTACCTGTTCCATTCGTTGCTCTACTTGTCGCAAGTTACAAATAATTTCCGTTAAAGTATTAACAATGGGGCTCGTAGGTCACTTAAACCTGAAGATCAAATAATTGGCGAATTGTACTGTTTGGATGATTTGCAGATATGTTTCTTAGATTATATAGAAGCAATATATACAATGATTTCAACAGTCTACCTGTTCCATTCATTGTTCTACTTGTCGAAATTTACAAATAATTTCCTTTAAAGGATTAACAATGCGGCTCGTAGTTCACTTAACTTGAAGAACAAAAAATTGGCGAATAGTACTGTTTGGATGCTTTGAATATATGTTTCTTAGATTATATAGAAGCTATATATACAAAGATTTCAACCGTCTACCTGTTCCATTCATTGTTCTACTTGTCGAAAATTACAAGTAATTTCCGATAAAGGATTAACCATTGGGGCTCATTGTTCACTTAAACTTGAAGAACAAAAAATTGGCGAATGGTACTGTTTGGATGCTTTGCGTACATGTTTCTTAGACTATATGGAAGCAATATATACAAAGATTTCAACCGTCTACGTGTTCCAATCATTGTTCTACTTGTCGAAATTTACAAACAATTTCCTTTAAAGGATTAACAATGGGGCTCGTTGTTCACTTAAACTTGAAGAACAATAAATTGGCGAATTGTTCTGTTTGCATGCTTTGCATATATGTTTCTTAGACTATATAGAAGCAATATATACAAAGATTTCAACCGTCTACGTGTTCCAATCATTGTTCTACTTGTAGAAAGTTACAATTAATTTCCGTTTCATGATTAACAATGGGGCTCGTTGTTCACTTACACTTGAAGAACAAAAAATCGGCGAATTGTACTGTTTGGATGCTTTGCATATATGTATCTTGGACTATATAGAAGCAATATATACATTGATTTCAACCGTCTACCTGTTCCATTCATTGTTCTTCTTGTCGAAAGTTACAAATAATTTCCGTTTCATGATTATCAATGGGGCTCGTTGTTCACTTAAACTTGAAGAACAACAAATTGGCGAATGGTACTGTTTGGATGCTTTGCATATATGTTTCTTAGATTACATAGAAGCAATATATACAAAGATTTCAACCGTCTACCTGTTCCATTCGATGTTCTACTTGTCGAAAGTTACAAATAATTTCCGTTAAGGGATTAACAATGGGGATCGTAGTTTACTTAAACTTGAAGAACATAAAATTGGCGAATTGTACTGTTTGGATGCTTTGCGTATATGTTTCTTAGACTATATGGAAGAAATATATACAAAGATTTCAACCGACTGCGTGTTCCAATCATTGTTCTACTTGTAGAAAGTTACAATTAATTTCCGTTAAAGGATTAACAATGGGGCTCGTAGTTCACTTAAACTTGAAGAACAATAAATTGGCGAATTGTACTGTTTGAATGCTTTGCATATATGTTTCTTAGACTATATAGAAGCAATATATACAATGTTTTCAACCGTCTACCTATTCCATTCATTGTTCTACTTGCCGAAATTTACAAATAATTTCTTTTAAATGATTAACAATGGGGCTCGTAGTTCACTTAAACTTGAAGAACAAAAAATTGGCGAATTGTACCGTTTGGATGCTTTGCATATATGTTTCGTAGACTATATAGAAGCAATATATACAATGATTTCAACCGTCTACATGATCCATTCATTGTTCTACTTGTCGAAAATTACAAATAATTTCCTTTAAAGGATTAACAATGGGGCTCGTAGTTCACTTAAACTTGAAAAACAAAAAATTGGCGAATGGTACTGTTTGGATGCTTTGCGTATATGTTTCTTAGACAATATGGAAGAAATATATACAAAGATTTCAACCGTCTGCGTGTTCCAATCATTGTTCTACTTGTAGAAAGTTACAATTAATTTCCGTTAAAGGATTAACAATGGGAATCGTAGTTCACTTAAACTTGAAGAACAAAAAATTGGCGAATGGTACTGTTTGGATGCTTTGCATATATGTTTCGTAGGCTATATAGAAGCAATATATACAAAGATTTCAACCGTCTACCTGTTCTATTCGTTGTTCTACTTGTCGAAAGTTACAAATAATTTCCGATAAAGGATTTACAATGGGGCTCATTGTTCACTTAAACTTGAAGACCAAAAAGTGGCGAATGCTACTGTTTGGATGCTTTGCATATATGTTTCTTAGACTATATAGAAGCAATATATACAATGATTTCAACCGTCTACCTATTCCATTCATTGTTCTACTTGCCGAAATTTACAATTAATTTCCTTTAAAGGATTAACAATGGGGCTCATTGTTCACTTAAACTTGAAGAACAAAAAATTGGCGAATGGTACTGTTTGGATGCTTTGCATATATGTTTCTTAGACTATATGGAAGCAATATATACAAAGATTTCAACCGTCTACATGATCCATTCATTGTTCTACTAGTCGAAAGTTACAATTAATTTCCGTTAAAGGATTAACAATGGGGCTCGTAGTTCACTTAAACTTGAAGAACAAAAAATTGGCGAATTGTACTCTTTGGATTATTTGCATATATGTTTCTTAGACTATATAGAAGCAATATATACAAAGATTTCAACCGTCTACCTGTTCCATTCATTGTTCTGCTTGTCGAAAATTACAAATAATTTCCTTTAAAGGATTAACAATGGGGCTCGTTGTTCACTTAAACTTGAAGAACAGTAAATTGGCGAATTGTACTGTTTGGATGCTTTGCATATGTGTTTCTTAGATTATTTAGAAGCAATATATAGAAAGATTTCACCCGTCTACCTGTACTATTCATTGTTCTACTTGTAGAAAGTTACAAATAATTTCCATTTCATGATTATCAATGGGGCTCGCTGTTCACTTAAACTTGAAGATCAAAAAATTGGCGAATGTTACTGTTTAGATGCTTTGCATATAGGTTTCTTAGACTATATAGAAGCAACATATACAAAGATTTCAACCGTCTACCTGTTCTATTCATTGTTCTTCTTGTCGAAAGTTACAAATAATTTCCGTTTCATGATTATCAATGGGCCTCGTTGTTCACTTAAACTTGAAGAACAAAAAATTGGCGACTGGTACTGTTTGGATGCTTTGCATATATGTTTCTTAGACTATATAGAAGCAATATATACAAAGATTTCAACCGTCTACCTGTTCCATTCATTGTTCTACTTGTCGAAAATTACAAATAATTTCCGATAAAGGATTATCCATTGGGGCTCATTGTTCACTTAAACTTGAAGAACAAAAAATTCGCGAATGGTACTGTTTGGATGCTTTGCGTACATGTTTCTTAGACTATATGGAAGCAATATATACAAAGATTTCAACCGTCTACGTGTTCCAATCATTGTTCTACTTGTCGAAATGTACAAATAATTTCCTTTAAAGGATTAACAATGGGGCTCGTTGTTCACTTAAACTTGAAGAACAGTAAATTGGCGAATTGTACTGTTTGGATGCCTTGCATATATGTTTCTTAGACTATATAGAAGCAATATATACAAAGATTTCAACCGTCTACCTGTTCCATTCATTGTTCTACTTGTCGAAAATTACAAATAATTTCCGATAAAGGATTAACCATTGGGGCTCATTGTTCACTTAAGCTTGAAGAACAAAAAAATGGCGAATTGTGCTGTTTGGATGCTTTGCATATGTGTTTCTTAGATTATTTAGAAGCAATATATAGAAAGATTTCACCCGTCTACCTGTACTATTCATTGTTCTACTTGTAGAAAGTTACAAATAATTTCCATTTCATGATTATCAATGGGGCTCGCTGTTCACTTAAACTTGAAGATCAAAAAATTGGCGAATGTTACTGTTTAGATGCTTTGCATATAGGTTTCTTAGACTATATAGAAGCAACATATACAAAGATTTCAACCGTCTACCTGTTCTATTCATTGTTCTTCTTGTCGAAAGTTACAAATAATTTCCGTTTCATGATTATCAATGGGCCTCGTTGTTCACTTAAACTTGAAGAACAAAAAATTGGCGAATAGTACTGTTTGGATGCTTTGAATATATGTTTCTTAGATTATATAGAAGCTATATATACAAAGATTTCAACCGTCTACCTGTTCCATTCATTGTTCTACTTGTCGAAAATTACAAGTAATTTCCGATAAAGGATTAACCATTGGGGCTCATTGTTCACTTAAACTTGAAGAACAAAAAATTGGCGAATGGTACTGTTTGGATGCTTTGCGTACATGTTTCTTAGACTATATGGAAGCAATATATACAAAGATTTCAACCGTCTACGTGTTCCAATCATTGTTCTACTTGTCGAAATTTACAAACAATTTCCTTTAAAGGATTAACAATGGGGCTCGTTGTTCACTTAAACTTGAAGAACAATAAATTGGCGAATTGTTCTGTTTGCATGCTTTGCATATATGTTTCTTAGACTATATAGAAGCAATATATACAAAGATTTCAACCGTCTACGTGTTCCAATCATTGTTCTACTTGTAGAAAGTTACAATTAATTTCCGTTTCATGATTAACAATGGGGCTCGTTGTTCACTTACACTTGAAGAACAAAAAATCGGCGAATTGTACTGTTTGGATGCTTTGCATATAAGTTTCTTAGACTATATAGAAGCAATATATACAAAGATTTCAACCGTCAACCTGTTCCATTCATTGTTCTACTTCTCGAAAGTTACAAATAATTTCCGATAAAGGATTAACCATTGGGGCTCATTGTTCACTTAAACTTGAAGAACAAAAAATTGGCGATTGGTACTGTTTGGATGCTTTGCATACATGTTTCTTAGACTACATGGAAGCAATATATACATAGATTTCAATCGTCTACGTGTTCCAATCATTGTTTTACTTGTCGAAATTTAGAACTAATTTCCTTTAAAGGATTAAAAATGGGGCCCGTAGTTCACTTAAACTTGAAGAACAAAAAATTGGCGATTGGTACTGTTTGGATGCTTTGCATACATGTTTCTTAGACTATATAGAAGCAATATATACATAGATTTCAATCGTCTACGTGTTCCAATCATTGTTTTACTTGTCGCAAGTTACAAATAATTTCCGTTAAAGTATTAACAATGGGGCTCGTAGTTCACTTAAACTTGAAGATGAAATAATTGGCGAATTGTACTGTTTGGATGCTTTGCATATATGTTTCTTAGATTATATAGAAGCAATATATACAAAGATTTCAACCGTCTACCTGTTCCATTCATTGTTCTACTTGTCGAAAATTACAAATAATTTCCGATAAAGGATTAACCATTGGGGCTCATTGTACACTAAACTTGAAGAACAAAAAATTGTCGAATTGTACTATTTGGATGCTTTGCATATATGTTTCTTAGACTATATAGAAGCAATATATACAATGATTTCAACCGTCTACCTGTTCCATTCATTGTTCTACTTGTCGAAAATTACAAATAATTTCCGATAAAGGATTAACCATTGGGGCTCATTGTACACTAAACTTGAAGAACAAAAAATTGTCGAATTGTACTATTTGGATGCTTTGCATATATGTTTCTTAGACTATATAGAAGCAATATATACAATGATTTCAACCGTCTACGTGTTCCAATCATTGTTCTACTTGTCGAAATTTACAAATAATTTCCTTTAAAGGATTAACAATGGGGCTCGTAGTTCACTTAAACTTGAAGAACAAAAAATTGGCGAATGGTACTGTTTGGATGCTTTGCATATATGTTTCTTAGACTATATAGACGCAATATATACAAAGATTTCAACCGTCTACCTGTTCCATTCATTGTTCTCCTTGTCGAAATTTACAAATAACTTCCTTTAAAGGATTAACAATGGGGCTCGTTGTTCACTTAAACTTGAAGAACAAAAAATTGGCGAATTGTACTGTTTGGATGCTTTGCATATATGTTTCTTAGACTATTTAGAAGCAATATATAGAAAGATTTCACCCGTCTACCTGTACTATTCATTGTTCTACTTGTAGAAAGTTACAAATAATTTCCATTTCATGATTATCAATGGGGCTTGCTGTTCACTTAAACTTGAAGAACAAAAAATTGGCGAATGGTACTGTTTGGATGCTTTGCGTATATGTTTCTTAGACTATATAGAAGCAATATATACAAAGATTTCAACCGTCTACGTGTTCCAATCATTGTCCTACTTGTAGAAAGTTACAGTTAATTTCCTTTAAATGATTAACAATGGGGCTCGTTGTTCACTTAAACTTGAAGAACAAAAAATTGGCGAATTGTACTGTTTGGATGCTTTGCATATATGTTTCTTAGACTATATAGAAGCAATATATACAAAGATTTCAACCGTCTACCTGTACTATTCATTGTTCTACTTGTAGAAAGTTACAAATAATTTCCATTTCATGATTATCAATGGGGCTTGCTGTTCACTTAAACTTGAAGAACAAAAAATTGGCGAATGGTACTGTTTGGATGCTTTGCATATATGTTTCGTAGACTATATAGAAGCAATATATACAAAGATTTCAACCGTCTACCTGTTCCATTCATTGTTCTACTTGTCGAAAATTACAAGTAATTTCCGATAAAGGATTAATCATAGGGGCTCATTGTTCACTTAAACTTGAAGAACAAAAAATTGGCGAATGGTACTGTTTGGATGCTTTGCGTATATGTTTCTTAGACTATATAGAAGCAATATATACAAAGATTTCAACCGTCTACGTGTTCCAATCATTGTCCTACTTGTAGAAAGTTACAGTTAATTTCCTTTAAAGGATTAACAATGGGGCTCGTTGTTCACTTAAACTTGAAGAACAAAAAATTGGCGAATTGTACTGTTTGGATGCTTTGCATATATGTTTCTTAGACTATTTAGAAGCAATATATAGAAAGATTTCACCCGTCTACCTGTTCCATTCATTGTTCTACTTGTCGAAAGTTACAAATAATTTCCGATAAAGGATTAACCATTGGGGCTCATTGTACACTAAACTTGAAGAACAAAAAATTGTCGAATTGTACTATTTGGATGCTTTGCATATATGTTTCTTAGACTATATAGAAGCAATATATACAATGATTTCAACCGTCTACGTGTTCCAATCATTGTTCTACTTGTCGAAATTTACAAATAATTTCCATTAAAGGATTAACAATGGGGCTCGTAGTTCACTTAAACTTGAAGAACAAAAAATTGGCGAATGTTACTGTTTGGATGCTTTGCATATATGTTTCTTAGACTATTTAGAAGCAATATATAGAAAGATTTCAACGTCTACCTGTACTATTCATTGTTCTACTTGTAGAAAGTTACAAATAATTTCCATTTCATGATTATCAATGGGGCTTGCTGTTAACTTAAACTTGAAGAACAAAAAATTGGCGAATGGTACTGTTTGGATGCTTTGCATATATATTTCGTAGACTATATAGAAGCAATATATACAAAGATTTCAACCGTCTACCTGTTCCATTCATTGTTCTACTTGTCGAAAATTACAATTAATTTCCGATAAAGGATTAACCATTGGGGCTCATTGTTCACTTAAATTTGAAGAACAAAAAATTGGCGAATGGTACTGTTTGGATGCTTTGCGTATATGTTTCTTAGACTATATAGAAGCAATATATACAAAGATTTCAACCGTCTACGTGTTCCAATCATTGTCCTACTTGTAGAAAGTTACAGTTAATTTCCTTTAAAGGATTAACAATGGGGCTCGTTGTTCACTTAAACTTGAAGAACAAAAAATTGGCGAATTGTACTGTTTGGATGCTTTGCATATATGTTTCTTAGACTATTTAGAAGCAATATATAGAAAGATTTCACCCGTCTACCTGTTCCATTCATTGTTCTACTTGTCGAAAGTTACAAATAATTTCCGATAAAGGATTAACCATTGGGGCTCATTGTACACTAAACTTGAAGAACAAAAAATTGTCGAATTGTACTATTTGGATGCTTTGCATATATGTTTCTTAGACTATATAGAAGCAATATATACAATGATTTCAACCGTCTACGTGTTCCAATCATTGTTCTACTTGTCGAAATTTACAAATAATTTCCATTAAAGGATTAACAATGGGGCTCGTAGTTCACTTAAACTTGAAGAACAAAAAATTGGCGAATGTTACTGTTTGGATGCTTTGCATATATGTTTCTTAGACTATTTAGAAGCAATATATAGAAAGATTTCAACGTCTACCTGTACTATTCATTGTTCTACTTGTAGAAAGTTACAAATAATTTCCATTTCATGATTATCAATGGGGCTTGCTGTTAACTTAAACTTGAAGAACAAAAAATTGGCGAATGGTACTGTTTGGATGCTTTGCATATATATTTCGTAGACTATATAGAAGCAATATATACAAAGATTTCAACCGTCTACGTGTTCCAATCATTGTCCTACTTGTAGAAAGTTACAATTAATTTCCGTTAAAGGATTAACAATGGGGCTCGTAGTTCACTTAAACTTGAAGAACAAAAAATTGGCGAATTGTACTGTTTGGATGCTTTGCATATATGTTTCTTAGACTATATAGAAGCAATATATACAAATATTTCAACAGACTACCTGTTCGATTCATTGTTCTACTTGTAGAAAGTTACAAATAATTTCCTTTAAAGGATTAACAATGGGGCTCGTATTTCACTTAAACTTGAATAACAAAAAATTGGCGAATGGTACTGTTTGGATGCTTTGCATATATGTTTCTTAGACTATATGGCAGCAATATATACAAAGATTTCAACCGTCTACCTGTTCCATTCATTGTTCTACTTGTCGAAATTTACAAATAATTTCCCTTTCATGATTATCAATGGGGCTCGTTTTTCACTTAAACTTGAAGAACAAAAAATTGGCGAATGGTACTGTTTGGATGCTTTGCATATATGTTTCTTAGACTATATGGCAGCAATATATACAAAGATTTCAACCGTCTACCTGTTCCATTCATTGTTCTACTTGTCGAAATTTACAAATAATTTCCCTTTCATGATTATCAATGGGGCTCGTTGTTCACTTAAACTTGAAGAACATAAAATTGGCGATAGGTACTGTTTGGATGCTTTGCATACATGTTTCTTAGACTACATGGAAGCAATATATACATAGATTTCAATCGTCTACGTGTTCCAATCATTGTTTTACTTGTCGAAATTTAGAACTAATTTCCTTTAAAGGATTAAAAATGGGGCCCGTAGTTCACTTAAACTTGAAGAACAAAAAATTGGCGAATGGTACTGTTTGGATGCTTTGCATATATGTTTCTTAGACAATATGGAAGCAATATATACAAAGATTTCAACCGTCTACGTGTTCCAATCATTGTTCTACTTGTAGAAAGTTACAATTAATTTCCGTTAAAGGATTAACAATGGGGCTCGCTGTTCACTTAAACTTGAAGATCAAAAATTGGCGATTGTTACTGTTTAGATGCTTTGCATATAGGTTTTTTAGACTATATAAAAGCAACATATACAATGATTTCAACCGTCTACCTGTTCTATTCATTGTTCTACTTGTAGAAAGTTACAAATAATGTCCGTTTCATGATTATCAATGGGGCTCGTTGTTCACTTAAACTTGAAGAACAATAAATTGGCGAATTGTACTGTTTGGATGCTTTGCATATATGTTTCTTAGACTATATAGACGCAATATATACAAGGATTTCAACCGTCTACCTGTTCCATTCATTGTTCTACTTGTCGAAAGTTACAAACAATTACCGATAAAGGATTAACCATTGGGGCTCATTGTTCACTTAAACTTGAAGAACAAAAAATTGGCGAATTGTACTGTTTGGATGCTTTGCATATATGTTTCTTAGACTATATAGAAGCAATATATACAAAGATTTCAACCGTCTACCTGTTCCATTCATTGTTATACTTGTCGAAAATTACAAATAATTTCCGATAAAGGATTAACAATGGGGCTCGTTGTACACTTAAACTTGAAGAACAATAAATTGGCGAATTGTACTGTTTGGATGCTTTGCATATATGTTTCTTAGACTATATGGAAGCAATATATACAAAGATTTCAACAGTCTACTTGTTCCAATCATTGTTCTACTTGTCGAAATTTACAAATAATTTCCTTTAAAGGATTAACAATGGGGCTCGTTGTTCACTTAAACTCGAAGAACAATAAATTGGCGAATTGTACTGTTTGGATGCTTTGCATATATGTTTCTTAGACTATATAGAAGCAATATATAGAAAGATTTCACCCGTCTACCTGTACTATTCATTGTTCTACTTGTAGAAAGTTACAAATAATTTCCATTTCATGATTATCAATGGGGCTTGCTGTTCACTTAAACTTGAAGGACAAAAAATTGGCGAATGGTACTGTTTGGATGCTTTGCATATATGTTTCTTAGACTATTTAGAAGCAATATATAGAAAGATTTCACCCGTCTACCTGTACTATTCATTGTTCTACTTGTAGAAAGTTACAAATAATTTCCATTTCATGATTATCAATGGGGCTTGCTGTTCACTTAAACTTGAAGAACAAAAAATTGGCAAATGGTACTGTTTGGATGCTTTGCATATATGTTTCGTAGACTATATAGAAGCAATATATACAAAGATTTCAACCGTCTACCTGTTCCATTCATTGTTCTACTTGTCGAAAATTACAAGTAATTTCCGATAAAGGATTAATCATTGGGGCTCATTGTTCACTTAAACTTGAAGAACAAAAAATTGGCGAATGGTACTGTTTGGATGCTTTGCGTATATGTTTCTTAGACTATATAGAAGCAATATATACAAAGATTTCAACCGTCTACGTGTTCCAATCATTGTCCTACTTGTAGAAAGTTACAGTTAATTTCCTTTAAAGGATTAACAATGGGGCTCGTTGTTCACTTAAACTTGAAGAACAAAAAATTGGCGAATTGTACTGTTTGGATGCTTTGCATATATGTTTCTTAGACTATTTAGGAGCAATATATAGAAAGATTTCACCCGTCTACCTGTTCCATTCATTGTTCTACTTGTCGAAAGTTACAAATAATTTCCGATAAAGGATTAACCATTGGGGCTCATTGTACACTAAACTTGAAGAACAAAAAATTGTCGAATTGTACTATTTGGATGCTTTGCATATATGTTTCTTAGACTATATAGAAGCAATATATACAATGATTTCAACCGTCTACGTGTTCCAATCAATGTTCTACTTGTCGAAATTTACAAATAATTTCCTTTAAAGGATTAACAATGGGGCTCGAAGTTCACTTAAACTTGAAGAACAAAAAATTGGCGAATGGTACTGTTTGGATGCTTTGCATATATGTTTCTTAGACTATTTAGAAGCAATATATAGAAAGATTTCAACGTCTACCTGTACTATTCATTGTTCTACTTGTAGAAAGTTACAAATAATTTCCATTTCATGATTATCAATGGGGCTTGCTGTTAACTTAAACTTGAAGAACAAAAAATTGGCGAATGGTACTGTTTGGATGCTTTGCATATATATTTCGTAGACTATATAGAAGCAATATATACAAAGATTTCAACCGTCTACCTGTTCCATTCATTGTTCTACTTGTCGAAATTTACAAATAATTTCCCTTTCATGATTATCAATGGGGCTCGTTTTTCACTTAAACTTGAAGAACAAAAAATTGGCGAATGGTACTGTTTGGATGCTTTGCATATATGTTTCTTAGACTATATGGCAGCAATATATACAAAGATTTCAACCGTCTACCTGTTCCATTCATTGTTCTACTTGTCGAAATTTACAAATAATTTCCCTTTCATGATTATCAATGGAGCTCGTTGTTCACTTAAACTTGAAGAACATAAAATTGGCGATTGGTACTGTTTGGATGCTTTGCATACATGTTTCTTAGACTACATGGAAGCAATATATACATAGATTTCAATCGTCTACGTGTTCCAATCATTGTTTTACTTGTCGAAATTTAGAACTAATTTCCTTTAAAGGATTAAAAATGGGGCCCGTAGTTCACTTAAACTTGAAGAACAAAAAATTGGCGAATTGTACTGTTTGGATGCTTTGCATATATGTTCCTTAGACAATATAGAAGCAATATATACAAAGATTTCAACCGTCTACCTGTTCCATTCATTGTTCTACTTGTCGAAAATTACAAATAATTTCCTATAAAGGATTAACCATTGGGGCTCATTGTTCACTTAAACTTGAAGAACAAAAAATTGGCGAAAGGTACTGTTTGGATGCTTTGCATATATGTTTCTTAGACTATATGGCAGCAATATATACAAAGATTTCAACCGTCTACCTGTTCCATTCATTGTTCTACTTGTCGAAATTTACAAATAATTTCCCTTTCATGATTATCAATGGGGCTCGTTGTTCACTTAAACTTGAAGAACAAAAAATTGGCGATTGGTACTGTTTGGATGCTTTGCATACATGTTTCTTAGACTACATGGAAGCAATATCTACATAGATTTCAATCGTCTACGTGTTCCAATCATTGTTTTACTTGTCGAAATTTAGAACTAATTTCCTTTAAAGGATTAAAAATGGGGCCCGTAGTTCACTTAAACTTGAAGAACAAAAAATTGGCGATTGGTACTGTTTGGATGCTTTGCATACATGTTTCTTAGACTACATGGAAGCAATATATACATAGATTTCAATCGTCTACGTGTTCCAATCATTGTTTTACTTGTCGAAATTTAGAACTAATTTCCTTTAAAGGATTAAAAATTTGGCCCGTAGTTCACTTAAACTTGAAGAACAAAAAATTGGCGAATTGTACTGTTTGGATGCTTTGCATATATGTTCCTTAGACAATATAGAAGCAATATATACAAAGATTTCAACCGTCTACCTGTTCCATTCATTGTTCTACTTGTAGAAAGTTACAAATAGTTTCCCTTTCATGATTATCAATGGGGCTCGTTGTTCACTTAAACATGAGGAACAATAAATTGGCGAATGGTACTGTTTGGAAGCTTTGCATATTTGTTTCTTAGACCATATAGAAGCAATGTATACAAAGATTTCAACCGTCTAACTGTTCCATTCATTGTTCTTCTTGTCGAAAGTTAAAAATAATTTCCGTTAAAGGATTAACAATGGGGCTCGTTGTTCACTTAAACTTGAAGAACAATAAATTGGAGAATGGTACTGTTTGGATGCTTTGCATATATGTTTCTTAGACTATATAGAAGTAATATATACAAAGATTTCACCCGCCTACCTGTTCCATTCATTGTTCTACTTGTCGAAAGTTACAAATAATTTCCGATAAAGGATTAACCATTGGGGCTCATTGTTCTCTTAAACTTGAAGAACAAAAAATTGGCGAATTGTACTGTTTCGATGCTTTGCATATATGTTTCTTTGACTATATAGAAGCAATATATACAAAGATTTCAACCGTCTACCTGTTCCATTCATTGTTCTACTTGTCGAAAGTTACAAATAATTTCCGATAACGGATTAACCATTGGGGCTCATTGTTCACTTAAACTTGAAGAACAAAAAATTGGCGAATTGTACTGTTTGGATGCTTTGCATTTATGTTTCTTATACTATATAGAAGCAATATATAGAAAGATTTCAACCGTCTACCTGTTCCATTCAATGTTCTACTTGTAGAAAGTTACAAATAATTTCCATTTCATGATTATCAATGGGGCTCGCTGTTCACTTAAACTTGAAGATCAAAAAATTGGCGCATGTTACTATTTAGATGCTTTGCATATAGGTTTCTCAGACTATATAGAAGCAACATATACAAAGATTTCAACCGTCTACCAGTTCTATTCATTGTTCTTCTTGTCGAAAGTTACAAATAATTTCCGTTAAAGGATTAAAAATGGGGCCCGTATTTCACTTAAACTTGAAGAACAATAAATTGGCGAATTGTACTGTTTGGATGCTTTGCATATATGTTTCTTAGACTATATAGACGCAATATATACAAGGATTTCAACCGTCTACCTGTTCCATTCATTGTTCTACTTGTCGAAAGTTACAAACAATTACCGATAAAGGATTAACCATTGGGGCTCATTGTTCACTTAAACTTGAAGAACAAAAAATTGGCGAATTGTACTGTTTGGATGCTTTGCATATATGTTTCTTAGACTATATAGAAGCAATATATACAAAGATTTCAACCGTCTACCTGTTCCATTCATTGTTATACTTGTCGAAAATTACAAATAATTTCCGATAAAGGATTAACAATGGGGCTCGTTGTACACTTAAACTTGAAGAACAATAAATTGGCGAATTGTACTGTTTGGATGCTTTGCATATATGTTTCTTAGACTATATGGAAGCAATATATACAAAGATTTCAACAGTCTACTTGTTCCAATCATTGTTCTACTTGTCGAAATTTACAAATAATTTCCTTTAAAGGATTAACAATGGGGCTCGTTGTTCACTTAAACTTGAAGAACAATAAATTGGCGAATTGTACTGTTTGGATGCTTTGCATATATGTTTCTTAGACTATATAGAAGCAATATATACAAAGATTTCAACCGTCTACCTGTTCCATTCATTGTTCTACTTGTCGAAAGTTACAAATAATTTCCGATAAAGGATTAACAATGGGGCTCATTGTTCACTTAAACTTGAAGGACAAAAAATTGGCGAATTGTACTGTTTGGATGCTTTGCATATATGTTTCGTAGATTATATAGAAGCAATATATACATTGATTTCAACCGTCTACCTGTTCCATTCATTGTTCTACTTGTCGGAAGTTACAAATAATTTCCGGTAAAGTATCAACAATTGGGCTCGTTGTTCACTTAAACATGAAGATGAAATAATTGGCGAATTGTACTGTTTGGATGCTTTGCATATATGTTTCTTAGATTATATAGAAGCAATATGTAGAAAGATTTCACCCGTCTACCTGTACTATTCAATGTTCTACTTGTAGAAAGTTAGAAATAATTTCCATTTCATGATTATCATTGGGGCTCGCTGTTCACTTAAACTTGAAGATCAAAAAATTGGCGAATGTCACTGTTTAGATGCTTTGCATATATGTTTCTTAGATTATGTAGAAGCAATATGTAGAAAGATTTCACCCGTCTACCTGTTCCATTCATTGTTCTACTTGTCGAAAGTTACAAATAATTTCCGATAAAGCATTAACCATTGGGGCTCATTGTTCTCTTAAACTTGAAGAACAAAAAATTGGCGAATGGTACTGTTTGGATGCTTTGCATATATGTTTCGTAGGCTATATAGAAGCAATATATACAAAGATTTCAACCGTCTACCTGTTCTATTCGTTGTTCTACTTGTCGAAAGTTACAAATAATTTCCGATAAAGGATTTACAATGGGGCTCATTGTTCACTTAAACTTGAAGACCAAAAAGTGGCGAATGCTACTGTTTGGATGCTTTGCATATATGTTTCTTAGACTATATAGAAGCAATATATACAAAGATTTCAAGCGTCTACCTGTTCCATTCATTGTTATACTTGTCGAAATTTACAAATAATTTCCTTTAAAGGATTAACAATGGGGCTCGTAGTTCACTTAAACTTGAAGAACAAAAAATTGGCGAATGGTACTGTTTGGATGCTTTGCATATATGTTTCTTAGACTATATAGAAGCAATATATACAAAGATTTCAACCGTCTACCTGTTCCATTCATTGTTCTACTTGTCGAAAGTTACAAATAATATCCGATAACGGATTAAGCATTGGGGCTCATTGTTCACTTAAACTTGAAGAACAAAAAATTGGCGAATTGTACTGTTTGGATGCTTTGCATATATGTTTCTTAGATTATATAGAAGCAATATATACAAAGATTTCAACCGTCTACCTGTTCCATTCATTGTTCTACTTGTCGAAAATTACAAATAATTTCCGATAAAGGATTAACCACTGGGGCTCATTGTTCACTTAGACTTGAAGAACAATAAATTGTCGAATTGTACGATTTGGATGCTTTGCATATATGTTTCTTAGACTATATAGAAGCAATATATACAATGTTTTCAACCGTCTACCTGTTCCATTCATTGTTCTACTTGTCGAAAGTTACAAATAATTTCCGAGAAAGGATTAACAATGGGGCTCATTGTTCACTTAAACTTGAAGAACAAAGAATTGGCGAATGGTACTGTTTGGATGCTTTGCATATATGTTTCTTAGACTATATAGAAGCAATATATACATTGATTTCAACCGTCTACCTGTTCCATTCATTGTTCTAATTGTCGGAAATTACAAATAATTTCCGTTAAAGTATTAACAATGGGGCTCGTAGTTAACTTAAACATGAAGATGAAATAATTGGCGAATGGTACTGTTTGGATGCTTTGCATATATGTTTCTTAGACTATATAGAAGCAATATATACAAAGATTTCAAGCGTCTACCTGTTCCATTCATTGTTATACTTGTCGAAATTTACAAATAATTTCCTTTAAAGGATTAACAATGGGGCTCGTAGTTCACTTAAACTTGAAGAACAAAAAATTGGCGAATGGTACTGTTTGCATGCTTTGCATATATGTTTCTTAGACTATATAGAAGCAATATATACAAAGATTTCAACCGTCTACCTGTTCCATTCATTGTTCTACTTGTCGAAAATTACAAATCATTTCCGATAACGGATTAACCATTGGGGCTCATTGTTCAATTAAACTTCAAGAACAAAAAATTGGCGAATTGTACTGTTTGGATGCTTTGCATATATGTTTCTTAGACTATATTAAAGCAATATATACAATGATTTCAACCGTCCACCTGTTCCATTCATTGTTCTACTTGTCGAAAGTTACAAATAATATCCGATAACGGATTAAGCATTGGGGCTCATTGTTCACTTAAACTTGAAGAACAAAAAATTGGCGAATTGTACTGTTTGGATGCTTTGCATATATGTTTCGTAGATTATATAGAAGCAATATATACAATGATTTCAACCGTCTACCTGATCCATTCATTGTTCTACTTGTCGAAAGTTACAAATAATTTCCTTTAAAGGATTAACAATGGGGCTCATTGTTCGCTTAAACTTGAAGAACAAAGAATTGGCGAATGGTACTGTTTGGATGCTTTGCATATATGTTTCTTAGATTATATAGAAGCAATATGTAGAAAGATTTCACCCGTCTACCTGTACTATTCAATGTTCTACTTGTAGAAAGTTAGAAATAATTTCCATTTCATGATTATCATTGGGGCTCGCTGTTCACTTAAACTTGAAGATCAAAAAATTGGCGAATGTCACTGTTTAGATGCTTTGCATATAGGTTTCTTAGACTATATAGAAGCAATATATACAAAGATTTCAACCGTCTACCTGTTCCATTCATTGTTCTACTTGTCGAAAATTACAAATAATATCCGATAACGGATTAAGCATTGGGGCTCATTGTTCAACTAAACTTCAAGAACAAAAAATTGGCGAATGGTACTGTTTGGATGCTTTGCGTATATGTTTCTTAGACTATATAGAAGCAATATATACAAAGATTTCAACCGTCTACCTGTTCCATTCATTGTTCTACTTGTCGAAAATTACAAATAATTTCCGATAAAGGATTAACCATTGGGGCTCATTGTACACTAAACTTGAAGAACAAAAAATTGTCGAATTGTACTATTTGGATGCTTTGCATATATGTTTCTTAGACTATATAGAAGCAATATATACAAAGATTTCAACCGTCTACGTGTTCCAATCATTGTCCTACTTGTAGAAAGTTACAGTTAATTTCCTTTAAAGGATTAACAATGGGGCTCATTGTTCACTTAAACTTGAAGGTAAAAAATTGGCGAATGGTACTGTTTGGATGCATTGCATATATGTTTCTTAGACTATATGGAAGCAATATATACAAAGATTTCAACCGTCTACGTGATCCAATCATTGTTCTACTTGTCGAAAGTTACAAATAATTTCCGAGAAAGGATTAACAATGGGGCTCATTGTTCACTTAAACTTGAAGAACAAAGAATTGGCGCATGGTACTGTTTGGATGCTTTGCATATATGTTTCTTAGACTATATAGAAGCAATATATACATTGATTTCAACCGTCTACCTGTTCCATTCATTGTTCTACTTGTCGGAAGTTACAAATAATTTCCGTTAAAGTATTAACAATGGGGCTCGTTGTTCACTTAAACATGAAGATGAAATAATTGGCGAATTGTACTGTTTGGATGCTTTGCATATATGTTTCTTAGATTATATAGAAGCAATATGTAGAAAGATTTCACCCATCTACCTGTACTATTCAATGTTCTACTTGTAGAAAGTTACAAATAATTTCCATTTCATGATTATCATTGGGGCTCGCTGTTCACTTAAACTTGAAGATCAAAAAATTGGCGAATGTCACTGTTTAGATGCTTTGCATATATGTTTCTTAGATTATGTAGAAGCAATATGTAGAAAGATTTCACCCGTCTACCTGTACTATTCAATGTTCTACTTGTAGAAAGTTAGAAATAATTTCCATTTCATGATTATCATTGGGGCTCGCTGTTCACTTAAACTTGAAGATCAAAAAATTGGCGAATGTCACTGTTTAGATGCTTTGCATATAGGTTTCTTAGACTATATAGAAGCAATATATACAAAGATTTCAACCGTCTACCTGTCCCATTCATTGTTCTACTTGTCGAAAATTACAAATAATATCCGATAACGGATTAAGCATTGGGGCTCATTGTTCAATTAAACTTCAAGAACAAAAAATTGGCGAATTGTACTGTTTGGATGCTTTGCATATATGTTTCTTAGACTATGTAGAAGCAATATATACAAAGATTTCAAGCGTCTACCTGTTCCATTCATTGTTATACTTGTCGAAATTTACAAATAATTTCCTTTAAAGGATTAACAATGGGGCTCGTAGTTCACTTAAACTTGAAGAACAAAAAATTGGCGAATGGTACTGTTTGGATGCTTTGCATATATGTTTCTTAGACTATATAGAAGCAATATATACAAAGATTTCAACCGTCTACCTGTTCCATTCATTGTTCTACTTGTCGAAAGTTACAAATAATATCCGATAACGGATTAAGCATTGGGGCTCATTGTTCACTTAAACTTGAAGAACAAAAAATTGGCGAATTGTACTGTTTGGATGCTTTGCATATATGTTTCTTAGATTATATAGAAGCAATATATACAAAGATTTCAACCGTCTACCTGTTCCATTCATTGTTCTACTTGTCGAAAATTACAAATAATTTCCGATAAAGGATTAACCACTGGGGCTCATTGTTCACTTAGACTTGAAGAACAATAAATTGTCGAATTGTACGATTTGGATGCTTTGCATATATGTTTCTTAGACTATATAGAAGCAATATATACAATGTTTTCAACCGTCTACCTGTACCATTCATTGTTCTACTTGTCGAAAGTTACAAATAATTTCCGAGAAAGGATTAACAATGGGGCTCATTGTTCACTTAAACTTGAAGAACAAAGAATTGGCGAATGGTACTGTTTGGATGCTTTGCATATATGTTTCTTAGACTATATAGAAGCAATATATACATTGATTTCAACCGTCTACCTGTTCCATTCATTGTTCTAATTGTCGGAAATTACAAATAATTTCCGTTAAAGTATTAACAATGGGGCTCGTAGTTAACTTAAACATGAAGATGAAATAATTGGCGAATGGTACTGTTTGGATGCTTTGCATATATGTTTCTTAGACTATATAGAAGCAATATATACAAAGATTTCAAGCGTCTACCTGTTCCATTCATTGTTATACTTGTCGAAATTTACAAATAATTTCCTTTAAAGGATTAACAATGGGGCTCGTAGTTCACTTAAACTTGAAGAACAAAAAATTGGCGAATGGTACTGTTTGCATGCTTTGCATATATGTTTCTTAGACTATATAGAAGCAATATATACAAAGATTTCAACCGTCTACCTGTTCCATTCATTGTTCTACTTGTCGAAAATTACAAATCATTTCCGATAACGGATTAACCATTGGGGCTCATTGTTCAATTAAACTTCAAGAACAAAAAATTGGCGAATTGTACTGTTTGGATGCTTTGCATATATGTTTCTTAGACTATATTAAAGCAATATATACAATGATTTCAACCGTCCACCTGTTCCATTCATTGTTCTACTTGTCGAAAGTTACAAATAATATCCGATAACGGATTAAGCATTGGGGCTCATTGTTCACTTAAACTTGAAGAACAAAAAATTGGCGAATTGTACTGTTTGGATGCTTTGCATATATGTTTCGTAGATTATATAGAAGCAATATATACAATGATTTCAACCGTCTACCTGATCCATTCATTGTTCTACTTGTCGAAAGTTACAAATAATTTCCTTTAAAGGATTAACAATGGGGCTCATTGTTCGCTTAAACTTGAAGAACAAAGAATTGGCGAATGGTACTGTTTGGATGCTTTGCATATATGTTTCTTAGATTATATAGAAGCAATATGTAGAAAGATTTCACCCGTCTACCTGTACTATTCAATGTTCTACTTGTAGAAAGTTAGAAATAATTTCCATTTCATGATTATCATTGGGGCTCGCTGTTCACTTAAACTTGAAGATCAAAAAATTGGCGAATGTCACTGTTTAGATGCTTTGCATATAGGTTTCTTAGACTATATAGAAGCAATATATACAAAGATTTCAACCGTCTACCTGTTCCATTCATTGTTCTACTTGTCGAAAATTACAAATAATATCCGATAACGGATTAAGCATTGGGGCTCATTGTTCAACTAAACTTCAAGAACAAAAAATTGGCGAATTGTACTGTTTGGATGCTTTGCATATATGTTTCTTAGACTATATAGAAGCAATATATACAAAGATTTCAAGCGTCTACCTGTTCCATTCATTGTTCTACTTGTCGAAATTTACAAATAATTTCCCTTTCATGATTATCAATGGGGCTCGTTGTTCACTTAAACTTGAAGAACATAAAATTGGCGATAGGTACTGTTTGGATGCTTTGCATACATGTTTCTTAGACTACATGGAAGCAATATATACATAGATTTCAATCGTCTACGTGTTCCAATCATTGTTTTACTTGTCGAAATTTAGAACTAATTTCCTTTAAAGGATTAAAAATGGGGCCCGTAGTTCACTTAAACTTGAAGAACAAAAAATTGGCGAATGGTACTGTTTGGATGCTTTGCATATATGTTTCTTAGACAATATGGAAGCAATATATACAAAGATTTCAACCGTCTACGTGTTCCAATCATTGTTCTACTTGTAGAAAGTTACAATTAATTTCCGTTAAAGGATTAACAATGGGGCTCGCTGTTCACTTAAACTTGAAGATCAAAAATTGGCGATTGTTACTGTTTAGATGCTTTGCATATAGGTTTTTTAGACTATATAAAAGCAACATATACAATGATTTCAACCGTCTACCTGTTCTATTCATTGTTCTACTTGTAGAAAGTTACAAATAATGTCCGTTTCATGATTATCAATGGGGCTCGTTGTTCACTTAAACTTGAAGAACAATAAATTGGCGAATTGTACTGTTTGGATGCTTTGCATATATGTTTCTTAGACTATATAGACGCAATATATACAAGGATTTCAACCGTCTACCTGTTCCATTCATTGTTCTACTTGTCGAAAGTTACAAACAATTACCGATAAAGGATTAACCATTGGGGCTCATTGTTCACTTAAACTTGAAGAACAAAAAATTGGCGAATTGTACTGTTTGGATGCTTTGCATATATGTTTCTTAGACTATATAGAAGCAATATATACAAAGATTTCAACCGTCTACCTGTTCCATTCATTGTTATACTTGTCGAAAATTACAAATAATTTCCGATAAAGGATTAACAATGGGGCTCGTTGTACACTTAAACTTGAAGAACAATAAATTGGCGAATTGTACTGTTTGGATGCTTTGCATATATGTTTCTTAGACTATATGGAAGCAATATATACAAAGATTTCAACAGTCTACTTGTTCCAATCATTGTTCTACTTGTCGAAATTTACAAATAATTTCCTTTAAAGGATTAACAATGGGGCTCGTTGTTCACTTAAACTTGAAGAACAATAAATTGGCGAATTGTACTGTTTGGATGCTTTGCATATATGTTTCTTAGACTATATAGAAGCAATATATAGAAAGATTTCAACCGTCTACCTGTTCCATTCATTGTTCTACTTGTCGAAAATTACAAATAATTTCCGATAAAGGATTAACCACTGGGGCTCATTGTTCACTTAGACTTGAAGAACAATAAATTGTCGAATTGTACGATTTGGATGCTTTGCATATATGTTTCTTAGACTATATAGAAGCAATATATACAATGTTTTCAACCGTCTACCTGTTCCATTCATTGTTCTACTTGTCGAAAGTTACAAATAATTTCCGAGAAAGGATTAACAATGGGGCTCATTGTTCACTTAAACTTGAAGAACAAAGAATTGGCGAATGGTACTGTTTGGATGCTTTGCATATATGTTTCTTAGACTATATAGAAGCAATATATACATTGATTTCAACCGTCTACCTGTTCCATTCATTGTTCTAATTGTCGGAAATTACAAATAATTTCCGTTAAAGTATTAACAATGGGGCTCGTAGTTAACTTAAACATGAAGATGAAATAATTGGCGAATGGTACTGTTTGGATGCTTTGCATATATGTTTCTTAGACTATATAGAAGCAATATATACAAAGATTTCAAGCGTCTACCTGTTCCATTCATTGTTATACTTGTCGAAATTTACAAATAATTTCCTTTAAAGGATTAACAATGGGGCTCGTAGTTCACTTAAACTTGAAGAACAAAAAATTGGCGAATGGTACTGTTTGCATGCTTTGCATATATGTTTCTTAGACTATATAGAAGCAATATATACAAAGATTTCAACCGTCTACCTGTTCCATTCATTGTTCTACTTGTCGAAAATTACAAATCATTTCCGATAACGGATTAACCATTGGGGCTCATTGTTCAATTAAACTTCAAGAACAAAAAATTGGCGAATTGTACTGTTTGGATGCTTTGCATATATGTTTCTTAGACTATATTAAAGCAATATATACAATGATTTCAACCGTCCACCTGTTCCATTCATTGTTCTACTTGTCGAAAGTTACAAATAATATCCGATAACGGATTAAGCATTGGGGCTCATTGTTCACTTAAACTTGAAGAACAAAAAATTGGCGAATTGTACTGTTTGGATGCTTTGCATATATGTTTCGTAGATTATATAGAAGCAATATATACAATGATTTCAACCGTCTACCTGATCCATTCATTGTTCTACTTGTCGAAAGTTACAAATAATTTCCTTTAAAGGATTAACAATGGGGCTCATTGTTCGCTTAAACTTGAAGAACAAAGAATTGGCGAATGGTACTGTTTGGATGCTTTGCATATATGTTTCTTAGATTATATAGAAGCAATATGTAGAAAGATTTCACCCGTCTACCTGTACTATTCAATGTTCTACTTGTAGAAAGTTAGAAATAATTTCCATTTCATGATTATCATTGGGGCTCGCTGTTCACTTAAACTTGAAGATCAAAAAATTGGCGAATGTCACTGTTTAGATGCTTTGCATATAGGTTTCTTAGACTATATAGAAGCAATATATACAAAGATTTCAACCGTCTACCTGTTCCATTCATTGTTCTACTTGTCGAAAATTACAAATAATATCCGATAACGGATTAAGCATTGGGGCTCATTGTTCAACTAAACTTCAAGAACAAAAAATTGGCGAATTGTACTGTTTGGATGCTTTGCATATATGTTTCTTAGACTATATAGAAGCAATATATACAAAGATTTCAAGCGTCTACCTGTTCCATTCATTGTTATACTTGTCGAAATTTACAAATAATTTCCTTTAAAGGATTAACAATGGGGCTCGTAGTTCACTTAAACTTGAAGAACAAAAAATTGGCGAATGGTACTGTTTGGATGCTTTGCATATATGTTTCTTAGACTATATAGAAGCAATATATACAAAGATTTCAACCGTCTACCTGTTCCATTCATTGTTCTACTTGTCGAAACTTACAAATAATATCCGATAACGGATTAAGCATTGGGGCTCATTGTTCACTTAAACTTGAAGAACAAAACATTGGCGAATTGTACTGTTTGGATGCTTTGCATATATGTTTCGTAGATTATATAGAAGCAATATATACAATGATTTCAACCGTCTACCTGATCCATTCATTGTTCTACTTGTCGAAAGTTACAAATAATTTCCGATAAAGGATTAACAATGGGGCTCATTGTTCACTTAAACTTGAAGAACAAAGAATTGGCGAATGGTACTGTTTGGATGCTTTGCATATATGTTTCTTAGACTATATAGAAGCAATATATACATTGATTTCAACCGTCTACCTGTTCCATTCATTGTTCTACTTGTCGGAAGTTACAAATAATTTCCGTTAAAGTATTAACAATGGAGCTCGTTGTTCACTTAAACATGAAGATGAAATAATTGGCGAATTGTACTGTTTGGATGCTTTGCATATATGTTTCTTAGATTATATAGAAGCAATATATACAAAGATTTCAACCGTCTACCTGTTCCATTCATTGTACTACTTGTCGAAAGTTACAAATAATTTCCGATAAAGGATTAACCATTGGGGCTCATTGTTCAATTAAACTTGAAGAACAAAAAATTGGCGAATGGTACTGTTTGGATGCTTTGCATATATGTTTCTTAGACTATATAGAAGCAATATATACATTGATTTCAACCGTCTACCTGTTCCACTCATTGTTCTACTTGTCGCAAGTTACAAATAATATCCGTTAAAGTATTAACAATGGGGCTCGTAGTTCACTTAAACATGAAGATCAAATAATTGGCGAATTGTACTGTTTGGATGCTTTGCATATATGTTTCTTAGATTATATAGAAGCAATATATACAAAGATATCAACCGTCTACCTGTTCCATTCATTGTTCTACTTGTCGAAAGTTACAAATAATATCCGATAACGGATTAAGCATTGGGGCTCATTGTTCACTTAAACTTGAAGAACAAAAAATTGATGAATGGTACTGTTTGGATGCTTTGCATATATGTTTCTTAGACTATATAGAAGCAATATATACATTGATTTCAACCGTCTACCTGTTCCACTCATTGTTCTACTTGTCGCAAGTTACAAATAATTTCCGTTAAAGTATTAACAATGGGGCTCGTAGTTCACTTAAACATGAAGATGAAATAATTGGCGAATTGTACTGTTTGGATGCTTTGCATATATGTTTCTTAGATTATATAGAAGCAATATATACAAAGATATCAACCGTCTACCTGTTCCATTCATTGTTCTACTTGTCGAAAATTACAAATAATTTCCGATGAAGGATTAACCATTGGGGCTCATTGTTCACTAATCTTGAAGAACAAAAAATTGTCGAATTGTACTGTTTGGATGCTTTGCATATATGTTTCTTAGACTATATAGAAGCAATATATACAAAGATTTCAACCGTCTACCTGTTCCATTCATTGTTCTACTTGTCGAAAGTTACAAATAATATCCGATAACGGATTAAGCATTGGGGCTCATTGTTCACTTAAAGTTGAAGAACTAAAAATTGGCGAATTGTACTGTTTGGATGCTTTGCATATATGTTTCTTAGACTATATAGAAGCAATATAAACAAAGATTTCAAGCGTCTACCTGTTCCATTCATTGTTCTACTTGTCGAAAATTACAAACAATTTCCGATAAAGGATTAACCATAGGGGCTCATTGTTCACTTAAACTTGAAGAACAAAAAATTGGCGAATGGTACTGTTTGGATGCTTTGCATATATGTTTCTTAGACTATATAGAAGCAATATATACATTGATTTCAACCGTCTACCTGTTCCACTCATTGTTCTACTTGTCGCAAGTTACAAATAATATCCGTTAAAGTATTAACAATGGGGCTCGTAGTTCACTTAAACATGAAGATCAAATAATTGGCGAATTGTACTGTTTGGATGCTTTGCATATATGTTTCTTAGATTATATAGAAGCAATATATACAAAGATATCAACCGTCTACCTGTTCCATTCATTGTTCTACTTGTCGAAAATTACAAATAATTTCCGATAAAGGATTAACCATTGGGGCTCATTGTTCACTAATCTTTAAGAACAAAAAATTGTCGAATTGTACTGTTTGGATGCTATGCATATATGTTTCTTAGACTATATAGAAGCAATATATACAAAGATTTCAACCGTCTACCTGTTCCATTCATTGTTCTACTTGTCGAAAGTTACAAATCATTTCCGATAACGGATTAACCATTGGGGCTCATTGTTCACTTAAACTTGAAGAACAAAAAATTGTCGAATTGTACTGTTTGGATTCTTTGCATATATGTTTCTTAGACTATATAGAAGCAATATATACAATGATTTCAACCGTCTACCTGTTCCATTCATTGTTCTACTTGTCGAAAATTACAAATAATTTCCGATAAAGGATTAATCATTGGGGCTCATTGTTCACTTAAACTTGAAGAACAAAAAATTGGCGAATGGTACTGTTTGGATGCTTTGCATATATGTTTCTTAGACTATATAGAAGCAATATATACATTGATTTCAACCGTCTACCTGTTCCACTCATTGTTCTACTTGTCGCAAGTTACAAATAATTTCCGTTAAGGGATTAACAATGGGGCTCGTAGTTCACTTAAACATGAAGATCAAATAATTGGCGAATTGTACTGTTTGGATGCTTTGCATATATGTTTCTTAGATTATATAGAAGCAATATACACAAAGATATCAACCGTCTACCTGTTCCATTCATTGTTCAACTTGTAGAAAGTTACAAATAATTTCCCTTTCATGATTATCAATGGGGCTCGTTGTTCACTTAAACTTGAAGAACAAAAAATTGTCGAATTGTACTGTTTGGATTCTTTGCATATATGTTTCTTAGACTATATAGAAGCAATATATACAATGATTTCAACCGTCTACCTGTTCCATTCATTGTTCTACTTGTCGAAAATTACAAATAATTTCCTTTAAAGGATTAACCATTGGGGCTCATTGTTCAATTAAACTTCAAGAACAAAAAATTGGCGAATTGTACTGTTTGGATGCTTTGCATATATGTTTCTTAGACTATATTAAAGCAATATATACAATGATTTCAACCGTCCACCTGTTCCATTCATTGTTCTACTTGTCGCAAGTTACAAACAATTTCCGTTAAATGACTAACAATGTGGCTCGTAGTTCACTTAAACTTGAAGAACAAAAAATTGGCGAATGGTACTGTTTGGATGCTTTGCATATATGTTTCTTAGACTATATAGAAGCAATATATACAAAGATTTCAACCGTCTACCTGTTCCATTCATTGTTCTACTTGTCGAAAGTTACAAATAATATCCGATAACGGATTAAGCATTGGGGCTCATTGTTCACTTAAAGTTGAAGAACAAAAAATTGGCGAATTGTACTGTTTGGATGCTTTGCATATATGTTTCTTAGACTATATAGAAGCAATATATACAAAGATTTCAACCGTCTACCTGTTCCATTCATTGTTCCACTTATCGAAAGTTACAAATAATATCCGATAACGGATTAAGCATTGGGGCTCATTGTTCACTTAAACTTGAAGAACAAAAAATTGGCGAATTGTACTGTTTGGATGCTTTGCATATATGTTTCGTAGATTATATAGAAGCAATATATACAATGATTTCAACCGTCTACCTGATCCATTCATTGTTCTACTTGTCGAAAGTTACAAATAATTTCCTTTAAAGGATTAACAATGGGGCTCATTGTTCGCTTAAACTTGAAGAACAAAGAATTGGCGAATGGTACTGTTTGGATGCTTTGCATAAATGTTTCTTAGACTATATAGAAGCAATATATACAAAGATTTCAACCGTCTACCTGTTCCATTCATTGTTCTACTTGTCGAAAATTACAAATAATATCCGATAACGGATTAAGCATTGGGGCTCATTGTTCAATTAAACTTCAAGAACAAAGAATTGGCGAATGGTACTGTTTGGATGCTTTGCATATATGTTTCTTAGACTATATAGAAGCAATATATACATTGATTTCAACCGTCTACCTGTTCCATTCATTGTTCTACTTGTCGGAAGTTACAAATAATTTCCGGTAAAGTATTAACAATGGGGCTCGTTGTTCACTTAAACATGAAGATGAAATAATTGGCGAATTGTACTGTTTGGATGCTTTGCATATATGTTTCTTAGATTATATAGAAGCAATATGTAGAAAGATTTCACCCGTCTACCTGTACTATTCAATGTTCTACTTGTAGAATGTTAGAAATAATTTCCATTTCATGATTATCATTGGGGCTCGCTGTTCACTTAAACTTGAAGATCAAAAAATTGGCGAATGTCACTGTTTAGATGCTTTGCATATAGGTTTCTTAGACTATATAGAAGCAATATATACAAAGATTTCAACCGTCTACCTGTTCCATTCATTGTTCTACTTGTCGAAAGTTACAAATAATATCCGATAACGGATTAAGCATTGGGGCTCATTGTTCACTTAAACTTGAAGAACAAAAAATTGATGAATGGTACTGTTTGGATGCTTTGCATATATGTTTCTTAGACTATATAGAAGCAATATATACATTGATTTCAACCGTCTACCTGTTCCACTCATTGTTATACTTGTCGCAAGTTACAAATAATTTCCGTTAAAGTATTAACAATGGGGCTCGTAGTTCACTTAAACATGAAGATGAAATAATTGGCGAATTGTACTGTTTGGATGCTTTGCATATATGTTTCTTAGATTATATAGAAGCAATATATACAAAGATATCAACCGTCTACCTGTTCCATTCATTGTTCTACTTGTCGAAAATTACAAATAATTTCCGATGAAGGATTAACCATTGGGGCTCATTGTGCACTAATCTTGAAGAACAAAAAATTGTCGAATTGTACTGTTTGGATGCTTTGCATATATGTTTCTTAGACTATATAGAAGCAATATATACAAAGATTTCAACCGTCTACCTGTTCCATTCATTGTTCTACTTGTCGAAAGTTACAAATAATATCCGATAACGGATTAAGCATTGGGGCTCATTGTTCACTTAAAGTTGAAGAACTAAAAATTGGCGAATTGTACTGTTTGGATGCTTTGCATATATGTTTCTTAGACTATATAGAAGCAATATAAACAAAGATTTCAAGCGTCTACCTGTTCCATTCATTGTTCTACTTGTCGAAAATTACAAACAATTTCCGATAAAGGATTAACCATTGGGGCTCATTGTTCACTTAAACTTGAAGAACAAAAAATTGGCGAATGGTACTGTTTGGATGCTTTGCATATATGTTTCTTAGACTATATAGAAGCAATATATACATTGATTTCAACCGTCTACCTGTTCCACTCATTGTTCTACTTGTCGCAAGTTACAAATAATATCCGTTAAATTATTAACAATGGGGCTCGTAGTTCACTTAAACATGAAGATCAAATAATTGGCGAATTGTACTGTTTGGATGCTTTGCATATATGTTTCTTAGATTATATAGAAGCAATATATACAAAGATATCAACCGTCTACCTGTTCCATTCATTGTTCTACTTGTCGAAAATTACAAATAATTTCCGATAAAGGATTAACCATTGGGGCTCATTGTTCACTAATCTTTAAGAACAAAAAATTGTCGAATTGTACTGTTTGGATGCTATGCATATATGTTTCTTAGACTATATAGAAGCAATATATACAAAGATTTCAACCGTCTACCTGTTCCATTCATTGTTCTACTTGTCGGAAGTTACAAATAATTTCCGTTAAAGTATTAACAATGGGGCTCGTTGTTCACTTAAACATGAAGATGAAATAATTGGCGAATTGTACTGTTTGGATGCTTTGCATATATGTTTCTTAGATTATATAGAAGCAATATGTAGAAAGATTTCACCCGTCTACCTGTACTATTCAATGTTCTACTTGTAGAAATTTACAAATAATTTCCATTTCATGATTATCATTGGGGCTCGCTGTTCACTTAAACTTGAAGATCAAAAAATTGGCGAATGTTACTGTTTAGATGCTTTGCATATAGGTTTCTTAGACTATATAGAAGCAATATATACAATGATTTCAACCGTCTACCTGTTCCATTCATTGTTCTACTTGTCGAAAGTTACAAATAATTTCCGATAAAGGATTAACCATTGGGGCTCATTGTTCACTAATCTTGAAGAACAAAAAATTGTCGAATTGTACTGTTTGGATGCTTTGCATATATGTTTCTTAGACTATATAGAAGCAATATATACAAAGATTTCAACCGTCTACCTGTTCCATTCATTGTTCTACTTGTCGAAAGTTACAAATAATATCCGATAACGGATTAAGCATTGGGGCTCATTGTTCACTTAAAGTTGAAGAACTAAAAATTGGCGAATTGTACTGTTTGGATGCTTTGCATATATGTTTCTTAGACTATATAGAAGCAATATAAACAAAGATTTCAAGCGTCTACCTGTTCCATTCATTGTTCTACTTGTCGAAAATTACAAACAATTTCCGATAAAGGATTAACCTTTGGGGCTCATTGTTCACTTAAACTTGAAGAACAAAAAATTGGCGAATGGTACTGTTTGGATGCTTTGCATATATGTTTCTTAGACTATATAGAAGCAATATATACATTGATTTCAACCGTCTACCTGTTCCACTCATTGTTCTACTTGTCGCAAGTTACAAATAATATCCGTTAAATTATTAACAATGGGGCTCGTAGTTCACTTAAACATGAAGATCAAATAATTGGCGAATTGTACTGTTTGGATGCTTTGCATATATGTTTCTTAGATTATATAGAAGCAATATATACAAAGATATCAACCGTCTACCTGTTCCATTCATTGTTTTACTTGTCGAAAATTACAAATAATTTCCGATAAAGGATTAACCATTGGGGCTCATTGTTCACTAATCTTTAAGAACAAAAAATTGTCGAATTGTACTGTTTGGATGCTATGCATATATGTTTCTTAGACTATATAGAAGCAATATATACAAAGATTTCAACCGTCTACCTGTTCCATTCATTGTTCTACTTGTCGGAAGTTACAAATAATTTCCGTTAAAGTATTAACAATGGGGCTCGTTGTTCACTTAAACATGAAGATGAAATAATTGGCGAATTGTACTGTTTGGATGCTTTGCATATATGTTTCTTAGATTATATAGAAGCAATATGTAGAAAGATTTCACCCGTCTACCTGTACTATTCAATGTTCTACTTGTAGAAAGTTACAAATAATTTCCATTTCATGATTATCATTGGGGCTCGCTGTTCACTTAAACTTGAAGATCAAAAAATTGGCGAATGTTACTGTTTAGATGCTTTGCATATAGGTTTCTTAGACTATATAGAAGCAATATATACAATGATTTCAACCGTCTACCTGTTCCATTCATTGTTCTACTTGTCGAAAGTTACAAATAATTTCCGATAAAGGATTAACCATTGGGGCTCATTGTTCACTTAAACTTGAAGAACAAAAAATTGGCGAATTGTACTGTTTGGATGCTTTGCATATATGTTTCTTAGATTATATAGAAGCAATATATACAAAGATATCAACCGTCTACCTGTTCCATTCATTGTTCTACTTGTCGAAATTTACAAATAATTTCCTTTAAAGGATTAACCATTGGGGCTCATTGTTCAATTAAACTTCAAGAACAAAAAATTGGCGAATTGTACTGTTTGGATGCTTTGCATATATGTTTCTTAGACTATATTAAAGCAATATATACAATGATTTCAACCGTCCACCTGTTCCATTCATTGTTCTACTTGTCGAAAGTTACAAATAATATCCGATAACGGATTAAGCATTGGGGCTCATCGTTCACTTAAACTTGAAGAACAAAAAATTGGCGAATTGTACTGTTTGGATGCTTTGCATATATGTTTCGTAGATTATATAGAAGCAATATATACAATGATTTTAACCGTCTACCTGATCCATTCATTGTTCTACTTGTCGAAAGTTACAAATAATTTCCTTTAAAGGATTAAAAATGGGGCCCGTATTTCACTTAAACTTGAAGAACAAAGAATTGGCGAATGGTACTGTTTGGATGCTTTGCATATAGGTTTCTTAGACTATATAGAAGCAATATATACAAAGATTTCAACCGTCTACCTGTTCCATTCATTGTTCTACTTGTCGAAAGTTACAAATAATTTCCGATAAAGGATTAACCATTGGGGCTCATTGTTCACTTAAACTTGAAGAACAAAAAATTGGCGAATTGTACTGTTTGGATGCTTTGCATATATGTTTCTTAGATTATATAGAAGCAATATATACAAAGATATCAACCGTCTACCTGTTCCATTCATTGTTCTACTTGTCGAAATTTACAAATAATTTCCTTTAAAGGATTAACCATTGGGGCTCATTGTTCAATTAAACTTCAAGAACAAAAAATTGGCGAATTGTACTGTTTGGATGCTTTGCATATATGTTTCTTAGACTATATTAAAGCAATATATACAATGATTTCAACCGTCCACCTGTTCCATTCATTGTTCTACTTGTCGAAAGTTACAAACAATTTCCGTTAAATGACTAACAATGTGGCTCGTAGTTCACTTAAACTTGAAGAACAAAAAATTGGCGAATGGTACTGTTTGGATGCTTTGCATATATGTTTCTTAGACTATATAGAAGCAATATATACAATGATTTCAACCGTCTACCTGATCCATTCATTGTTCTACTTGTCGAAAGTTACAAATAATTTCCTTTAAAGGATTAACAATGGGGCTCATTGTTCGCTTAAACTTGAAGAACAAAGAATTGGCGAATGGTACTGTTTGGATGCTTTGCATATATGTTTCTTAGACTATATAGAAGCAATATATACAAAGATTTCAACCGTCTACCTGTTCCATTCATTGTTCTACTTGTCGAAAATTACAAATAATATCCGATAACGGATTAAGCATTGGGGCTCATTGTTCAATTAAACTTCAAGAACAAAGAATTGGCGAATGGTACTGTTTGGATGCTTTGCATATATGTTTCTTAGACTATATAGAAGCAATATATACATTGATTTCAACCGTCTACCTGTTCCATTCATTGTTCTACTTGTCGGAAGTTACAAATAATTTCCGGTAAAGTATTAACAATGGGGCTCGTTGTTCACTTAAACATGAAGATGAAATAATTGGCGAATTGTACTGTTTGGATGCTTTGCATATATGTTTCTTAGATTATATAGAAGCAATATGTAGAAAGATTTCACCCGTCTACCTGTACTATTCAATGTTCTACTTGTAGAAAGTTAGAAATAATTTCCATTTCATGATTATCATTGGGGCTCGCTGTTCACTTAAACTTGAAGATCAAAAAATTGGCGAATGTCACTGTTTAGATGCTTTGCATATAGGTTTCTTAGACTATATAGAAGCAATATATACAAAGATTTCAACCGTCTACCTGTTCCATTCATTGTTCTACTTGTCGAAAGTTTCAAATAATATCCGATAACGGATTAAGCATTGGGGCTCATTGTTCACTTAAACTTGAAGAACAAAAAATTGATGAATGGTACTGTTTGGATGCTTTGCATATATGTTTCTTAGACTATATAGAAGCAATATATACATTGATTTCAACCGTCTACCTGTTCCACTCATTGTTCTACTTGTCGCAAGTTACAAATAATTTCCGTTAAAGTATTAACAATGGGGCTCGTAGTTCACTTAAACATGAAGATGAAATAATTGGCGAATTGTACTGTTTGGATGCTTTGCATATATGTTTCTTAGATTATATAGAAGCAATATATACAAAGATATCAACCGTCTACCTGTTCCATTCATTGTTCTACTTGTCGAAAATTACAAATAATTTCCGATGAAGGATTAACCATTGGGGCTCATTGTGCACTAATCTTGAAGAACAGAAAATTGTCGAATTGTACTGTTTGGATGCTTTGCATATATGTTTCTTAGACTATATAGAAGCAATATATACAAAGATTTCAACCGTCTAACTGTTCCATTCATTGTTCTACTTGTCGAAAGTTACAAATAATATCCGATAACGGATTAAGCATTGGGGCTCATTGTTCACTTAAAGTTGAAGAACTAAAAATTGGCGAATTGTACTGTTTGGATGCTTTGCATATATGTTTCTTAGACTATATAGAAGCAATATAAACAAAGATTTCAAGCGTCTACCTGTTCCATTCATTGTTCTACTTGTCGAAAATTACAAACAATTTCCGATAAAGGATTAACCATTGGGGCTCATTGTTCACTTAAACTTGAAGAACAAAAAATTGGCGAATGGTACTGTTTGGATGCTTTGCATATATGTTTCTTAGACTATATAGAAGCAATATATACATTGATTTCAACCGTCTACCTGTTCCACTCATTGTTCTACTTGTCGCAAGTTACAAATAATATCCGTTAAATTATTAACAATGGGGCTCGTAGTTCACTTAAACATGAAGATCAAATAATTGGCGAATTGTACTGTTTGGATGCTTTGCATATATGTTTCTTAGATTATATAGAAGCAATATATACAAAGATATCAACCGTCTACCTGTTCCATTCATTGTTCTACTTGTCGAAAATTACAAATAATTTCCGATAAAGGATTAACCATTGGGGCTCATTGTTCACTAATCTTTAAGAACAAAAAATTGTCGAATTGTACTGTTTGGATGCTATGCATATATGTTTCTTAGACTATATAGAAGCAATATATACAAAGATTTCAACCGTCTACCTGTTCCATTCATTGTTCTACTTGTCGGAAGTTACAAATAATTTCCGTTAAAGTATTAACAATGGGGCTCGTTGTTCACTTAAACATGAAGATGAAATAATTGGCGAATTGTACTGTTTGGATGCTTTGCATATATGTTTCTTAGATTATATAGAAGCAATATGTAGAAAGATTTCACCCGTCTACCTGTACTATTCAATGTTCTACTTGTAGAAAGTTACAAATAATTTCCATTTCATGATTATCATTGGGGCTCGCTGTTCACTTAAACTTGAAGATCAAAAAATTGGCGAATGTTACTGTTTAGATGCTTTGCATATAGGTTTCTTAGACTATATAGAAGCAATATATACAATGATTTCAACCGTCTACCTGTTCCATTCATTGTTCTACTTGTCGAAAGTTACAAATAATTTCCGATAAAGGATTAACCATTGGGGCTCATTGTTCACTTAAACTTGAAGAACAAAAAATTGGCGAATTGTACTGTTTGGATGCTTTGCATATATGTTTCTTAGATTATATAGAAGCAATATATACAAAGATATCAACCGTCTACCTGTTCCATTCATTGTTCTACTTGTCGAAATTTACAAATAATTTCCTTTAAAGGATTAACCATTGGGGCTCATTGTTCAATTAAACTTCAAGAACAAAAAATTGGCGAATTGTACTGTTTGGATGCTTTGCATATATGTTTCTTAGACTATATTAAAGCAATATATACAATGATTTCAACCGTCCACCTGTTCCATTCATTGTTCTACTTGTCGAAAGTTACAAATAATATCCGATAACGGATTAAGCATTGGGGCTCATCGTTCACTTAAACTTGAAGAACAAAAAATTGGCGAATTGTACTGTTTGGATGCTTTGCATATATGTTTCGTAGATTATATAGAAGCAATATATACAATGATTTCAACCGTCTACCTGATCCATTCATTGTTCTACTTGTCGAAAGTTACAAATAATTTCCTTTAAAGGATTAAAAATGGGGCCCGTATTTCACTTAAACTTGAAGAACAAAGAATTGGCGAATGGTACTGTTTGGATGCTTTGCATATAGGTTTCTTAGACTATATAGAAGCAATATATACAAAGATTTCAACCGTCTACCTGTTCCATTCATTGTTCTACTTGTCGAAAGTTACAAATAATTTCCGATAAAGGATTAACCATTGGGGCTCATTGTTCACTTAAACTTGAAGAACAAAAAATTGGCGAATTGTACTGTTTGGATGCTTTGCATATATGTTTCTTAGATTATATAGAAGCAATATATACAAAGATATCAACCGTCTACCTGTTCCATTCATTGTTCTACTTGTCGAAATTTACAAATAATTTCCTTTAAAGGATTAACCATTGGGGCTCATTGTTCAATTAAACTTCAAGAACAAAAAATTGGCGAATTGTACTGTTTGGATGCTTTGCATATATGTTTCTTAGACTATATTAAAGCAATATATACAATGATTTCAACCGTCCACCTGTTCCATTCATTGTTCTACTTGTCGAAAGTTACAAACAATTTCCGTTAAATGACTAACAATGTGGCTCGTAGTTCACTTAAACTTGAAGAACAAAAAATTGGCGAATGGTACTGTTTGGATGCTTTGCATATATGTTTCTTAGACTATATAGAAGCAATATATACAAAGATTTCAACCGTCTACCTGTTCCATTCATTGTTCTACTTGTCGAAAGTTACAAATAATATCCGATAAAGGATTAACCATTGGGGCTCATTGTTCACTTAAACTTGAAGAACAAAGAATTGGCGAATGGTACTGTTTGGATGCTTTGCATATAGGTTTCTTAGACTATATAGAAGCAATATATACAAAGATTTCAACCGTCTACCTGTTCCATTCATTGTTCTACTTGTCGAAAGTTACAAATAATTTCCGATAAAGGATTAACCATTGGGGCTCATTGTTCACTTAAACTTGAAGAACAAAAAATTGGCGAATTGTACTGTTTGGATGCTTTGCATATATGTTTCTTAGATTATATAGAAGCAATATATACAAAGATATCAACCGTCTACCTGTTCCATTCATTGTTCTACTTGTCGAAATTTACAAATAATTTCCTTTAAAGGATTAACCATTGGGGCTCATTGTTCAATTAAACTTCAAGAACAAAAAATTGGCGAATTGTACTGTTTGGATGCTTTGCATATATGTTTCTTAGACTATATTAAAGCAATATATACAATGATTTCAACCGTCCACCTGTTCCATTCATTGTTCTACTTGTCGAAAGTTACAAACAATTTCCGTTAAATGACTAACAATGTGGCTCGTAGTTCACTTAAACTTGAAGAACAAAAAATTGGCGAATGGTACTGTTTGGATGCTTTGCATATATGTTTCTTAGACTATATAGAAGCAATATATACAAAGATTTCAACCGTCTACCTGTTCCATTCATTGTTCTACTTGTCGAAAGTTACAAATAATATCCGATAACGGATTAAGCATTGGGGCTCATTGTTCACTTAAAGTTGAAGAACAAAAAATTGGCGAATTGTACTGTTTGGATGCTTTGCATATATGTTTCTTAGACTATATAGAAGCAATATATACAAAGATTTCAACCGTCTACCTGTTCCATTCATTGTTCCACTTATCGAAAGTTACAAATAATATCCGATAACGGATTAAGCATTGGGGCTCATTGTTCACTTAAACTTGAAGAACAAAAAATTGGCGAATTGTACTGTTTGGATGCTTTGCATATATGTTTCGTAGATTATATAGAAGCAATATATACAATGATTTCAACCGTCTACCTGATCCATTCATTGTTCTACTTGTCGAAAGTTACAAATAATTTCCTTTAAAGGATTAACAATGGGGCTCATTGTTCGCTTAAACTTGAAGAACAAAGAATTGGCGAATGGTACTGTTTGGATGCTTTGCATATATGTTTCTTAGACTATATAGAAGCAATATATACAAAGATTTCAACCGTCTACCTGTTCCATTCATTGTTCTACTTGTCGAAAATTACAAATAATATCCGATAACGGATTAAGCATTGGGGCTCATTGTTCAATTAAACTTCAAGAACAAAGAATTGGCGAATGGTACTGTTTGGATGCTTTGCATATATGTTTCTTAGACTATATAGAAGCAATATATACATTGATTTCAACCGTCTACCTGTTCCATTCATTGTTCTACTTGGCGGAAGTTACAAATAATTTCCGGTAAAGTATTAACAATGGGGCTCGTTGTTCACTTAAACATGAAGATGAAATAATTGGCGAATTGTACTGTTTGGATGCTTTGCATATATGTTTCTTAGATTATATAGAAGCAATATGTAGAAAGATTTCACCCGTCTACCTGTACTATTCAATGTTCTACTTGTAGAAAGTTAGAAATAATTTCCATTTCATGATTATCATTGGGGCTCGCTGTTCACTTAAACTTGAAGATCAAAAAATTGGCGAATGTCACTGTTTAGATGCTTTGCATATAGGTTTCTTAGACTATATAGAAGCAATATATACAAAGATTTCAACCGTCTACCTGTTCCATTCATTGTTCTACTTGTCGAAAGTTACAAATAATATCCGATAACGGATTAAGCATTGGGGCTCATTGTTCACTTAAACTTGAAGAACAAAAAATTGATGAATGGTACTGTTTGGATGCTTTGCATATATGTTTCTTAGACTATATAGAAGCAATATATACATTGATTTCAACCGTCTACCTGTTCCACTCACTGTTCTACTTGTCGCAAGTTACAAATAATTTCCGTTAAAGTATTAACAATGGGGCTCGTAGTTCACTTAAACATGAAGATGAAATAATTGGCGAATTGTACTGTTTGGATGCTTTGCATATATGTTTCTTAGATTATATAGAAGCAATATATACAAAGATATCAACCGTCTACCTGTTCCATTCATTGTTCTACTTGTCGAAAATTACAAATAATTTCCGATGAAGGATTAACCATTGGGGCTCATTGTGCACTAATCTTGAAGAACAAAAAATTGTCGAATTGTACTGTTTGGATGCTTTGCATATATGTTTCTTAGACTATATAGAAGCAATATATACAAAGATTTCAACCGTCTACCTGTTCCATTCATTGTTCTACTTGTCGAAAGTTACAAATAATATCCAATAACGGATTAAGCATTGGGGCTCATTGTTCACTTAAAGTTGAAGAACTAAAAATTGGCGAATTGTACTGTTTGGATGCTTTGCATATATGTTTCTTAGACTATATAGAAGCAATATAAACAAAGATTTCAAGCGTCTACCTGTTCCATTCATTGTTCTACTTGTCGAAAATTACAAACAATTTCCGATAAAGGATTAACCATTGGGGCTCATTGTTCACTTAAACTTGAAGAACAAAAAATTGGCGAATGGTACTGTTTGGATGCTTTGCATATATGTTTCTTAGACTATATAGAAGCAATATATACATTGATTTCAACCGTCTACCTGTTCCACTCATTGTTCTACTTGTCGCAAGTTACAAATAATATCCGTTAAATTATTAACAATGGGGCTCGTAGTTCACTTAAACAAGAAGATCAAATAATTGGCGAATTGTACTGTTTGGATGCTTTGCATATATGTTTCTTAGATTATATAGAAGCAATATATACAAAGATATCAACCGTCTACCTGTTCCATTCATTGTTCTACTTGTCGAAAATTACAAATAATTTCCGATAAATGATTAACCATTGGGGCTCATTGTTCACTAATCTTTAAGAACAAAAAATTGTCGAATTGTACTGTTTGGATGCTATGCATATATGTTTCTTAGACTATATAGAAGCAATATATACAAAGATTTCAACCGTCTACCTGTTCCATTCATTGTTCTACTTGTCGGAAGTTACAAATAATTTCCGTTAAAGTATTAACAATGGGGCTCGTTGTTCACTTAAACATGAAGATGAAATAATTGGCGAATTGTACTGTTTGGATGCTTTGCATATATGTTTCTTAGATTATATAGAAGCAATATGTAGAAAGATTTCACCCGTCTACCTGTACTATTCAATGTTCTACTTGTAGAAAGTTACAAATAATTTCCATTTCATGATTATCATTGGGGCTCGCTGTTCACTTAAACTTGAAGATCAAAAAATTGGCGAATGTCAATGTTTAGATGCTTTGCATATAGGTTTCTTAGACTATATAGAAGCAATATATACAATGATTTCAACCGTCTACCTGTTCCATTCATTGTTCTACTTGTCGAAAGTTACAAATAATTTCCGATAAAGGATTAACCATTGGGGCTCATTGTTCACTTAAACTTGAAGAACAAAAAATTGGCGAATTGTACTGTTTGGATGCTTTGCATATATGTTTCTTAGATTATATAGAAGCAATATATACAAAGATATCAACCGTCTACCTGTTCCATTCATTGTTCTACTTGTCGAAATTTACAAATAATTTCCTTTAAAGGATTAACCATTGGGGCTCATTGTTCAATTAAACTTCAAGAACAAAAAATTGGCGAATTGTACTGTTTGGATGCTTTGCATATATGTTTCTTAGACTATATTAAAGCAATATATACAATGATTTCAACCGTCCACCTGTTCCATTCATTGTTCTACTTGTCGAAAGTTACAAATAATATCCGATAACGGATTAAGCATTGGGGCTCATTGTTCACTTAAACTTGAAGAACAAAAAATTGGCGAATTGTACTGTTTGGATGCTTTGCATATATGTTTCGTAGATTATATAGAAGCAATATATACAATGATTTCAACCGTCTACCTGATCCATTCATTGTTCTACTTGTCGAAAGTTACAAATAATTTCCTTTAAAGGATTAACAATGGGGCTCATTGTTCGCTTAAACTTGAAGAACAAAGAATTGGCGAATGGTACTGTTCGGATGCTTTGCATATATGTTTCTTAGACTATATAGAAGCAACATATACATTGATTTCAACCGTCTACCTGTTCCATTCATTGTTCTACTTGTCGAAAATTACAAATAATTTCCGATAAAGGATTAACCATTGGGGCTCATTGTTCACTTAAACTTGAAGAACAAAAAATTGGCGAATGGTACTGTTTGGATGCTTTGCATATATGTTTCTTAGACTATATAGAAGCAATATATACATTGATTTCAACCGTCTACCTGTTCCACTCATTGTTCTACTTGTCGCAAGTTACAAATAATTTCCGTTAAGGGATTAACAATGGGGCTCGTAGTTCACTTAAACATGAAGATCAAATAATTGGCGAATTGTACTGTTTGGATGCTTTGCATATATGTTTCTTAGATTATATAGAAGCAATATACACAAAGATATCAACCGTCTACCTGTTCCATTCATTGTTGAACTTGTAGAACGTTACAAATAATTTCCCTTTCATGATTATCAATGGGGCTCGTTGTTCACTTAAACTTGAAGAACAAAAAATTGGCGAATGGTACTGTTTGGATGCTTTGCATACATGTTTCTTAGACTACATGGAAGCAATATATACATAGATTTCAATCGTCTACGTGTTCCAATCATTGTTTTACTTTTCGAAATTTATAACTAATTTCCTTTAAAGGATTAAAAATGGGGCCCGTATTTCACTTAAACTTGAAGAACAAAGAATTGGCGAATGGTACTGTTTGGATGCTTTGCATATAGGTTTCTTAGACTATATAGAAGCAATATATACAAAGATTTCAACCGTCTACCTGTTCCATTCATTGTTCTACTTGTCGAAAGTTACAAATAATTTCCGATAAAGGATTAACCATTGGGGCTCATTGTTCACTTAAACTTGAAGAACAAAAAATTGGCGAATTGTACTGTTTGGATGCTTTGCATATATGTTTCTTAGATTATATAGAAGCAATATATACAAAGATATCAACCGTCTACCTGTTCCATTCATTGTTCTACTTGTCGAAATTTACAAATAATTTCCTTTAAAGGATTAACCATTGGGGCTCATTGTTCAATTAAACTTCAAGAACAAAAAATTGGCGAATTGTACTGTTTGGATGCTTTGCATATATGTTTCTTAGACTATATTAAAGCAATATATACAATGATTTCAACCGTCCACCTGTTCCATTCATTGTTCTACTTGTCGAAAGTTACAAACAATTTCCGTTAAATGACTAACAATGTGGCTCGTAGTTCACTTAAACTTGAAGAACAAAAAATTGGCGAATGGTACTGTTTGGATGCTTTGCATATATGTTTCTTAGACTATATAGAAGCAATATATACAAAGATTTCAACCGTCTACCTGTTCCATTCATTGTTCTACTTGTCGAAAGTTACAAATAATATCCGATAACGGATTAAGCATTGGGGCTCATTGTTCACTTAAAGTTGAAGAACAAAAAATTGGCGAATTGTACTGTTTGGATGCTTTGCATATATGTTTCTTAGACTATATAGAAGCAATATATACAAAGATTTCAACCGTCTACCTGTTCCATTCATTGTTCCACTTATCGAAAGTTACAAATAATATCCGATAACGGATTAAGCATTGGGGCTCATTGTTCACTTAAACTTGAAGAACAAAAAATTGGCGAATTGTACTGTTTGGATGCTTTGCATATATGTTTCGTAGATTATATAGAAGCAATATATACAATGATTTCAACCGTCTACCTGATCCATTCATTGTTCTACTTGTCGAAAGTTACAAATAATTTCCTTTAAAGGATTAACAATGGGGCTCATTGTTCGCTTAAACTTGAAGAACAAAGAATTGGCGAATGGTACTGTTTGGATGCTTTGCATATATGTTTCTTAGACTATATAGAAGCAATATATACAAAGATTTCAACCGTCTACCTGTTCCATTCATTGTTCTACTTGTCGAAAATTACAAATAATATCCGATAACGGATTAAGCATTGGGGCTCATTGTTCAATTAAACTTCAAGAACAAAGAATTGGCGAATGGTACTGTTTGGATGCTTTGCATATATGTTTCTTAGACTATATAGAAGCAATATATACATTGATTTCAACCGTCTACCTGTTCCATTCATTGTTCTACTTGTCGGAAGTTACAAATAATTTCCGGTAAAGTATTAACAATGGGGCTCGTTGTTCACTTAAACATGAAGATGAAATAATTGGCGAATTGTACTGTTTGGATGCTTTGCATATATGTTTCTTAGATTATATAGAAGCAATATGTAGAAAGATTTCACCCGTCTACCTGTACTATTCAATGTTCTACTTGTAGAAAGTTAGAAATAATTTCCATTTCATGATTATCATTGGGGCTCGCTGTTCACTTAAACTTGAAGATCAAAAAATTGGCGAATGTCACTGTTTAGATGCTTTGCATATAGGTTTCTTAGACTATATAGAAGCAATATATACAAAGATTTCAACCGTCTACCTGTTCCATTCATTGTTCTACTTGTCGAAAGTTACAAATAATATCCGATAACGGATTAAGCATTGGGGCTCATTGTTCACTTAAACTTGAAGAACAAAACATTGGCGAATGGTACTGTTTGGATGCTTTGCATATATGTTTCTTAGACTATATAGAAGCAATATATACAAAGATTTCAACCGTCTACCTGTTCCATTCGTTGTTCCACTTGTCGAAAGTTACAAATAATATCCGATAACGGATTAAGGATTGGGGCTCATTGTTCACTTAAACTTGAAGAACAAAAAATTGGCGAATTGTACTGTTTGGATGCTTTGCATATATGTTTCTTAGACTATATAGAAGCAATATATACATTGATTTCAACCGTCTACCTGTTCCACTCATTGTTCTACTTGTCGCAAGTTACAAATAATTTCCGTTTCATGATTAACAATGGGGCTCGTAGTTCACTTAAACATGAAGATGAAATAATTGGCGAATTGTACTGTTTGGATGCTTTGCATATATGTTTCTTAGATTATATAGAAGCAATATATACAAAGATATCAACCGTCTACCTGTTCCATTCATTGTTCTACTTGTAGAAAGTTACAAATAATTTCCCTTTCATGATTATCAATGCGCCTCGTTGTTCACTTAAACTTGAAGAACAAAAAATTGGCGAATGGTACTGTTTGGATGCTTTGCATTCATGTTTCTTAGACTACATGGAAGCAATATATACATAGATTTCAATCGTCTACGTGTTCCAATCATTGTTTCACTTGTCGAAATTTATAACTAATTTCCTTTAAAGGATTAAAAATGGGGCCCGTATTTCACTTAAACTTGAAGAACAATAAATTGGCGAATTGTACTGTTTGGATGCTTTGCATATATGTTTCTTAGACTATATAGACGCAATATATACAAGGATTTCAACCGTCTACCTGTTCCATTCATTGTTCTACTTGTCGAAAGTTACAAATAATTACCGATAAAGGATTAACCATTGGGGCTCATTGTTCACTTAAACTTGAAGAACAAAAAATTGGCGAATTGTACTGTTTGGATGCTTTGCATATATGTTTCTTAGCCTATATAGAAGCAATATATACAAAGATTTCAACCGTCTACCTGTTCCATTCATTGTTATACTTGTCGAAAATTACAAATAATTTCCGATAAAGGATTAACAATGGGGCTCGTTGTACACTTAAACTTGAAGAACAATAAATTGGCGAATTGTACTGTTTGGATGCTTTGCATATATGTTTCTTAGACTATATGGAAGCAATATATACAAAGATTTCAACAGTCTACGTGTTCCAATCATTGTTCTACCTGTCGAAATTTACAAATAATTTCCTTTAAAGGATTAACAATGGGGCTCGTTGTTCACTTAAACTTGAAGAACAATAAATTGGCGAATTGTACTGTTTGGATGCTTTGCATATATGTTTCTTAGACTATATAGAAGCAATATATACAAAGATTTCAACCGTCTACCTGTTCCATTCATTGTTCTACTTGTCGAAAGTTACAAATAATTTCCGATAAAGGATTAACAATGGGGCTCATTGTTCACTTAAACTTGAAGGACAAAAAATTGGCGAATGGTACTGTTTGGATGCTTTGCATATATGTTTCTTAGACTATATGGAAGCAATATATACAAAGATTTCAACCGTCTACGTGATCCAATCATTGTTCTACTTGTCGAAAGTTACAAATAATTTCCGAGAAAGGATTAACAATGGGGCTCATTGTTCACTTAAACTTGAAGAACAAAGAATTGGCGCATGGTACTGTTTGGATGCTTTGCATATATGTTTCTTAGACTATATAGAAGCAATATATACATTGATTTCAACCGTCTACCTGTTCCATTCATTGTTCTACTTGTCGGAAGTTACAAATAATTTCCGTTAAAGTATTAACAATGGGGCTCGTTGTTCACTTAAACATGAAGATGAAATAATTGGCGAATTGTACTGTTTGGATGCTTTGCATATATGTTTCTTAGATTATATAGAAGCAAAATGTAGAAAGATTTCACCCATCTACCTGTACTATTCAATGTTCTACTTGTAGAAAGTTACAAATAATTTCCATTTCATGATTATCATTGGGGCTCGCTGTTCACTTAAATTTGAAGATCAAAAAATTGGCGAATGTCACTGTTTAGATGCTTTGCATATATGTTTCTTAGATTATGTAGAAGCAATATGTAGAAAGATTTCACCCGTCTACCTGTACTATTCAATGTTCTACTTGTAGAAAGTTAGAAATAATTTCCATTTCATGATTATCATTGGGGCTCGCTGTTCACTTAAACTTGAAGATCAAAAAATTGGCGAATGTCACTGTTTAGATGCTTTGCATATAGGTTTCTTAGACTATATAGAAGCAATATATACAAAGATTTCAACCGTCTACCTGTTCCATTCATTGTTCTACTTGTCGAAAATTACAAATAATATCCGATAACGGATTAAGCATTGGGGCTCATTGTTCAATTAAACTTCAAGAACAAAAAATTGGCGAATTGTACTGTTTGGATGCTTTGCATATATGTTTCTTAGACTATATAGAAGCAATATATACAAAGATTTCAAGCGTCTACCTGTTCCATTCATTGTTATACTTGTCGAAATTTACAAATAATTTCCTTTAAAGGATTAACAATGGGGCTCGTAGTTCACTTAAACTTGAAGAACAAAAAATTGGCGAATGGTACTGTTTGGATGCTTTGCATATATGTTTCTTAGACTATATAGAAGCAATATATACAAAGATTTCAACCGTCTACCTGTTCCATTCATTGTTCTACTTGTCGAAAGTTACAAATAATATCCGATAACGGATTAAGCATTGGGGCTCATTGTTCACTTAAACTTGAAGAACAAAAAATTGGCGAATTGTACTGTTTGGATGCTTTGCATATATGTTTCTTAGATTATATAGAAGCAATATATACAAAGATTTCAACCGTCTACCTGTTCCATTCATTGTTCTACTTGTCGAAAATTACAAATAATTTCCGATAAAGGATTAACCACTGGGGCTCATTGTTCACTTAGACTTGAAGAACAATAAATTGTCGAATTGTACGATTTGGATGCTTTGCATATATGTTTCTTAGACTATATAGAAGCAATATATACAATGTTTTCAACCGTCTACATGTTCCATTCATTGTTCTACTTGTCGAAAGTTACAAATAATTTCCGAGAAAGGATTAACAATGGGGCTCATTGTTCACTTAAACTTGAAGAACAAAGAATTGGCGAATGGTACTGTTTGGATGCTTTGCATATATGTTTCTTAGACTATATAGAAGCAATATATACATTGATTTCAACCGTCTACCTGTTCCATTCATTGTTCTAATTGTCGGAAATTACAAATAATTTCCGTTAAAGTATTAACAATGGGGCTCGTAGTTAACTTAAACATGAAGATGAAATAATTGGCGAATGGTACTGTTTGGATGCTTTGCATATATGTTTCTTAGACTATATAGAAGCAATATATACAAAGATTTCAAGCGTCTACCTGTTCCATTCATTGTTATACTTGTCGAAATTTACAAATAATTTCCTTTAAAGGATTAACAATGGGGCTCGTAGTTCACTTAAACTTGAAGAACAAAAAATTGGCGAATGGTACTGTTTGCATGCTTTGCATATATGTTTCTTAGACTATATAGAAGCAATATATACAAAGATTTCAACCGTCTACCTGTTCCATTCATTGTTCTACTTGTCGAAAATTACAAATCATTTCCGATAACGGATTAACCATTGGGGCTCATTGTTCAATTAAACTTCAAGAACAAAAAATTGGCGAATTGTACTGTTTGGATGCTTTGCATATATGTTTCTTAGACTATATTAAAGCAATATATACAATGATTTCAACCGTCCACCTGTTCCATTCATTGTTCTACTTGTCGAAAGTTACAAATAATATCCGATAACGGATTAAGCATTGGGGCTCATTGTTCACTTAAACTTGAAGAACAAAAAATTGGCGAATTGTACTGTTTGGATGCTTTGCATATATGTTTCGTAGATTATATAGAAGCAATATATACAATGATTTCAACCGTCTACCTGATCCATTCATTGTTCTACTTGTCGAAAGTTACAAATAATTTCCTTTAAAGGATTAACAATGGGGCTCATTGTTCGCTTAAACTTGAAGAACAAAGAATTGGCGAATGGTACTGTTTGGATGCTTTGCATATATGTTTCTTAGACTATATAGAAGCAATATATACAAAGATTTCAACCGTCTACCTGTTCCATTCATTGTTCTACTTGTCGAAAATTACAAATAATATCCGATAACGGATTAAGCATTGGGGCTCATTGTTCAATTAAACTTCAAGAACAAAGAATTGGCGAATGGTACTGTTTGGATGCTTTGCATATATGTTTCTTAGACTATATAGAAGCAATATATACATTGATTTCAACCGTCTACCTGTTCCATTCATTGTTCTACTTGTCGGAAGTTACAAATAATTTCCGGTAAAGTATTAACAATGGGGCTCGTTGTTCACTTAAACATGAAGATGAAATAATTGGCGAATTGTACTGTTTGGATGCTTTGCATATATGTTTCTTAGATTATATAGAAGCAATATGTAGAAAGATTTCACCCGTCTACCTGTACTATTCAATGTTCTACTTGTAGAAAGTTAGAAATAATTTCCATTTCATGATTATCATTGGGGCTCGCTGTTCACTTAAACTTGAAGATCAAAAAATTGGCGAATGTCACTGTTTAGATGCTTTGCATATAGGTTTCTTAGACTATATAGAAGCAATATATACAAAGATTTCAACCGTCTACCTGTTCCATTCATTGTTCTACTTGTCGAAAGTTACAAATAATATCCGATAACGGATTAAGCATTGGGGCTCATTGTTCACTTAAACTTGAAGAACAAAAAATTGATGAATGGTACTGTTTGGATGCTTTGCATATATGTTTCTTAGACTATATAGAAGCAATATATACATTGATTTCAACCGTCTACCTGTTCCACTCACTGTTCTACTTGTCGCAAGTTACAAATAATTTCCGTTAAAGTATTAACAATGGGGCTCGTAGTTCACTTAAACATGAAGATGAAATAATTGGCGAATTGTACTGTTTGGATGCTTTGCATATATGTTTCTTAGATTATATAGAAGCAATATATACAAAGATATCAACCGTCTACCTGTTCCATTCATTGTTCTACTTGTCGAAAATTACAAATAATTTCCGATGAAGGATTAACCATTGGGGCTCATTGTGCACTAATCTTGAAGAACAAAAAATTGTCGAATTGTACTGTTTGGATGCTTTGCATATATGTTTCTTAGACTATATAGAAGCAATATATACAAAGATTTCAACCGTCTACCTGTTCCATTCATTGTTCTACTTGTCGAAAGTTACAAATAATATCCAATAACGGATTAAGCATTGGGGCTCATTGTTCACTTAAAGTTGAAGAACTAAAAATTGGCGAATTGTACTGTTTGGATGCTTTGCATATATGTTTCTTAGACTATATAGAAGCAATATAAACAAAGATTTCAAGCGTCTACCTGTTCCATTCATTGTTCTACTTGTCGAAAATTACAAACAATTTCCGATAAAGGATTAACCATTGGGGCTCATTGTTCACTTAAACTTGAAGAACAAAAAATTGGCGAATGGTACTGTTTGGATGCTTTGCATATATGTTTCTTAGACTATATAGAAGCAATATATACATTGATTTCAACCGTCTACCTGTTCCACTCATTGTTCTACTTGTCGCAAGTTACAAATAATATCCGTTAAATTATTAACAATGGGGCTCGTAGTTCACTTAAACAAGAAGATCAAATAATTCGCGAATTGTACTGTTTGGATGCTTTGCATATATGTTTCTTAGATTATATAGAAGCAATATATACAAAGATATCAACCGTCTACCTGTTCCATTCATTGTTCTACTTGTCGAAAATTACAAATAATTTCCGATAAATGATTAACCATTGGGGCTCATTGTTCACTAATCTTTAAGAACAAAAAATTGTCGAATTGTACTGTTTGGATGCTATGCATATATGTTTCTTAGACTATATAGAAGCAATATATACAAAGATTTCAACCGTCTACCTGTTCCATTCATTGTTCTACTTGTCGGAAGTTACAAATAATTTCCGTTAAAGTATTAACAATGGGGCTCGTTGTTCACTTAAACATGAAGATGAAATAATTGGCGAATTGTACTGTTTGGATGCTTTGCATATATGTTTCTTAGATTATATAGAAGCAATATGTAGAAAGATTTCACCCGTCTACCTGTACTATTCAATGTTCTACTTGTAGAAAGTTACAAATAATTTCCATTTCATGATTATCATTGGGGCTCGCTGTTCACTTAAACTTCAAGATCAAAAAATTGGCGAATGTCAATGTTTAGATGCTTTGCATATAGGTTTCTTAGACTATATAGAAGCAATATATACAATGATTTCAACCGTCTACCTGTTCCATTCATTGTTCTACTTGTCGAAAGTTACAAATAATTTCCGATAAAGGATTAACCATTGGGGCTCATTGTTCACTTAAACTTGAAGAACAAAAAATTGGCGAATTGTACTGTTTGGATGCTTTGCATATATGTTTCTTAGATTATATAGAAGCAATATATACAAAGATATCAACCGTCTACCTGTTCCATTCATTGTTCTACTTGTCGAAATTTACAAATAATTTCCTTTAAAGGATTAACCATTGGGGCTCATTGTTCAATTAAACTTCAAGAACAAAAAATTGGCGAATTGTACTGTTTGGATGCTTTGCATATATGTTTCTTAGACTATATTAAAGCAATATATACAATGATTTCAACCGTCCACCTGTTCCATTCATTGTTCTACTTGTCGAAAGTTACAAATAATATCCGATAACGGATTAAGCATTGGGGCTCATTGTTCACTTAAACTTGAAGAACAAAAAATTGGCGAATTGTACTGTTTGGATGCTTTGCATATATGTTTCGTAGATTATATAGAAGCAATATATACAATGATTTCAACCGTCTACCTGATCCATTCATTGTTCTACTTGTCGAAAGTTACAAATAATTTCCTTTAAAGGATTAACAATGGGGCTCATTGTTCGCTTAAACTTGAAGAACAAAGAATTGGCGAATGGTACTGTTCGGATGCTTTGCATATATGTTTCTTAGACTATATAGAAGCAACATATACATTGATTTCAACCGTCTACCTGTTCCATTCATTGTTCTACTTGTCGAAAATTACAAATAATTTCCGATAAAGGATTAACCATTGGGGCTCATTGTTCACTTAAACTTGAAGAACAAAAAATTGGCGAATGGTACTGTTTGGATGCTTTGCATATATGTTTCTTAGACTATATAGAAGCAATATATACATTGATTTCAACCGTCTACCTGTTCCACTCATTGTTCTACTTGTCGCAAGTTACAAATAATTTCCGTTAAGGGATTAACAATGGGGCTCGTAGTTCACTTAAACATGAAGATCAAATAATTGGCGAATTGTACTGTTTGGATGCTTTGCATATATGTTTCTTAGATTATATAGAAGCAATATACACAAAGATATCAACCGTCTACCTGTTCCATTCATTGTTGAACTTGTAGAACGTTACAAATAATTTCCCTTTCATGATTATCAATGGGGCTCGTTGTTCACTTAAACTTGAAGAACAAAAAATTGGCGAATGGTACTGTTTGGATGCTTTGCATACATGTTTCTTAGACTACATGGAAGCAATATATACATAGATTTCAATCGTCTACGTGTTCCAATCATTGTTTTACTTTTCGAAATTTATAACTAATTTCCTTTAAAGGATTAAAAATGGGGCCCGTATTTCACTTAAACTTGAAGAACAAAGAATTGGCGAATGGTACTGTTTGGATGCTTTGCATATAGGTTTCTTAGACTATATAGAAGCAATATATACAAAGATTTCAACCGTCTACCTGTTCCATTCATTGTTCTACTTGTCGAAAGTTACAAATAATTTCCGATAAAGGATTAACCATTGGGGCTCATTGTTCACTTAAACTTGAAGAACAAAAAATTGGCGAATTGTACTGTTTGGATGCTTTGCATATATGTTTCTTAGATTATATAGAAGCAATATATACAAAGATATCAACCGTCTACCTGTTCCATTCATTGTTCTACTTGTCGAAATTTACAAATAATTTCCTTTAAAGGATTAACCATTGGGGCTCATTGTTCAATTAAACTTCAAGAACAAAAAATTGGCGAATTGTACTGTTTGGATGCTTTGCATATATGTTTCTTAGACTATATTAAAGCAATATATACAATGATTTCAACCGTCCACCTGTTCCATTCATTGTTCTACTTGTCGAAAGTTACAAACAATTTCCGTTAAATGACTAACAATGTGGCTCGTAGTTCACTTAAACTTGAAGAACAAAAAATTGGCGAATGGTACTGTTTGGATGCTTTGCATATATGTTTCTTAGACTATATAGAAGCAATATATACAAAGATTTCAACCGTCTACCTGTTCCATTCATTGTTCTACTTGTCGAAAGTTACAAATAATATCCGATAACGGATTAAGCATTGGGGCTCATTGTTCACTTAAAGTTGAAGAACAAAAAATTGGCGAATTGTACTGTTTGGATGCTTTGCATATATGTTTCTTAGACTATATAGAAGCAATATATACAAAGATTTCAACCGTCTACCTGTTCCATTCATTGTTCCACTTATCGAAAGTTACAAATAATATCCGATAACGGATTAAGCATTGGGGCTCATTGTTCACTTAAACTTGAAGAACAAAAAATTGGCGAATTGTACTGTTTGGATGCTTTGCATATATGTTTCGTAGATTATATAGAAGCAATATATACAATGATTTCAACCGTCTACCTGATCCATTCATTGTTCTACTTGTCGAAAGTTACAAATAATTTCCTTTAAAGGATTAACAATGGGGCTCATTGTTCGCTTAAACTTGAAGAACAAAGAATTGGCGAATGGTACTGTTTGGATGCTTTGCATATATGTTTCTTAGACTATATAGAAGCAATATATACAAAGATTTCAACCGTCTACCTGTTCCATTCATTGTTCTACTTGTCGAAAATTACAAATAATATCCGATAACGGATTAAGCATTGGGGCTCATTGTTCAATTAAACTTCAAGAACAAAGAATTGGCGAATGGTACTGTTTGGATGCTTTGCATATATGTTTCTTAGACTATATAGAAGCAATATATACATTGATTTCAACCGTCTACCTGTTCCATTCATTGTTCTACTTGTCGGAAGTTACAAATAATTTCCGGTAAAGTATTAACAATGGGGCTCGTTGTTCACTTAAACATGAAGATGAAATAATTGGCGAATTGTACTGTTTGGATGCTTTGCATATATGTTTCTTAGATTATATAGAAGCAATATGTGGAAAGATTTCACCCGTCTACCTGTACTATTCAATGTTCTACTTGTAGAAAGTTAGAAATAATTTCCATTTCATGATTATCATTGGGGCTCGCTGTTCACTTAAACTTGAAGATCAAAAAATTGGCGAATGTCACTGTTTAGATGCTTTGCATATAGGTTTCTTAGACTATATAGAAGCAATATATACAAAGATTTCAACCGTCTACCTGTTCCATTCATTGTTCTACTTGTCGAAAGTTACAAATAATATCCGATAACGGATTAAGCATTGGGGCTCATTGTTCACTTAAACTTGAAGAACAAAACATTGGCGAATGGTACTGTTTGGATGCTTTGCATATATGTTTCTTAGACTATATAGAAGCAATATATACAAAGATTTCAACCGTCTACCTGTTCCATTCGTTGTTCCACTTGTCGAAAGTTACAAATAATATCCGATAACGGATTAAGGATTGGGGCTCATTGTTCACTTAAACTTGAAGAACAAAAAATTGGCGAATTGTACTGTTTGGATGCTTTGCATATATGTTTCTTAGACTATATAGAAGCAATATATACATTGATTTCAACCGTCTACCTGTTCCACTCATTGTTCTACTTGTCGCAAGTTACAAATAATTTCCGTTTCATGATTAACAATGGGGCTCGTAGTTCACTTAAACATGAAGATGAAATAATTGGCGAATTGTACTGTTTGGATGCTTTGCATATATGTTTCTTAGATTATATAGAAGCAATATATACAAAGATATCAACCGTCTACCTGTTCCATTCATTGTTCTACTTGTAGAAAGTTACAAATAATTTCCCTTTCATGATTATCAATGCGCCTCGTTGTTCACTTAAACTTGAAGAACAAAAAATTGGCGAATGGTACTGTTTGGATGCTTTGCATTCATGTTTCTTAGACTACATGGAAGCAATATATACATAGATTTCAATCGTCTACGTGTTCCAATCATTGTTTCACTTGTCGAAATTTATAACTAATTTCCTTTAAAGGATTAAAAATGGGGCCCGTATTTCACTTAAACTTGAAGAACAATAAATTGGCGAATTGTACTGTTTGGATGCTTTGCATATATGTTTCTTAGACTATATAGACGCAATATATACAAGGATTTCAACCGTCTACCTGTTCCATTCATTGTTCTACTTGTCGAAAGTTACAAATAATTACCGATAAAGGATTAACCATTGGGGCTCATTGTTCACTTAAACTTGAAGAACAAAAAATTGGCGAATTGTACTGTTTGGATGCTTTGCATATATGTTTCTTAGCCTATATAGAAGCAATATATACAAAGATTTCAACCGTCTACCTGTTCCATTCATTGTTATACTTGTCGAAAATTACAAATAATTTCCGATAAAGGATTAACAATGGGGCTCGTTGTACACTTAAACTTGAAGAACAATAAATTGGCGAATTGTACTGTTTGGATGCTTTGCATATATGTTTCTTAGACTATATGGAAGCAATATATACAAAGATTTCAACAGTCTACGTGTTCCAATCATTGTTCTACCTGTCGAAATTTACAAATAATTTCCTTTAAAGGATTAACAATGGGGCTCGTTGTTCACTTAAACTTGAAGAACAATAAATTGGCGAATTGTACTGTTTGGATGCTTTGCATATATGTTTCTTAGACTATATAGAAGCAATATATACAAAGATTTCAACCGTCTACCTGTTCCATTCATTGTTCTACTTGTCGAAAGTTACAAATAATTTCCGATAAAGGATTAACAATGGGGCTCATTGTTCACTTAAACTTGAAGGACAAAAAATTGGCGAATGGTACTGTTTGGATGCTTTGCATATATGTTTCTTAGACTATATGGAAGCAATATATACAAAGATTTCAACCGTCTACGTGATCCAATCATTGTTCTACTTGTCGAAAGTTACAAATAATTTCCGAGAAAGGATTAACAATGGGGCTCATTGTTCACTTAAACTTGAAGAACAAAGAATTGGCGCATGGTACTGTTTGGATGCTTTGCATATATGTTTCTTAGACTATATAGAAGCAATATATACATTGATTTCAACCGTCTACCTGTTCCATTCATTGTTCTACTTGTCGGAAGTTACAAATAATTTCCGTTAAAGTATTAACAATGGGGCTCGTTGTTCACTTAAACATGAAGATGAAATAATTGGCGAATTGTACTGTTTGGATGCTTTGCATATATGTTTCTTAGATTATATAGAAGCAATATACACAAAGATATCAACCGTCTACCTGTTCCATTCATTGTTGAACTTGTAGAACGTTACAAATAATTTCCCTTTCATGATTATCAATGGGGCTCGTTGTTCACTTAAACTTGAAGAACAAAAAATTGGCGAATGGTACTGTTTGGATGCTTTGCATACATGTTTCTTAGACTACATGGAAGCAATATATACATAGATTTCAATCGTCTACGTGTTCCAATCATTGTTTTACTTTTCGAAATTTATAACTAATTTCCTTTAAAGGATTAAAAATGGGGCCCGTATTTCACTTAAACTTGAAGAACAAAGAATTGGCGAATGGTACTGTTTGGATGCTTTGCATATAGGTTTCTTAGACTATATAGAAGCAATATATACAAAGATTTCAACCGTCTACCTGTTCCATTCATTGTTCTACTTGTCGAAAGTTACAAATAATTTCCGATAAAGGATTAACCATTGGGGCTCATTGTTCACTTAAACTTGAAGAACAAAAAATTGGCGAATTGTACTGTTTGGATGCTTTGCATATATGTTTCTTAGATTATATAGAAGCAATATATACAAAGATATCAACCGTCTACCTGTTCCATTCATTGTTCTACTTGTCGAAATTTACAAATAATTTCCTTTAAAGGATTAACCATTGGGGCTCATTGTTCAATTAAACTTCAAGAACAAAAAATTGGCGAATTGTACTGTTTGGATGCTTTGCATATATGTTTCTTAGACTATATTAAAGCAATATATACAATGATTTCAACCGTCCACCTGTTCCATTCATTGTTCTACTTGTCGAAAGTTACAAACAATTTCCGTTAAATGACTAACAATGTGGCTCGTAGTTCACTTAAACTTGAAGAACAAAAAATTGGCGAATGGTACTGTTTGGATGCTTTGCATATATGTTTCTTAGACTATATAGAAGCAATATATACAAAGATTTCAACCGTCTACCTGTTCCATTCATTGTTCTACTTGTCGAAAGTTACAAATAATATCCGATAACGGATTAAGCATTGGGGCTCATTGTTCACTTAAAGTTGAAGAACAAAAAATTGGCGAATTGTACTGTTTGGATGCTTTGCATATATGTTTCTTAGACTATATAGAAGCAATATATACAAAGATTTCAACCGTCTACCTGTTCCATTCATTGTTCCACTTATCGAAAGTTACAAATAATATCCGATAACGGATTAAGCATTGGGGCTCATTGTTCACTTAAACTTGAAGAACAAAAAATTGGCGAATTGTACTGTTTGGATGCTTTGCATATATGTTTCGTAGATTATATAGAAGCAATATATACAATGATTTCAACCGTCTACCTGATCCATTCATTGTTCTACTTGTCGAAAGTTACAAATAATTTCCTTTAAAGGATTAACAATGGGGCTCATTGTTCGCTTAAACTTGAAGAACAAAGAATTGGCGAATGGTACTGTTTGGATGCTTTGCATATATGTTTCTTAGACTATATAGAAGCAATATATACAAAGATTTCAACCGTCTACCTGTTCCATTCATTGTTCTACTTGTCGAAAATTACAAATAATATCCGATAACGGATTAAGCATTGGGGCTCATTGTTCAATTAAACTTCAAGAACAAAGAATTGGCGAATGGTACTGTTTGGATGCTTTGCATATATGTTTCTTAGACTATATAGAAGCAATATATACATTGATTTCAACCGTCTACCTGTTCCATTCATTGTTCTACTTGTCGGAAGTTACAAATAATTTCCGGTAAAGTATTAACAATGGGGCTCGTTGTTCACTTAAACATGAAGATGAAATAATTGGCGAATTGTACTGTTTGGATGCTTTGCATATATGTTTCTTAGATTATATAGAAGCAATATGTGGAAAGATTTCACCCGTCTACCTGTACTATTCAATGTTCTACTTGTAGAAAGTTAGAAATAATTTCCATTTCATGATTATCATTGGGGCTCGCTGTTCACTTAAACTTGAAGATCAAAAAATTGGCGAATGTCACTGTTTAGATGCTTTGCATATAGGTTTCTTAGACTATATAGAAGCAATATATACAAAGATTTCAACCGTCTACCTGTTCCATTCATTGTTCTACTTGTCGAAAGTTACAAATAATATCCGATAACGGATTAAGCATTGGGGCTCATTGTTCACTTAAACTTGAAGAACAAAACATTGGCGAATGGTACTGTTTGGATGCTTTGCATATATGTTTCTTAGACTATATAGAAGCAATATATACAAAGATTTCAACCGTCTACCTGTTCCATTCGTTGTTCCACTTGTCGCAAGTTACAAATAATATCCGATAACGGATTAAGGATTGGGGCTCATTGTTCACTTAAACTTGAAGAACAAAAAATTGGCGAATTGTACTGTTTGGATGCTTTGCATATATGTTTCTTAGACTATATAGAAGCAATATATACATTGATTTCAACCGTCTACCTGTTCCACTCATTGTTCTACTTGTCGCAAGTTACAAATAATTTCCGTTTCATGATTAACAATGGGGCTCGTAGTTCACTTAAACATGAAGATGAAATAATTGGCGAATTGTACTGTTTGGATGCTTTGCATATATGTTTCTTAGATTATATAGAAGCAATATATACAAAGATATCAACCGTCTACCTGTTCCATTCATTGTTCTACTTGTAGAAAGTTACAAATAATTTCCCTTTCATGATTATCAATGCGCCTCGTTGTTCACTTAAACTTGAAGAACAAAAAATTGGCGAATGGTACTGTTTGGATGCTTTGCATTCATGTTTCTTAGACTACATGGAAGCAATATATACATAGATTTCAATCGTCTACGTGTTCCAATCATTGTTTCACTTGTCGAAATTTATAACTAATTTCCTTTAAAGGATTAAAAATGGGGCCCGTATTTCACTTAAACTTGAAGAACAATAAATTGGCGAATTGTACTGTTTGGATGCTTTGCATATATGTTTCTTAGACTATATAGACGCAATATATACAAGGATTTCAACCGTCTACCTGTTCCATTCATTGTTCTACTTGTCGAAAGTTACAAATAATTACCGATAAAGGATTAACCATTGGGGCTCATTGTTCACTTAAACTTGAAGAACAAAAAATTGGCGAATTGTACTGTTTGGATGCTTTGCATATATGTTTCTTAGCCTATATAGAAGCAATATATACAAAGATTTCAACCGTCTACCTGTTCCATTCATTGTTATACTTGTCGAAAATTACAAATAATTTCCGATAAAGGATTAACAATGGGGCTCGTTGTACACTTAAACTTGAAGAACAATAAATTGGCGAATTGTACTGTTTGGATGCTTTGCATATATGTTTCTTAGACTATATGGAAGCAATATATACAAAGATTTCAACAGTCTACGTGTTCCAATCATTGTTCTACCTGTCGAAATTTACAAATAATTTCCTTTAAAGGATTAACAATGGGGCTCGTTGTTCACTTAAACTTGAAGAACAATAAATTGGCGAATTGTACTGTTTGGATGCTTTGCATATATGTTTCTTAGACTATATAGAAGCAATATATACAAAGATTTCAACCGTCTACCTGTTCCATTCATTGTTCTACTTGTCGAAAGTTACAAATAATTTCCGATAAAGGATTAACAATGGGGCTCATTGTTCACTTAAACTTGAAGGACAAAAAATTGGCGAATGGTACTGTTTGGATGCTTTGCATATATGTTTCTTAGACTATATGGAAGCAATATATACAAAGATTTCAACCGTCTACGTGATCCAATCATTGTTCTACTTGTCGAAAGTTACAAATAATTTCCGAGAAAGGATTAACAATGGGGCTCATTGTTCACTTAAACTTGAAGAACAAAGAATTGGCGCATGGTACTGTTTGGATGCTTTGCATATATGTTTCTTAGACTATATAGAAGCAATATATACATTGATTTCAACCGTCTACCTGTTCCATTCATTGTTCTACTTGTCGGAAGTTACAAATAATTTCCGTTAAAGTATTAACAATGGGGCTCGTTGTTCACTTAAACATGAAGATGAAATAATTGGCGAATTGTACTGTTTGGATGCTTTGCATATATGTTTCTTAGATTATATAGAAGCAAAATGTAGAAAGATTTCACCCATCTACCTGTACTATTCAATGTTCTACTTGTAGAAAGTTACAAATAATTTCCATTTCATGATTATCATTGGGGCTCGCTGTTCACTTAAACTTGAAGATCAAAAAATTGGCGAATGTCACTGTTTAGATGCTTTGCATATATGTTTCTTAGATTATGTAGAAGCAATATGTAGAAAGATTTCACCCGTCTACCTGTACTATTCAATGTTCTACTTGTAGAAAGTTAGAAATAATTTCCATTTCATGATTATCATTGGGGCTCGCTGTTCACTTAAACTTGAAGATCAAAAAATTGGCGAATGTCACTGTTTAGATGCTTTGCATATAGGTTTCTTAGACTATATAGAAGCAATATATACAAAGATTTCAACCGTCTACCTGTTCCATTCATTGTTCTACTTGTCGAAAATTACAAATAATATCCGATAACGGATTAAGCATTGGGGCTCATTGTTCAATTAAACTTCAAGAACAAAAAATTGGCGAATTGTACTGTTTGGATGCTTTGCATATATGTTTCTTAGACTATATAGAAGCAATATATACAAAGATTTCAAGCGTCTACCTGTTCCATTCATTGTTATACTTGTCGAAATTTACAAATAATTTCCTTTAAAGGATTAACAATGGGGCTCGTAGTTCACTTAAACTTGAAGAACAAAAAATTGGCGAATGGTACTGTTTGGATGCTTTGCATATATGTTTCTTAGACTATATAGAAGCAATATATACAATGTTTTCAACCGTCTACATGTTCCATTCATTGTTCTACTTGTCGAAAGTTACAAATAATTTCCGAGAAAGGATTAACAATGGGGCTCATTGTTCACTTAAACTTGAAGAACAAAGAATTGGCGAATGGTACTGTTTGGATGCTTTGCATATATGTTTCTTAGACTATATAGAAGCAATATATACATTGATTTCAACCGTCTACCTGTTCCATTCATTGTTCTAATTGTCGGAAATTACAAATAATTTCCGTTAAAGTATTAACAATGGGGCTCGTAGTTAACTTAAACATGAAGATGAAATAATTGGCGAATGGTACTGTTTGGATGCTTTGCATATATGTTTCTTAGACTATATAGAAGCAATATATACAAAGATTTCAAGCGTCTACCTGTTCCATTCATTGTTATACTTGTCGAAATTTACAAATAATTTCCTTTAAAGGATTAACAATGGGGCTCGTAGTTCACTTAAACTTGAAGAACAAAAAATTGGCGAATGGTACTGTTTGCATGCTTTGCATATATGTTTCTTAGACTATATAGAAGCAATATATACAAAGATTTCAACCGTCTACCTGTTCCATTCATTGTTCTACTTGTCGAAACTTACAAATAATATCCGATAACGGATTAAGCATTGGGGCTCATTGTTCACTTAAACTTGAAGAACAAAACATTGGCGAATTGTACTGTTTGGATGCTTTGCATATATGTTTCGTAGATTATATAGAAGCAATATATACAATGATTTCAACCGTCTACCTGATCCATTCATTGTTCTACTTGTCGAAAGTTACAAATAATTTCCGATAAAGGATTAACAATGGGGCTCATTGTTCACTTAAACTTGAAGAACAAAGAATTGGCGAATGGTACTGTTTGGATGCTTTGCATATATGTTTCTTAGACTATATAGAAGCAATATATACATTGATTTCAACCGTCTACCTGTTCCATTCATTGTTCTACTTGTCGGAAGTTACAAATAATTTCCGTTAAAGTATTAACAATGGGGCTCGTAGTTAACTTAAACATGAAGATGAAATAATTGGCGAATGGTACTGTTTGGATGCTTTGCATATATGTTTCTTAGACTATATAGAAGCAATATATAAAAAGATTTCAAGCGTCTACCTGTTCCATTCATTGTTATACTTGTCGAAATTTACAAATAATTTCCTTTAAAGGATTAACAATGGGGCTCGTAGTTCACTTAAACTTGAAGAACAAAAAATTGGCGAATGGTACTGTTTGCATGCTTTGCATATATGTTTCTTAGACTATATAGAAGCAATATATACAAAGATTTCAACCGTCTACCTGTTCCATTCATTGTTCTACTTGTCGAAAATTACAAATCATTTCCGATAACGGATTAACCATTGGGGCTCATTGTTCAATTAAACTTCAAGAACAAAAAATTGGCGAATTGTACTGTTTGGATGCTTTGCATATATGTTTCTTAGACTATATTAAAGCAATATATACAATGATTTCAACCGTCCACCTGTTCCATTCATTGTTCTACTTGTCGAAAGTTACAAATAATATCCGATAACGGATTAAGCATTGGGGCTCATTGTTCACTTAAACTTGAAGAACAAAAAATTGGCGAATTGTACTGTTTGGATGCTTTGCATATATGTTTCGTAGATTATATAGAAGCAATATATACAATGATTTCAACCGTCTACCTGATCCATTCATTGTTCTACTTGTCGAAAGTTACAAATAATTTCCTTTAAAGGATTAACAATGGGGCTCATTGTTCGCTTAAACTTGAAGAACAAAGAATTGGCGAATGGTACTGTTTGGATGCTTTGCATATATGTTTCTTAGATTATATACAAGCAATATGTAGAAAGATTTCACCCGTCTACCTGTACTATTCAATGTTCTACTTGTAGAAAGTTAGAAATAATTTCCATTTCATGATTATCATTGGGGCTCGCTGTTCACTTAAACTTGAAGATCAAAAAATTGGCGAATGTCACTGTTTAGATGCTTTGCATATAGGTTTCTTAGACTATATAGAAGCAATATATACAAAGATTTCAACCGTCTACCTGTTCCATTCATTGTTCTACTTGTCGAAAATTACAAATAATATCCGATAACGGATTAAGCATTGGGGCTCATTGTTCAACTAAACTTTAAGAACAAAAAATTGGCGAATTGCACTGTTTGGATGCTTTGCATATATGTTTCTTAGACTATATAGAAGCAATATATACAAAGATTTCAAGCGTCTACCTGTTCCATTCATTGTTATACTTGTCGAAATTTACAAATAATTTCCTTTAAAGGATTAACAATGGGGCTCGTAGTTCACTTAAACTTGAAGAACAAAAAATTGGCGAATGGTACTGTTTGGATGCTTTGCATATATGTTTCTTAGACTATATAGAAGCAATATATACAAAGATTTCAACCGTCTACCTGTTCCATTCATTGTTCTACTTGTCGAAACTTACAAATAATATCCGATAACGGATTAAGCATTGGGGCTCATTGTTCACTTAAACTTGAAGAACAAAACATTGGCGAATTGTACTGTTTGGATGCTTTGCATATATGTTTCGTAGATTATATAGAAGCAATATATACAATGATTTCAACCGTCTACCTGATCCATTCATTGTTCTACTTGTCGAAAGTTACAAATAATTTCCGATAAAGGATTAACAATGGGGCTCATTGTTCACTTAAACTTGAAGAACAAAGAATTGGCGAATGGTACTGTTTGGATGCTTTGCATATATGTTTCTTAGACTATATAGAAGCAATATATACATTGATTTCAACCGTCTACCTGTTCCATTCATTGTTCTACTTGTCGGAAGTTACAAATAATTTCCGTTAAAGTATTAACAATGGGGCTCGTTGTTCACTTAAACATGAAGATGAAATAATTGGCGAATTGTACTGTTTGGATGCTTTGCATATATGTTTCTTAGATTATATAGAAGCAATATACACAAAGATATCAACCGTCTACCTGTTCCATTCATTGTTGAACTTGTAGAACGTTACAAATAATTTCCCTTTCATGATTATCAATGGGGCTCGTTGTTCACTTAAACTTGAAGAACAAAAAATTGGCGAATGGTACTGTTTGGATGCTTTGCATACATGTTTCTTAGACTACATGGAAGCAATATATACATAGATTTCAATCGTCTACGTGTTCCAATCATTGTTTTACTTTTCGAAATTTATAACTAATTTCCTTTAAAGGATTAAAAATGGGGCCCGTATTTCACTTAAACTTGAAGAACAAAGAATTGGCGAATGGTACTGTTTGGATGCTTTGCATATAGGTTTCTTAGACTATATAGAAGCAATATATACAAAGATTTCAACCGTCTACCTGTTCCATTCATTGTTCTACTTGTCGAAAGTTACAAATAATTTCCGATAAAGGATTAACCATTGGGGCTCATTGTTCACTTAAACTTGAAGAACAAAAAATTGGCGAATTGTACTGTTTGGATGCTTTGCATATATGTTTCTTAGATTATATAGAAGCAATATATACAAAGATATCAACCGTCTACCTGTTCCATTCATTGTTCTACTTGTCGAAATTTACAAATAATTTCCTTTAAAGGATTAACCATTGGGGCTCATTGTTCAATTAAACTTCAAGAACAAAAAATTGGCGAATTGTACTGTTTGGATGCTTTGCATATATGTTTCTTAGACTATATTAAAGCAATATATACAATGATTTCAACCGTCCACCTGTTCCATTCATTGTTCTACTTGTCGAAAGTTACAAACAATTTCCGTTAAATGACTAACAATGTGGCTCGTAGTTCACTTAAACTTGAAGAACAAAAAATTGGCGAATGGTACTGTTTGGATGCTTTGCATATATGTTTCTTAGACTATATAGAAGCAATATATACAAAGATTTCAACCGTCTACCTGTTCCATTCATTGTTCTACTTGTCGAAAGTTACAAATAATATCCGATAACGGATTAAGCATTGGGGCTCATTGTTCACTTAAAGTTGAAGAACAAAAAATTGGCGAATTGTACTGTTTGGATGCTTTGCATATATGTTTCTTAGACTATATAGAAGCAATATATACAAAGATTTCAACCGTCTACCTGTTCCATTCATTGTTCCACTTATCGAAAGTTACAAATAATATCCGATAACGGATTAAGCATTGGGGCTCATTGTTCACTTAAACTTGAAGAACAAAAAATTGGCGAATTGTACTGTTTGGATGCTTTGCATATATGTTTCGTAGATTATATAGAAGCAATATATACAATGATTTCAACCGTCTACCTGATCCATTCATTGTTCTACTTGTCGAAAGTTACAAATAATTTCCTTTAAAGGATTAACAATGGGGCTCATTGTTCGCTTAAACTTGAAGAACAAAGAATTGGCGAATGGTACTGTTTGGATGCTTTGCATATATGTTTCTTAGACTATATAGAAGCAATATATACAAAGATTTCAACCGTCTACCTGTTCCATTCATTGTTCTACTTGTCGAAAATTACAAATAATATCCGATAACGGATTAAGCATTGGGGCTCATTGTTCAATTAAACTTCAAGAACAAAGAATTGGCGAATGGTACTGTTTGGATGCTTTGCATATATGTTTCTTAGACTATATAGAAGCAATATATACATTGATTTCAACCGTCTACCTGTTCCATTCATTGTTCTACTTGTCGGAAGTTACAAATAATTTCCGGTAAAGTATTAACAATGGGGCTCGTTGTTCACTTAAACATGAAGATGAAATAATTGGCGAATTGTACTGTTTGGATGCTTTGCATATATGTTTCTTAGATTATATAGAAGCAATATGTGGAAAGATTTCACCCGTCTACCTGTACTATTCAATGTTCTACTTGTAGAAAGTTAGAAATAATTTCCATTTCATGATTATCATTGGGGCTCGCTGTTCACTTAAACTTGAAGATCAAAAAATTGGCGAATGTCACTGTTTAGATGCTTTGCATATAGGTTTCTTAGACTATATAGAAGCAATATATACAAAGATTTCAACCGTCTACCTGTTCCATTCATTGTTCTACTTGTCGAAAGTTACAAATAATATCCGATAACGGATTAAGCATTGGGGCTCATTGTTCACTTAAACTTGAAGAACAAAACATTGGCGAATGGTACTGTTTGGATGCTTTGCATATATGTTTCTTAGACTATATAGAAGCAATATATACAAAGATTTCAACCGTCTACCTGTTCCATTCGTTGTTCCACTTGTCGAAAGTTACAAATAATATCCGATAACGGATTAAGGATTGGGGCTCATTGTTCACTTAAACTTGAAGAACAAAAAATTGGCGAATTGTACTGTTTGGATGCTTTGCATATATGTTTCTTAGACTATATAGAAGCAATATATACATTGATTTCAACCGTCTACCTGTTCCACTCATTGTTCTACTTGTCGCAAGTTACAAATAATTTCCGTTTCATGATTAACAATGGGGCTCGTAGTTCACTTAAACATGAAGATGAAATAATTGGCGAATTGTACTGTTTGGATGCTTTGCATATATGTTTCTTAGATTATATAGAAGCAATATATACAAAGATATCAACCGTCTACCTGTTCCATTCATTGTTCTACTTGTAGAAAGTTACAAATAATTTCCCTTTCATGATTATCAATGCGCCTCGTTGTTCACTTAAACTTGAAGAACAAAAAATTGGCGAATGGTACTGTTTGGATGCTTTGCATTCATGTTTCTTAGACTACATGGAAGCAATATATACATAGATTTCAATCGTCTACGTGTTCCAATCATTGTTTCACTTGTCGAAATTTATAACTAATTTCCTTTAAAGGATTAAAAATGGGGCCCGTATTTCACTTAAACTTGAAGAACAATAAATTGGCGAATTGTACTGTTTGGATGCTTTGCATATATGTTTCTTAGACTATATAGACGCAATATATACAAGGATTTCAACCGTCTACCTGTTCCATTCATTGTTCTACTTGTCGAAAGTTACAAATAATTACCGATAAAGGATTAACCATTGGGGCTCATTGTTCACTTAAACTTGAAGAACAAAAAATTGGCGAATTGTACTGTTTGGATGCTTTGCATATATGTTTCTTAGCCTATATAGAAGCAATATATACAAAGATTTCAACCGTCTACCTGTTCCATTCATTGTTATACTTGTCGAAAATTACAAATAATTTCCGATAAAGGATTAACAATGGGGCTCGTTGTACACTTAAACTTGAAGAACAATAAATTGGCGAATTGTACTGTTTGGATGCTTTGCATATATGTTTCTTAGACTATATGGAAGCAATATATACAAAGATTTCAACAGTCTACGTGTTCCAATCATTGTTCTACCTGTCGAAATTTACAAATAATTTCCTTTAAAGGATTAACAATGGGGCTCGTTGTTCACTTAAACTTGAAGAACAATAAATTGGCGAATTGTACTGTTTGGATGCTTTGCATATATGTTTCTTAGACTATATAGAAGCAATATATACAAAGATTTCAACCGTCTACCTGTTCCATTCATTGTTCTACTTGTCGAAAGTTACAAATAATTTCCGATAAAGGATTAACAATGGGGCTCATTGTTCACTTAAACTTGAAGGACAAAAAATTGGCGAATGGTACTGTTTGGATGCTTTGCATATATGTTTCTTAGACTATATGGAAGCAATATATACAAAGATTTCAACCGTCTACGTGATCCAATCATTGTTCTACTTGTCGAAAGTTACAAATAATTTCCGAGAAAGGATTAACAATGGGGCTCATTGTTCACTTAAACTTGAAGAACAAAGAATTGGCGCATGGTACTGTTTGGATGCTTTGCATATATGTTTCTTAGACTATATAGAAGCAATATATACATTGATTTCAACCGTCTACCTGTTCCATTCATTGTTCTACTTGTCGGAAGTTACAAATAATTTCCGTTAAAGTATTAACAATGGGGCTCGTTGTTCACTTAAACATGAAGATGAAATAATTGGCGAATTGTACTGTTTGGATGCTTTGCATATATGTTTCTTAGATTATATAGAAGCAAAATGTAGAAAGATTTCACCCATCTACCTGTACTATTCAATGTTCTACTTGTAGAAAGTTACAAATAATTTCCATTTCATGATTATCATTGGGGCTCGCTGTTCACTTAAACTTGAAGATCAAAAAATTGGCGAATGTCACTGTTTAGATGCTTTGCATATATGTTTCTTAGATTATGTAGAAGCAATATGTAGAAAGATTTCACCCGTCTACCTGTACTATTCAATGTTCTACTTGTAGAAAGTTAGAAATAATTTCCATTTCATGATTATCATTGGGGCTCGCTGTTCACTTAAACTTGAAGATCAAAAAATTGGCGAATGTCACTGTTTAGATGCTTTGCATATAGGTTTCTTAGACTATATAGAAGCAATATATACAAAGATTTCAACCGTCTACCTGTTCCATTCATTGTTCTACTTGTCGAAAATTACAAATAATATCCGATAACGGATTAAGCATTGGGGCTCATTGTTCAATTAAACTTCAAGAACAAAAAATTGGCGAATTGTACTGTTTGGATGCTTTGCATATATGTTTCTTAGACTATATAGAAGCAATATATACAAAGATTTCAAGCGTCTACCTGTTCCATTCATTGTTATACTTGTCGAAATTTACAAATAATTTCCTTTAAAGGATTAACAATGGGGCTCGTAGTTCACTTAAACTTGAAGAACAAAAAATTGGCGAATGGTACTGTTTGGATGCTTTGCATATATGTTTCTTAGACTATATAGAAGCAATATATACAATGTTTTCAACCGTCTACATGTTCCATTCATTGTTCTACTTGTCGAAAGTTACAAATAATTTCCGAGAAAGGATTAACAATGGGGCTCATTGTTCACTTAAACTTGAAGAACAAAGAATTGGCGAATGGTACTGTTTGGATGCTTTGCATATATGTTTCTTAGACTATATAGAAGCAATATATACATTGATTTCAACCGTCTACCTGTTCCATTCATTGTTCTAATTGTCGGAAATTACAAATAATTTCCGTTAAAGTATTAACAATGGGGCTCGTAGTTAACTTAAACATGAAGATGAAATAATTGGCGAATGGTACTGTTTGGATGCTTTGCATATATGTTTCTTAGACTATATAGAAGCAATATATACAAAGATTTCAAGCGTCTACCTGTTCCATTCATTGTTATACTTGTCGAAATTTACAAATAATTTCCTTTAAAGGATTAACAATGGGGCTCGTAGTTCACTTAAACTTGAAGAACAAAAAATTGGCGAATGGTACTGTTTGCATGCTTTGCATATATGTTTCTTAGACTATATAGAAGCAATATATACAAAGATTTCAACCGTCTACCTGTTCCATTCATTGTTCTACTTGTCGAAACTTACAAATAATATCCGATAACGGATTAAGCATTGGGGCTCATTGTTCACTTAAACTTGAAGAACAAAACATTGGCGAATTGTACTGTTTGGATGCTTTGCATATATGTTTCGTAGATTATATAGAAGCAATATATACAATGATTTCAACCGTCTACCTGATCCATTCATTGTTCTACTTGTCGAAAGTTACAAATAATTTCCGATAAAGGATTAACAATGGGGCTCATTGTTCACTTAAACTTGAAGAACAAAGAATTGGCGAATGGTACTGTTTGGATGCTTTGCATATATGTTTCTTAGACTATATAGAAGCAATATATACATTGATTTCAACCGTCTACCTGTTCCATTCATTGTTCTACTTGTCGGAAGTTACAAATAATTTCCGTTAAAGTATTAACAATGGGGCTCGTAGTTAACTTAAACATGAAGATGAAATAATTGGCGAATGGTACTGTTTGGATGCTTTGCATATATGTTTCTTAGACTATATAGAAGCAATATATAAAAAGATTTCAAGCGTCTACCTGTTCCATTCATTGTTATACTTGTCGAAATTTACAAATAATTTCCTTTAAAGGATTAACAATGGGGCTCGTAGTTCACTTAAACTTGAAGAACAAAAAATTGGCGAATGGTACTGTTTGCATGCTTTGCATATATGTTTCTTAGACTATATAGAAGCAATATATACAAAGATTTCAACCGTCTACCTGTTCCATTCATTGTTCTACTTGTCGAAAATTACAAATCATTTCCGATAACGGATTAACCATTGGGGCTCATTGTTCAATTAAACTTCAAGAACAAAAAATTGGCGAATTGTACTGTTTGGATGCTTTGCATATATGTTTCTTAGACTATATTAAAGCAATATATACAATGATTTCAACCGTCCACCTGTTCCATTCATTGTTCTACTTGTCGAAAGTTACAAATAATATCCGATAACGGATTAAGCATTGGGGCTCATTGTTCACTTAAACTTGAAGAACAAAAAATTGGCGAATTGTACTGTTTGGATGCTTTGCATATATGTTTCGTAGATTATATAGAAGCAATATATACAATGATTTCAACCGTCTACCTGATCCATTCATTGTTCTACTTGTCGAAAGTTACAAATAATTTCCTTTAAAGGATTAACAATGGGGCTCATTGTTCGCTTAAACTTGAAGAACAAAGAATTGGCGAATGGTACTGTTTGGATGCTTTGCATATATGTTTCTTAGATTATATACAAGCAATATGTAGAAAGATTTCACCCGTCTACCTGTACTATTCAATGTTCTACTTGTAGAAAGTTAGAAATAATTTCCATTTCATGATTATCATTGGGGCTCGCTGTTCACTTAAACTTGAAGATCAAAAAATTGGCGAATGTCACTGTTTAGATGCTTTGCATATAGGTTTCTTAGACTATATAGAAGCAATATATACAAAGATTTCAACCGTCTACCTGTTCCATTCATTGTTCTACTTGTCGAAAATTACAAATAATATCCGATAACGGATTAAGCATTGGGGCTCATTGTTCAACTAAACTTTAAGAACAAAAAATTGGCGAATTGCACTGTTTGGATGCTTTGCATATATGTTTCTTAGACTATATAGAAGCAATATATACAAAGATTTCAAGCGTCTACCTGTTCCATTCATTGTTATACTTGTCGAAATTTACAAATAATTTCCTTTAAAGGATTAACAATGGGGCTCGTAGTTCACTTAAACTTGAAGAACAAAAAATTGGCGAATGGTACTGTTTGGATGCTTTGCATATATGTTTCTTAGACTATATAGAAGCAATATATACAAAGATTTCAACCGTCTACCTGTTCCATTCATTGTTCTACTTGTCGAAACTTACAAATAATATCCGATAACGGATTAAGCATTGGGGCTCATTGTTCACTTAAACTTGAAGAACAAAACATTGGCGAATTGTACTGTTTGGATGCTTTGCATATATGTTTCGTAGATTATATAGAAGCAATATATACAATGATTTCAACCGTCTACCTGATCCATTCATTGTTCTACTTGTCGAAAGTTACAAATAATTTCCGATAAAGGATTAACAATGGGGCTCATTGTTCACTTAAACTTGAAGAACAAAGAATTGGCGAATGGTACTGTTTGGATGCTTTGCATATATGTTTCTTAGACTATATAGAAGCAATATATACATTGATTTCAACCGTCTACCTGTTCCATTCATTGTTCTACTTGTCGGAAGTTACAAATAATTTCCGTTAAAGTATTAACAATGGAGCTCGTTGTTCACTTAAACATGAAGATGAAATAATTGGCGAATTGTACTGTTTGGATGCTTTGCATATATGTTTCTTAGATTATATAGAAGCAATATATACAAAGATTTCAACCGTCTACCTGTTCCATTCATTGTACTACTTGTCGAAAGTTACAAATAATTTCCGATAAAGGATTAACCATTGGGGCTCATTGTTCAATTAAACTTGAAGAACAAAAAATTGGCGAATGGTACTGTTTGGATGCTTTGCATATATGTTTCTTAGACTATATAGAAGCAATATATACATTGATTTCAACCGTCTACCTGTTCCACTCATTGTTCTACTTGTCGCAAGTTACAAATAATATCCGTTAAAGTATTAACAATGGGGCTCGTAGTTCACTTAAACATGAAGATCAAATAATTGGCGAATTGTACTGTTTGGATGCTTTGCATATATGTTTCTTAGACTATATAGAAGCAATATATAAAAAGATTTCAAGCGTCTACCTGTTCCATTCATTGTTATACTTGTCGAAATTTACAAATAATTTCCTTTAAAGGATTAACAATGGGGCTCGTAGTTCACTTAAACTTGAAGAACAAAAAATTGGCGAATGGTACTGTTTGCATGCTTTGCATATATGTTTCTTAGACTATATAGAAGCAATATATACAAAGATTTCAACCGTCTACCTGTTCCATTCATTGTTCTACTTGTCGAAACTTACAAATAATATCCGATAACGGATTAAGCATTGGGGCTCATTGTTCACTTAAACTTGAAGAACAAAACATTGGCGAATTGTACTGTTTGGATGCTTTGCATATATGTTTCGTAGATTATATAGAAGCAATATATACAATGATTTCAACCGTCTACCTGATCCATTCATTGTTCTACTTGTCGAAAGTTACAAATAATTTCCGATAAAGGATTAACAATGGGGCTCATTGTTCACTTAAACTTGAAGAACAAAGAATTGGCGAATGGTACTGTTTGGATGCTTTGCATATATGTTTCTTAGACTATATAGAAGCAATATATACATTGATTTCAACCGTCTACCTGTTCCATTCATTGTTCTACTTGTCGGAAGTTACAAATAATTTCCGTTAAAGTATTAACAATGGGGCTCGTAGTTAACTTAAACATGAAGATGAAATAATTGGCGAATGGTACTGTTTGGATGCTTTGCATATATGTTTCTTAGACTATATAGAAGCAATATATAAAAAGATTTCAAGCGTCTACCTGTTCCATTCATTGTTATACTTGTCGAAATTTACAAATAATTTCCTTTAAAGGATTAACAATGGGGCTCGTAGTTCACTTAAACTTGAAGAACAAAAAATTGGCGAATGGTACTGTTTGCATGCTTTGCATATATGTTTCTTAGACTATATAGAAGCAATATATACAAAGATTTCAACCGTCTACCTGTTCCATTCATTGTTCTACTTGTCGAAAATTACAAATCATTTCCGATAACGGATTAACCATTGGGGCTCATTGTTCAATTAAACTTCAAGAACAAAAAATTGGCGAATTGTACTGTTTGGATGCTTTGCATATATGTTTCTTAGACTATATTAAAGCAATATATACAATGATTTCAACCGTCCACCTGTTCCATTCATTGTTCTACTTGTCGAAAGTTACAAATAATATCCGATAACGGATTAAGCATTGGGGCTCATTGTTCACTTAAACTTGAAGAACAAAAAATTGGCGAATTGTACTGTTTGGATGCTTTGCATATATGTTTCGTAGATTATATAGAAGCAATATATACAATGATTTCAACCGTCTACCTGATCCATACATTGTTCTACTTGTCGAAAGTTACAAATAATTTCCTTTAAAGGATTAACAATGGGGCTCATTGTTCGCTTAAACTTGAAGAACAAAGAATTGGCGAATGGTACTGTTTGGATGCTTTGCATATATGTTTCTTAGATTATATACAAGCAATATGTAGAAAGATTTCACCCGTCTACCTGTACTATTCAATGTTCTACTTGTAGAAAGTTAGAAATAATTTCCATTTCATGATTATCATTGGGGCTCGCTGTTCACTTAAACTTGAAGATCAAAAAATTGGCGAATGTCACTGTTTAGATGCTTTGCATATAGGTTTCTTAGACTATATAGAAGCAATATATACAAAGATTTCAACCGTCCACCTGTTCCATTCATTGTTCTACTTGTCGAAAGTTACAAATAATATCCGATAACGGATTAAGCATTGGGGCTCATTGTTCAATTAAACTTCAAGAACAAAAAATTGGCGAATTGTACTGTTTGGATGCTTTGCATATATGTTTCTTAGACTATATTAAAGCAATATATACAATGATTTCAACCGTCCACCTGTTCCATTCATTGTTCTACTTGTCGAAAGTTACAAATAATATCCGATAACGGATTAAGCATTGGGGCTCATTGTTCACTTAAACTTGAAGAACAAAAAATTGGCGAATTGTACTGTTTGGATGCTTTGCATATATGTTTCGTAGATTATATAGAAGCAATATATACAATGATTTCAACCGTCTACCTGATCCATTCATTGTTCTACTTGTCGAAAGTTACAAATAATTTCCTTTAAAGGATTAACAATGGGGCTCATTGTTCGCTTAAACTTGAAGAACAAAGAATTGGCGAATGGTACTGTTTGGATGCTTTGCATATATGTTTCTTAGATTATATACAAGCAATATGTAGAAAGATTTCACCCGTCTACCTGTACTATTCAATGTTCTACTTGTAGAAAGTTAGAAATAATTTCCATTTCATGATTATCATTGGGGCTCGCTGTTCACTTAAACTTGAAGATCAAAAAATTGGCGAATGTCACTGTTTAGATGCTTTGCATATAGGTTTCTTAGACTATATAGAAGCAATATATACAAAGATTTCAACCGTCTACCTGTTCCATTCATTGTTCTACTTGTCGAAAATTACAAATAATATCCGATAACGGATTAAGCATTGGGGCTCATTGTTCAACTAAACTTTAAGAACAAAAAATTGGCGAATTGCACTGTTTGGATGCTTTGCATATATGTTTCTTAGACTATATAGAAGCAATATATACAAAGATTTCAAGCGTCTACCTGTTCCATTCATTGTTATACTTGTCGAAATTTACAAATAATTTCCTTTAAAGGATTAACAATGGGGCTCGTAGTTCACTTAAACTTGAAGAACAAAAAATTGGCGAATGGTACTGTTTGGATGCTTTGCATATATGTTTCTTAGACTATATAGAAGCAATATATACAAAGATTTCAACCGTCTACCTGTTCCATTCATTGTTCTACTTGTCGAAACTTACAAATAATATCCGATAACGGATTAAGCATTGGGGCTCATTGTTCACTTAAACTTGAAGAACAAAACATTGGCGAATTGTACTGTTTGGATGCTTTGCATATATGTTTCGTAGATTATATAGAAGCAATATATACAATGATTTCAACCGTCTACCTGATCCATTCATTGTTCTACTTGTCGAAAGTTACAAATAATTTCCGATAAAGGATTAACAATGGGGCTCATTGTTCACTTAAACTTGAAGAACAAAGAATTGGCGAATGGTACTGTTTGGATGCTTTGCATATATGTTTCTTAGACTATATAGAAGCAATATATACATTGATTTCAACCGTCTACCTGTTCCATTCATTGTTCTACTTGTCGGAAGTTACAAATAATTTCCGTTAAAGTATTAACAATGGAGCTCGTTGTTCACTTAAACATGAAGATGAAATAATTGGCGAATTGTACTGTTTGGATGCTTTGCATATATGTTTCTTAGATTATATAGAAGCAATATATACAAAGATTTCAACCGTCTACCTGTTCCATTCATTGTACTACTTGTCGAAAGTTACAAATAATTTCCGATAAAGGATTAACCATTGGGGCTCATTGTTCAATTAAACTTGAAGAACAAAAAATTGGCGAATGGTACTGTTTGGATGCTTTGCATATATGTTTCTTAGACTATATAGAAGCAATATATACATTGATTTCAACCGTCTACCTGTTCCACTCATTGTTCTACTTGTCGCAAGTTACAAATAATATCCGTTAAAGTATTAACAATGGGGCTCGTAGTTCACTTAAACATGAAGATCAAATAATTGGCGAATTGTACTGTTTGGATGCTTTGCATATATGTTTCTTAGACTATATAGAAGCAATATATAAAAAGATTTCAAGCGTCTACCTGTTCCATTCATTGTTATACTTGTCGAAATTTACAAATAATTTCCTTTAAAGGATTAACAATGGGGCTCGTAGTTCACTTAAACTTGAAGAACAAAAAATTGGCGAATGGTACTGTTTGCATGCTTTGCATATATGTTTCTTAGACTATATAGAAGCAATATATACAAAGATTTCAACCGTCTACCTGTTCCATTCGTTGTTCCACTTGTCGAAAGTTACAAATAATATCCGATAACGGATTAAGGATTGGGGCTCATTGTTCACTTAAACTTGAAGAACAAAAAATTGGCGAATGGTACTGTTTGGATGCTTTGCATATATGTTTCTTAGACTATATAGAAGCAATATATACAAAGATTTCAACCGTCTACCTGTTCCATTCGTTGTTCCACTTGTCGAAAGTTACAAATAATATCCGATAACGGATTAAGGATTGGGGCTCATTGTTCACTTAAACTTGAAGAACAAAAAATTGGCGAATTGTACTGTTTGGATGCTTTGCATATATGTTTCGTAGATTATATAGAAGCAATATATACCATGATTTCAACCGTCTACCTGATCCATTCATTGTTCTACTTGTCGAAAGTTACAAATAATTTCCGAGAAAGGATTAACAATGGGGCTCATTGTTCACTTAAACTTGAAGAACAAAGAATTGGCGAATGGTACTGTTTGGATGCTTTGCATATATGTTTCTTAGACTATATAGAAGCAATATATACATTGATTTCAACCGTCTACCTGTTCCATTCATTGTTCTACTTGTCGGAAGTTACAAATAATTTCCGTTAAAGTATTAACAATGGGGCTCGTTGTTCACTTAAACATGAAGATGAAATAATTGGCGAATTGTACTGTTTGGATGCTTTGCATATATGTTTCTTAGATTATATAGAAGCAATATGTAGAAAGATTTCACCCGTCTACCTGTACTATTCAATGTTCTACTTGTAGAAAGTTACAAATAATTTCCATTTCATGATTATCATTGGGGCTCGCTGTTCACTTAAACTTGAAGATCAAAAAATTGGCGAATGTCACTGTTTAGATGCTTTGCATATATGTTTCTTAGATTATGTAGAAGCAATATGTACAAAGATTTCAACCGTCTACCTGTTCCATTCATTGTTCTACTTGTCGAAAGTTACAAATAATATCCGATAACGGATTAAGCATTGGGGCTCATTGTTCACTTAAACTTGAAGAACAAAAAATTGATGAATGGTACTGTTTGGATGCTTTGCATATATGTTTCTTAGACTATATAGAAGCAATATATACATTGATTTCAACCGTCTACCTGTTCCACTCATTGTTCTACTTGTCGCAAGTTACAAATAATTTCCGTTAAAGTATTAACAATGGGGCTCGTAGTTCACTTAAACATGAAGATGAAATAATTGGCGAATTGTACTGTTTGGATGCTTTGCATATATGTTTCTTAGATTATATAGAAGCAATATATACAAAGATATCAACCGTCTACCTGTTCCATTCATTGTTCTACTTGTCGAAAATTACAAATAATTTCCGATGAAGGATTAACCATTGGGGCTCATTGTGCACTAATCTTGAAGAACAAAAAATTGTCGAATTGTACTGTTTGGATGCTTTGCATATATGTTTCTTAGACTATATAGAAGCAATATATACAAAGATTTCAACCGTCTACCTGTTCCATTCATTGTTCTACTTGTCGAAAGTTACAAATAATATCCGATAACGGATTAAGCATTGGGGCTCATTGTTCACTTAAAGTTGAAGAACTAAAAATTGGCGAATTGTACTGTTTGGATGCTTTGCATATATGTTTCTTAGACTATATAGAAGCAATATAAACAAAGATTTCAAGCGTCTACCTGTTCCATTCATTGTTCTACTTGTCGAAAATTACAAACAATTTCCGATAAAGGATTAACCATTGGGGCTCATTGTTCACTTAAACTTGAAGAACAAAAAATTGGCGAATGGTACTGTTTGGATGCTTTGCATATATGTTTCTTAGACTATATAGAAGCAATATATACATTGATTTCAACCGTCAACCTGTTCCACTCATTGTTCTACTTGTCGCAAGTTACAAATAATATCCGTTAAAGTATTAACAATGGGGCTCGTAGTTCACTTAAACATGAAGATCAAATAATTGGCGAATTGTACTGTTTGGATGCTTTGCATATATGTTTCTTAGATTATATAGAAGCAATATATACAAAGATATCAACCGTCTACCTGTTCCATTCATTGTTCTACTTGTCGAAAATTACAAATAATTTCCGATAAAGGATTAACCATTGGGGCTCATTGTTCACTAATCTTTAAGAACAAAAAATTGTCGAATTGTACTGTTTGGATGCTATGCATATATGTTTCTTAGACTATATAGAAGCAATATATACAAAGATTTCAACCGTCTACCTGTTCCATTCATTGTTCTACTTGTCGGAAGTTACAAATAATTTCCGTTAAAGTATTAACAATGGGGCTCGTTGTTCACTTAAACATGAAGATGAAATAATTGGCGAATTGTACTGTTTGGATGCTTTGCATATATGTTTCTTAGATTATATAGAAGCAATATGTAGAAAGATTTCACCCGTCTACCTGTACTATTCAATGTTCTACTTGTAGAAAGTTACAAATAATTTCCATTTCATGATTATCATTGGGGCTCGCTGTTCACTTAAACTTGAAGATCAAAAAATTGGCGAATGTCACTGTTTAGATGCTTTGCATATAGGTTTCTTAGACTATATAGAAGCAATATATACAATGATTTCAACCGTCTACCTGTTCCATTCATTGTTCTACTTGTCGAAAGTTACAAATAATTTCCGATAAAGGATTAACCATTGGGGCTCATTGTTCACTTAAACTTGAAGAACAAAAAATTGGCGAATTGTACTGTTTGGATGCTTTGCATATATGTTTCTTAGATTATATAGAAGCAATATATACAAAGATTTCAACCGTCTACACGATCCATTCATTGTTCTACTTGTCGAAAGTTACAAATAATTACCGATAAAGGATTAACCTTTGGGGCTCATTGTTCACTTAAACTTGAAGAACAACAAATTGGCGACTGGAACTGTTTGGATGCTTTGCATATATGTTTCTTAGACTATATAGAAGCAATATATACAAAGATTTCAACCGTCTACCTGTTCCATTCATTGTTCTACTTGTCGAAAGTTACAAATAATATCCGATAACGGATTAAGCATTGGGGCTCATTGTTCACTTAAAGTTGAAGAACTAAAAATTGGCGAATTGTACTGTTTGGATGCTTTGCATATATGTTTCTTAGACTATATAGAAGCAATATAAACAAAGATTTCAAGCGTCTACCTGTTCCATTCATTGTTCTACTTGTCGAAAATTACAAACAATTTCCGATAAAGGATTAACCATTGGGGCTCATTGTTCACTTAAACTTGAAGAACAAAAAATTGGCGAATGGTACTGTTTGGATGCTTTGCATATATGTTTCGTAGATTATATAGAAGCAATATATACAATGATTTCAACCGTCTACCTGATCCATTCATTGTTCTACTTGTCGAAAGTTACAAATAATTTCCTTTAAAGGATTAACAATGGGGCTCATTGTTCGCTTAAACTTGAAGAACAAAGAATTGGCGAATGGTACTGTTCGGATGCTTTGCATATATGTTTCTTAGACTATATAGAAGCAACATATACATTGATTTCAACCGTCTACCTGTTCCATTCATTGTTCTACTTGTCGAAAATTACAAATAATTTCCGATAAAGGATTAACCATTGGGGCTCATTGTTCACTTAAACTTGAAGAACAAAAAATTGGCGAATGGTACTGTTTGGATGCTTTGCATATATGTTTCTTAGACTATATAGAAGCAATATATACATTGATTTCAACCGTCTACCTGTTCCACTCATTGTTCTACTTGTCGCAAGTTACAAATAATTTCCGTTAAGGGATTAACAATGGGGCTCGTAGTTCACTTAAACATGAAGATCAAATAATTGGCGAATTGTACTGTTTGGATGCTTTGCATATATGTTTCTTAGATTATATAGAAGCAATATACACAAAGATATCAACCGTCTACCTGTTCCATTCATTGTTCAACTTGTAGAAAGTTACAAATAATTTCCCTTTCATGATTATCAATGGGGCTCGTTGTTCACTTAAACTTGAAGAACAAAAAATTGGCGAATGGTACTGTTTGGATGCTTTGCATACATGTTTCTTAGACTACATGGAAGCAATATATACATAGATTTCAATCGTCTACGTGTTCCAATCATTGTTTTACTTTTCGAAATTTATAACTAATTTCCTTTAAAGGATTAAAAATGGGGCCCGTATTTCACTTAAACTTGAAGAACAAAGAATTGGCGAATGGTACTGTTTGGATGCTTTGCATATAGGTTTCTTAGACTATATAGAAGCAATATATACAAAGATTTCAACCGTCTACCTGTTCCATTCATTGTTCTACTTGTCGAAAGTTACAAATAATTTCCGATAAAGGATTAACCATTGGGGCTAATTGTTCACTTAAACTTGAAGAACAAAAAATTGGCGAATTGTACTGTTTGGATGCTTTGCATATATGTTTCTTAGATTATATAGAAGCAATATATACAAAGATATCAACCGTCTACCTGTTCCATTCATTGTTCTACTTGTCGAAATTTACAAATAATTTCCTTTAAAGGATTAACCATTGGGGCTCATTGTTCAATTAAACTTCAAGAACAAAAAATTGGCGAATTGTACTGTTTGGATGCTTTGCATATATGTTTCTTAGACTATATTAAAGCAATATATACAATGATTTCAACCGTCCACCTGTTCCATTCATTGTTCTACTTGTCGAAAGTTACAAACAATTTCCGTTAAATGACTAACAATGTGGCTCGTAGTTCACTTAAACTTGAAGAACAAAAAATTGGCGAATGGTACTGTTTGGATGCTTTGCATATATGTTTCTTAGACTATATAGAAGCAATATATACAAAGATTTCAACCGTCTACCTGTTCCATTCATTGTTCTACTTGTCGAAAGTTACAAATAATATCCGATAACGGATTAAGCATTGGGGCTCATTGTTCACTTAAACTTGAAGAACAAAAAATTGGCGAATTGTACTGTTTGGATGCTTTGCATATATGTTTCGTAGATTATATAGAAGCAATATATACAATGATTTCAACCGTCTACCTGATCCATTCATTGTTCTACTTGTCGAAAGTTACAAATAATTTCCTTTAAAGGATTAACAATGGGGCTCATTGTTCGCTTAAACTTGAAGAACAAAGAATTGGCGAATGGTACTGTTTGGATGCTTTGCATATATGTTTCTTAGACTATATAGAAGCAATATATACAAAGATTTCAACCGTCTACCTGTTCCATTCATTGTTCTACTTGTCGAAAATTACAAATAATATCCGATAACGGATTAAGCATTGGGGCTCATTGTTCACTTAAACTTGAAGAACAAAAAATTGGCGAATGGTACTGTTTGGATGCTTTGCATATATGTTTCTTAGACTATATAGAAGCAATATATACATTGATTTCAACCGTCTACCTGTTCCACTCATTGTTCTACTTGTCGCAAGTTACAAATAATTTCCGTTAAGGGATTAATAATGGGGCTCGTAGTTCACTTAAACATGAAGATCAAATAATTGGCGAATTGTACTGTTTGGATGCTTTGCATATATGTTTCTTAGATTATATAGAAGCAATATATACAAAGATTTCAACCGTCTACCTGTTCCATTCATTGTTCTACTTGTCGAAAGTTACAAATAATATCCGATAACGGATTAAGCATTGGGGCTCATTGTTCAATTAAACTTCAAGAACAAAAAATTGGCGAATTGTACTTTTTGGATGCTTTGCATATATGTTTCTTAGATTATATAGAAGCAATATATACAAAGATTTCAACCGTCTACCTGTTCCATTCATTGTTCTACTTGTCGAAAATTACAAATAATTTCCGATAAAGGGTTAACCATTGGGGCTCATTGTTCACTTAAACTTGAAGAACAATAAATTGTCGAATTGTACGATTTGGATGCTTTGCATATATGTTTCTTAGACTATATAGAAGCAATATATACAATGTTTTCAACCGTCTACCTGTTCCATTCATTGTTCTACTTGTCGAAAGTTACAAATAATTTCCGAGAAAGGATTAACAATGGGGCTCATTGTTCACTTAAACTTGAAGAACAAAGAATTGGCGAATGGTACTGTTTGGATGCTTTGCATATATGTTTCTTAGACTATATAGAAGCAATATATACATTGATTTCAACCGTCTACCTGTTCCATTCATTGTTCTAATTGTCGGAAGTTACAAATAATTTCCGTTAAAGTATTAACAATGGGGCTCGTAGTTAACTTAAACATGAAGATGAAATAATTGGCGAATGGTACTGTTTGGATGCTTTGCATATATGTTTCTTAGACTATATAGAAGCAATATATACAAAGATTTCAAGCGTCTACCTGTTCCATTCATTGTTATACTTGTCGAAATTTACAAATAATTTCCTTTAAAGGATTAACAATGGGGCTCGTAGTTCACTTAAACTTGAAGAACAAAAAATTGGCGAATGGTACTGTTTGCATGCTTTGCATATATGTTTCTTAGACTATATAGAAGCAATATATACAAAGATTTCAACCGTCTACCTGTTCCATTCATTGTTCTACTTGTCGAAAGTTACAAATCATTTCCGATAACGGATTAACCATTGGGGCTCATTGTTCACTTAAACTTGAAGAACAAAAAATTGGCGAATGGTACTGTTTGGATGCTTTGCATATATGTTTCTTAGACTATATAGAAGCAATATATACAAAGATTTCAACCGTCTACCTGTTCCATTCGTTGTTCCACTTGTCGAAAGTTACAAATAATATCCGATAACGGATTAAGGATTGGGGCTCATTGTTCACTTAAACTTGAAGAACAAAAAATTGGCGAATGGTACTGTTTGGATGCTTTGCATATATGTTTCTTAGACTATATAGAAGCAATATATACAAAGATTTCAACCGTCTACCTGTTCCATTCGTTGTTCCACTTGTCGAAAGTTACAAATAATATCCGATAACGGATTAAGGATTGGGGCTCATTGTTCACTTAAACTTGAAGAACAAAAAATTGGCGAATTGTACTGTTTGGATGCTTTGCATATATGTTTCGTAGATTATATAGAAGCAATATATACCATGATTTCAACCGTCTACCTGTTCCATTCATTGTTCAACTTGTCGAAAGTTACAAATAATTTCCGAGAAAGGATTAACAATGGGGCTCATTGTTCACTTAAACTTGAAGAACAAAGAATTGGCGAATGGTACTGTTTGGATGCTTTGCATATATGTTTCTTAGACTATATAGAAGCAATATATACATTGATTTCAACCGTCTACCTGTTCCACTCATTGTTCTACTTGTCGAAAGTTACAAATAATATCCGATAACGGATTAACCATTGGGGCTCATTGTTCACTTAAACTTGAAGAACAAAAAATTGTCGAATTGTACTGTTTGGATTCTTTGCATATATGTTTCTTAGACTATATAGAAGCAATATATACAATGATTTCAACCGTCTACCTGTTCCATTCATTGTTCTACTTGTCGAAAATTACAAATAATTTCCGATAAAGGATTAACCATTGGGGCTCATTGTTCACTTAAACTTGAAGAACAAAAAATTGGCGAATGGTACTGTTTGGATGCTTTGCATATATGTTTCTTAGACTATATAGAAGCAATATATACATTGATTTCAACCGTCTACCTGTTCCACTCATTGTTCTACTTGTCGCAAGTTACAAATAATTTCCGTTAAGGGATTAACAATGGGGCTCGTAGTTCACTTAAACATGAAGATCAAATAATTGGCGAATTGTACTGTTTGGATGCTTTGCATATATGTTTCTTAGATTATATAGAAGCAATATACACAAAGATATCAACCGTCTACCTGTTCCATTCATTGTTCAACTTGTAGAAAGTTACAAATAATTTCCCTTTCATGATTATCAATGGGGCTCGTTGTTCACTTAAACTTGGAGAACAAAAAATTGGCGAATGGTACTGTTTGGATGCTTTGCATACATGTTTCTTAGACTACATGGAAGCAATATATACATAGATTTCAATCGTCTACGTGTTCCAATCATTGTTTTACTTTTCGAAATTTATAACTAATTTCCTTTAAAGGATTAAAAATGGGGCCCGTATTTCACTTAAACTTGAAGAACAAAGAATTGGCGAATGGTACTGTCTGGATGCTTTGCATATAGGTTTCTTAGACTATATAGAAGCAATATATACAAAGATTTCAACCGTCTACCTGTTCCATTCATTGTTCTACTTGTCGAAAGTTACAAATAATTTCCGATAAAGGATTAACCATTGGGGCTCATTGTTCACTTAAACTTGAAGAACAAAAAATTGGCGAATTGTACTGTTTGGATGCTTTGCATATATGTTTCTTAGATTATATAGAAGCAATATATACAAAGATATCAACCGTCTACCTGTTCCATTCATTGTTCTACTTGTCGAAATTTACAAATAATTTCCTTTAAAGGATTAACCATTGGGGCTCATTGTTCAATTAAACTTCAAGAACAAAAAATTGGCGAATTGTACTGTTTGGATGCTTTGCATATATGTTTCTTAGACTATATTAAAGCAATATATACAATGATTTCAACCGTCTACCTGATCCATTCATTGTTCTACTTGTCGAAAGTTACAAATAATTTCCGAGAAAGGATTAACAATGGGGCTCATTGTTCACTTAAACTTGAAGAACAAAGAATTGGCGAATGGTACTGTTTGGATGCTTTGCATATATGTTTCTTAGACTATATAGAAGCAATATATACATTGATTTCAACCGTCTACCTGTTCCATTCATTGTTCTACTTGTCGGAAGTTACAAATAATTTCCGTTAAAGTATTAACAATGGGGCTCGTTGTTCACTTAAACATGAAGATGAAATAATTGGCGAATTGTACTGTTTGGAAGCTTTGCATATATGTTTCTTAGATTATATAGAAGCAATATGTAGAAAGATTTCACCCGTCTACCTGTACTATTCAATGTTCTACTTGTAGAAAGTTACAAATAATTTCCATTTCATGATTATCATTGGGGCTCGCTGTTCACTTAAACTTGAAGATCAAAAAATTGGCGAATGTCACTGTTTAGATGCTTTGCATATATGTTTCTTAGATTATGTAGAAGCAATATGTACAAAGATTTCAACCGTCTACCTGTTCCATTCATTGTTCTACTTGTCGAAAGTTACAAATAATATCCGATAACGGATTAAGCATTGGGGCTCATTGTTCACTTAAACTTGAAGAACAAAAAATTGATGAATGGTACTGTTTGGATGCTTTGCATATATGTTTCTTAGACTATATAGAAGCAATATATACATTGATTTCAACCGTCTACCTGTTCCACTCATTGTTCTACTTGTCGCAAGTTACAAATAATTTCCGTTAAAGTATTAACAATGGGGCTCGTAGTTCACTTAAACATGAAGATGAAATAATTGGCGAATTGTACTGTTTGGATGCTTTGCATATATGTTTCTTAGATTATATAGAAGCAATATATACAAAGATATCAACCGTCTACCTGTTCCATTCATTGTTCTACTTGTCGAAAATTACAAATAATTTCCGATGAAGGATTAACCATTGGGGCTCATTGTGCACTAATCTTGAAGAACAAAAAATTGTCGAATTGTACTGTTTGGATGCTTTGCATATATGTTTCTTAGACTATATAGAAGCAATATATACAAAGATTTCAACCGTCTACCTGTTCCATTCATTGTTCTACTTGTCGAAAGTTACAAATAATATCCGATAACGGATTAAGCATTGGGGCTCATTGTTCACTTAAAGTTGAAGAACTAAAAATTGGCGAATTGTACTGTTTGGATGCTTTGCATATATGTTTCTTAGACTATATAGAAGCAATATAAACAAAGATTTCAAGCGTCTACCTGTTCCATTCATTGTTCTACTTGTCGAAAATTACAAAGAATTTCCGATAAAGGATTAACCATTGGGGCTCATTGTTCACTTAAACTTGAAGAACAAAAAATTGGCGAATGGTACTGTTTGGATGCTTTGCATATATGTTTCTTAGACTATATAGAAGCAATATATACATTGATTTCAACCGTCTACCTGTTCCACTCATTGTTCTACTTGTCGCAAGTTACAAATAATATCCGTTAAAGTATTAACAATGGGGCTCGTAGTTCACTTAAACATGAAGATCAAATAATTGGCGAATTGTACTGTTTGGATGCTTTGCATATATGTTTCTTAGATTATATAGAAGCAATATATACAAAGATATCAACCGTCTACCTGTTCCATTCATTGTTCTACTTGTCGAAAGTTACAAATCATTTCCGATAACGGATTAAGCATTGGGGCTCATTGTTCACTTAAAGTTGAAGAACTAAAAATTGGCGAATTGTACTGTTTGGATGCTTTGCATATATGTTTCTTAGACTATATAGAAGCAATATAAACAAAGATTTCAAGCGTCTACCTGTTCCATTCATTGTTCTACTTGTCGAAAATTACAAACAATTTCCGATAAAGGATTAACCATTGGGGCTCATTGTTCACTTAAACTTGAAGAACAAAAAATTGGCGAATGGTACTGTTTGGATGCTTTGCATATATGTTTCTTAGACTATATAGAAGCAATATATACATTGATTTCAACCGTCTACCTGTTCCACTCATTGTTCTACTTGTCGCAAGTTACAAATAATATCCGTTAAAGTATTAACAATGGGGCTCGTAGTTCACTTAAACATGAAGATCAAATAATTGGCGAATTGTACTGTTTGGATGCTTTGCATATATGTTTCTTAGATTATATAGAAGCAATATATACAAAGATATCAACCGTCTACCTGTTCCATTCATTGTTCTACTTGTCGAAAGTTACAAATCATTTCCGATAACGGATTAACCATTGGGGCTCATTGTTCACTTAAACTTGAAGAACAAAAAATTGTCGAATTGTACTGTTTGGATTCTTTGCATATATGTTTCTTAGACTATATAGAAGCAATATATACAATGATTTCAACCGTCTACCTGTTCCATTCATTGTTCTACTTGTCGAAAATTACAAATAATTTCCGATAAAGGATTAACCATTGGGGCTCATTGTTCACTTAAACTTGAAGAACAAAAAATTGGCGAATGGTACTGTTTGGATGCTTTGCATATATGTTTCTTAGACTATATAGAAGCAATATATACATTGATTTCAACCGTCTACCTGTTACACTCATTGTTCTACTTGTCGCAAGTTACAAATAATTTCCGTTAAGGGATTAACAATGGGGCTCGTAGTTCACTTAAACATGAAGATCAAATAATTGGCGAATTGTACTGTTTGGATGCTTTGCATATATGTTTCTTAGATTATATAGAAGCAATATACACAAAGATATCAACCGTCTACCTGTTCCATTCATTGTTCAACTTGTAGAAAGTTACAAATAATTTCCCTTTCATGATTATCAATGGGGCTCGTTGTTCACTTAAACTTGAAGAACAAAAAATTGGCGAATGGTACTGTTTGGATGCTTTGCATACATGTTTCTTAGACTACATGGAAGCAATATATACATAGATTTCAATCGTCTACGTGTTCCAATCATTGTTTTACTTTTCGAAATTTATAACTAATTTCCTTTAAAGGATTAAAAATGGGGCCCGTATTTCACTTAAACTTGAAGAACAAAGAATTGGCGAATGGTACTGTTTGGATGCTTTGCATATAGGTTTCTTAGACTATATAGAAGCAATATATACAAAGATTTCAACCGTCTACCTGTTCCATTCATTGTTCTACTTGTCGAAAGTTACAAATAATTTCCGATAAAGGATTAACCATTGGGGCTCATTGTTCACTTAAACTTGAAGAACAAAAAATTGGCGAATTGTACTGTTTGGATGCTTTGCATATATGTTTCTTAGACTATATTAAAGCAATATATACAATGATTTCAACCGTCCACCTGTTCCATTCATTGTTCTACTTGTCGAAAGTTACAAACAATTTCCGTTAAATGACTAACAATGTGGCTCGTAGTTCACTTAAACTTGAAGAACAAAAAATTGGCGAATGGTACTGTTTGGATGCTTTGCATATATGTTTCTTAGACTATATAGAAGCAATATATACAAAGATTTCAACCGTCTACCTGTTCCATTCATTGTTCTACTTGTCGAAAGTTACAAATAATATCCGATAACGGATTAAGCATTGGGGCTCATTGTTCACTTAAAGTTGAAGAACAAAAAATTGGCGAATTGTACTGTTTGGATGCTTTGCATATATGTTTCTTAGACTATATAGAAGCAATATATACAAAGATTTCAACCGTCTACCTGTTCCATTCATTGTTCCACTTATCGAAAGTTACAAATAATATCCGATAACGGATTAAGCATTGGGGCTCATTGTTCACTTAAACTTGAAGAACAAAAAATTGGCGAATTGTACTGTTTGGATGCTTTGCATATATGTTTCGTAGATTATATAGAAGCAATATATACAATGATTTCAACCGTCTACCTGATCCATTCATTGTTCTACTTGTCGAAAGTTACAAATAATTTCCTTTAAAGGATTAACAATGGGGCTCATTGTTCGCTTAAACTTGAAGAACAAAGAATTGGCGAATGGTACTGTTTGGATACTTTGCATATATGTTTCTTAGACTATATAGAAGCAATATATACAAAGATTTCAACCGTCTACCTGTTCCATTCATTGTTCTACTTGTCGAAAATTACAAATAATATCCGATAACGGATTAAGCATTGGGGCTCATTGTTCAATTAAACTTCAAGAACAAAGAATTGGCGAATGGTACTGTTTGGATGCTTTGCATATATGTTTCTTAGACTATATAGAAGCAATATATACATTGATTTCAACCGTCTACCTGTTCCATTCATTGTTCTACTTGTCGGAAGTTACAAATAATTTCCGGTAAAGTATTAACAATGGGGCTCGTTGTTCACTTAAACATGAAGATGAAATAATTGGCGAATTGTACTGTTTGGATGCTTTGCATATATGTTTCTTAGATTATATAGAAGCAATATGTAGAAAGATTTCACCCGTCTACCTGTACTATTCAATGTTCTACTTGTAGAAAGTTACAAATAATTTCCATTTCATGATTATCATTGGGGCTCGCTGTTCACTTAAACTTGAAGATCAAAAAATTGGCGAATGTCACTGTTTAGATGCTTTGCATATATGTTTCTTAGATTATGTAGAAGCAATATGTACAAAGATTTCAACCGTCTACCTGTTCCATTCATTGTTCTACTTGTCGAAAGTTACAAATAATATCCGATAACGGATTAAGCATTGGGGCTCATTGTTCACTTAAACTTGAAGAACAAAAAATTGATGAATGGTACTGTTTGGATGCTTTGCATATATGTTTCTTAGACTATATAGAAGCAATATATACATTGATTTCAACCGTCTACCTGTTCCACTCATTGTTCTACTTGTCGCAAGTTACAAATAATTTCCGTTAAAGTATTAACAATGGGGCTCGTAGTTCACTTAAACATGAAGATGAAATAATTGGCGAATTGTACTGTTTGGATGCTTTGCATATATGTTTCTTAGATTATATAGAAGCAATATATACAAAGATATCAACCGTCTACCTGTTCCATTCATTGTTCTACTTGTCGAAAATTACAAATAATTTCCGATGAAGGATTAACCATTGGGGCTCATTGTGCACTAATCTTGAAGAACAAAAAATTGTCGAATTGTACTGTTTGGATGCTTTGCATATATGTTTCTTAGACTATATAGAAGCAATATATACAAAGATTTCAACCGTCTACCTGTTCCATTCATTGTTCTACTTGTCGAAAGTTACAAATAATATCCGATAACGGATTAAGCATTGGGGCTCATTGTTCACTTAAAGTTGAAGAACTAAAAATTGGCGAATTGTACTGTTTGGATGCTTTGCATATATGTTTCTTAGACTATATAGAAGCAATATAAACAAAGATTTCAAGCGTCTACCTGTTCCATTCATTGTTCTACTTGTCGAAAATTACAAAGAATTTCCGATAAAGGATTAACCATTGGGGCTCATTGTTCACTTAAACTTGAAGAACAAAAAATTGGCGAATGGTACTGTTTGGATGCTTTGCATATATGTTTCTTAGACTATATAGAAGCAATATATACATTGATTTCAACCGTCTACCTGTTCCACTCATTGTTCTACTTGTCGCAAGTTACAAATAATATCCGTTAAAGTATTAACAATGGGGCTCGTAGTTCACTTAAACATGAAGATCAAATAATTGGCGAATTGTACTGTTTGGATGCTTTGCATATATGTTTCTTAGATTATATAGAAGCAATATATACAAAGATATCAACCGTCTACCTGTTCCATTCATTGTTCTACTTGTCGAAAGTTACAAATCATTTCCGATAACGGATTAAGCATTGGGGCTCATTGTTCACTTAAAGTTGAAGAACTAAAAATTGGCGAATTGTACTGTTTGGATGCTTTGCATATATGTTTCTTAGACTATATAGAAGCAATATAAACAAAGATTTCAAGCGTCTACCTGTTCCATTCATTGTTCTACTTGTCGAAAATTACAAACAATTTCCGATAAAGGATTAACCATTGGGGCTCATTGTTCACTTAAACTTGAAGAACAAAAAATTGGCGAATGGTACTGTTTGGATGCTTTGCATATATGTTTCTTAGACTATATAGAAGCAATATATACATTGATTTCAACCGTCTACCTGTTCCACTCATTGTTCTACTTGTCGCAAGTTACAAATAATATCCGTTAAAGTATTAACAATAGGGCTCGTAGTTCACTTAAACATGAAGATCAAATAATTGGCGAATTGTACTGTTTGGATGCTTTGCATATATGTTTCTTAGATTATATAGAAGCAATATATACAAAGATATCAACCGTCTACCTGTTCCATTCATTGTTCTACTTGTCGAAAGTTACAAATCATTTCCGATAACGGATTAACCATTGGGGCTCATTGTTCACTTAAACTTGAAGAACAAAAAATTGTCGAATTGTACTGTTTGGATTCTTTGCATATATGTTTCTTAGACTATATAGAAGCAATATATACAATGATTTCAACCGTCTACCTGTTCCATTCATTGTTCTACTTGTCGAAAATTACAAATAATTTCCGATAAAGGATTAACCATTGGGGCTCATTGTTCACTTAAACTTGAAGAACAAAAAATTGGCGAATGGTACTGTTTGGATGCTTTGCATATATGTTTCTTAGACTATATAGAAGCAATATATACATTGATTTCAACCGTCTACCTGTTCCACTCATTGTTCTACTTGTCGCAAGTTACAAATAATTTCCGTTAAGGGATTAACAATGGGGCTCGTAGTTCACTTAAACATGAAGATCAAATAATTGGCGAATTGTACTGTTTGGATGCTTTGCATATATGTTTCTTAGATTATATAGAAGCAATATACACAAAGATATCAACCGTCTACCTGTTCCATTCATTGTTCAACTTGTAGAAAGTTACAAATAATTTCCCTTTCATGATTATCAATGGGGCTCGTTGTTCACTTAAACTTGAAGAACAAAAAATTGGCGAATGGTACTGTTTGGATGCTTTGCATACATGTTTCTTAGACTACATGGAAGCAATATATACATAGATTTCAATCGTCTACGTGTTCCAATCATTGTTTTACTTTTCGAAATTTATAACTAATTTCCTTTAAAGGATTAAAAATGGGGCCCGTATTTCACTTAAACTTGAAGAACAAAGAATTGGCGAATGGTACTGTTTGGATGCTTTGCATATAGGTTTCTTAGACTATATAGAAGCAATATATACAAAGATTTCAACCGTCTACCTGTTCCATTCATTGTTCTACTTGTCGAAAGTTACAAATAATTTCCGATAAAGGATTAACCATTGGGGCTCATTGTTCACTTAAACTTGAAGAACAAAAAATTGGCGAATTGTACTGTTTGGATGCTTTGCATATATGTTTCTTAGACTATATTAAAGCAATATATACAATGATTTCAACCGTCCACCTGTTCCATTCATTGTTCTACTTGTCGAAAGTTACAAACAATTTCCGTTAAATGACTAACAATGTGGCTCGTAGTTCACTTAAACTTGAAGAACAAAAAATTGGCGAATGGTACTGTTTGGATGCTTTGCATATATGTTTCTTAGACTATATAGAAGCAATATATACAAAGATTTCAACCGTCTACCTGTTCCATTCATTGTTCTACTTGTCGAAAGTTACAAATAATATCCGATAACGGATTAAGCATTGGGGCTCATTGTTCACTTAAAGTTGAAGAACAAAAAATTGTTGAATTGTACTGATTGGATGCTTTGCATATATGTTTCTTAGACTATATAGAAGCAATATATACAAAGATTTCAACCGTCTACCTGTTCCATTCATTGTTCCACTTATCGAAAGTTACAAATAATATCCGATAACGGATTAAGCATTGGGGCTCATTGTTCACTTAAACTTGAAGAACAAAAAATTGGCGAATTGTACTGTTTGGATGCTTTGCATATATGTTTCGTAGATTATATAGAAGCAATATATACAATGATTTCAACCGTCTACCTGATCCATTCATTGTTCTACTTGTCGAAAGTTACAAATAATTTCCTTTAAAGGATTAACAATGGGGCTCATTGTTCGCTTAAACTTGAAGAACAAAGAATTGGCGAATGGTACTGTTTGGATACTTTGCATATATGTTTCTTAGACTATATAGAAGCAATATATACAAAGATTTCAACCGTCTACCTGTTCCATTCATTGTTCTACTTGTCGAAAATTACAAATAATATCCGATAACGGATTAAGCATTGGGGCTCATTGTTCAATTAAACTTCAAGAACAAAGAATTGGCGAATGGTACTGTTTGGATGCTTTGCATATATGTTTCTTAGACTATATAGAAGCAATATATACATTGATTTCAACCGTCTACCTGTTCCATTCATTGTTCTACTTGTCGGAAGTTACAAATAATTTCCGGTAAAGTATTAACAATGGGGCTCGTTGTTCACTTAAACATGAAGATGAAATAATTGGCGAATTGTACTGTTTGGATGCTTTGCATATATGTTTCTTAGATTATATAGAAGCAATATGTAGAAAGATTTCACCCGTCTACCTGTACTATTCAATGTTCTACTTGTAGAAAGTTAGAAATAATTTCCATTTCATGATTATCATTGGGGCTCGCTGTTCACTTAAACTTGAAGATCAAAAAATTGGCGAATGTCACTGTTTAGATGCTTTGCATATAGGTTTCTTAGACTATATAGAAGCAATATATACAAAGATTTCAACCGTCTACCTGTTCCATTCATTGTTCTACTTGTCGAAAGTTACAAATAATATCCGATAACGGATTAAGCATTGGGGCTCATTGTTCACTTAAACTTGAAGAACAAAAAATTGATGAATGGTACTGTTTGGATGCTTTGCATATATGTTTCTTAGACTATATAGAAGCAATATATACATTGATTTCAACCGTCTACCTGTTCAATTCATTGTTCTACTTGTCGGAAGTTACAAATAATTTCCGTTAAAGTATTAACAATGGGGCTCGTAGTTAACTTAAACATGAAGATGAAATAATTGGCGAATGGTACTGTTTGGATGCTTTGCATATATGTTTCTTAGACTATATAGAAGCAATATATACAAAGATTTCAAGCGTCTACCTGTTCCATTCATTGTTATACTTGTCGAAATTTACAAATAATTTCCTTTAAAGGATTAACAATGGGGCTCGTAGTTCACTTAAACTTGAAGAACAAAAAATTGGCGAATGGTACTGTTTGCATGCTTTGCATATATGTTTCTTAGACTATATAGAAGCAATATATACAAAGATTTCAACCGTCTACCTGTTCCATTCATTGTTCTACTTGTCGAAAATTACAAATAATATCCGATAACGGATTAAGCATTGGGGCTCATTGTTCACTTAAACTTGAAGAACAAAAAATTGGCGAATGGTACTGTTTGGATGCTTTGCATGTATGTTTCTTAGATTATATAGAAGCAATATATACAAAGATTTCAACCGTCTACCTGTTCCATTCATTGTTCTACTTGTCGAAAGTTACAAATAATTTCCGATAAAGGATTAACCATTGGGGCTCATTGTTCAATTAAACTTCAAGAACAAAAAATTGGCGAATTGTACTGTTTGGATGCTTTGCATATATGTTTCTTAGACTATATAGAAGCAATATATACAAAGATTTCAACCGTCTACCTGTTCCATTCATTGTTCTACTTGTCGAAAATTACAAATAATTTCCGATAAAGGATTAACCATTGGGGCTCATTGTTCACTTAAACTTGAAGAACAAAAAATTGGCGAATTGTACTGTTTGCATGCTTTGCATATATGTTTCTTAGACTATATAGAAGCAATATATACAAAGATTTCAACCGTCTACCTGTTCCATTCATTGTTCTACTTGTCGGAAGTTACAAATAATTTCCGTTAAAGTATTAACAATGGGGCTCGTAGTTCACTTAAACTTGAAGAACAAAAAATTGGCGAATGGTACTGTTTGGATGCTTTGCATATATGTTTCTTAGACTATATAGAAGCAATATATACAAAGATTTCAACCGTCTACCTGTTCCATTCATTGTTCTACTTGTCGCAAATTACAAATAATTTCCCTTTCATGATTGTCAATGGGGCTCGTTGTTCACTTAAACTTGAAGAACAATAAATTGTCGAATTGTACTGTTTGGATGCTTTGCATATATGTTTCTTAGACTATATAGAAGCAATATATACAAAGATTTCAACCGTCTACCTGTTCCATTCATTGTACTACTTGTCGAAAATTACAAATAATTTCCGATAAAGGATTAACCATTGGGGCTCATTGTTCACTTAAACTTGAAGAACAAAACATTGGCGAATGGTACTGTTTGGATGCTTTGCATATATGCTTCTTAGACTATATAGAAGCAATATATACATTAATTTCAACCGTCTACCTGTTCCACTCATTGTTCTACTTGTCGCAAGTTACAAATAATTTCCGTTAAAGTATTAACAATGGGGCTCGTAGTTCACTTAAACTTGAAGAACAAAAAATTGGCGAATGGTACTGTTTGGATGCTTTGCATATATGTTTCTTAGACTATATAGAAGCAATATATACAAAGATTTCAACCGTCTACCTGTTCCATTCATTGTACTACTTGTCGAAAATTACAAATAATTTCCGATAAAGGATTAACCATTGGGGCTCATTGTTCACTTAAACTTGAAGAACAAAACATTGGCGAATGGTACTGTTTGGATGCTTTGCATATATGTTTCTTAGACTATATAGAAGCAATATATACATTAATTTCAACCGTCTACCTGTTCCACTCATTGTTCTACTTGTCGCAAGTTACAAATAATTTCCGTTAAAGTATTAACAATGGGGCTCGTAGTTCACTTAAACTTGAAGAACAAAAAATTGGCGAATGGTACTGTTTGGATGCTTTGCATATATGTTTCTTAGACTATATAGAAGCAATATATACAAAGATTTCAACCGTCTACCTGTTCCATTCGTTTTCCACTTGTCGAAAGTTACAAATAATATCCGATAACGGATTAAGGATTGGGGCTCATTGTTCACTTAAACTTGAAGAACAAAAAATTGGCGAATTGTACTGTTTGGATGCTTTGCATATATGTTTCGTAGATTATATAGAAGCAATATGTACCATGATTTCAACCGTCTACCTGATCCATTCATTGTTCTACTTGTCGAAAGTTACAAATAATTTCCGAGAAAGGATTAACAATGGGGCTCATTGTTCACTTAAACTTGAAGAACAAAGAATTGGCGAATGGTACTGTTTGGATGCTTTGCATATATGTTTCTTAGATTATATAGAAGCAATATGTAGAAAGATTTCACCCGTCTACCTGTACTATTCAATGTTCTACTTGTAGAAAGTTACAAATAATTTCCATTTCATGATTATCATTGGGGCTCGCTGTTCACTTAAACTTGAAGATCAAAAAATTGGCGAATGTCACTGTTTAGATGCTTTGCATATATGTTTCTTAGATTATGTAGAAGCAATATGTACAAAGATTTCAACCGTCTACCTGTTCCATTCATTGTTCTACTTGTCGAAAGTTACAAATAATATCCGATAACGGATTAAGCATTGGGGCTCATTGTTCACTTAAACTTGAAGAACAAAAAATTGATGAATGGTACTGTTTGGATGCTTTGCATATATGTTTCTTAGACTATATAGAAGCAATATATACATTGATTTCAACCGTCTACCTGTTCCACTCATTGTTCTACTTGTCGCAAGTTACAAATAATTTCCGTTAAAGTATTAACAATGGGGCTCGTAGTTCACTTAAACATGAAGATGAAATAATTGGCGAATTGTACTGTTTGGATGCTTTGCATATATGTTTCTTAGATTATATAGAAGCAATATATACAAAGATATCAACCGTCTACCTGTTCCATTCATTGTTCTACTTGTCGAAAATTACAAATAATTTCCGATGAAGGATTAACCATTGGGGCTCATTGTGCACTAATCTTGAAGAACAAAAAATTGTCGAATTGTACTGTTTGGATGCTTTGCATATATGTTTCTTAGACTATATAGAAGCAATATATACAAAGATTTCAACCGTCTACCTGTTCCATTCATTGTTCTACTTGTCGAAAGTTACAAATAATATCCGATAACGGATTAAGCATTGGGGCTCATTGTTCACTTAAAGTTGAAGAACTAAAAATTGGCGAATTGTACTGTTTGGATGCTTTGCATATATGTTTCTTAGACTATATAGAAGCAATATATACAAAGATTTCAACCGTCTACCTGTTCCATTCATTGTTCTACTTGTCGAAAATTACAAATCATTTCCGATAACGGATTAACCATTGGGGCTCATTGTTCACTTAAACTTGAAGAACAAAAAATTGTCGAATTGTACTGTTTGGATGCTTTGCATATATGTTTCTTAGACTATATAGAAGCAATATATACATTGATTTCAACCGTCTACCTGTTCCATTCATTGTACTACTTGTCGCAAGTTACAAATAATTTCCCTTTCATGATTGTCAATGGGGCTCATTGTTCACTTAAACTTGAAGAACAATAAATTGTCGAATTGTACTGTTTGGATGCTTTGCATATATGTTTCTTAGACTATATAGAAGCAATATATACAAAGATTTCAACCGTCTACCTGTTCCATTCATTGTACTACTTGTCGAAAATTACAAATAATTTCCGATAAAGGATTAACCATTGGGGCTCATTGTTCACTTAAACTTGAAGAACAAAACATTGGCGAATGGTACTGTTTGGATGCTTTGCATATATGTTTCTTAGACTATATAGAAGCAATATATACATTAATTTCAACCGTCTACCTGTTCCACTCATTGTTCTACTTGTCGCAAGTTACAAATAATTTCCGTTAAAGTATTAACAATGGGGCTCGTAGTTCACTTAAACTTGAAGAACAAAAAATTGGCGAATGGTACTGTTTGGATGCTTTGCATATATGTTTCTTAGACTATATAGAAGCAATATATACAAAGATTTCAACCGTCTACCTGTTCCATTCGTTGTTCCACTTGTCGAAAGTTACAAATAATATCCGATAACGGATTAAGGATTGGGGCTCATTGTTCACTTAAACTTGAAGAACAAAAAATTGGCGAATGTCACTGTTTAGATGCTTTGCATATATGTTTCTCAGATTATGTAGAAGCAATATGTAGAAAGATTTCACCCGTCTACCTGTACTATTCAATGTTCTACTTGTAGAAAGTTACAAATAATTTCCATTTCATGATTATCATTGGGGCTCGCTGTTCACTTAAACTTGAAGATCAAAAAATTGGCGAATGTCACTGTTTAGATGCTTTGCATATATGTTTCTTAGATTATGTAGAAGCAATATGTAGAAAGATTTCACACGTCTACCTGTACTATTCAATGTTCTACTTGTAGAAAGTTACAAATAATTTCCATTTCATGATTATCATTGGGGCTCGCTGTTCACTTAAACTTGAAGATCAAAAAATTGGCGAATGTCACTGCTTAGATGCTTTGCAGATAGGTTTCTTAGACTATATAGAAGCAATATATGCAAAGATTTCAACCGTCTACCTGTTCCATTCATTGTTCTACTTGTCGAAAGTTACAAACAATTTCCGCTAAAGGACTAACAATGTGGCTCGTAGTTCACTTAAACTTGAAGAACAAAAAATTGGCGAATGGTACTGTTTGGATGCTTTGCATATATGTTTCTTAGACTATATAGAAGCAATATATACAAAGATATCAACCGTCTACCTGTTCCATTCATTGTTCTACTTGTCGAAAATTACAAATAATTTCCGATGAAGGATTAACCATTGGGGCTCATTGTGCACTAATCTTGAAGAACAAAAAATTGTCGAATTGTACTGTTTGGATGCTTTGCATATATGTTTCTTAGACTATATAGAAGCAATATATACAAAGATTTCAACCGTCTACCTGTTCCATTCATTGTTCTACTTGTCGAAAGTTACAAATAATATCCGATAACGGATTAAGCATTGGGGCTCATTGTTCACTTAAAGTTGAAGAACTAAAAATTGGCGAATTGTACTGTTTGGATGCTTTGCATATATGTTTCTTAGACTATATAGAAGCAATATAAACAAAGATTTCAAGCGTCTACCTGTTCCATTCATTGTTCTACTTGTCGAAAATTACAAACAATTTCCGATAAAGGATTAACCATTGGGGCTCATTGTTCACTTAAACTTGAAGAACAAAAAATTGGCGAATGGTACTGTTTGGATGCTTTGCATATATGTTTCTTAGACTATATAGAAGCAATATATACATTGATTTCAACCGTCTACCTGTTCCACTCATTGTTCTACTTGTCGCAAGTTACAAATAATATCCGTTAAAGTATTAACAATGGGGCTCGTAGTTCACTTAAACATGAAGATCAAATAATTGGCGAATTGTACTGTTTGGATGCTTTGCATATATGTTTCTTAGATTATATAGAAGCAATATATACAAAGATATCAACCGTCTACCTGTTCCATTCATTGTTCTACTTGTCGAAAGTTACAAATAATTTCCGAGAAAGGATTAAGAATGGGGCTCATTGTTCACTTAAACTTGAAGAACAAAGAATTGGCGAATGGTACTGTTTGGATGCTTTGCATATATGTTTCTTAGACTATATAGAAGCAATATATACATTGATTTCAACCGTCTACCTGTTCCATTCATTGTTCTAATTGTCGGAAGTTACAAATAATTTCCGTTAAAGTATTAACAATGGGGCTCGTAGTTAACTTAAACATGAAGATGAAATAATTGGCGAATGGTACTGTTTGGATGCTTTGCATATATGTTTCTTAGACTATATAGAAGCAATATATACAAAGATTTCAAGCGTCTACCTGTTCCATTCATTGTTATACTTGTCCAAATTTACAAATAATTTCCTTTAAAGGATTAACAATGGGGCTCGTAGTTCACTTAAACTTGAAGAACAAAAAATTGGCGAATGGTACTGTTTGCATGCTTTGCATATATGTTTCTTAGACTATATAGAAGCAATATATACAAAGATTTCAACCGTCTACCTGTTCCATTCATTGTTCTACTTGTCGAAAATTACAAATCATTTCCGATAACGGATTAACCATTGGGGCTCATTGTTCACTTAAACTTGAAGAACAAAAAATTGTCGAATTGTACTGTTTGGATGCTTTGCATATATGTTTCTTAGACTATATAGAAGCAATATATACATTGATTTCAACCGTCTACCTGTTCCATTCATTGTACTACTTGTCGCAAGTTACAAATAATTTCCCTTTCATGATTGTCAATGGGGCTCGTTGTTCACTTAAACTTGAAGAACAATAAATTGTCGAATTGTACTGTTTGGATGCTTTGCATATATGTTTCTTAGACTATATAGAAGCAATATATACAAAGATTTCAACCGTCTACCTGTTCCATTCATTGTACTACTTGTCGAAAATTACAAATAATTTCCGATAAAGGATTAACCATTGGGGCTCATTGTTCACTTAAACTTGAAGAACAAAACATTGGCGAATGGTACTGTTTGGATGCTTTGCATATATGTTTCTTAGACTATATAGAAGCAATATATACATTAATTTCAACCGTCTACCTGTTCCACTCATTGTTCTACTTGTCGCAAGTTACAAATAATTTCCGTTAAAGTATTAACAATGGGGCTCGTAGTTCACTTAAACTTGAAGAACAAAAAATTGGCGAATGGTACTGTTTGGATGCTTTGCATATATGTTTCTTAGACTATATAGAAGCAATATATACAAAGATTTCAACCGTCTACCTGTTCCATTCGTTGTTCCACTTGTCGAAAGTTACAAATAATATCCGATAACGGATTAAGGATTGGGGCTCATTGTTCACTTAAACTTGAAGAACAAAAAATTGGCGAATGTCACTGTTTAGATGCTTTGCATATATGTTTCTCAGATTATGTAGAAGCAATATGTAGAAAGATTTCACCCGTCTACCTGTACTATTCAATGTTCTACTTGTAGAAAGTTACAAATAATTTCCATTTCATGATTATCATTGGGGCTCGCTGTTCACTTAAACTTGAAGATCAAAAAATTGGCGAATGTCACTGTTTAGATGCTTTGCATATATGTTTCTTAGATTATGTAGAAGCAATATGTAGAAAGATTTCACACGTCTACCTGTACTATTCAATGTTCTACTTGTAGAAAGTTACAAATAATTTCCATTTCATGATTATCATTGGGGCTCGCTGTTCACTTAAACTTGAAGATCAAAAAATTGGCGAATGTCACTGCTTAGATGCTTTGCAGATAGGTTTCTTAGACTATATAGAAGCAATATATGCAAAGATTTCAACCGTCTACCTGTTCCATTCATTGTTCTACTTGTCGAAAGTTACAAACAATTTCCGCTAAAGGACTAACAATGTGGCTCGTAGTTCACTTAAACTTGAAGAACAAAAAATTGGCGAATGGTACTGTTTGGATGCATTGCATATATGTTTCTTAGACTATATAGAAGCAATATATACAAAGATTTCAACCGTCTACCTGTTCCATTCATTGTTCTACTTGTCGAAAGTTACAAATAATATCCGATAACGGATTAAGCATTGGGGCTCATTTTCACTTAAAGTTGAAGAACAAAAAATTGGCGAATTGTACTGTTTGGATGCTTTGCATATATGTTTCTTAGACTATATAGAAGCAATATATACAAAGATTTCAACCGTCTACCTGTTCCATTCATTGTTCCACTTATCGAAAGTTACAAATAATATCCGATAACGGATTAAGCATTGGGGCTCATTGTTCACTTAAACTTGAAGAACAAAAAATTGGCGAATTGTACTGTTTGGATGCTTTGCATATATGTTTCGTAGATTATATAGAAGCAATATATACAATGATTTCAACCGTCTACCTGTTCCATTCATTGTTCTACTTGTCGAAAATTACAAACAATTTCCGATAAAGGATTAACCATTCGGGCTCATTGTTCACTTAAACTTGAAGAACAAAAAATTGGCGAATGGTACTGTTTGGATGCTTTGCATATATGTTTCTTAGACTATATAGAAGCAATATATACATTGATTTCAACCGTCTACCTGTTACACTCATTGTTCTACTTGTCGCAAGTTACAAATAATTTCCGTTAAAGTATTAACAATGGGGCTCGTAGTTCACTTAAACATGAAGATCAAATAATTGGCGAATTGTACTGTTTGGATGCTTTGCATATATGTTTCTTAGATTATATAGAAGCAATATGTAGAAAGATTTCACCCGTCTACCTGTACTATTCAATGTTCTACTTGTAGAAAGTTACAAATAATTTCCATTTCATGATTATCATTGGGGCTCGCTGTTCACTTAAACTTGAAGATCAAAAAATTGGCGAATGTCACTGTTTAGATGCTTTGCATATATGTTTCTCAGATTATGTAGAAGCAATATGTAGAAAGATTTCACCCGTCTACCTGTACTATTCAATGTTCTACTTGTAGAAAGTTACAAATAATTTCCATTTCATGATTATCATTGGGGCTCGCTATTCACTTAAACTTGAAGATCAAAAAATTGGCGAATGTCACTGTTTAGATGCTTTGCATATAGGTTTCTTAGACTATATAGAAGCAATATATACAAAGATTTCAACCGTCTACCTGTTCCATTCATTGTTCTACTTGTCGAAAGTTACAAATAATATCCGATAACGGATTAAGCATTGGGGCTCATTGTTCACTTAAACTTGAAGAACAAAAAATTGATGAATGGTACTGTTTGGATGCTTTGCATATATGTTTCTTAGACTATATAGAAGCAATATATACATTGATTTCAACCGTCTACCTGTTCCACTCATTGTTCTACTTGTCGCAAGTTACAAATAATTTCCGTTAAAGTATTAACAATGGGGCTCGTAGTTCACTTAAACATGAAGATGAAATAATTGGCGAATTGTACTGTTTGAATGCTTTGCATATATGTTTCTTAGATTATATAGAAGCAATATATACAAAGATATCAACCGTCTACCTGTTCCATTCATTGTTCTACTTGTCGAAAATTACAAATAATTTCCGATGAAGGATTAACCATTGGGGCTCATTGTTCACTAAACTTGAAGAACAAAAAATTGTCGAATTGTACTCTTTGGATGCTTTGCATATATGTTTCTTAGACTATATAGAAGCAATATATACAAAGATTTCAACCGTCTACCTGTTCCATTCATTGTTCTACTTGTCGAAAGTTACAAATAATATCCGATAACGGATTAAGCATTGGGGCTCATTGTTCACTTAAAGTTGAAGAACAAAAAATTGGCGAATTGTACTGTTTGGATGCTTTGCATATATGTTTCTTAGACTATATAGAAGCAATATAAACAAAGATTTCAAGCGTCTACCTGTTCCATTCATTGTTCTACTTGTCGAAAGTTACAAATAATTTCCTATAAAGGATTAACAATGGGGCTCATTGTTCACTTAAACTTGAAGAACAAAAAATTGGCGAATGGTACTGTTTGGATGCTTTGCATATATGTTTCTTAGACTATATAGAAGCAATATATACATTGATTTCAACCGTCTACCTGTTCCACTCATTGTTCTACTTGTCGCAAGTTACAAATAATTTCCGTTAAAGTATTAACAATGGGGCTCGTAGTTCACTTAAACATGAAGATGAAATAATTGGCGAATTGTACTGTTTGGATGCTTTGCATATATGTTTCTTCGACTATATAGAAGCAATATAAACAAAGATTTCAAGCGTCTACCTGTTCCATTCATTGTTCTACTTGTCGAAAGTTACAAATAATTTCCTATAAAGGATTAACAATGGGGCTCGTAGTTCACTTAAACATGAAGATCAAATAATTGGCGAATTGTACTGTTTGGATGCTTTGCATATATGTTTCTTAGATTATACAGAAGCAATATATACAAAGATATCAACCGACTACCTGTTCTATTCATTTTTCTACTTGTCGAAAATTACAAATAATTTCCGATAAAGGATTAACCATTGGGGCTCATTGTTCACTAAACTTTAAGAACAAAAAATTGTCGAATTGTACTGTTTGGATGCTATGCATATATGTTTCTTAGACTATATAGAAGCAATATATACAAAGATTTCAACCGTCTACCTGTTCCATTCATTGTTCTACTTGTCGAAAGTTACAAATCATTTCCGATAACGGATTAACCATTGGGGCTCATTGTTCACTTAAACTTGAAGAACAAAAAATTGTCGAATTGTACTGTTTGGATGCTTTGCATATATGTTTCTTAGACTATATAGAAGCAATATATACAATGATTTCAACCGTCTACCTGTTCCATTCATTGTTCTACTTGTCGAAAATTACAAATAATTTCCGATAAAGGATTAACCATTGGGGCTCATTGTTCACTTAAACTTGAAGAACAAAAAATTGGCGAATGGTGCTGTTTGGATGCTTTGCATATATGTTTCTTAGACTATATAGAAGCAATATATACATTGATTTCAACCGTCTACCTGTTCCACTCATTGTTCTACTTGTCGCAAGTTACAAATAATTTCCGTTAAGGGATTAACAATGGGGCTCGTAGTTCACTTAAACATGAAGATGAAATAATTGGCGAATTGTACTGTTTGGATGCTTTGCATATATGTTTCTTCGACTATATAGAAGCAATATATACAAAGATTTCAACCGTCTACCTGTTCCATTCATTGTTCTACTTGTCGAAAGTTACAAATTATTTCCGATAACGGATTAACCATTGGGGCTCGCGGTTCACTTAAACTTGAAGATCAAAAAATTGGCGAATGTCACTGTTTAGATGCTTTGCATATAGGTTTCTTAGACTATATAGAAGCAATATATACAAAGATTTCAACCGTCTACCTGTTCCATTCATTGTTCTACTTGTCGAAAGTTACAAATAATATCCGATAACGGATTAAGCATTGGGGCTCATTGTTCAATTAAACTTCAAGAACAAAAAATTGGCGAATTGTACTGTTTGGATGCTTTGCATATATGTTTCTTAGATTATATAGAAGCAATATATACAAAGATTTCAACTGTCTACCTGTTCCATTCATTGTTCTACATGTCGAAAATTACAAATAATTTCCGATAAAGGATTAACCATTGGGGCTCATTGTTCACTTAAACTTGACGAACAAAAAATTGTCGAATTGTACTGTTTGGATGCTTTGCATATATGTTTCTTAGACTATATAGAAGCAATATATACAATGATTTCAACCGTCTACCTGTTCCATTCATTGTTCTACTTGTCGAAAATTACAAATAATTTCCGATAAAGGATTAACCATTGGGGCTCATTGTTCACTTAAACTTGAAGAACAAAAAATTGGCGAATGGTACTGTTTGGATGCTTTGCATATATGTTTCTTAGACTATATAGAAGCAATATATACAATGATTTCAACCGTCTACCTGTTCCATTCATTGTTCTACTTGTCGAAAATTACAAATAATTTCCGTTAAAGTATTAACAATGGGGCTCGTTGTTCACTTAAACATGAAGATGAAATAATTGGCGAATTGTACTGTTTGGATGCTTTGCATATATGTTTCTTAGATTATATAGAAGCAATATGTAGAAAGATTTCACCCGTCTACCTGTACTATTCAATGTTCTACTTGTAGAAAGTTACAAATAATTTCCATTTCATGATTATCATTGGGGCTCGCTGTTCACTTAAACTTGAAGATCAAAAAATTGGCGAATGTCACTGTTTAGATGCTTTGCATATATGTTTCTTAGATTATGTAGAAGCAATATGTAGAAAGATTTCACCCGTCAACCTGTACTATTCAATGTTCTACTTGTAGAAAGTTACAAATAATTTCCATTTCATGATTATCATTGGGGCTCGCTGTTCACTTAAACTTGAAGATCAAAAAATTGGCGAATGTCACTGTTTAGATGCTTTGCATATAGGTTTCTGAGACTATATAGAAGCAATATATTCAAAGATTTCAACCGTCTACCTGTTCCATTCATTGTTCTACTTGTCGAAAGTTACAAATAATATCCGATAACGAATTAAGCATTGGGGCTCATTGTTCACTTAAACTTGAAGAACAAAAAATTGATGAATGGTACTGTTTGGATGCTTTGCATATATGTTTCTTAGACTATATAGAAGCAATATATACATTGATTTCAACCGTCTACCTGTTCCACTCATTGTTCTACTTGTCGCAAGTTACAAATAATTTCCGTTAAAGTATTAACAATGGGTCTCGTAGTTCACTTAAACATGAAGATGAAATAATTGGCGAATTGTACTGTTTGGATGCTTTGCATATATGTTTCTTAGATTATATAGAAGCAATATATACAAAGATATCAACCGTCTACCTGTTCCATTCATTGTTCTACTTGTCGAAAATTACAAATAATTTCCGATGAAGGATTAACCATTGGGGCTCATTGGTCACTAAACTTGAAGAACAAAAAATTGTCGAATTGTACTGTTTGGATGCTTTGCATATATGTTTCTTAGACTATATAGAAGCAATATATACAAAGATTTCAACCGTCTACTTGTTCCAATCATTGTTCTACTTGTTGAAATTTACAAATAATTTCCGTTAAAGTATTAACAATGGGGCTCGTAGTTCACTTAAACTTGAAGAACAAAAAATTGGCGAATGGTACTGTTTGGATGCTTTGCATATATGTTTCTTAGATTATATAGAAGCAATATGTAGAAAGATTTCACCCGTCTACCTGTACTATTCAATGTTCTACTTGTAGAAAGTTACAAATAATTTCCATTTCATGATTATCATTGGGGCTCGCTGTTCACTTAAACTTGAAGATCAAAAAATTGGCGAATGTCACTGTTTAGATGCTTTGCATATAGGTTTCTTAGACTATATAGAAGCAATATATACAAAGATTTCAACCGTCTACCTGTTCCATTCATTGTTCTACTTGTCGAAAGTTACAAATAATATCCGATAACGGATTAAGCATTGGGGCTCATTGTTCAATTAAACTTCAAGAACAAAAAATTGGCGAATTGTACTGTTTGGATGCTTTGCATACATGTTTCTTAGATTATATAGAAGCAATATATACAAAGATTTCAACCGTCTACCTGTTCCATTCATTGTTCTACTTGTCGAAAATTACAAATAATTTCCGATAAAGGATTAACCATTGGGGCTCATTGTTCACTTAAACTTGAAGAACAATAAATTGTCGAATTGTACGATTTGGATGCTTTGCATATATGTTTCTTAGACTATATAGAAGCAATATATACAATGTTTTCAACCGTCTACCTGTTCCATTCATTGTTCTACTTGTCGAAAGTTACAAATAATTTCCGTTAAGGGATTAACAATGGGGATCGTAGTTTACTTAAACTTGAAGAACAAAAAATTGGCGAATGGTACTGTTTGGATGCTTTGCATATATGTTTCTTAGACTATATAGAAGCAATATATACATTGATTTCAACCGTCTACCTGTTCCATTCATTGTTCTAATTGTCGGAAGTTACAAATAATTTCCGATAAAGGATTAACTATTGGGGCTCATTGTTCACTTAAACTTGAAGAACAAAACATTGGCGAATGGTACTGTTTGGATGCTTTGCATATATGTTTCTTAGACTATATAGAAGCAATATATACATTAATTTCAACCGTCTACCTGTTCCACTCATTGTTCTACTTGTCGCAAGTTACAAATAATTTCCGTTAAAGTATTAACAATGGGGCTCGTAGTTCACTTAAACTTGAAGAACAAAAAATTGGCGAATGGTACTGTTTGGATGCTTTGCATATATGTTTCTTAGACTATATAGAAGCAATATATACAAAGATTTCAACCGTCTACCTGTTCCATTCATTGTTCTACTTGTCGAAAGTTACAAATAATTTCCTTTAAAGGATTAACCATTGGGGCTCATTGTTCCATTAAACTTCAAGAACAAAAAATTGGCGAATTGTACTGTTTGGATGCTTTGCATATATGTTTCTTAGACTATATAGAAGCAATATATACAAAGATTTCAAGCGTCTACCTGTTCCATTCATTGTTCTACTTGTCGAAATTTACAAATAATTTCCTTTAAAGGATTAACAATGGGGCTCGTAGTTCACTTAAACTTGAAGAACAAAAAATTGGCGAATGGTACAGTTTGGATGCTTTGCATATATGTTTCTTAGACTATATAGAAGCAATATATACAAAGATTTCAACCGTCTACCTGTTCCATTCATTGTTCTACTTGTCGAAACTTACAAATAATATCCGATAACGGATTAAGCATTGGGGCTCATTGTTCACTTACATTTGAAGAACAAAACATTGGCGAATTGTACTGTTTGGATGCTTTGCATATATGTTTCGTAGATTATATAGAAGCAATATATACAATGATTTCAACCGTCTACCTGATCCATTCATTGTTCTACTTGTCGAAAGTTACAAATAATTTCCGATAAAGGATTAACAATGGGGCTCATTGTTCACTTAAACTTGAAGAACAAAGAATTGGCGAATGGTACTGTTTGGATGCTTTGCATATGTGTTTCTTAGACTATATAGAAGCAATATATACATTGATTTCAACCGTCTACCTGTTCCATTCATTGTTCTACTTGTCGGAAGTTACAAATAATTTCCGATAAAGGATTAACCATTGGGGCTCATTGTTCAATTAAACTTGAAGAACAAAACATTGGCGAATGGTACTGTTTGGATGCTTTGCATATATGTTTCTTAGACTATATAGAAGCAATATATACAAAGATTTCAACCGTCTACCTGTTCCATTCGTTGTTCCACTTGTCGAAAGTTACAAATAATATCCGATAACGGATTAAGGATTGGGGCTCATTGTTCACTTAAACTTGAAGAACAAAAAATTGGCGAATTGTACTGTTTGGATGCTTTGCATATATGTTTCGTAGATTTTATAGAAGCAATATATACAATGATTTCAACCGTCTACCTGTTCCATTCATTGTACTACTTGTCGAAATTTACAAATAATTTCCCTTTCATGATTATCAATGGGGCTCGTAGTTCACTTAAACTTGAAGAACAAAAAATTGGCGAATGGTACTGTTTGGATGCTTTGCATATATGTTTCTTAGACTATATAGAAGCAATATATACAATGATTTCAACCGTCTACCTGTTCCATTCATTGTTCTACTTGTCGAAAGTAACAAATAATTTCCGTTAAAGTATTAACAATGGGGCTCGTAGTTCACTTAAACTTGAAGAACAATAAATTCGCGAATGGTACTGTTTGGATGCTTTGCATATATGTTTCTTAGACTATATAGAAGCAATGTATACAAAGATTTCAAAAGTCTACCTGTTCCATTCATTGTTCTACTTGTCGAAAATTACAAATAATTTCCGATAAAGGATTAACCATTGGGGCACATTGTTCACTTAAACTTGAAGAACAAAAAATTGGTGAATGGTACTGTTTGGATGCTTTGCGTACATGTTTCTTAGACTGTATGGAAGCAATATATACAAAGATTTCAACCGTCTACGTGTTCCAATCATTGTTCTACTTGTCGAAATTTACAAATAATTTCCTTTGAAGGATTAACAATGGGGCTCGTTGTTCACTTAAACTTGAAGAACAAAAAATTGGCGACTTGTACTGTTTGGATGATTTGCATATATGTTTCTTAGACTATATAGAAGCAATATATAAAATGATTTCAACAGTCTACCTGTCCCATTCATTGTTCTACTTGTCTAAATTTACAAATAATTTCCTTTAAAGGATTAACAATGGGGCTCGTAGTTCACTTAAACTTGAAGAACAATAAATTGGCAAATTGTACTGTTTGGATGCTTTGCATATATGTTTCTTTGACTATATAAAAGCAATATATACAATGATTTCAACAGTCTACCTGTTCCATTCATTGTTCTACTTATCGAAATTTACAAATAATTTCCGATAAAGGATTAACCATTGGGGCTCATTGTTCACTTAAACTTGAAGAACAAAAAATTGGCGAATGGGACTGTTTCGATGCTTTGGATATATGTTTTTTAGACTATATGGAAGCAATATATTCAAAGATTTCAACCGTCTACGTGTTCCAATCATTGTTCTACTTGTCGAAATTTACAAATAAATTCCTTTAAAGGATTAACAATGGGGCTCGTAGTTCACTTAAACTTGAAGAACAAAAAATTGGCAAATTGTACTGTTTGGATGCTTCGCATATATGTTTCTTTGACTATATAGAAGCAATATATTCAAAGATTTCAACCGTCTACGTGTTCCAATCATTGTTCTACTTGTCGAAATTTACAAATAAATTCCTTTAAAGGATTAACAATGGGGCTCGTTGTTCACTTAAACTTGAAGAACAATAAATTGGCGAATGTTACTGTTTAGATGCTTTGCATATGGGTTTCTTAGACTATATAGAAGCAATATATACAAAGATTACAACTGTCTACCTGTTCCATTCATTGTTCTACTTGTCGAAAATTACAAATAATTTCCGATACAGGATTAACCATTGGGGCTCATTGTTCACTTAAACTTGAAGAACAAAAAATTGGCGAATGGTACTGTTTGGATGCTTTGCGTATATGTTTCTTAGACTATATGGAAGCAATATATACAAAGATTTCAACCGTCTACGTGTTCCAATCATTGTTCTACTTGTCGAAATTTACAAATAATTTCCGTTAAAGTATTAACAATGGGGCTCGTAGTTCACTTAAACTTGAAGAACAATAAATTGGCGAATTGTACTGTTTGGATGCTTTGCATATATGTTTCTTAGACTATATAGAAGCAATATATACAAAGATTTCAACCGTACTACCTGTTCCATTCATTGTTCTACTTGTCGAAAATTACAAATAATTTCCGATAAAGGATTAACCATTGGGGCTCATTGTTCACTTAAACTTGAAGAACAAAAAATTGGCGAATGGTACTGTTTGGATGCTTTGCATATAGGTTTCTTAGACTATATAGAAGCAATATATACAAAGATTTCAACAGTCTACCTGTTCCATTCATTGTTCTACTTGTCGAAATTTACAAATAATTTCCTTTAAAGGATTAACAATGGGGCTCATTGTTCACTTAAACTTGAAGAACAAAAAATTGGCGAATGGGACTGTTTGGATGCTTTGGATATATGTTTTTTAGACTATATGGAAGCAATATATTCAAAGATTTCAACCGTCTACGTGTTCCAATCATTGTTCTACTTGTCGAAATTTACAAATAAATTCCTTTAAAGGATTAACAATGGGGCTCGTTGTTCACTTAAACTTGAAGAACATTAAATTGGCGATTTGTACTGTTTGGATGCTTTGCATATATGTTTCTTAGACTATATAGAAGCAATATATACAATGATTTCAACCGTCTACCTATTCCATTCATTGTTCCCCCTCAGGGGCCTGTCTATCGCGATGCGAAGGCAGGCACGGGTATTGACACACCCGGGGTTACCCGAGTCCGTGTACCTCACCAAGGTTGATTGGTAGTAGTGCCGGATGTCCGAGACTACCCCCTCACCAAGGGGAAAGTTGGTACCACGGGGACCAGGTTGAGCCCCAGGGCAGATTCTTCGCCCTGACCTGGTCATTAGGGTTGGCCTCGTGGGGGCATGTAGTAACCCCAAATCGCAGGGGGAGAGGTGGCTACCTCGGCGGGTGAGCTGCGCTAATTCAGCTCGGGCACTGACACTGCAGAGCCAGTAGAGATTTAGAAAGGTCTCGCCTCCACTAGTAGGTAACTAGTAGCATGTGCTTGTTAATGCACATGTGCGTTGATTGGGCGTATCTCAATCCCGCGCCCATGGGGGCCGTGTGGGTGTGCTTCATAGCTGGTACCGCACGTTAAAGAAAGATCAAAGGTCCATTCATTGTTCTACTTGTCGAAAGTTACAAATAATTTCCGTTAAAGTATTAACAATGGGGCTCGCAGTTCACTTAAACTTGAAGAACAAAAAATTGGCGAATTGTACTGTTTGGATGCTTTGCGTATATGTTTCTTAGACTATACAGGGTGGGGCAATAACTATTAGCACCTCAGATATCTTCGAAATTATAATTTTCACAGAAATATTTGCTGAAATAAAATTGCAGAGTACGAAGGGGCCCATCCAGTGGCGATAATAGTTTTTTTTCAGGTGGAGGTACTTCGGACATTTGAAGGTCACCTCCATTTTTTTAAATGGATCGGTATATTTTTACTTCCGTATCATGATAGAGGATATTAAAACGAGTTCAACGACCTATTACACAAGGTCATTACCGTAACTGATTTCATTTGCTGTTTTCCAGAGATCGGTCGGGCTGCAAAGGTCCCATCGTAACGGCGACGGGCCGACGTGTCGCCAAGCTCAAGCGCCTCTTGTCGAAAATGTAAGTTACGTGGCGACGCGTTATCGCGTTTTCGATGCGACGTGCTCGTTGTACGTCGCTGCCACATCCTGCAAACTTATTAAAGAGTCCTTCAAGCAGTGTTTAGTCTCAGTGAAGTAAACGGTAAGTATTACGCCTTCTTCTACTGCTTACAATACGTATGTTTCATTTACTACCAAAACCTAAGTATTATCGCCTTTCTCTACTTTCTATGACCGTGAATGACCTTGTATAATAGGTCGTTGAACTCGTTTTAATATCATCTATCATGATACGGAAGCAAAAATATACCGGTATATTTAAAAAAAGGGAGGTGACCTTCAAATGTCCGAAGTACCTCCACCTGAAAACAAACTATTATCGCCACCGGATGGGCCCCTTCGTACTCTGCAATTTTATTTCAGCAAATATTTCTGTGAAACTTATAGTTTCGAAGATATCTGAGGTGCTAATAGTTATTGCCCCACCCTGTATATTGCTTCTGTATAGTCTAAGAAACATATATGCAAAGCATCCAAACAGTACCATTCGCCAATTTTTTCTTCTTCAAGTTTAAGTGAACTCCGGGCCCCATTGTTAATCCTTTAAAGGAATTTATTTGTAAATTTCTACAAGTAGAACAATGCTTGGAACACGTAGACGGTTGAAATATTATTATATATTGCTTCCATATAGTCTAAGAAACATATATGCAAAGCATCTAAACAGTACCAGTCGCCAATTTTTTCTTCTTCAAGTTTAAGTGAACAATGAGCCCCATTGTTAATCCTTTATCGGAAATTATTTGTAACTTTCGACAAGTAGAACAATGATTGGAACAGGTAGACGGTTGAAATATTATTATATATTGCTTCCATATAGTCTAAGAAACATATATGCAAAGCATCCAAACAGTACCATTCGCCAATTTTTTCTTCTTCAAGTTTAAGTGAACAATGAGCCCCATTGTTAATCCTTTAAACGAAATTATATGTAAATTTCGACAAGTAGAACAATGAATGGAACAGGTAGACTGTTGAAATCATTGTATATATTGCTTCTATATAGTCAAAGAAACATATATGCAAAGCATCCAAACAGTACAATTTGCCAATTTTTTGTTCTTCAAGTTTAAGTGAACTACGAGCCCCATTGTTTCTCCTTTAAAGGAAATTATTTGTAAATTTCGACAAGTAGAACAATGAATGGATCATGTTGACGGTTGAAATCATTGTATATATTGCTTCTATATAGTCTACGAAACATATATGCAAAGCATCCAAACAGTACAATTCGCCAATTTTTTGTTCTTCAAGTTTAAGTGAACTACGAGCTCCATTTTTAATCCTTTAACGGAAATTAATTGTAACTTTCGACAAGTAGAACAATGAATGGAACTGGTAGACGAGTGAAATCTTTCTATATATTGCTTCTAAATAGTCTAAGAAACATATATGCAAAGCATCCAAACAGTACAATTCGCCATTTTTTTGTTCTTCAAGTTTAAGTGAACTACGAGCCCCATTGTTAATCCTTTAAAGGAAATTATTTGTAAATTTCGACAAGTAGAACAATGAATGGATCATGTAGACGGTTGAAATCATTGTATATATTGCTTCCATACAGTCTAAGAAACATATATGCAAAGCATCCAAACAGTACAATTCGCCAATTTATTGTTCTTCAAGTTTAAGTGAACAACGAGCCCCATTGTTAATCCTTTAAAGGAAATTATTTGTAAATTTCGACAAGTAGAACAATGATTGGAACACGTAGACGGTTGAAATCTTTGTATATATTGCTTCCATATAGTCTAAGAAACATGTACGCAAAGCATCCAAACAGTACCATTCGCCAATTTTTTGTTCTTCAAGTTTAAGTGAACAACGAGGCCCATTGTTAATCCTTTATCGGAAATTATTTGTAACTTTCTACAATTAGAACTATGAATAGAACAGGTAGACGGGTGAAATCTTTCAATATATTGCTTCTAAATAGTCTAAGAAACATATATGCAAAGCATCCAAACAGTACAATTCGCCAATTTTTTGTTCTTCAAGTTTAAGTGAACTACGAGCCCCACTGTTAATCCTTTAAAGGTAATTATTTGTAAATTTCGACAAGTAGAACAATGAATGGAACAGGTAGAGGGTTGAAATCTTTGTAAATATTGCTTCCATATAGTCTAAAAAACATATATCCAAAGCAGCCAAACAGTACCATTCGCCAATTTTTTGTTCTTCAAGTTTAAGTGAACAATGAGCCCCATTGTTAATCCTTTAAAGGAAATTATTTGTAAATTTCGACAAGTAGAACAATGAATGGAAAAGGTAGACGGTTGAAATCATTGTATATATTGCTTCTATATAGTATACGAAACATATATGCAAAGCATCTAAACAGTAACAATTCGCCAATTTTTTGTTCTTCAAGTTTAAGTGAACTACGAGCCCCATTGTTAATCCTTTAAAGGTAATTATTTGTAAATTTCGACAAGTAGAACAATGAATGGATCATGTAGGCGGTTGGAATCATTGTATATATTGCTTCTATATAGTCTACGAAACATATATGCAAAGCATCCAAACAGTACAATTCGCCAATTTATTGTTCTTCAAGTTTAAGTGTACAACGAGCCCCATTGTTAATCCTTTAATGGAAATTATTTGTAAATTTCGACAAGTAGAACAATGAATGGAACAGGTAGACGGTTGAAATCTTTGTATATATTGCTTCTATATAATCTAAGAAACATATATGCAAAGTATCCAAACAGTACCATTCGCCAATTTTTTGTTCTTCAAGTTTAAGTGAACTACGAGCCCCATTGTTAATCCTTTAAAGGAAATTATTTGTAATTTTCGACAAGCAGAACAATGAATGGAACAGGTAGAAGGTTGAAATCTTTGTATATATTGCTTCTATATAATCTAAGAAACATATATGCAAAGCATCCAAACAGTACAATTCACCAATTATTTGAACTTCAAGTTTAAGTGAACTACGAGCCCCATTGTTAATACTTTAAAGGAAATTATTTGTAAATTTCGACAAGTAGAACAATGAATGGATCATGTAGACGGTTGAAATCATTGTATATATTGCTTCTATATAGTATACGAAACATATATGCAAAGCATCCAAACAGTACAATTCGCCAATTTTTTGTTCTTCAAGTTTAAGTGAACTACGAGCCCCATTGTTAATCCTTTAAAGGAAATTATTTGTAATTTTCGACAAGCAGAACAATGAATGGAACAGGTAGGCGGTTGAAATCTTTGTATATATTGCTTCTATATAGTCTAAGAAACATATATGCAAAGCATCCAAATAGTACAATTCGACAATTTTTTGTTCTTCAAGTTTAAGTGAACAATGAGCCCCAATGGTTAATCCTTTATCGGAAATTATTTGTAATTTTCGACAAGTAGAACAATGAATGGATCATGTAGACGGTTGAAATCATTGTATATATTGCTTCTATATAGTATACGAAACATATATGCAAAGCATCCAAACAGTACAATTTGCCAATTTTTTGTTCTTCAAGTTTAAGTGAACTACGAGCCCCATTGTTTCTCCTTTAAAGGAAATTATTTGTAAATTTCGACAAGTAGAACAATGAATGGATCATGTTGACGGTTGAAATCATTGTATATATTGCTTCTATATAGTCTACGAAACATATATGCAAAGCATCCAAACAGTACAATTCGCCAATTTTTTGTTCTTCAAGTTTAAGTGAACTACGAGCTCCATTTTTAATCCTTTAACGGAAATTAATTGTAACTTTCGACAAGTAGAACAATGAATGGAACTGGTAGACGAGTGAAATCTTTCTATATATTGCTTCTAAATAGTCTAAGAAACATATATGCAAAGCATCCAAACAGTACAATTCGCCATTTTTTTGTTCTTCAAGTTTAAGTGAACTACGAGCCCCATTGTTAATCCTTTAAAGGAAATTATTTGTAAATTTCGACAAGTAGAACAATGAATGGATCATGTAGACGGTTGAAATCATTGTATATATTGCTTCCATACAGTCTAAGAAACATATATGCAAAGCATCCAAACAGTACAATTCGCCAATTTATTGTTCTTCAAGTTTAAGTGAACAACGAGCCCCATTGTTAATCCTTTAAAGGAAATTATTTGTAAATTTCGACAAGTAGAACAATGATTGGAACACGTAGACGGTTGAAATCTTTGTATATATTGCTTCCATATAGTCTAAGAAACATGTACGCAAAGCATCCAAACAGTACCATTCGCCAATTTTTTGTTCTTCAAGTTTAAGTGAACAACGAGGCCCATTGTTAATCCTTTATCGGAAATTATTTGTAACTTTCTACAATTAGAATTATGAATAGAACAGGTAGACGGGTGAAATCTTTCAATATATTGCTTCTAAATAGTCTAAGAAACATATATGCAAAGCATCCAAACAGTACAATTCGCCAATTTTTTGTTCTTCAAGTTTAAGTGAACTACGAGCCCCACTGTTAATCCTTTAAAGGTAATTATTTGTAAATTTCGACAAGTAGAACAATGAATGGAACAGGTAGAGGGTTGAAATCTTTGTAAATATTGCTTCCATATAGTCTAAAAAACATATATCCAAAGCAGCCAAACAGTACCATTCGCCAATTTTTTGTTCTTCAAGTTTAAGTGAACAATGAGCCCCATTGTTAATCCTTTAAAGGAAATTATTTGTAAATTTCGACAAGTAGAACAATGAATGGAACAGGTAGACGGTTGAAATCTTTGTATATATTGCTTCTATATAATCTAAGAAACATATATGCAAAGTATCCAAACAGTACCATTCGCCAATTTTTTGTTCTTCAAGTTTAAGTGAACTACGAGCCCCATTGTTAATCCTTTAAAGGAAATTATTTGTAATTTTCGACAAGCAGAACAATGAATGGAACAGGTAGAAGGTTGAAATCTTTGTATATATTGCTTCTATATAATCTAAGAAACATATATGCAAAGCATCCAAACAGTTCAATTCGCCAATTATTTGAACTTCAAGTTTAAGTGAACTACGAGCCCCATTGTTAATACTTTAAAGGAAATTATTTGTAAATTTCGACAAGTAGAACAATGAATGGATCATGTAGACGGTTGAAATCATTGTATATATTGCTTCTATATAGTATACGAAACATATATGCAAAGCATCCAAACAGTACAATTCGCCAATTTTTTGTTCTTCAAGTTTAAGTGAACAATGAGCCCCATTGTTAATCCTTTAACGGAAATTATTTTTAACTTTCGACAAGTAGAACAATCAATGGAACTGGTAGACGGTTGAAATCTTTGTATATGTTGCTTCTATATAGTCTAAGAAACCTATATGCAAAGCATCTAAACAGTAACATTCGCCAATTTTTTGATCTTCAAGTTTAAGTGAACAATGAGCCCCATTGTTCATCCTTTATCGGAAATTATTTGTAATTTTCGACAAGTAGAACAATGAATGGAACAGGTAGACGGTTGATATCTTTGTATATATTGCTTCTATATAATTTAAGAAACATATATGCAAAGCATCCAAACAGTACCATTCGCCAATTTTTTGTTCTTCAAGTTTAAGTGAACAATGAGCCCCATTGTTAATCCTTTATCGGAAATTATTTGTAACTTTCGACAAGTAGAACAATGAATGGAACTGGTAGACGGTTGAAATCTTTTTATATATTGCTTCTATATAGTCTAAGAAACATATATGCAAAGCATCCAAACAGTTCCAGTCGCCAATTTGTTGTTCTTCAAGTTTAAGTGAACAATGAGCCCCAAAGGTTAATCCTTTATCGGTAATTATTTGTAACTTTCGACAAGTAGAACAATGAATGGAACAGGTAGACGGTTGAAATCCTTGTATATATTGCGTCTATATAGTCTAAGAAACATATATGCATAGCATCCAAACAGTACAATTCGCCAATTTATTGTTCTTCAAGTTTAAGTGAACTACGAGCCCCATTGTTAATCCTTTAAAGGAAATTATTTGTAAATTTCGACAAGCAGAACAATGAATGGAACAGGTAGACGGTTGAAATCTTTGTATATATTGCTTCTATATAATCTAAGAAACATATATGCAAAGCATCCAAACAGTACAATTCGCCAATTTATTGTTCTTCAAGTTTAAGTGAACTACGAGCCCCATTGCTAATACTTTAACGAAAATTATTTGTAACTTTCGACTAGTAAAACAATGAATGGAACAGGTAGACGGTTGAGATATTTGTATATATTGCTTCTATATAGTCTAAGAAACATACCTGCAAAGCATCCAAACAGTACCATTCGCCAATTTTTTGTTCTTCAAGTTTAAGTGAACAATGAGCCCCATTGTTAATCCTTTAAAGGAAATTATTTGTAAATTTCGACAAGTAGAACAATGAATGGAACAGGTAGACGGTTGAAATCTTTGTATATATTGCTTCTATATAATCTAAGAAACATATATGCAAAGTATCCAAACAGTACCATTCGCCAATTTTTTGTTCTTCAAGTTTAAGTGAACTACGAGCCCCATTGTTAATCCTTTAAAGGAAATTATTTGTAATTTTCGACAAGCAGAACAATGAATGGAACAGGTAGAAGGTTGAAATCTTTGTATATATTGCTTCTATATAATCTAAGAAACATATATGCAAAGCATCCAAACAGTTCAATTCGCCAATTATTTGAACTTCAAGTTTAAGTGAACTACGAGCCCCATTGTTAATACTTTAAAGGAAATTATTTGTAAATTTCGACAAGTAGAACAATGAATGGATCATGTAGACGGTTGAAATCATTGTATATATTGCTTCTATATAGTATACGAAACATATATGCAAAGCATCCAAACAGTACAATTCGCCAATTTTTTGTTCTTCAAGTTTAAGTGAACAATGAGCCCCATTGTTAATCCTTTAACGGAAATTATTTTTAACTTTCGACAAGTAGAACAATCAATGGAACTGGTAGACGGTTGAAATCTTTGTATATGTTGCTTCTATATAGTCTAAGAAACCTATATGCAAAGCATCTAAACAGTAACATTCGCCAATTTTTTGATCTTCAAGTTTAAGTGAACAATGAGCCCCATTGTTCATCCTTTATCGGAAATTATTTGTAATTTTCGACAAGTAGAACAATGAATGGAACAGGTAGACGGTTGATATCTTTGTATATATTGCTTCTATATAATTTAAGAAACATATATGCAAAGCATCCAAACAGTACAATTCGCCAATTTTTTGTTCTTCAAGTTTAAGTGAACTACGAGCCCCATTGTTAATCCTTTAAAGGAAATTATTTGTAATTTTCGACAAGCAGAACAATGAATGGAACAGGTAGAAGGTTGAAATCTTTGTATATATTGCTTCTATATAATCTAAGAAACATATATGCAAAGCATCCAAACAGTTCAATTCGCCAATTATTTGAACTTCAAGTTTAAGTGAACTACGAGCCCCATTGTTAATACTTTAAAGGAAATTATTTGTAAATTTCGACAAGTAGAACAATGAATGGATCATGTAGACGGTTGAAATCATTGTATATATTGCTTCTATATAGTATACGAAACATATATGCAAAGCATCCAAACAGTACAATTCGCCAATTTTTTGTTCTTCAAGTTTAAGTGAACAATGAGCCCCATTGTTAATCCTTTAACGGAAATTATTTTTAACTTTCGACAAGTAGAACAATCAATGGAACTGGTAGACGGTTGAAATCTTTGTATATGTTGCTTCTATATAGTCTAAGAAACCTATATGCAAAGCATCTAAACAGTAACATTCGCCAATTTTTTGATCTTCAAGTTTAAGTGAACAATGAGCCCCATTGTTCATCCTTTATCGGAAATTATTTGTAATTTTCGACAAGTAGAACAATGAATGGAACAGGTAGACGGTTGATATCTTTGTATATATTGCTTCTATATAATTTAAGAAACATATATGCAAAGCATCCAAACAGTACCATTCGCCAATTTTTTGTTCTTCAAGTTTAAGTGAACAATGAGCCCCATTGTTAATCCTTTATCGGAAATTATTTGTAACTTTCGACAAGTAGAACAATGAATGGAACTGGTAGACGGTTGAAATCTTTTTATATATTGCTTCTATATAGTCTAAGAAACATATATGCAAAGCATCCAAACAGTTCCAGTCGCCAATTTGTTGTTCTTCAAGTTTAAGTGAACAATGAGCCCCAAAGGTTAATCCTTTATCGGTAATTATTTGTAACTTTCGACAAGTAGAACAATGAATGGAACAGGTAGACGGTTGAAATCCTTGTATATATTGCGTCTATATAGTCTAAGAAACATATATGCATAGCATCCAAACAGTACAATTCGCCAATTTATTGTTCTTCAAGTTTAAGTGAACTACGAGCCCCATTGTTAATCCTTTAAAGGAAATTATTTGTAAATTTCGACAAGCAGAACAATGAATGGAACAGGTAGACGGTTGAAATCTTTGTATATATTGCTTCTATATAATCTAAGAAACATATATGCAAAGCATCCAAACAGTACAATTCGCCAATTTATTGTTCTTCAAGTTTAAGTGAACTACGAGCCCCATTGCTAATACTTTAACGAAAATTATTTGTAACTTTCGACTAGTAAAACAATGAATGGAACAGGTAGACGGTTGAGATATTTGTATATATTGCTTCTATATAGTCTAAGAAACATACCTGCAAAGCATCCAAACAGTACCATTCGCCAATTTTTTGTTCTTCAAGTTTAAGTGAACAATGAGCCCCATTGTTAATCCTTTAAAGGAAATTATTTGTAAATTTCGACAAGTAGAACAATGAATGGAACAGGTAGACGGTTGAAATCTTTGTATATATTGCTTCTATATAATCTAAGAAACATATATGCAAAGTATCCAAACAGTACCATTCGCCAATTTTTTGTTCTTCAAGTTTAAGTGAACTACGAGCCCCATTGTTAATCCTTTAAAGGAAATTATTTGTAATTTTCGACAAGCAGAACAATGAATGGAACAGGTAGAAGGTTGAAATCTTTGTATATATTGCTTCTATATAATCTAAGAAACATATATGCAAAGCATCCAAACAGTTCAATTCGCCAATTATTTGAACTTCAAGTTTAAGTGAACTACGAGCCCCATTGTTAATACTTTAAAGGAAATTATTTGTAAATTTCGACAAGTAGAACAATGAATGGATCATGTAGACGGTTGAAATCATTGTATATATTGCTTCTATATAGTATACGAAACATATATGCAAAGCATCCAAACAGTACAATTCGCCAATTTTTTGTTCTTCAAGTTTAAGTGAACAATGAGCCCCATTGTTAATCCTTTAACGGAAATTATTTTTAACTTTCGACAAGTAGAACAATCAATGGAACTGGTAGACGGTTGAAATCTTTGTATATGTTGCTTCTATATAGTCTAAGAAACCTATATGCAAAGCATCTAAACAGTAACATTCGCCAATTTTTTGATCTTCAAGTTTAAGTGAACAATGAGCCCCATTGTTCATCCTTTATCGGAAATTATTTGTAATTTTCGACAAGTAGAACAATGAATGGAACAGGTAGACGGTTGATATCTTTGTATATATTGCTTCTATATAATTTAAGAAACATATATGCAAAGCATCCAAACAGTACAATTCGCCAATTTTTTGTTCTTCAAGTTTAAGTGAACTACGAGCCCCATTGTTAATCCTTTAAAGGGAATTATTTGTAAATTTCGACAAGTAGAACAATGAATGGATCATGTAGACGGTTGAAATCTTTGTATATATTGCTTCTATATAATCTAAGAAACATATATGCAAAGCATCCAAACAGTACCATTCGCCAATTTTTTGTTCTTCAAGTTTAAGTGAACAACGAGCCCCATTGATAATCATGAAACGGAAATTATTTGTAACTTTCTACAAGTGGAACAATGAATAGAACAGGTAGACGGGTGAAATCTTCCTATATGTTGCTTCTATATAGTCTAAGGAACATATATGCAAAACATCCAAACAGTACCATTCGCCAATTTTTTGTTCTTCAAGTTTAGGTGAACAACGAGCCCCATTGATAATCATGAAACGGAAATTATTTGTAACTTTCTACAAGTAGAACAATGAATAGAACAGGTAGACGGTTGAAATCTTTCTATATATTGCTTCCATATAGTCTAAGAAACATATATGCAAAGCATCCAAACAGTACAATTCGCCAATTTATTGTTCTTCAAGTTTAAGTGAACTACGAGCCCCATTGTTAATACTTTAACGAAAATTATTTGTAACTTTCGACTAGTAAAACAATGAATGGAACAGGTAGACGGTTGAGATATTTGTATATATTGCTTCTATATAGTCTAAGAAACATACCTGCAAAGCATCCAAACAGTACCATTCGCCAATTTTTTGTTCTTCAAGTTTAAGTGAACTACGAGCCCCATTGTTAATCCTTTATCGGAAATTATTTGTAACTTTCGACAAGTAGAACAATGAATGGAACAGGTAGACGGTTGAAATCGTTGTATATGTTGCTTCTATATAGTCTAAGAAACATATATGCAGAGCATCCAAACAGTACAATTCGCCAATTTTTTGTTCTTCAAGTTTAAGTGAACTACGAGCCCCATTGTTAATCCTTTAAAGGAAATTATTTGTAAATTTCGACAAGTAGAACAATGAATGGAACTGGTAGACGGTTGAAATCTTTTTATATATTGCTTCTATATAGTCTAAGAAACATATATGCAAAGCATCCAAACAGTTCCAGTCGCCAATTTGTTGTTCTTCAAGTTTAAGTGAACAATGAGCCCCAAAGGTTAATCCTTTATCGGTAATTATTTGTAACTTTCGACAAGTAGAACAATGAATGGAACAGGTAGACGGTTGAAATCCTTGTATATATTGCGTCTATATAGTCTAAGAAACATATATGCAAAGCATCCAAACAGTACAATTCGCCAATTTATTGTTCTTCAAGTTTAAGTGAACTACGAGCCCCATTGTTAATCCTTTAAAGGAAATTATTTGTAAATTTCGACAAGCAGAACAATGAATGGAACAGGTAGACGGTTGAAATATTTGTATATATTGCTTCTATATAATCTAAGAAACATATATGCAAAGCATCCAAACAGTACAATTCGCCAATTTTTTGTTCTTCAAGTTTAAGTGAACTACGAGCCCCATTGTTAATCCTTTAACGGAAATTAATTGTAACTTTCTACAAGTAGAACAACGATTGGAACACGTAGACGGTTGAAATCTTTGTATATATTGCTTCTATATAGTCTAAGAAACATATATGCAAAGCATCCAAACAGTACCATTCGCCAATTTTTTGTTCTTCAAGTTTAAGTGAACAATGAGCCCCATTGTTAATCCTTTATCGGAAATTATTTTTAACTTTCGACAAGTAGAACAATCAATGGAACTGGTAGACGGTTGAAATCTATGTATATGTTGCTTCTATATAGTCTAAGAAACCTATATGCAAAGCATCCAAACAGTACAATTCGCCAATTTTTTGTTCTTCAAGTTTAAGTGAACTACGAGCCCCATTGTTAATCCTTTAAAGGGAATTATTTGTAAATTTCGACAAGTAGAACAATGAATGGATCGTGTAGACGGTTGAAATCTTTGTATATATTGCTTCTATATAATCTAAGAAACATATATGCAAAGCATCCAAACAGTACAATTCGCCAATTTTTTGTTCTTCAAGTTTAAGTGGACTACGAGCCCCATTGTTAATCCTTTAACCGAAATTAATTGTAACTTTCTACAAGTAGGACAATGATTGGAACACGTAGACGGTTGAAATCTTTGTATATATTGCTTCCATATAGTCTAAGAAACATGTACGCAAAGCATCCAAACAGTACCATTCGCCAATTTTTTGTTCTTCAAGTTTAAGTGAACAATGAGCCCCATTGTTAATCCTTTATCGGAAATTATATGTAAATTACGACAAGTAGAACAATGAATGGAACTGGTAGACGGTTGAAATCTTTTTATATATTGCTTCTATATAGTCTAAGAAACATATATGCAAAGCATCCAAACAGTTCCAGTCGCCAATTTGTTGTTCTTCAAGTTTAAGTGAACAATGAGCCCCAAAGGTTAATCCTTTATCGGTAATTATTTGTAACTTTCGACAAGTAGAACAATGAATGGAACAGGTAGACGGTTGAAATCCTTGTATATATTGCGTCTATATAGTCTAAGAAACATATATGCAAAGCATCCAAACAGTACAATTCGCCAATTTATTGTTCTTCAAGTTTAAGTGAACTACGAGCCCCATTGTTAATCCTTTAAAGGAAATTATTTGTAAATTTCGACAAGCAGAACAATGAATGGAACAGGTAGACGGTTGAAATCTTTGTATATATTGCTTCTATATAGTCTAAGAAACATATATGCAAAGCATCCAAACAGTACCATTCGCCAATTTTTTGTTCTTCAGGTTTAAGTGAACTACGAGCCCCATTGTTAATCCTTTATCGGAAATTATTTGTAACTTTCGACAAGTAGAACAATGAATGGAACAGGTAGACGGTTGAAATCAGTGTATATATTGCTTCTATATGGTCTAAGAAACATATATGCAAAGCATCCAAACAGTACAATTCGCCAATTTTTTGTTCTTCAAGTTTAAGTGAACTACGAGCCCCATTGTTAATCCTTTAAAGGGAATTATTTGTAAATTTCGACAAGTAGAACAATGAATGGATCGTGTAGACGGTTGAAATCTTTGTATATATTGCTTCTATATAATCTAAGAAACATATATGCAAAGCATCCAAACAGTACCATTCGCCAATTTTTTGTTCTTCAAGTTTAAGTGAACTACGAGCCCCATTGTTAATCCTTTAAAGGAAATTATTTGTAATTTTCGACAAGCAGAACAATGAATGGAACAGGTAGACGGTTGAAATCTTTGTATATATTGCTTCTATATAGTCTAAGAAACATATATGCAAAGCATCCAAATAGTACAATTCGACAATTTTTTGTTCTTCAAGTTTAAGTGAACAATGAGCCCCAATGGTTAATCCTTTATCGGAAATTATTTGTAATTTTCGACAAGTAGAACAATGAATGGATCATGTAGACGGTTGAAATCATTGTATATATTGCTTCTATATAGTATACGAAACATATATGCAAAGCATCCAAACAGTACAATTCGCCAATTTTTTGTTCTTCAAGTTTAAGTGGACTACGAGCCCCATTGTTAATCCTTTAAAGGAAATTATTTTTAACTTTCGACAAGTAGAACAATCAATGGAACTGGTAGACGGTTGAAATCTTTGTATATGTTGCTTCTATATAGTCTAAGAAACCTATATGCAAAGCATCTAAACAGTAACATTCGCCAATTTTTTGATCTTCAAGTTTAAGTGAACAATGAGCCCCATTGTTCATCCTTTATCGGAAATTATTTGTAATTTTCGACAAGTAGAACAATGAATGGAACAGGTAGACTGTTGATATCTTTGTATATATTGCTTCTATATAATTTAAGAAACATATATGCAAAGCATCCAAACAGTACAATTCGCCAATTTTTTGTTCTTCAAGTTTAAGTGAACTACGAGCCCCATTGTTAATCCTTTAAAGGGAATTATTTGTAAATTTCGACAAGTAGAACAATGAATGGATCATGTAGACGGTTGAAATCTTTGTATATATTGCTTCTATATAATCTAAGAAACATAAATGCAAAGCATCCAAACAGTACCATTCGCCAATTTTTTGTTCTTCAAGTTTAAGTGAACAACGAGCCCCATTGATAATCATGAAACGGAAATTATTTGTAACTTTCTACAAGTAGAACAATGAATAGAACAGGTAGACGGGTGAAATCTTCCTATATGTTGCTTCTATATAGTCTAAGGAACATATATGCAAAACATCCAAACAGTACCATTCGCCAATTTTTTGTTCTTCAAGTTTAGGTGAACAACGAGCCCCATTGATAATCATGAAACGGAAATTATTTGTAACTTTCTACAAGTAGAACAATGAATAGAACAGGTAGACGGTTGAAATCTTTCTATATATTGCTTCCATATAGTCTAAGAAATATATATGCAAAGCATCCAAACAGTACAATTCGCCAATTTATTGTTCTTCAAGTTTAAGTGAACTACGAGCCCCATTGTTAATACTTTAACGAAAATTATTTGTAACTTTCGACTAGTAAAACAATGAATGGAACAGGTAGACGGTTGAGATATTTGTATATATTGCTTCTATATAGTCTAAGAAACATACCTGCAAAGCATCCAAACAGTACCATTCGCCAATTTTTTGTTCTTCAAGTTTAAGTGAACTACGAGCCCCATTGTTAATCCTTTAACGGAAATTAATTGTAACTTTCTACAAGTAGAACAATGAATGGAACAGGTAGACGGTTGAAATCTTTGTATATATTGCTTCTATATAGTCTAAGAAACATATATGCAAAGCATCCAAATAGTACAATTCGACAATTTTTTGTTCTTCAAGTTTAAGTGGACTACGAGCCCCATTGTTAATCCTTTAACCAAAATTAATTGTAACTTTCGACAAGTAGAACAATCAGTGGAACTGGTAGACGGTTGAAATCGTTGTATATGTTGCTTGTATATAGTCTAAGAAACATATATGCAGAGCATCCAAACAGTACAATTCGCCAATTTTTTGTTCTTCAAGTTTAAGTGAACTACGAGCCCCATTGTTAATCCTTTAAAGGAAATTATTTGTAAATTTCGACAAGTAGAACAATGAATGGATCATGTAGGCGGTTGGAATCATTGTATATATTGCTTCTATATAGTCTACGAAACATATATGCAAAGCATCCAAACAGTATAATTCGCCAATTTATTGTTCTTCAAGTTTAAGTGTACAACGAGCCCCATTGTTAATCCTTTAATGGAAATTATTTATAAATTTCGACAAGTAGAACAATGAATGGAACAGGTAGACGGTTGAAATCTTTGTATATATTGCTTCTATATAATCTAAGAAACATATATGCAAAGTATCCAAACAGTACCATTCGCCAATTTTTTGTTCTTCAAGTTTAAGTGAACAATGAGCCCCATTGTTAATCCTTTATCGGAAATTATTTGTAACTTTCGACAAGTAGAACAATGAATGGAACTGGTAGACGGTTGAAATCTTTTTATATATTGCTTCTATATAGTCTAAGAAACATATATGCAAAGCATCCAAACAGTTCCAGTCGCCAATTTGTTGTTCTTCAAGTTTAAGTGAACAATGAGCCCCAAAGGTTAATCCTTTATCGGTAATTATTTGTAACTTTCGACAAGTAGAACAATGAATGGAACAGGTAGACGGTTGAAATCCTTGTATATATTGCGTCTATATAGTCTAAGAAACATATATGCATAGCATCCAAACAGTACAATTCGCCAATTTATTGTTCTTCAAGTTTAAGTGAACTACGAGCCCCATTGTTAATCCTTTAAAGGAAATTATTTGTAAATTTCGACAAGCAGAACAATGAATGGAACAGGTAGACGGTTGAAATCTTTGTATATATTGCTTCTATATAATCTAAGAAACATATATGCAAAGCATCCAAACAGTACAATTCGCCAATTTATTGTTCTTCAAGTTTAAGTGAACTACGAGCCCCATTGCTAATACTTTAACGAAAATTATTTGTAACTTTCGACTAGTAAAACAATGAATGGAACAGGTAGACGGTTGAGATATTTGTATATATTGCTTCTATATAGTCTAAGAAACATACCTGCAAAGCATCCAAACAGTACCATTCGCCAATTTTTTGTTCTTCAAGTTTAAGTGAACTACGAGCCCCATTGTTAATCCTTTAACGGAAATTAATTGTAACTTTCTACAAGCAGAACAATGAATGGAACAGGTAGACGGTTGAAATCTTTGTATATATTGCTTCTATATAATCTAAGAAACATATATGCAAAGCATCCAAACAGTACAATTCGCCAATTTATTGTTCTTCAAGTTTAAGTGAACTACGAGCCCCATTGTTAATACTTTAACGAAAATTATTTGTAAATTTCGACTAGTAAAACAATGAATGGAACAGGTAGACGGTTGAGATATTTGTATATATTGCTTCTATATAGTCTAAGAAACATACCTGCAAAGCATCCAAACAGTACCATTCGCCAATTTGTTGTTCTTCAAGTTTAAGTGAACAATGAGCCCCAAAGGTTAATCCTTTATCGGTAATTATTTGTAACTTTCGACAAGTAGAACAATGAATGGAACAGGTAGACGGTTGAAATCCTTGTATATATTGCTTCTATATAATCTAAGAAACATATATGCAAAGCATCCAAACAGTACAATTCGCCAATTTATTGTTCTTCAAGTTTAAGTGAACTACGAGCCCCATTGTTAATCCTTTAAAGGAAATTATTTGTAAATTTCGACAAGCAGAACAATGAATGGAACAGGTAGACGGTTGAAATCTTTGTATATATTGCTTCTATATAGTCTAAGAAACATATATGCAAAGCATCCAAACAGTTCCAGTCGCCAATTTGTTGTTCTTCAAGTTTAAGTGAACAATGAGCCCCATTGTTAATCCTTTAAAGGGAATTATTTGTAAATTTCGACAAGTAGAACAATGAATGGATCGTGTAGACGGTTGAAATCTTTGTATATATTGCTTCTATATAATCTAAGAAACATATATGCAAAGCATCCAAACAGTACAATTCGCCAATTTTTTGTTCTTCAAGTTTAAGTGGACTACGAGCCCCATTGTTAATCCTTTAACCGAAATTAATTGTAACTTTCTACAAGTAGGACAATGATTGGAACACGTAGACGGTTGAAATCTTTGTATATATTGCTTCCATATAGTCTAAGAAACATGTACGCAAAGCATCCAAACAGTACCATTCGCCAATTTTTTGTTCTTCAAGTTTAAGTGAACAATGAGCCCCATTGTTAATCCTTTATCGGAAATTATATGTAAATTACGACAAGTAGAACAATGAATGGAACTGGTAGACGGTTGAAATCTTTTTATATATTGCTTCTATATAGTCTAAGAAACATATATGCAAAGCATCCAAACAGTTCCAGTCGCCAATTTGTTGTTCTTCAAGTTTAAGTGAACAATGAGCCCCAAAGGTTAATCCTTTATCGGTAATTATTTGTAACTTTCGACAAGTAGAACAATGAATGGAACAGGTAGACGGTTGAAATCCTTGTATATATTGCGTCTATATAGTCTAAGAAACATATATGCAAAGCATCCAAACAGTACAATTCGCCAATTTATTGTTCTTCAAGTTTAAGTGAACTACGAGCCCCATTGTTAATCCTTTAAAGGAAATTATTTGTAAATTTCGACAAGCAGAACAATGAATGGAACAGGTAGACGGTTGAAATCTTTGTATATATTGCTTCTATATAGTCTAAGAAACATATATGCAAAGCATCCAAACAGTACCATTCGCCAATTTTTTGTTCTTCAGGTTTAAGTGAACTACGAGCCCCATTGTTAATCCTTTATCGGAAATTATTTGTAACTTTCGACAAGTAGAACAATGAATGGAACAGGTAGACGGTTGAAATCAGTGTATATATTGCTTCTATATGGTCTAAGAAACATATATGCAAAGCATCCAAACAGTACAATTCGCCAATTTTTTGTTCTTCAAGTTTAAGTGAACTACGAGCCCCATTGTTAATCCTTTAAAGGGAATTATTTGTAAATTTCGACAAGTAGAACAATGAATGGATCGTGTAGACGGTTGAAATCTTTGTATATATTGCTTCTATATAATCTAAGAAACATATATGCAAAGCATCCAAACAGTACCATTCGCCAATTTTTTGTTCTTCAAGTTTAAGTGAAATACGAGCCCCATTGTTAATCCTTTAAAGGAAATTATTTGTAATTTTCGACAAGCAGAACAATGAATGGAACAGGTAGACGGTTGAAATCTTTGTATATATTGCTTCTATATAGTCTAAGAAACATATATGCAAAGCATCCAAATAGTACAATTCGACAATTTTTTGTTCTTCAAGTTTAAGTGAACAATGAGCCCCAATGGTTAATCCTTTATCGGAAATTATTTGTAATTTTCGACAAGTAGAACAATGAATGGAACAGGTAGACGGTTGAAATCTTTGTATATATTGCTTCTATATAATCTAAGAAACATATATGCAAAGCATCCAAACAGTACAATTCGCCAATTTTTTGTTCTTCAAGTTTAAGTGAACTACGAGCCCCATTGTTAATCCTTTAAAGGGAATTATTTGTAAATTTCGACAAGTAGAACAATGAATGGATCATGTAGACGGTTGAAATCTTTGTATATATTGCTTCTATATAATCTAAGAAACATAAATGCAAAGCATCCAAACAGTACCATTCGCCAATTTTTTGTTCTTCAAGTTTAAGTGAACAACGAGCCCCATTGATAATCATGAAACGGAAATTATTTGTAACTTTCTACAAGTAGAACAATGAATAGAACAGGTAGACGGGTGAAATCTTCCTATATGTTGCTTCTATATAGTCTAAGGAACATATATGCAAAACATCCAAACAGTACCATTCGCCAATTTTTTGTTCTTCAAGTTTAGGTGAACAACGAGCCCCATTGATAATCATGAAACGGAAATTATTTGTAACTTTCTACAAGTAGAACAATGAATAGAACAGGTAGACGGTTGAAATCTTTCTATATATTGCTTCCATATAGTCTAAGAAACATATATGCAAAGCATCCAAACAGTACAATTCGCCAATTTATTGTTCTTCAAGTTTAAGTGAACTACGAGCCCCATTGTTAATACTTTAACGAAAATTATTTGTAACTTTCGACTAGTAAAACAATGAATGGAACAGGTAGACGGTTGAGATATTTGTATATATTGCTTCTATATAGTCTAAGAAACATACCTGCAAAGCATCCAAACAGTACCATTCGCCAATTTTTTGTTCTTCAAGTTTAAGTGAACTACGAGCCCCATTGTTAATCCTTTAACGGAAATTAATTGTAACTTTCTACAAGTAGAACAATGAATGGAACAGGTAGACGGTTGAAATCTTTGTATATATTGCTTCTATATAGTCTAAGAAACATATATGCAAAGCATCCAAATAGTACAATTCGACAATTTTTTGTTCTTCAAGTTTAAGTGGACTACGAGCCCCATTGTTAATCCTTTAACCAAAATTAATTGTAACTTTCGACAAGTAGAACAATCAGTGGAACTGGTAGACGGTTGAAATCGTTGTATATGTTGCTTGTATATAGTCTAAGAAACATATATGCAGAGCATCCAAACAGTACAATTCGCCAATTTTTTGTTCTTCAAGTTTAAGTGAACTACGAGCCCCATTGTTAATCCTTTAAAGGAAATTATTTGTAAATTTCGACAAGTAGAACAATGAATGGATCATGTAGGCGGTTGGAATCATTGTATATATTGCTTCTATATAGTCTACGAAACATATATGCAAAGCATCCAAACAGTATAATTCGCCAATTTATTGTTCTTCAAGTTTAAGTGTACAACGAGCCCCATTGTTAATCCTTTAATGGAAATTATTTATAAATTTCGACAAGTAGAACAATGAATGGAACAGGTAGACGGTTGAAATCTTTGTATATATTGCTTCTATATAATCTAAGAAACATATATGCAAAGTATCCAAACAGTACCATTCGCCAATTTTTTGTTCTTCAAGTTTAAGTGAACAATGAGCCCCATTGTTAATCCTTTATCGGAAATTATTTGTAACTTTCGACAAGTAGAACAATGAATGGAACTGGTAGACGGTTGAAATCTTTTTATATATTGCTTCTATATAGTCTAAGAAACATATATGCAAAGCATCCAAACAGTTCCAGTCGCCAATTTGTTGTTCTTCAAGTTTAAGTGAACAATGAGCCCCAAAGGTTAATCCTTTATCGGTAATTATTTGTAACTTTCGACAAGTAGAACAATGAATGGAACAGGTAGACGGTTGAAATCCTTGTATATATTGCGTCTATATAGTCTAAGAAACATATATGCATAGCATCCAAACAGTACAATTCGCCAATTTATTGTTCTTCAAGTTTAAGTGAACTACGAGCCCCATTGTTAATCCTTTAAAGGAAATTATTTGTAAATTTCGACAAGCAGAACAATGAATGGAACAGGTAGACGGTTGAAATCTTTGTATATATTGCTTCTATATAATCTAAGAAACATATATGCAAAGCATCCAAACAGTACAATTCGCCAATTTATTGTTCTTCAAGTTTAAGTGAACTACGAGCCCCATTGCTAATACTTTAACGAAAATTATTTGTAACTTTCGACTAGTAAAACAATGAATGGAACAGGTAGACGGTTGAGATATTTGTATATATTGCTTCTATATAGTCTAAGAAACATACCTGCAAAGCATCCAAACAGTACCATTCGCCAATTTTTTGTTCTTCAAGTTTAAGTGAACTACGAGCCCCACTGTTAATCCTTTAAAGGTAATTATTTGTAAATTTCGACAAGTAGAACAATGAATGGAACAGGTAGAGGGTTGAAATCTTTGTAAATATTGCTTCCATATAGTCTAAAAAACATATATCCAAAGCAGCCAAACAGTACCATTCGCCAATTCTTTGTTCTTCAAGTTTAAGTGAACAATGAGCCCCATTGTTAATCCTTTAAAGGAAATTATTTGTAAATTTCGACAAGTAGAACTATGAATGGAACAGGTAGACGGTTGAAATCATTGTATATATTGCTTCCATATAGTCTATGAAACATATATGCAAAGCATCCAAACAGTACAATTCGCGAATTTATTGTTCTTCAAGTTTAAGTGAACAACGAGCGCCATTGTTAATCCTTTAAAGGAAATTATTTGTAAATTTCGACGAGTAGAACAATGAATGGAACAGGTAGACAGTTAAAATCTTTGTATATATTGCTTCTATATAATCTAAGAAACATATATGCAAAGCATCCAAACAGTACCATTCGCTAATTTTTTGTTCTTCAAGTTTAAGGGTACAACGAGCCCCATTGATAATCATGAAACGGAAATTATTTGTAACTTTCTACAATTAGAACAATGAATAGAACAGGTAGACGGGTGAAATCTTTCAATATATTGCTTCTAAATAGTCTAAGAAACATATATGCAAAGCATCCAAACAGTACAATTCGCCAATTTTTTGTTCTTCAAGTTTAAGTGAACTACGAGCCCCACTGTTAATCCTTTAAAGGTAATTATTTGTAAATTTCGACAAGTAGAACACTGAATGGAACAGGTAGAGGGTTGAAATCTTTGTAAATATTGCTTCCATATAGTCTAAAAAACATATATCCAAAGCAGCCAAACAGTACCATTCGCCAATTCTTTGTTCTTCAAGTTTAAGTGAACAATGAGCCCCATTGTTCATCCTTTAAAGGAAATTATTTGTAAATTTCGACAAGTAGAACTATGAATGGAACAGGTAGACGGTTGAAATCATTGTATATATTGCTTCCATATAGTCTATGAAACATATATGCAAAGCATCCAAACAGTACAATTCGCGAATTTATTGTTCTTCAAGTTTAAGTGAACAACGAGCGCCATTGTTAATCCTTTAAAGGAAATTATTTGTAAATTTCGACAAGTAGAACAATGAATGGAACAGGTAGACGGTTGAAATCATTGTATATATTGCATCTATATAGTCTAAGAAACATATATGCAAAGCATCCAAACAGTACAATTCGCCAATTTTTTGTTCTTCAAGTTTAAGTGAACTACGAGCCCAATTGTTAATCCTTTAAAGGAAATTATTTGTAACTTTCTACAAGTAGAACAATGAACGGAACAGGTAGACGGTTGAAATCATTGTATATATTGCTTCCATATAGTCTATGAAACATATATGCAAAGCATCCAAACAGTACAATTCGCGAATTTATTGTTCTTCAAGTTTAAGTGAACAACGAGCGCAATTGTTAATCCTTTAAAGGAAATTATTTGTAAATTTCGACGAGTAGAACAATGAATGGAACAGGTAGACAGTTAAAATCTTTGTATATATTGCTTCTATATAATCTAAGAAACATATATGCAAAGCATCCAAACAGTACCATTCGCTAATTTTTTGTTCTTCAAGTTTAAGTGTACAACGAGCCCCATTGATAATCATGAAACGGAAATTATTTGTAACTTTCTACAATTAGAACAATGAATAGAACAGGTAGACGGGTGAAATCTTTCAATATATTGCTTCTAAATAGTCTAAGAAACATATATGCAAAGCATCCAAACAGTACAATTCGCCAATTTATTGTTCTTCAAGTTTAAGTGAACTACGAGCCCCATTGTTAATCCTTTAAAGGAAATTATTTGTAAATTTCGACAAGCAGAACAATGAATGGAACAGGTAGACGGTTGAAATCTTTGTATATATTGCTTCTATATAATCTAGGAAACATATATGCAAAGCATCCAAACAGTACAATTCGCCAATTATTTGAACTTCAAGTTTAAGTGAACTACGAGCCCCATTGTTAATCCTTTAAAGGAAATTATTTGTAAATTTCGACAAGTAGAACAATGAATGGATCATGTAGACGGTTGAAATCATTGTATATATTGCTTCTATATAGTATACGAAACATATATGCAAAGCATCCAAACAGTACAATTCGCCAATTTTTTGTTCTTCAAGTTTAAGTGGACTACGAGCCCCATTGTTAATCCTTTAACCGAAATTAATTGTAACTTTCGACAAGTAGAACAATCAGTGGAACAGGTAGACGGTTGAAATCTTTGTATATATTGCTTCTATATAGTCTAAGAAACATATATGCAAAGCATCCAAATAGTACAATTCGACAATTTTTTGTTCTTCAAGTTTAAGTGGACTACGAGCCCCATTGTTAATCCTTTAACCAAAATTAATTGTAACTTTCGACAAGTAGAACAATCAGTGGAACTGGTAGACGGTTGAAATCGTTGTATATGTTGCTTGTATATAGTCTAAGAAACATATATGCAGAGCATCCAAACAGTACAATTCGCCAATTTTTTGTTCTTCAAGTTTAAGTGAACTACGAGCCCCATTGTTAATCCTTTAAAGGAAATTATTTGTAAATTTCGACAAGTAGAACAATGAATGGATCATGTAGGCGGTTGGAATCATTGTATATATTGCTTCTATATAGTCTACGAAACATATATGCAAAGCATCCAAACAGTATAATTCGCCAATTTATTGTTCTTCAAGTTTAAGTGTACAACGAGCCCCATTGTTAATCCTTTAATGGAAATTATTTATAAATTTCGACAAGTAGAACAATGAATGGAACAGGTAGACGGTTGAAATCTTTGTATATATTGCTTCTATATAATCTAAGAAACATATATGCAAAGTATCCAAACAGTACCATTCGCCAATTTTTTGTTCTTCAAGTTTAAGTGAACAATGAGCCCCATTGTTAATCCTTTATCGGAAATTATTTGTAACTTTCGACAAGTAGAACAATGAATGGAACTGGTAGACGGTTGAAATCTTTTTATATATTGCTTCTATATAGTCTAAGAAACATATATGCAAAGCATCCAAACAGTTCCAGTCGCCAATTTGTTGTTCTTCAAGTTTAAGTGAACAATGAGCCCCAAAGGTTAATCCTTTATCGGTAATTATTTGTAACTTTCGACAAGTAGAACAATGAATGGAACAGGTAGACGGTTGAAATCCTTGTATATATTGCGTCTATATAGTCTAAGAAACATATATGCATAGCATCCAAACAGTACAATTCGCCAATTTATTGTTCTTCAAGTTTAAGTGAACTACGAGCCCCATTGTTAATCCTTTAAAGGAAATTATTTGTAAATTTCGACAAGCAGAACAATGAATGGAACAGGTAGACGGTTGAAATCTTTGTATATATTGCTTCTATATAATCTAAGAAACATATATGCAAAGCATCCAAACAGTACAATTCGCCAATTTATTGTTCTTCAAGTTTAAGTGAACTACGAGCCCCATTGCTAATACTTTAACGAAAATTATTTGTAACTTTCGACTAGTAAAACAATGAATGGAACAGGTAGACGGTTGAGATATTTGTATATATTGCTTCTATATAGTCTAAGAAACATACCTGCAAAGCATCCAAACAGTACCATTCGCCAATTTTTTGTTCTTCAAGTTTAAGTGAACTACGAGCCCCACTGTTAATCCTTTAAAGGTAATTATTTGTAAATTTCGACAAGTAGAACAATGAATGGAACAGGTAGAGGGTTGAAATCTTTGTAAATATTGCTTCCATATAGTCTAAAAAACATATATCCAAAGCAGCCAAACAGTACCATTCGCCAATTCTTTGTTCTTCAAGTTTAAGTGAACAATGAGCCCCATTGTTAATCCTTTAAAGGAAATTATTTGTAAATTTCGACAAGTAGAACTATGAATGGAACAGGTAGACGGTTGAAATCATTGTATATATTGCTTCCATATAGTCTATGAAACATATATGCAAAGCATCCAAACAGTACAATTCGCGAATTTATTGTTCTTCAAGTTTAAGTGAACAACGAGCGCCATTGTTAATCCTTTAAAGGAAATTATTTGTAAATTTCGACGAGTAGAACAATGAATGGAACAGGTAGACAGTTAAAATCTTTGTATATATTGCTTCTATATAATCTAAGAAACATATATGCAAAGCATCCAAACAGTACCATTCGCTAATTTTTTGTTCTTCAAGTTTAAGGGTACAACGAGCCCCATTGATAATCATGAAACGGAAATTATTTGTAACTTTCTACAATTAGAACAATGAATAGAACAGGTAGACGGGTGAAATCTTTCAATATATTGCTTCTAAATAGTCTAAGAAACATATATGCAAAGCATCCAAACAGTACAATTCGCCAATTTTTTGTTCTTCAAGTTTAAGTGAACTACGAGCCCCACTGTTAATCCTTTAAAGGTAATTATTTGTAAATTTCGACAAGTAGAACAATGAATGGAACAGGTAGAGGGTTGAAATCTTTGTAAATATTGCTTCCATATAGTCTAAAAAACATATATCCAAAGCAGCCAAACAGTACCATTCGCCAATTCTTTGTTCTTCAAGTTTAAGTGAACAATGAGCCCCATTGTTCATCCTTTAAAGGAAATTATTTGTAAATTTCGACAAGTAGAACTATGAATGGAACAGGTAGACGGTTGAAATCATTGTATATATTGCTTCCATATAGTCTATGAAACATATATGCAAAGCATCCAAACAGTACAATTCGCGAATTTATTGTTCTTCAAGTTTAAGTGAACAACGAGCGCCATTGTTAATCCTTTAAAGGAAATTATTTGTAAATTTCGACAAGTAGAACAATGAATGGAACAGGTAGACGGTTGAAATCATTGTATATATTGCATCTATATAGTCTAAGAAACATATATGCAAAGCATCCAAACAGTACAATTCGCCAATTTTTTGTTCTTCAAGTTTAAGTGAACTACGAGCCCAATTGTTAATCCTTTAAAGGAAATTATTTGTAACTTTCTACAAGTAGAACAATGAACGGAACAGGTAGACGGTTGAAATCATTGTATATATTGCTTCCATATAGTCTATGAAACATATATGCAAAGCATCCAAACAGTACAATTCGCGAATTTATTGTTCTTCAAGTTTAAGTGAACAACGAGCGCAATTGTTAATCCTTTAAAGGAAATTATTTGTAAATTTCGACGAGTAGAACAATGAATGGAACAGGTAGACAGTTAAAATCTTTGTATATATTGCTTCTATATAATCTAAGAAACATATATGCAAAGCATCCAAACAGTACCATTCGCTAATTTTTTGTTCTTCAAGTTTAAGTGTACAACGAGCCCCATTGATAATCATGAAACGGAAATTATTTGTAACTTTCTACAATTAGAACAATGAATAGAACAGGTAGACGGGTGAAATCTTTCAATATATTGCTTCTAAATAGTCTAAGAAACATATATGCAAAGCATCCAAACAGTACAATTCGCCAATTTATTGTTCTTCAAGTTTAAGTGAACTACGAGCCCCATTGTTAATCCTTTAAAGGAAATTATTTGTAAATTTCGACAAGCAGAACAATGAATGGAACAGGTAGACGGTTGAAATCTTTGTATATATTGCTTCTATATAATCTAGGAAACATATATGCAAAGCATCCAAACAGTACAATTCGCCAATTATTTGAACTTCAAGTTTAAGTGAACTACGAGCCCCATTGTTAATCCTTTAAAGGAAATTATTTGTAAATTTCGACAAGTAGAACAATGAATGGATCATGTAGACGGTTGAAATCATTGTATATATTGCTTCTATATAGTATACGAAACATATATGCAAAGCATCCAAACAGTACAATTCGCCAATTTTTTGTTCTTCAAGTTTAAGTGGACTACGAGCCCCATTGTTAATCCTTTAACCGAAATTAATTGTAACTTTCTACAAGTAGGACAATGATTGGAACACGTAGACGGTTGAAATCTTTGTATATATTGCTTCCATATAGTCTAAGAAACATGTACGCAAAGCATCCAAACAGTACCATTCGCCAATTTTTTGTTCTTCAAGTTTAAGTGAACAATGAGCCCCATTGTTAATCCTTTATCGGAAATTATTTGTAACTTTCGACAAGTAGAACAATGAATGGAACTGGTAGACGGTTGAAATCTTTTTATATATTGCTTCTATATAGTCTAAGAAACATATATGCAAAGCATCCAAACAGTTCCAGTCGCCAATTTGTTGTTCTTCAAGTTTAAGTGAACAATGAGCCCCAAAGGTTAATCCTTTATCGGTAATTATTTGTAACTTTCGACAAGTAGAACAATGAATGGAACAGGTAGACGGTTGAAATCCTTGTATATATTGCGTCTATATAGTCTAAGAAACGTATATGCAAAGCATCCAAACAGTACCATTCGCCAATTTTTTGTTCTTCAAGTTTAAGTGAACAATGAGCCCCATTGTTAATCCTTTATCGGAAATTATTTTTAACTTTCGACAAGTAGAACAATCAATGGAACTGGTAGACGGTTGAAATCTTTGTATATATTGCTTCTATATAGTCTAAGAAACATATATGCAAAGCATCCAAACAGTACCATTCGCCAATTTTTTGTTCTTCAAGTTTAAGTGAACTACGAGCCCCATTGTTAATCCTTTATCGGAAATTATTTGTAACTTTCGACAAGTAGAACAATGAATGGAACAGGTAGACGGTTGAAATCATTGTATATATTGCTTCAATATGGTCTAAGAAACATATATGCAAAGCATCCAAATAGTACAATTCGACAATTTTTTGTTCTTCAAGTTAAAGTGAACAATGAGCCCCATTGTTAATCCTTTAAAGGAAATTATTTGTAACTTTCTACAAGTAGAACAATGAACGGAACAGGTAGACGGTTGAAATCATTGTATATATTGCTTCCATATAGTCTATGAAACATATATGCAAAGCATCCAAACAGTACAATTCGCGAATTTATTGTTCTTCAAGTTTAAGTGAACAACGAGCGCCATTGTTAATCCTTTAAAGGAAATTATTTGTAAATTTCGACGAGTAGAACAATGAATGGAACAGGTAGACAGTTAAAATCTTTGTATATATTGCTTCTATATAATCTAAGAAACATATATGCAAAGCATCCAAACAGTACCATTCGCTAATTTTTTGTTCTTCAAGTTTAAGGGTACAACGAGCCCCATTGATAATCATGAAACGGAAATTATTTGTAACTTTCTACAATTAGAACAATGAATAGAACAGGTAGACGGGTGAAATCTTTCAATATATTGCTTCTAAATAGTCTAAGAAACATATATGCAAAGCATCCAAACAGTACAATTCGCCAATTTATTGTTCTTCAAGTTTAAGTGTACAACGAGCCCCATTGTTAATCTTTTAATGGAAATTATTTGTAAATTTCGACAAGTAGAACTATGAATGGAACAGGTAGACGGTTGAAATCATTGTATATATTGCTTCCATATAGTCTATGAAACATATATGCAAAGCATCCAAACAGTACAATTCGCGAATTTATTGTTCTTCAAGTTTGAGTGCACAACGAGCCCCATTGTTAATCCTTTAAAGGAAATTATTTGTAAATTTCGACAAGTAGAACAATGATTGGAACAGGTAGACGGTTGAAATCTTTGTATATATTGCTTCCATATAGTATAAGAAACATATATGCAAAGCATCCAAACAGTACCATTCGCCAATTTTTTGTTCTTCAAGTTTAAGTGAACTACGAGCCCCATTGTTAATCCTTTAAAGGAAATTATTTGTAAATTTCGACAAGTAGAACAAGGAATGGAACAGGTAGACAGTTAAAATCTTTGTATATATTGCTTCTATATAATCTATGTAACATATATGCAAAGCATCCAAACAGTACCATTCGCCAATTTTTTGTTCTTCAAGTTTAAGTGAACAACGAGCCCCATTGATAATCATGAAACGGAAATTATTTGTAACTTTCTACAAGTAGGACAATGATTGGAACACGTAGACGGTTGAAATCTTTGTATATATTGCTTCCATATAGTCTAAGAAACATGTACGCAAAGCATCCAAACAGTACCATTCGCCAATTTTTTGTTCTTCAAGTTTAAGTGAACAATGAGCCCCATTGTTAATCCTTTATCGGAAATTATTTGTAATTTTCGACAAGTAGAACAATGAATGGAACAGGTAGACGGTTGATATCTTTGTATATATTGCTTCTATATAATTTAAGAAACATATATGCAAAGCATCCAAACAGTACAATTCGCCAATTTTTTGTTCTTCAAGTTTAAGTGAACTACGAGCCCCATTGTTAATCCTTTAACGGAAATTAATTGTAACTTTCTACAAGTAGAACAAAGAATGGAACAGGTAGACGGTTGAAATCATTGTATATATTGCTTCTATATAGTCTAAGAAACATATATGCAAAGCATCCAAACAGTACCATTCGCCAATTTTTTGTTCTTCAAGTTTAAGTGAACTACGAGCCCCATTGTTAATCCTTTATCGGAAATTATTTGTAACTTTCGACAAGTAGAACAATGAATGGAACAGGTAGACGGTTGAAATATTTGTATATATTGCTTCTATATAATCTAAGAAACATATATGCAAAGCATCCAAACAGTACAATTCGCCAATTTTTTGTTCTTCAAGTTTAAGTGAACTACGAGCCCCATTGTTAATCCTTTAACGGAAATTAATTGTAACTTTCTACAAGTAGAACAACGATTGGAACACGTAGACGGTTGAAATCTTTGTATATATTGCTTCTATATAGTCTAAGAAACATATATGCAAAGCATCCAAACAGTACCATTCGCCAATTTTTTGTTCTTCAAGTTTAAGTGAACTACGAGCCCAATTGTTAATCCTTTAAAGGAAATTATTTGTAACTTTCTACAAGTAGAACAATGAACGGAACAGGTAGACGGTTGAAATCATTGTATATATTGCTTCCATATAGTCTATGAAACATATATGCAAAGCATCCAAACAGTACAATTCGCGAATTTATTGTTCTTCAAGTTTAAGTGAACAACGAGCGCCATTGTTAATCCTTTAAAGGAAATTATTTGTAAATTTCGACGAGTAGAACAATGAATGGAACAGGTAGACAGTTAAAATCTTTGTATATATTGCTTCTATATAGTCTAAGAAACATATATGCAAAGCATCCAAACAGTACCATTCGCCAATTTTTTGTTCTTCAAGTTTAAGTGAACAATGAGCCCCATTGTTAATCCTTTATCGGAAATTATTTTTGACTTTCGACAAGTAGAACAATCAATGGAACTGGTAGACGGTTGAAATCTTTGTATATGTTGCTTCTATATAGTCTAAGAAACCTATATGCAAAGCATCTAAACAGTAACATTCGCCAATTTTTTGATCTTCAAGTTTAAGTGAACAATGAGCCCCATTGTTCATCCTTTATCGGAAATTATTTGTAATTTTCGACAAGTAGAACAATGAATGGAACAGGTAGACGGTTGATATCTTTGTATATATTGCTTCTATATAATTTAAGAAACATATATGCAAAGCATCCAAACAGTACAATTCGCCAATTTTTTGTTCTTCAAGTTTAAGTGAACTACGAGCCCCATTGTTAATCCTTTAACGGAAATTAATTGTAACTTTCTACAAGTAGAACAAAGAATGGAACAGGTAGACGGTTGAAATCATTGTATATATTGCTTCTATATAGTCTAAGAAACATATATGCAAAGCATCCAAACAGTACCATTCGCCAATTTTTTGTTCTTCAAGTTTAAGTGAACTACGAGCCCCATTGTTAATCCTTTATCGGAAATTATTTGTAACTTTCGACAAGTAGAACAATGAATGGAACAGGTAGACGGTTGAAATCATTGTATATATTGCTTCAATATGGTCTAAGAAACATATATGCAAAGCATCCAAATAGTACAATTCGACAATTTTTTGTTCTTCAAGTTAAAGTGAACAATGAGCCCCATTGTTAATCCTTTAAAGGAAATTATTTGTAACTTTCTACAAGTAGAACAATGAACGGAACAGGTAGACGGTTGAAATCATTGTATATATTGCTTCCATATAGTCTATGAAACATATATGCAAAGCATCCAAACAGTACAATTCGCGAATTTATTGTTCTTCAAGTTTAAGTGAACAACGAGCGCCATTGTTAATCCTTTAAAGGAAATTATTTGTAAATTTCGACGAGTAGAACAATGAATGGAACAGGTAGACAGTTAAAATCTTTGTATATATTGCTTCTATATAATCTAAGAAACATATATGCAAAGCATCCAAACAGTACCATTCGCTAATTTTTTGTTCTTCAAGTTTAAGGGTACAACGAGCCCCATTGATAATCATGAAACGGAAATTATTTGTAACTTTCTACAATTAGAACAATGAATAGAACAGGTAGACGGGTGAAATCTTTCAATATATTGCTTCTAAATAGTCTAAGAAACATATATGCAAAGCATCCAAACAGTACAATTCGCCAATTTTTTGTTCTTCAAGTTTAAGTGAACTACGAGCCCCATTGTTAATCCTTTAAAGGAAATTATTTGTAAATTTCGACAAGCAGAACAATGAATGGAACAGGTAGACGGTTGAAATCTTTGTATATATTGCTTCTATATAATCTAAGAAACATATATGCAAAGCATCCAAACAGTACAATTCGCCAGTTATTTGAACTTCAAGTTTAAGTGAACTTCGAGCCCCATTGTTAATCCTTTAAAGGAAATTATTTGTAAATTTCGACAAGTAGAACAATGAATGGATCATGTAGACGGTTGAAATCATTGTATATATTGCTTCTATATAGTATACGAAACATATATGCAAAGCATCCAAACAGTACAATTCGCCAATTTTTTGTTCTTCAAGTTTAAGTGGACTACGAGCCCCATTGTTAATCCTTTAACCGAAATTAATTGTAACTTTCTACAAGTAGGACAATGATTGGAACACGTAGACGGTTGAAATCTTTGTATATATTGCTTCCATATAGTCTAAGAAACATGTACGCAAAGCATCCAAACAGTACCATTCGCCAATTTTTTGTTCTTCAAGTTTAAGTGAACAATGAGCCCCATTGTTAATCCTTTATCGGAAATTATTTGTAACTTTCGACAAGTAGAACAATGAATGGAACTGGTAGACGGTTGAAATCTTTTTATATATTGCTTCTATATAGTCTAAGAAACATATATGCAAAGCATCCAAACAGTTCCAGTCGCCAATTTGTTGTTCTTCAAGTTTAAGTGAACAATGAGCCCCAAAGGTTAATCCTTTATCGGTAATTATTTGTAACTTTCGACAAGTAGAACAATGAATGGAACAGGTAGACGGTTGAAATCCTTGTATATATTGCGTCTATATAGTCTAAGAAACATATATGCAAAGCATCCAAACAGTACAATTCGCCAATTTATTGTTCTTCAAGTTTAAGTGAACTACGAGCCCCATTGTTAATCCTTTAAAGGAAATTATTTGTAAATTTCGACAAGCAGAACAATGAATGGAACAGGTAGACGGTTGAAATATTTGTATATATTGCTTCTATATAATCTAAGAAACATATATGCAAAGCATCCAAACAGTACAATTCGCCAATTTTTTGTTCTTCAAGTTTAAGTGAACTACGAGCCCCATTGTTAATCCTTTAACGGAAATTAATTGTAACTTTCTACAAGTAGAACAATGAACGGAACAGGTAGACGGTTGAAATCATTGTATATATTGCTTCCATATAGTCTATGAAACATATATGCAAAGCATCCAAACAGTACAATTCGCGAATTTATTGTTCTTCAAGTTTAAGTGAACAACGAGCGCCATTGTTAATCCTTTAAAGGAAATTATTTGTAAATTTCGACGAGTAGAACAATGAATGGAACAGGTAGACGGTTGAAATCATTGTATATATTGCTTCCATATAGTCTATGAAACATATATGCAAAGCATCCAAACAGTACAATTCGCGAATTTATTGTTCTTCAAGTTTAAGTGAACAACGAGCGCCATTGTTAATCCTTTAAAGGAAATTATTTGTAAATTTCGACAAGTAGAACAATGAATGGAACAGGTAGACGGTTGAAATCATTGTATATATTGCATCTATATAGTCTAAGAAACATATATGCAAAGCATCCAAACAGTACAATTCGCCAATTTTTTGTTCTTCAAGTTTAAGTGAACTACGAGCCCAATTGTTAATCCTTTAAAGGAAATTATTTGTAACTTTCTACAAGTAGAACAATGAACGGAACAGGTAGACGGTTGAAATCATTGTATATATTGCTTCCATATAGTCTATGAAACATATATGCAAAGCATCCAAACAGTACAATTCGCGAATTTATTGTTCTTCAAGTTTAAGTGAACAACGAGCGCCATTGTTAATCCTTTAAAGGAAATTATTTGTAAATTTCGACGAGTAGAACAATGAATGGAACAGGTAGACAGTTAAAATCTTTGTATATATTGCTTCTATATAATCTAAGAAACATATATGCAAAGCATCCAAACAGTACCATTCGCTAATTTTTTGTTCTTCAAGTTTAAGTGTACAACGAGCCCCATTGATAATCATGAAACGGAAATTATTTGTAACTTTCTACAATTAGAACAATGAATAGAACAGGTAGACGGGTGAAATCTTTCAATATATTGCTTCTAAATAGTCTAAGAAACATATATGCAAAGCATCCAAACAGTACAATTCGCCAATTTATTGTTCTTCAAGTTTAAGTGAACTACGAGCCCCATTGTTAATCCTTTAAAGGAAATTATTTGTAAATTTCGACAAGCAGAACAATGAATGGAACAGGTAGACGGTTGAAATCTTTGTATATATTGCTTCTATATAATCTAAGAAACATATATGCAAAGCATCCAAACAGTACAATTCGCCAATTATTTGAACTTCAAGTTTAAGTGAACTTCGAGCCCCATTGTTAATCCTTTAAAGGAAATTATTTGTAAATTTCGACAAGTAGAACAATGAATGGATCATGTAGACGGTTGAAATCATTGTATATATTGCTTCTATATAGTATACGAAACATATATGCAAAGCATCCAAACAGTACAATTCGCCAATTTTTTGTTCTTCAAGTTTAAGTGGACTACGAGCCCCATTGTTAATCCTTTAACCGAAATTAATTGTAACTTTCTACAAGTAGGACAATGATTGGAACACGTAGACGGTTGAAATCTTTGTATATATTGCTTCCATATAGTCTAAGAAACATGTACGCAAAGCATCCAAACAGTACCATTCGCCAATTTTTTGTTCTTCAAGTTTAAGTGAACAATGAGCCCCATTGTTAATCCTTTATCGGAAATTATTTGTAACTTTCGACAAGTAGAACAATGAATGGAACTGGTAGACGGTTGAAATCTTTTTATATATTGCTTCTATATAGTCTAAGAAACATATATGCAAAGCATCCAAACAGTTCCAGTCGCCAATTTGTTGTTCTTCAAGTTTAAGTGAACAATGAGCCCCAAAGGTTAATCCTTTATCGGTAATTATTTGTAACTTTCGACAAGTAGAACAATGAATGGAACAGGTAGACGGTTGAAATCCTTGTATATATTGCGTCTATATAGTCTAAGAAACATATATGCAAAGCATCCAAACAGTACAATTCGCCAATTTATTGTTCTTCAAGTTTAAGTGAACTACGAGCCCCATTGTTAATCCTTTAAAGGAAATTATTTGTAAATTTCGACAAGCAGAACAATGAATGGAACAGGTAGACGGTTGAAATATTTGTATATATTGCTTCTATATAATCTAAGAAACATATATGCAAAGCATCCAAACAGTACAATTCGCCAATTTTTTGTTCTTCAAGTTTAAGTGAACTACGAGCCCCATTGTTAATCCTTTAACGGAAATTAATTGTAACTTTCTACAAGTAGAACAACGATTGGAACACGTAGACGGTTGAAATCTTTGTATATATTGCTTCTATATAGTCTAAGAAACATATATGCAAAGCATCCAAACAGTACCATTCGCCAATTTTTTGTTCTTCAAGTTTAAGTGAACAATGAGCCCCATTGTTAATCCTTTATCGGAAATTATTTTTAACTTTCGACAAGTAGAACAATCAATGGAACTGGTAGACGGTTGAAATCTTTGTATATGTTGCTTCTATATAGTCTAAGAAACCTATATGCAAAGCATCTAAACAGTAACATTCGCCAATTTTTTGATCTTCAAGTTTAAGTGAACAATGAGCCCCATTGTTCATCCTTTATCGGAAATTATTTGTAATTTTCGACAAGTAGAACAATGAATGGAACAGGTAGACGGTTGATATCTTTGTATATATTGCTTCTATATAATTTAAGAAACATATATGCAAAGCATCCAAACAGTACAATTCGCCAATTTTTTGTTCTTCAAGTTTAAGTGAACTACGAGCCCCATTGTTAATCCTTTAACGGAAATTAATTGTAACTTTCTACAAGTAGAACAAAGAATGGAACAGGTAGACGGTTGAAATCATTGTATATATTGCTTCTATATAGTCTAAGAAACATATATGCAAAGCATCCAAACAGTACCATTCGCCAATTTTTTGTTCTCCAAGTTTAAGTGAACTACGAGCCCCATTGTTAATCCTTTATCGGAAATTATTTGTAACTTTCGACAAGTAGAACAATGAATGGAACAGGTAGACGGTTGAAATCATTGTATATATTGCTTCAATATGGTCTAAGAAACATATATGCAAAGCATCCAAATAGTACAATTCGACAATTTTTTGGACTTCAAGTTAAAGTGAACAATGAGCCCCATTGTTAATCCTTTAAAGGAAATTATTTGTAACTTTCTACAAGTAGAACAATGAACGGAACAGGTAGACGGTTGAAATCATTGTATATATTGCTTCCATATAGTCTATGAAACATATATGCAAAGCATCCAAACAGTACAATTCGCGAATTTATTGTTCTTCAAGTTTAAGTGAACAACGAGCGCCATTGTTAATCCTTTAAAGGAAATTATTTGTAAATTTCGACGAGTAGAACAATGAATGGAACAGGTAGACAGTTAAAATCTTTGTATATATTGCTTCTATATAATCTAAGAAACATATATGCAAAGCATCCAAACAGTACCATTCGCTAATTTTTTGTTCTTCAAGTTTAAGGGTACAACGAGCCCCATTGATAATCATGAAACGGAAATTATTTGTAACTTTCTACAATTAGAACAATGAATAGAACAGGTAGACGGGTGAAATCTTTCAATATATTGCTTCTAAATAGTCTAAAAAACATATATGCAAAGCATCCAAACAGTACAATTCGCCAATTTTTTGTTCTTCAAGTTTAAGTGAACTACGAGCCCCACTGTTAATCCTTTAAAGGTAATTATTTGTAAATTTCGACAAGTAGAACAATGAATGGAACAGGTAGAGGGTTGAAATCTTTGTAAATATTGCTTCCATATAGTCTAAAAAACATATATCCAAAGCAACCAAACAGTACCATTCGCCAATTCTTTGTTCTTCAAGTTTAAGTGAACAATGAGCCCCATTGTTCATCCTTTAAAGGAAATTATTTGTAAATTTCGACAAGTAGAACTATGAATGGAACAGGTAGACGGTTGAAATCATTGTATATATTGCTTCCATATAGTCTATGAAACATATATGCAAAGCATCCAAACAGTACAATTCGCGAATTTATTGTTCTTCAAGTTTAAGTGAACAACGAGCGCCATTGTTAATCCTTTAAAGGAAATTATTTGTAAATTTCGACAAGTAGAACAATGAATGGAACAGGTAGACGGTTGAAATCATTGTATATATTGCATCTATATAGTCTAAGAAACATATATGCAAAGCATCCAAACAGTACAATTCGCCAATTTTTTGTTCTTCAAGTTTAAGTGAACTACGAGCCCAATTGTTAATCCTTTAAAGGAAATTATTTGTAACTTTCTACAAGTAGAACAATGAACGGAACAGGTAGACGGTTGAAATCATTGTATATATTGCTTCCATATAGTCTATGAAACATATATGCAAAGCATCCAAACAGTACAATTCGCGAATTTATTGTTCTTCAAGTTTAAGTGAACAACGAGCGCCATTGTTAATCCTTTAAAGGAAATTATTTGTAAATTTCGACGAGTAGAACAATGAATGGAACAGGTAGACAGTTAAAATCTTTGTATATATTGCTTCTATATAATCTAAGAAACATATATGCAAAGCATCCAAACAGTACCATTCGCTAATTTTTTGTTCTTCAAGTTTAAGTGTACAACGAGCCCCATTGATAATCATGAAACGGAAATTATTTGTAACTTTCTACAATTAGAACAATGAATAGAACAGGTAGACGGGTGAATTCTTTCAATATATTGCTTCTAAATAGTCTAAGAAACATATATGCAAAGCATCCAAACAGTACAATTCGCCAATTTATTGTTCTTCAAGTTTAAGTGAACTACGAGCCCCATTGTTAATCCTTTAAAGGAAATTATTTGTAAATTTCGACAAGCAGAACAATGAATGGAACAGGTAGACGGTTGAAATCTTTGTATATATTGCTTCTATATAATCTAAGAAACATATATGCAAAGCATCCAAACAGTACAATTCGCCAATTATTTGAACTTCAAGTTTAAGTGAACTACGAGCCCCATTGTTAATCCTTTAAAGGAAATTATTTGTAAATTTCGACAAGTAGAACAATGAATGGATCATGTAGACGGTTGAAATCATTGTATATATTGCTTCTATATAGTATACGAAACATATATGCAAAGCATCCAAACAGTACAATTCGCCAATTTTTTGTTCTTCAAGTTTAAGTGGACTACGAGCCCCATTGTTAATCCTTTAACCGAAATTAATTGTAACTTTCTACAAGTAGGACAATGATTGGAACACGTAGACGGTTGAAATCTTTGTATATATTGCTTCCATATAGTCTAAGAAACATGTACGCAAAGCATCCAAACAGTACCATTCGCCAATTTTTTGTTCTTCAAGTTTAAGTGAACAATGAGCCCCATTGTTAATCCTTTATCGGAAATTATTTGTAACTTTCGACAAGTAGAACAATGAATGGAACTGGTAGACGGTTGAAATCTTTTTATATATTGCTTCTATATAGTCTAAGAAACATATATGCAAAGCATCCAAACAGTTCCAGTCGCCAATTTGTTGTTCTTCAAGTTTAAGTGAACAATGAGCCCCAAAGGTTAATCCTTTATCGGTAATTATTTGTAACTTTCGACAAGTAGAACAATGAATGGAACAGGTAGACGGTTGAAATCCTTGTATATATTGCGTCTATATAGTCTAAGAAACATATATGCAAAGCATCCAAACAGTACCATTCGCCAATTTTTTGTTCTTCAAGTTTAAGTGAACAATGAGCCCCATTGTTAATCCTTTATCGGAAATTATTTTTAACTTTCGACAAGTAGAACAATCAATGGAACTGGTAGACGGTTGAAATCTTTGTATATATTGCTTCTATATAGTCTAAGAAACATATATGCAAAGCATCCAAACAGTACCATTCGCCAATTTTTTGTTCTTCAAGTTTAAGTGAACAATGAGCCCCATTGTTAATCCTTTATCGGAAATTATTTGTAACTTTCGACAAGTAGAACAATGAATGGAACAGGTAGACGGTTGAAATCTTTCAATATATTGCTTCTAAATAGTCTAAGAAACATATATGCAAAGCATCCAAACAGTACAATTCGCCAATTTTTTGTTCTTCAAGTTTAAGTGAACTACGAGCCCCACTGTTAATCCTTTAAAGGTAATTATTTGTAAATTTCGACAAGTAGAACAATGAATGGAACAGGTAGAGGGTTGAAATCTTTGTAAATATTGCTTCCATATAGTCTAAAAAACATATATCCAAAGCAGCCAAACAGTACCATTCGCCAATTCTTTGTTCTTCAAGTTTAAGTGAACAATGAGCCCCATTGTTCATCCTTTAAAGGAAATTATTTGTAAATTTCGACAAGTAGAACTATGAATGGAACAGGTAGACGGTTGAAATCATTGTATATATTGCTTCTATATAGTATACGAAACATATATGCAAAGCATCCAAACAGTACAATTCGCCAATTTTTTGTTCTTCAAGTTTAAGTGAACTACGAGCCCCATTGTTAATCCTTTAACGGAAATTAATTGTAACTTTCTACAAGTAGAACAAAGAATGGAACAGGTAGACGGTTGAAATCATTGTATATATTGCTTCTATATAGTCTAAGAAACATATATGCAAAGCATCCAAACAGTACCATTCGCCAATTTTTTGTTCTTCAAGTTTAAGTGAACTACGAGCCCCATTGTTAATCCTTTATCGGAAATTATTTGTAACTTTCGACAAGTAGAACAATGAATGGAACAGGTAGACGGTTGAAATCATTGTATATATTGCTTCAATATGGTCTAAGAAACATATATGCAAAGCATCCAAATAGTACAATTCGACAATTTTTTGTTCTTCAAGTTAAAGTGAACAATGAGCCCCATTGTTAATCCTTTAAAGGAAATTATTTGTAACTTTCTACAAGTAGAACAATGAACGGAACAGGTAGACGGTTGAAATCATTGTATATATTGCTTCCATATAGTCTATGAAACATATATGCAAAGCATCCAAACAGTACAATTCGCGAATTTATTGTTCTTCAAGTTTAAGTGAACAACGAGCGCCATTGTTAATCCTTTAAAGGAAATTATTTGTAAATTTCGACGAGTAGAACAATGAATGGAACAGGTAGACAGTTAAAATCTTTGTATATATTGCTTCTATATAATCTAAGAAACATATATGCAAAGCATCCAAACAGTACCATTCGCTAATTTTTTGTTCTTCAAGTTTAAGGGTACAACGAGCCCCATTGATAATCATGAAACGGAAATTATTTGTAACTTTCTACAATTAGAACAATGAATAGAACAGGTAGACGGGTGAAATCTTTCAATATATTGCTTCTAAATAGTCTAAGAAACATATATGCAAAGCATCCAAACAGTACAATTCGCCAATTTATTGTTCTTCAAGTTTAAGTGTACAACGAGCCCCATTGTTAATCCTTTAATGGAAATTATTTGCAAATTTCGACAAGTAGAACTATGAATGGAACAGGTAGACGGTTGAAATCATTGTATATATTGCTTCCATATAGTCTATGAAACATATATGCAAAGCATCCAAACAGTACAATTCGCGAATTTATTGTTCTTCAAGTTTGAGTGCACAACGAGCCCCATTGTTAATCCTTTAAAGGAAATTATTTGTAAATTTCGACAAGTAGAACAATGATTGGAACAGGTAGACGGTTGAAATCTTTGTATATATTGCTTCCATATAGTATAAGAAACATATATGCAAAGCATCCAAACAGTACCATTCGCCAATTTTTTGTTCTTCAAGTTTAAGTGAACTACGAGCCCCATTGTTAATCCTTTAAAGGAAATTATTTGTAAATTTCGACAAGTAGAACAATGAATGGAACAGGTAGACAGTTAAAATCTTTGTATATATTGCTTCTATATAATCTATGTAACATATATGCAAAGCATCCAAACAGTACCATTCGCCAATTTTTTGTTCTTCAAGTTTAAGTGAACAACGAGCCCCATTGATAATCATGAAACGGTAATTATTTGTAACTTTCTACAAGTAGGACAATGATTGGAACACGTAGACGGTTGAAATCTTTGTATATATTGCTTCCATATAGTCTAAGAAACATGTACGCAAAGCATCCAAACAGTACCATTCGCCAATTTTTTGTTCTTCAAGTTTAAGTGAACAATGAGCCCCATTGTTAATCCTTTATCGGAAATTATTTGTAACTTTCGACAAGTAGAACAATGAATGGAACTGGTAGACGGTTGAAATCTTTTTATATATTGCTTCTATATAGTCTAAGAAACATATATGCAAAGCATCCAAACAGTTCCAGTCGCCAATTTGTTGTTCTTCAAGTTTAAGTGAACAATGAGCCCCAAAGGTTAATCCTTTATCGGTAATTATTTGTAACTTTCGACAAGTAGAACAATGAATGGAACAGGTAGACGGTTGAAATCCTTGTATATATTGCGTCTATATAGTCTAAGATACATATATGCAAAGCATCCAAACAGTACAATTCGCCAATTTATTGTTCTTCAAGTATAAGTGAACTACGAGCCCCACTGTTAATCCTTTAAAGGAAATTATTTGTAAATTTCGACAAGCAGAACAATGAATGGAACAGGTAGACGGTTGAAATATTTGTATATATTGCTTCTATATAATCTAAGAAACATATATGCAAAGCATCCAAACAGTACAATTCGCCAATTTTTTGTTCTTCAAGTTTAAGTGAACTACGAGCCCCATTGTTAATCCTTTAACGGAAATTAATTGTAACTTTCTACAAGTAGAACAACGATTGGAACACGTAGACGGTTGAAATCTTTGTATATATTGCTTCTATATAGTCTAAGAAACATATATGCAAAGCATCCAAACAGTACCATTCGCCAATTTTTTGTTCTTCAAGTTTAAGTGAACAATGAGCCCCATTGTTAATCCTTTATCGGAAATTATTTTTAACTTTCGACAAGTAGAACAATCAATGGAACTGGTAGACGGTTGAAATCTTTGTATATGTTGCTTCTATATAGTCTAAGAAACCTATATGCAAAGCATCTAAACAGTAACATTCGCCAATTTTTTGATCTTCAAGTTTAAGTGAACAATGAGCCCCATTGTTCATCCTTTATCGGAAATTATTTGTAATTTTCGACAAGTAGAACAATGAATGGAACAGGTAGACGGTTGATATCTTTGTATATATTGCTTCTATATAATTTAAGAAACATATATGCAAAGCATCCAAACAGTACAATTCGCCAATTTTTTGTTCTTCAAGTTTAAGTGAACTACGAGCCCCATTGTTAATCCTTTAACGGAAATTAATTGTAACTTTCTACAAGTAGAACAAAGAATGGAACAGGTAGACGGTTGAAATCATTGTATATATTGCTTCTATATAGTCTAAGAAACAAATATGCAAAGCATCCAAACAGTACCATTCGCCAATTTTTTGTTCTTCAAGTTTAAGTGAACTACGAGCCCCATTGTTAATCCTTTATCGGAAATTATTTGTAACTTTCGACAAGTAGAACAATGAATGGAACAGGTAGACGGTTGAAATCATTGTATATATTGCTTCAATATGGTCTAAGAAACATATATGCAAAGCATCCAAATAGTACAATTCGACAATTTTTTGTTCTTCAAGTTAAAGTGAACAATGAGCCCCATTGTTAATCCTTTAAAGGAAATTATTTGTAACTTTCTACAAGTAGAACAATGAACGGAACAGGTGGACGGTTGAAATCATTGTATATATTGCTTCCATATAGTCTATGAAACATATATGCAAAGCATCCAAACAGTACAATTCGCGAATTTATTGTTCTTCAAGTTTAAGTGAACAACGAGCGCCATTGTTAATCCTTTAAAGGAAATTATTTGTAAATTTCGACGAGTAGAACAATGAATGGAACAGGTAGACAGTTAAAATCTTTGTATATATTGCTTCTATATAATCTAAGAAACATATATGCAAAGCATCCAAACAGTACCATTCGCTAATTTTTTGTTCTTCAAGTTTAAGGGTACAACGAGCCCCATTGATAATCATGAAACGGAAATTATTTGTAACTTTCTACAATTAGAACAATGAATAGAACAGGTAGACGGGTGAAATCTTTCAATATATTGCTTCTAAATAGTCTAAGAAACATATATGCAAAGCATCCAAACAGTACAATTCGCCAATTTTTTGTTCTTCAAGTTTAAGTGAACTACGAGCCCCACTGTTAATCCTTTAAAGGTAATTATTTGTAAATTTCGACAAGTAGAACAATGAATGGAACAGGTAGAGGGTTGAAATCTTTGTAAATATTGCTTCCATATAGTCTAAAAAACATATATCCAAAGCAGCCAAACAGTACCATTCGCCAATTCTTTGTTCTTCAAGTTTAAGTGAACAATGAGCCCCATTGTTAATCCTTTAAAGGAAATTATTTGTAAATTTCGACAAGTAGAACTATGAATGGAACAGGTAGACGGTTGAAATCATTGTATATATTGCTTCCATATAGTCTATGAAACATATATGCAAAGCATCCAAACAGTACAATTCGCGAATTTATTGTTCTTCAAGTTTAAGTGAACAACGAGCGCCATTGTTAATCCTTTAAAGGAAATTATTTGTAAATTTCGACGAGTAGAACAATGAATGGAACAGGTAGACAGTTAAAATCTTTGTATATATTGCTTCTATATAATCTAAGAAACATATATGCAAAGCATCCAAACAGTACCATTCGCTAATTTTTTGTTCTTCAAGTTTAAGGGTACAACGAGCCCCATTGATAATCATGAAACGGAAATTATTTGTAACTTTCTACAATTAGAACAATGAATAGAACAGGTAGACGGGTGAAATCTTTCAATATATTGCTTCTAAATAGTCTAAGAAACATATATGCAAAGCATCCAAACAGTACAATTCGCCAATTTTTTGTTCTTCAAGTTTAAGTGAACTACGAGCCCCACTGTTAATCCTTTAAAGGTAATTATTTGTAAATTTCGACAAGTAGAACAATGAATGGAACAGGTAGAGGGTTGAAATCTTTGTAAATATTGCTTCCATATAGTCTAAAAAACATATATCCAAAGCAGCCAAACAGTACCATTCGCCAATTCTTTGTTCTTCAAGTTTAAGTGAACAATGAGCCCCATTGTTCATCCTTTAAAGGAGATTATTTGTAACTTTCTACAAGTAGAACTATGAATGGAACAGGTAGACGGTTGAAATCATTGTATATATTGCTTCCATATAGTCTATGAAACATATATGCAAAGCATCCAAACAGTACAATTCGCGAATTTATTGTTCTTCAAGTTTAAGTGAACAACGAGCGCCATTGTTAATCCTTTAAAGGAAATTATTTGTAAATTTCGACAAGTAGAACAATGAATGGAACAGGTAGACGGTTGAAATCATTGTATATATTGCATCTATATAGTCTAAGAAACATATATGCAAAGCATCCAAACAGTACAATTCGCCAATTTTTTGTTCTTCAAGTTTAAGTGAACTACGTGCCCAATTGTTAATCCTTTAAAGGAAATTATTTGTAACTTTCTACAAGTAGAACAATGAACGGAACAGGTAGACGGTTGAAATCATTGTATATATTGCTTCCATATAGTCTATGAAACATATATGCAAAGCATCCAAACAGTACAATTCGCGAATTTATTGTTCTTCAAGTTTAAGTGAACAACGAGCGCCATTGTTAATCCTTTAAAGGAAATTATTTGTAAATTTCGACGAGTAGAACAATGAATGGAACAGGTAGACAGTTAAAATCTTTGTATATATTGCTTCTATATAATCTAAGAAACATATATGCAAAGCATCCAAACAGTACCATTCGCTAATTTTTTGTTCTTCAAGTTTAAGTGTACAACGAGCCCCATTGATAATCATGAAACGGAAATTATTTGTAACTTTCTACAATTAGAACAATGAATAGAACAGGTAGACGGGTGAAATCTTTCAATATATTGCTTCTAAATAGTCTAAGAAACATATATGCAAAGCATCCAAACAGTACAATTCGCCAATTTATTGTTCTTCAAGTTTAAGTGAACTACGAGCCCCATTGTTAATCCTTTAAAGGAAATTATTTGTAAATTTCGACAAGCAGAACAATGAATGGAACAGGTAGACGGTTGAAATCTTTGTATATATTGCTTCTATATAATCTAAGAAACATATATGCAAAGCATCCAAACAGTACAATTCGCCAATTATTTGAACTTCAAGTTTAAGTGAACTTCGAGCCCCATTGTTAATCCTTTAAAGGAAATTATTTGTAAATTTCGACAAGTAGAACAATGAATGGATCATGTAGACGGTTGAAATCATTGTATATATTGCTTCTATATAGTATACGAAACATATATGCAAAGCATCCAAACAGTACAATTCGCCAATTTTTTGTTCTTCAAGTTTAAGTGGACTACGAGCCCCATTGTTAATCCTTTAACCGAAATTAATTGTAACTTTCTACAAGTAGGACAATGATTGGAACACGTAGACGGTTGAAATCTTTGTATATATTGCTTCCATATAGTCTAAGAAACATGTACGCAAAGCATCCAAACAGTACCATTCGCCAATTTTTTGTTCTTCAAGTTTAAGTGAACAATGAGCCCCATTGTTAATCCTTTATCGGAAATTATTTGTAACTTTCGACAAGTAGAACAATGAATGGAACTGGTAGACGGTTGAAATCTTTTTATATATTGCTTCTATATAGTCTAAGAAACATATATGCAAAGCATCCAAACAGTTCCAGTCGCCAATTTGTTGTTCTTCAAGTTTAAGTGAACAATGAGCCCCAAAGGTTAATCCTTTATCGGTAATTATTTGTAACTTTCGACAAGTAGAACAATGAATGGAACAGGTAGACGGTTGAAATCCTTGTATATATTGCGTCTATATAGTCTAAGAAACATATATGCAAAGCATCCAAACAGTACAATTCGCCAATTTATTGTTCTTCAAGTTTAAGTGAACTACGAGCCCCATTGTTAATCCTTTAAAGGAAATTATTTGTAAATTTCGACAAGCAGAACAATGAATGGAACAGGTAGACGGTTGAAATATTTGTATATATTGCTTCTATATAATCTAAGAAACATATATGCAAAGCATCCAAACAGTACAATTCGCCAATTTTTTGTTCTTCAAGTTTAAGTGAACTACGAGCCCCATTGTTAATCCTTTAACGGAAATTAATTGTAACTTTCTACAAGTAGAACAACGATTGGAACACGTAGACGGTTGAAATCTTTGTATATATTGCTTCTATATAGTCTAAGAAACATATATGCAAAGCATCCAAACAGTACCATTCGCCAATTTTTTGTTCTTCAAGTTTAAGTGAACTACGAGCCCAATTGTTAATCCTTTAAAGGAAATTATTTGTAACTTTCTACAAGTAGAACAATGAACGGAACAGGTAGACGGTTGAAATCATTGTATATATTGCTTCCATATAGTCTATGAAACATATATGCAAAGCATCCAAACAGTACAATTCGCGAATTTATTGTTCTTCAAGTTTAAGTGAACAACGAGCGCCATTGTTAATCCTTTAAAGGAAATTATTTGTAAATTTCGACGAGTAGAACAATGAATGGAACAGGTAGACAGTTAAAATCTTTGTATATATTGCTTCTATATAATCTAAGAAACATATATGCAAAGCATCCAAACAGTTCCAGTCGCCAATTTGTTGTTCTTCAAGTTTAAGTGAACAATGAGCCCCAAAGGTTAATCCTTTATCGGTAATTATTTGTAACTTTCGACAAGTAGAACAATGAATGGAACAGGTAGACGGTTGAAATCCTTGTATATATTGCGTCTATATAGTCTAAGAAACATATATGCAAAGCATCCAAACAGTACAATTCGCCAATTTTTTGTTCTTCAAGTTTAAGTGAACTACGAGCCCCATTGTTAATCCTTTAACGGAAATTAATTGTAACTTTCTACAAGTAGAACAACGATTGGAACACGTAGACGGTTGAAATCTTTGTATATATTGCTTCTATATAGTCTAAGAAACATATATGCAAAGCATCCAAACAGTACCATTCGCCAATTTTTTGTTCTTCAAGTTTAAGTGAACAATGAGCCCCATTGTTAATCCTTTATCGGAAATTATTTTTAACTTTCGACAAGTAGAACAATCAATGGAACTGGTAGACGGTTGAAATCTTTGTATATGTTGCTTCTATATAGTCTAAGAAACCTATATGCAAAGCATCTAAACAGTAACATTCGCCAATTTTTTGATCTTCAAGTTTAAGTGAACAATGAGCCCCATTGTTCATCCTTTATCGGAAATTATTTGTAATTTTCGACAAGTAGAACAATGAATGGAACAGGTAGACGGTTGATATCTTTGTATATATTGCTTCTATATAATTTAAGAAACATATATGCAAAGCATCCAAACAGTACAATTCGCCAATTTTTTGTTCTTCAAGTTTAAGTGAACTACGAGCCCCATTGTTAATCCTTTAACGGAAATTAATTGTAACTTTCTACAAGTAGAACAAAGAATGGAACAGGTAGACGGTTGAAATCATTGTATATATTGCTTCTATATAGTCTAAGAAACATATATGCAAAGCATCCAAACAGTACCATTCGCCAATTTTTTGTTCTTCAAGTTTAAGTGAACTACGAGCCCCATTGTTAATCCTTTATCGGAAATTATTTGTAACTTTCGACAAGTAGAACAATGAATGGAACAGGTAGACGGTTGAAATCATTGTATATATTGCTTCAATATGGTCTAAGAAACATATATGCAAAGCATCCAAATAGTACAATTCGACAATTTTTTGTTCTTCAAGTTAAAGTGAACAATGAGCCCCATTGTTAATCCTTTAAAGGAAATTATTTGTAACTTTCTACAAGTAGAACAATGAACGGAACAGGTAGACGGTTGAAATCATTGTATATATTGCTTCCATATAGTCTATGAAACATATATGCAAAGCATCCAAACAGTACAATTCGCGAATTTATTGTTCTTCAAGTTTAAGTGAACAACGAGCGCCATTGTTAATCCTTTAAAGGAAATTATTTGTAAATTTCGACGAGTAGAACAATGAATGGAACAGGTAGACAGTTAAAATCTTTGTATATATTGCTTCTATATAATCTAAGAAACATATATGCAAAGCATCCAAACAGTACCATTCGCTAATTTTTTGTTCTTCAAGTTTAAGGGTACAACGAGCCCCATTGATAATCATGAAACGGAAATTATTTGTAACTTTCTACAATTAGAACAATGAATAGAACAGGTAGACGGGTGAAATCTTTCAATATATTGCTTCTAAATAGTCTAAGAAACATATATGCAAAGCATCCAAATAGTACAATTCGCCAATTTTTTGTTCTTCAAGTTTAAGTGAACTACGAGCCCCACTGTTAATCCTTTAAAGGTAATTATTTGTAAATTTCGACAAGTAGAACAATGAATGGAACAGGTAGAGGGTTGAAATCTTTGTAAATATTGCTTCCATATAGTCTAAAAAACATATATCCAAAGCAGCCAAACAGTACCATTCGCCAATTCTTTGTTCTTCAAGTTTAAGTGAACAATGAGCCCCATTGTTAATCCTTTAAAGGAAATTATTTGTAAATTTCGACAAGTAGAACTATGAATGGAACAGGTAGACGGTTGAAATCATTGTATATATTGCTTCCATATAGTCTATGAAACATATATGCAAAGCATCCAAACAGTACAATTCGCGAATTTATTGTTCTTCAAGTTTAAGTGAACAACGAGCGCCATTGTTAATCCTTTAAAGGAAATTATTTGTAAATTTCGACGAGTAGAACAATGAATGGAACAGGTAGACAGTTAAAATCTTTGTATATATTGCTTCTATATAATCTAAGAAACATATATGCAAAGCATCCAAACAGTACCATTCGCTAATTTTTTGTTCTTCAAGTTTAAGGGTACAACGAGCCCCATTGATAATCATGAAACGGAAATTATTTGTAACTTTCTACAATTAGAACAATGAATAGAACAGGTAGACGGGTGAAATCTTTCAATATATTGCTTCTAAATAGTCTAAGAAACATATATGCAAAGCATCCAAACAGTACAATTCGCCAATTTTTTGTTCTTCAAGTTTAAGTGAACTACGAGCCCCACTGTTAATCCTTTAAAGGTAATTATTTGTAAATTTCGACAAGTAGAACAATGAATGGAACAGGTAGAGGGTTGAAATCTTTGTAAATATTGCTTCCATATAGTCTAAAAAACATATATCCAAAGCAGCCAAACAGTACCATTCGCCAATTCTTTGTTCTTCAAGTTTAAGTGAACAATGAGCCCCATTGTTCATCCTTTAAAGGAAATTATTTGTAAATTTCGACAAGTAGAACTATGAATGGAACAGGTAGACGGTTGAAATCATTGTATATATTGCTTCCATATAGTCTATGAAACATATATGCAAAGCATCCAAACAGTACAATTCGCGAATTTATTGTTCTTCAAGTTTAAGTGAACAACGAGCGCCATTGTTAATCCTTTAAAGGAAATTATTTGTAAATTTCGACAAGTAGAACAATGAATGGAACAGGTAGACGGTTGAAATCATTGTATATATTGCATCTATATAGTCTAAGAAACATATATGCAAAGCATCCAAACAGTACAATTCGCCAATTTTTTGTTCTTCAAGTTTAAGTGAACTACGAGCCCAATTGTTAATCCTTTAAAGGAAATTATTTGTAACTTTCGACAAGTAGAACAATGAATGGAACAGGTAGACGGTTGAAATCATTGTATATATTGCTTCAATATGGTCTAAGAAACATATATGCAAAGCATCCAAATAGTACAATTCGACAATTTTTTGTTCTTCAAGTTAAAGTGAACAATGAGCCCCATTGTTAATCCTTTAAAGGAAATTATTTGTAACTTTCTACAAGTAGAACAATGAACGGAACAGGTAGACGGTTGAAATCATTGTATATATTGCTTCCATATAGTCTATGAAACATATATGCAAAGCATCCAAACAGTACAATTCGCGAATTTATTGTTCTTCAAGTTTAAGTGAACAACGAGCGCCATTGTTAATCCTTTAAAGGAAATTATTTGTAAATTTCGACGAATAGAACAATGAATGGAACAGGTAGACAGTTAAAATCTTTGTATATATTGCTTCTATATAATCTAAGAAACATATATGCAAAGCATCCAAACAGTACCATTCGCTAATTTTTTGTTCTTCAAGTTTAAGGGTACAACGAGCCCCATTGATAATCATGAAACGGAAATTATTTGTAACTTTCTACAATTAGAACAATGAATAGAACAGGTAGACGGGTGAAATCTTTCTATATATTGCTTCTAAATAGTCTAAGAAACATATATGCAAAGCATCCAAACAGTACAATTCGCCAATTTTTTGTTCTTCAAGTTTAAGTGAACTACGAGCCCCACTGTTAATCCTTTAAAGGTAATTATTTGTAAATTTCGACAAGTAGAACAACGATTGGAACACGTAGACGGTTGAAATCTTTGTATATATTGCTTCTATATAGTCTAAGAAACATATATGCAAAGCATCCAAACAGTACCATTCGCCAATTTTTTGTTCTTCAAGTTTAAGTGAACTACGAGCCCCATTGTTAATCCTTTATCGGAAATTATTTGTAACTTTCGACAAGTAGAACAATGAATGGAACAGGTAGACGGTTGAAATCATTGTATATATTGCTTCAATATGGTCTAAGAAACATATATGCAAAGCATCCAAATAGTACAATTCGACAATTTTTTGTTCTTCAAGTTAAAGTGAACAATGAGCCCCATTGTTAATCCTTTAAAGGAAATTATTTGTAACTTTCTACAAGTAGAACAATGAACGGAACAGGTAGACGGTTGAAATCATTGTATATATTGCTTCCATATAGTCTATGAAACATATATGCAAAGCATCCAAACAGTACAATTCGCGAATTTATTGTTCTTCAAGTTTAAGTGAACAACGAGCGCCATTGTTAATCCTTTAAAGGAAATTATTTGTAAATTTCGACGAATAGAACAATGAATGGAACAGGTAGACAGTTAAAATCTTTGTATATATTGCTTCTATATAATCTAAGAAACATATATGCAAAGCATCCAAACAGTACCATTCGCTAATTTTTTGTTCTTCAAGTTTAAGGGTACAACGAGCCCCATTGATAATCATGAAACGGAAATTATTTGTAACTTTCTACAATTAGAACAATGAATAGAACAGGTAGACGGGTGAAATCTTTCTATATATTGCTTCTAAATAGTCTAAGAAACATATATGCAAAGCATCCAAACAGTACAATTCGCCAATTTTTTGTTCTTCAAGTTTAAGTGAACTACGAGCCCCACTGTTAATCCTTTAAAGGTAATTATTTGTAAATTTCGACAAGTAGAACAATGAATGGAACAGGGAGAGGGTTGAAATCTTTGTAAATATTGCTTCCATATAGTCTAAAAAACATATATCCAAAGCAGCCAAACAGTACCATTCGCCAATTCTTTGTTCTTCAAGTTTAAGTGAACAATGAGCCCCATTGTTAATCCTTTAAAGGAAATTATTTGTAAATTTCGACAAGTAGAACTATGAATGGAACAGGTAGACGGTTGAAATCATTGTATATATTGCTTCCATATAGTCTATGAAACATATATGCAAAGCATCCAAACAGTACAATTCGCGAATTTATTGTTCTTCAAGTTTAAGTGAACAACGAGCGCCATTGTTAATCCTTTAAAGGAAATTATTTGTAAATTTCGACGAGTAGAACAATGAATGGAACAGGTAGACAGTTAAAATCTTTGTATATATTGCTTCTATATAATCTAAGAAACATATATGCAAAGCATCCAAACAGTACCATTCGCTAATTTTTTGTTCTTCAAGTTTAAGGGTACAACGAGCCCCATTGATAATCATGAAACGGAAATTATTTGTAACTTTCTACAATTAGAACAATGAATAGAACAGGTAGACGGGTGAAATCTTTCAATATATTGCTTCTAAATAGTCTAAGAAACATATATGCAAAGCATCCAAACAGTACAATTCGCCAATTTTTTGTTCTTCAAGTTTAAGTGAACTACGAGCCCCACTGTTAATCCTTTAAAGGTAATTATTTGTAAATTTCGACAAGTAGAACAATGAATGGAACAGGTAGAGGGTTGAAATCTTTGTAAATATTGCTTCCATATAGTCTAAAAAACATATATCCAAAGCAGCCAAACAGTACCATTCGCCAATTCTTTGTTCTTCAAGTTTAAGTGAACAATGAGCCCCATTGTTCATCCTTTAAAGGAAATTATTTGTAAATTTCGACAAGTAGAACTATGAATGGAACAGGTAGACGGTTGAAATCATTGTATATATTGCTTCCATATAGTCTATGAAACATATATGCAAAGCATCCAAACAGTACAATTCGCGAATTCATTGTTCTTCAAGTTTAAGTGAACAACGAGCGCCATTGTTAATCCTTTAAAGGAAATTATTTGTAAATTTCGACAAGTAGAACAATGAATGGAACAGGTAGACGGTTGAAATCATTGTATATATTGGATCTATATAGTCTAAGAAACATATATGCAAAGCATCCAAACAGTACAATTCGCCAATTTTTTGTTCTTCAAGTTTAAGTGAACTACGAGCCCAATTGTTAATCCTTTAAAGGAAATTATTTGTAACTTTCTACAAGTAGAACAATGAACGGAACAGGTAGACGGTTGAAATCATTGTATATATTGCTTCCATATAGTCTATGAAACATATATGCAATGCATCCAAACAGTACAATTCGCGAATTTATTGTTCTTCAAGTTTAAGTGAACAACGAGCGCCATTGTTAATCCTTTAAAGGAAATTATTTGTAAATTTCGACGAGTAGAACAATGAATGGAACAGGTAGACAGTTAAAATCTTTGTATATATTGCTTCTATATAATCTAAGAAACATATATGCAAAGCATCCAAACAGTACCATTCGCTAATTTTTTGTTCTTCAAGTTTAAGTGTACAACGAGCCCCATTGATAATCATGAAACGGAAATTATTTGTAAATTTCTACAATTAGAACAATGAATAGAACAGGTAGACGGGTGAAATCTTTCAATATATTGCTTCTAAATAGTCTAAGAAACATATATGCAAAGCATCCAAACAGTACAATTCGCCAATTTATTGTTCTTCAAGTTTAAGTGAACTACGAGCCCCATTGTTAATCCTTTAAAGGAAATTATTTGTAAATTTCGACAAGCAGAACAATGAATGGAACAGGTAGACGGTTGAAATCTTTGTATATATTGCTTCTATATAATCTAAGAAACATATATGCAAAGCATCCAAACAGTACAATTCGCCAATTATTTGAACTTCAAGTTTAAGTGAACTACGAGCCCCATTGTTAATCCTTTAAAGGAAATTATTTGTAAATTTCGACAAGTAGAACAATGAATGGATCATGTAGACGGTTGAAATCATTGTATATATTGCTTCTATATAGTATACGAAACATATATGCAAAGCATCCAAACAGTACAATTCGCCAATTTTTGTTCTTCAAGTTTAAGTGGACTACGAGCCCCATTGTTAATCCTTTAACCGAAATTAATTGTAACTTTCTACAAGTAGGACAATGATTGGAACACGTAGACGGTTGAAATCTTTGTATATATTGCTTCCATATAGTCTAAGAAACATGTACGCAAAGCATCCAAACAGTACCATTCGCCAATTTTTTGTTCTTCAAGTTTAAGTGAACAATGAGCCCCATTGTTAATCCTTTATCGGAAATTATTTGTAACTTTCGACAAGTAGAACAATGAATGGAACTGGTAGACGGTTGAAATCTTTTTATATATTGCTTCTATATAGTCTAAGAAACATATATGCAAAGCATCCAAACAGTTCCAGTCGCCAATTAGTTGTTCTTCAAGTTTAAGTGAACAATGAGCCCCAAAGGTTAATCCTTTATCGGTAATTATTTGTAACTTTCGACAAGTAGAACAATGAATGGAACAGGTAGACGGTTGAAATCCTTGTATATATTGCGTCTATATAGTCTAAGAAACATATATGCAAAGCATCCAAACAGTACAATTCGCCAATTTATTGTTCTTCAAGTTTAAGTGAACTACGAGCCCCATTGTTAATCCTTTAAAGGAAATTATTTGTAAATTTCGACAAGCAGAACAATGAATGGAACAGGTAGACGGTTGAAATATTTGTATATATTGCTTCTATATAATCTAAGAAACATATATGCAAAGCATCCAAACAGTACAATTCGCCAATTTTTTGTTCTTCAAGTTTAAGTGAACTACGAGCCCCATTGTTAATCCTTTAACGGAAATTAATTGTAACTTTCTACAAGTAGAACAACGATTGGAACACGTAGACGGTTGAAATCTTTGTATATATTGCTTCTATATAGTCTAAGAAACATATATGCAAAGCATCCAAACAGTACCATTCGCCAATTTTTTGTTCTTCAAGTTTAAGTGAACAATGAGCCCCATTGTTAATCCTTTATCGGAAATTATTTTTAACTTTCGACAAGTAGAACAATCAATGGAACTGGTAGACGGTTGAAATCTTTGTATATGTTGCTTCTATATAGTCTAAGAAACCTATATGCAAAGCATCTAAACAGTAACATTCGCCAATTTTTTGATCTTCAAGTTTAAGTGAACAATGAGCCCCATTGTTCATCCTTTATCGGAAATTATTTGTAAATTTCGACAAGTAGAACAATGAATGGAACAGGTAGACGGTTGAAATCATTGTATATATTGCATCTATATAGTCTAAGAAACATATATGCAAAGCATCCAAACAGTACAATTCGCCAATTTTTTGTTCTTCAAGTTTAAGTGAACTACGAGCCCCATTGTTAATCCTTTAAAGGAAATTATTTGTAACTTTCTACAAGTAGAACAATGAACGGAACAGGTAGACGGTTGAAATCATTGTATATATTGCTTCCATATAGTCTATGAAACATATATGCAAAGCATCCAAACAGTACAATTCGCGAATTTATTGTTCTTCAAGTTTAAGTGAACAACGAGCGCCATTGTTAATCCTTTAAAGGAAATTATTTCTAACTTTCTACAAGTAGAACAATGAATGGAACAGGTAGACGGTTGAAATCATTGTATATATTGCTTCTATATAGTCTAAGAAACATATATGCAAAGCAACCAAACAGTACCATTCGCCAATTTTTTGTTCTTCAAGTTTAAGTGAACTACGAGCCCCATTGTTAATCCTTTAAAGGAAATTATTTGTAATTTTCGACAAGCAGAACAATGAATGGAACAGGTAGACGGTTGAAATCTTTGTATATATTGCTTCTATATAGTCTAAGAAACATATATGCAAAGCATCCAAATAGTACAATTCGACAATTTTTTGTTCTTCAAGTTTAAGTGAACAATGAGCCCCAATGGTTAATCCTTTATCGGAAATTATTTGTAATTTTCGACAAGTAGAACAATGAATGGAACAGGTAGACGGTTGAAATCTTTGTATATGTTGCTTCTATATAGTCTAAGAAACCTATATGCAAAGCATCTAAACAGTAACATTCGCCAATTTTTTGATCTTCAAGTTTAAGTGAACACCGAGCCCCATTGATAATCATGAAATGGAAATTATTTGTAACTATCTACAAGTAGAACAATAAATAGTACAGGTAGACGGGTGAAATCTTTCTATATATTGCTTCTAAATAGCTTAAGAAACATATATGCAAAGCACCCAAACAGTACAATTCGCCAATTTTTTGTTCTTCAAGTTTAAGTGAACTACGAGCCCCATTGTTAATCCTTTAAAAAAAATTATTTGTAAATTTCTACAAGTAGAACAATGATTGGAACAAGTAGACGGTTGAAATGTTTGTATATATTGCTTCCATATAGTCTAAGAAACATGTACGCAAAGCATCCAAACAGTACCATTCGCCAATTTTTTGTTCTTCAAGTTTAAGTGAACAATGAGCCCCATTGTTAATCCTTTATCGGAAATTATTTGTAAATTTCGACAAGTAGAACAATGAATGGGACAGGTAGACTGTTGAAATCATTGTATATATTGCTTCTATATAGTCCAAGAAACATATATGCAAAGCGTCCAAACAGTACAATTCGTCAATTTTTTGCTCTTCAAGTTTAAGTGAACTACGAGCCCCATTGTTAATCCTTTAAAGGAAATTATTTGTAAATTTCGGCAAGTAGAACAATGAATGGAATAGTAGACGGTTGAAATCATTGTATATATTGCTTCTATATAGTCTAAGAAACATATATGCAAAGCATCCAAATAGTACAATTCGCCAATTTTTTGTTCTTCAAGTTTAAGTGAACAGCGAGCCCCATTGATAATCATGAAATGGAAATTATTTGTAACTTTCTACAAGTAGAACAATGAATAGTACAGGTAGACGGGTGAAATCTTTCTATATATTGCTTCTAAATAGCCTAAGAAACATATATGCAAAGCATCCAAACAGTACCATTCGCCAATTTTTTGTTCTTCAAGTTTAAGTGAACAATGAGCCCGGTTGTTAATCCTTTATCGGAAATTATTTGTAACTTTCGACAAGTAGAACAGTGAATGGAACAGGTAGACGGTTGAAATCGTTGTATATATTGCTTCTATATAGTATAAGAAACATATATGCAAAGCATCCAAACAGTACTATTGGCCAATTTTTTGTTCTTCAAGTTTAAGTGAACAATGAGCCCCAATGGTTAATCCGTTATCGGAAATTATTTGTATTTTTCGACAAGTAGAACAATGAATGGAACAGGTAGACGGTTGAAATCTTTGTATATATTGCTTCTATATAGTCTAAGAGACATATATGCAAAGCATCCAAACAGTACCATTCGCCAATTTTTTGTTCTTCAAGTTTAAGTGAACAACGAGCCCCATTGTTAATCCTTCAAAGGAAATTATTTGTAAATTTCGACAAGTAGAACAATGAATGGAACAGGTAGACTGTTGAAATCATTGTATATATTGCTTCTATATAGTCTAAGGAACATATATGCAAAGCATCCAAACAGTACAATTCGCCAATTTTTTGTTCTTCAAGTTTAAGTAAACTACGATCCCCATTGTTAATCCCTTAACGGAAATTATTTGTAACTTTCGACAAGTTTAGCAATGAATGGAACAGGTAGACGGTTGAAATCATTGTATATATTGCTTCTATATAGTCTAAGAAACATATATGAAAAGCATCCAAACAGTACAATTCGACAATTTTTGTTCTTCAAGTTTAGTGAACTACGAGCCCCATTGTTAATACTTTAACGGAAATTATTTGTAACTTCCGACAAGTAGAACAATGAATGGAACAGGTAGACGGTTGAAATCAATGTATATATTGCTTCTATATAGTCTAAGAAACATATATGCAAAGCATCCAAACAGTACAATTCGCCAATTTTTTGTTCTTCAAGTTTAAGTGAACAGCGAGCCCCATTGATAATCATGAAATGGAAATTATTTGTAACTTTCTACAAGTAGAACAATGAATAGTACAGGTAGACGGGTGAAATCTTTCTATATATTGCTTCTAAATAGCCTAAGAAACATATATGCAAAGCATCCAAACAGTACCATTCGCCAATTTTTTGTTCTTCAAGTTTAAGTGAACAATGAGCCCCGTTGTTAATCCTTTATCGGAAATTATTTGTAACTTTCGACAAGTAGAACAGTGAATGGAACAGGTAGACGGTTGAAATCGTTGTATATATTGCTTCTATATAGTATAAGAAACATATATGCAAAGCATCCAAACAGTACTATTGGCCAATTTTTTGTTCTTCAAGTTTAAGTGAACAATGAGCCCCAATGGTTAATCCGTTATCGGAAATTATTTGTATTTTTCGACAAGTAGAACAATGAATGGAACAGGTAGACGGTTGAAATCTTTGTATATATTGCTTCTATATAGTATAAGAGACATATATGCAAAGCATCCAAACAGTACCATTCGCCAATTTTTTGTTCTTCAAGTTTAAGTGAACAACGAGCCCCATTGTTAATCCTTCAAAGGAAATTATTTGTAAATTTCGACAAGTAGAACGATGAATGGAACAGGTAGACTGTTGAAATCATTGTATATATTGCTTCTATATAGTCTAAGGAACATATATGCAAAGCATCCAAACAGTACAATTCGCCAATTTTTTGTTCTTCAAGTTTAAGTAAACTACGATCCCCATTGTTAATCCCTTAACGGAAATTATTTGTAACTTTCGACAAGTATAGCAATGAATGGAACAGGTAGACGGTTGAAATCATTGTATATATTGCTTCTATATAGTCTAAGAAACATATATGAAAAGCATCCAAACAGTACAATTCGACAATTTTTGTTCTTCAAGTTTAGTGAACTACGAGCCCCATTGTTAATACTTTAACGGAAATTATTTGTAACTTCCGACAAGTAGAACAATGAATGGAACAGGTAGACGGTTGAAATCAATGTATATATTGCTTCTATATAGTCTAAGAAACATATATGCAAAGCATCCAAACAGTACCATTCGCCAATTTTTTGTTCTTCAAGTTTAAGTGAACAATGAGCCCCATTGTTAATCCTTTATCCGAAATTATTTGTATATTTCGGCAGGTAGAACAATGAATGGAATAGTAGACGGTTGAAATCATTGTATATATTGCTTCTATATAGTCTAAGAAACATATATGCAAAGCATCCAAACAGTAGCATTCGCCAATTTTTTGTTCTTCAAGTTTAAGTGAACAATGAGCCCCATTGTTAATCCTTTATCGGAAATTATTTGTAACTTTCGACAAGTAGAACAATGAATGGAACTGGTAGACGGTTGAAATCTTTTTATATATTGCTTCTATATAGTCTAAGAAACATATATGCAAAGCATCCAAACAGTTCCAGTCGCCAATTTGTTGTTCTTCAAGTTTAAGTGAACAATGAGCCCCAAAGGTTAATCCTTTATCGGTAATTATTTGTAACTTTCGACAAGTAGAACAATGAATGGAACAGGTAGACGGTTGAAATCCTTGTATATATTGCGTCTATATAGTCTAAGAAACATATATGCAAAGCATCCAAACAGTACAATTCGCCAATTTATTGTTCTTCAAGTTTAAGTGAACTACGAGCCCCATTGTTAATCCTTTAAAGGAAATTATTTGTAAATTTCGACAAGCAGAACAATGAATGGAACAGGTAGACGGTTGAAATATTTGTATATATTGCTTCTATATAATCTAAGAAACATATATGCAAAGCATCCAAACAGTACAATTCGCCAATTTTTTGTTCTTCAAGTTTAAGTGAACTACGAGCCCCATTGTTAATCCTTTAACGGAAATTAATTGTAACTTTCTACAAGTAGAACAACGATTGGAACACGTAGACGGTTGAAATCTTTGTATATATTGCTTCTATATAGTCTAAGAAACATATATGCAAAGCATCCAAACAGTACCATTCGCCAATTTTTTGTTCTTCAAGTTTAAGTGAACAATGAGCCCCATTGTTAATCCTTTATCGGAAATTATTTTTAACTTTCGACAAGTAGAACAATCAATGGAACTGGTAGACGGTTGAAATCTTTGTATATGTTGCTTCTATATAGTCTAAGAAACCTATATGCAAAGCATCTAAACAGTAACATTCGCCAATTTTTTGATCTTCAAGTTTAAGTGAACAATGAGCCCCATTGTTCATCCTTTATCGGAAATTATTTGTAATTTTCGACAAGTAGAACAATGAATGGAACAGGTAGACGGTTGATATCTTTGTATATATTGCTTCTATATAATTTAAGAAACATATATGCAAAGCATCCAAACAGTACAATTCGCCAATTTTTTGTTCTTCAAGTTTAAGTGAACTACGAGCCCCATTGTTAATCCTTTAACGGAAATTAATTGTAACTTTCTACAAGTAGAACAAAGAATGGAACAGGTAGACGGTTGAAATCATTGTATATATTGCTTCTATATAGTCTAAGAAACATATATGCAAAGCATCCAAACAGTACCATTCGCCAATTTTTTGTTCTTCAAGTTTAAGTGAACTACGAGCCCCATTGTTAATCCTTTATCGGAAATTATTTGTAACTTTCGACAAGTAGAACAATGAATGGAACAGGTAGACGGTTGAAATCATTGTATATATTGCTTCAATATGGTCTAAGAAACATATATGCAAAGCATCCAAATAGTACAATTCGACAATTTTTTGTTCTTCAAGTTAAAGTGAACAATGAGCCCCATTGTTAATCCTTTAAAGGAAATTATTTGTAACTTTCTACAAGTAGAACAATGAACGGAACAGGTAGACGGTTGAAATCATTGTATATATTGCTTCCATATAGTCTATGAAACATATATGCAAAGCATCCAAACAGTACAATTCGCGAATTTATTGTTCTTCAAGTTTAAGTGAACAACGAGCGCCATTGTTAATCCTTTAAAGGAAATTATTTGTAAATTTCGACGAATAGAACAATGAATGGAACAGGTAGACAGTTAAAATCTTTGTATATATTGCTTCTATATAATCTAAGAAACATATATGCAAAGCATCCAAACAGTACCATTCGCTAATTTTTTGTTCTTCAAGTTTAAGGGTACAACGAGCCCCATTGATAATCATGAAACGGAAATTATTTGTAACTTTCTACAATTAGAACAATGAATAGAACAGGTAGACGGGTGAAATCTTTCTATATATTGCTTCTAAATAGTCTAAGAAACATATATGCAAAGCATCCAAACAGTACAATTCGCCAATTTTTTGTTCTTCAAGTTTAAGTGAACTACGAGCCCCACTGTTAATCCTTTAAAGGTAATTATTTGTAAATTTCGACAAGTAGAACAATGAATGGAACAGGGAGAGGGTTGAAATCTTTGTAAATATTGCTTCCATATAGTCTAAAAAACATATATCCAAAGCAGCCAAACAGTACCATTCGCCAATTCTTTGTTCTTCAAGTTTAAGTGAACAATGAGCCCCATTGTTAATCCTTTAAAGGAAATTATTTGTAAATTTCGACAAGTAGAACTATGAATGGAACAGGTAGACGGTTGAAATCATTGTATATATTGCTTCCATATAGTCTATGAAACATATATGCAAAGCATCCAAACAGTACAATTCGCGAATTTATTGTTCTTCAAGTTTAAGTGAACAACGAGCGCCATTGTTAATCCTTTAAAGGAAATTATTTGTAAATTTCGACGAGTAGAACAATGAATGGAACAGGTAGACAGTTAAAATCTTTGTATATATTGCTTCTATATAATCTAAGAAACATATATGCAAAGCATCCAAACAGTACCATTCGCTAATTTTTTGTTCTTCAAGTTTAAGGGTACAACGAGCCCCATTGATAATCATGAAACGGAAATTATTTGTAACTTTCTACAATTAGAACAATGAATAGAACAGGTAGACGGGTGAAATCTTTCAATATATTGCTTCTAAATAGTCTAAGAAACATATATGCAAAGCATCCAAACAGTACAATTCGCCAATTTTTTGTTCTTCAAGTTTAAGTGAACTACGAGCCCCACTGTTAATCCTTTAAAGGTAATTATTTGTAAATTTCGACAAGTAGAACAATGAATGGAACAGGTAGAGGGTTGAAATCTTTGTAAATATTGCTTCCATATAGTCTAAAAAACATATATCCAAAGCAGCCAAACAGTACCATTCGCCAATTCTTTGTTCTTCAAGTTTAAGTGAACAATGAGCCCCATTGTTCATCCTTTAAAGGAAATTATTTGTAAATTTCGACAAGTAGAACTATGAATGGAACAGGTAGACGGTTGAAATCATTGTATATATTGCTTCCATATAGTCTATGAAACATATATGCAAAGCATCCAAACAGTACAATTCGCGAATTCATTGTTCTTCAAGTTTAAGTGAACAACGAGCGCCATTGTTAATCCTTTAAAGGAAATTATTTGTAAATTTCGACAAGTAGAACAATGAATGGAACAGGTAGACGGTTGAAATCATTGTATATATTGGATCTATATAGTCTAAGAAACATATATGCAAAGCATCCAAACAGTACAATTCGCCAATTTTTTGTTCTTCAAGTTTAAGTGAACTACGAGCCCAATTGTTAATCCTTTAAAGGAAATTATTTGTAACTTTCTACAAGTAGAACAATGAACGGAACAGGTAGACGGTTGAAATCATTGTATATATTGCTTCCATATAGTCTATGAAACATATATGCAAAGCATCCAAACAGTACAATTCGCGAATTTATTGTTCTTCAAGTTTAAGTGAACAACGAGCGCCATTGTTAATCCTTTAAAGGAAATTATTTGTAAATTTCGACGAGTAGAACAATGAATGGAACAGGTAGACAGTTAAAATCTTTGTATATATTGCTTCTATATAATCTAAGAAACATATATGCAAAGCATCCAAACAGTACCATTCGCTAATTTTTTGTTCTTCAAGTTTAAGTGTACAACGAGCCCCATTGATAATCATGAAACGGAAATTATTTGTAAATTTCTACAATTAGAACAATGAATAGAACAGGTAGACGGGTGAAATCTTTCAATATATTGCTTCTAAATAGTCTAAGAAACATATATGCAAAGCATCCAAACAGTACAATTCGCCAATTTATTGTTCTTCAAGTTTAAGTGAACTACGAGCCCCATTGTTAATCCTTTAAAGGAAATTATTTGTAAATTTCGACAAGCAGAACAATGAATGGAACAGGTAGACGGTTGAAATCTTTGTATATATTGCTTCTATATAATCTAAGAAACATATATGCAAAGCATCCAAACAGTACAATTCGCCAATTATTTGAACTTCAAGTTTAAGTGAACTACGAGCCCCATTGTTAATCCTTTAAAGGAAATTATTTGTAAATTTCGACAAGTAGAACAATGAATGGATCATGTAGACGGTTGAAATCATTGTATATATTGCTTCTATATAGTATACGAAACATATATGCAAAGCATCCAAACAGTACAATTCGCCAATTTTTGTTCTTCAAGTTTAAGTGGACTACGAGCCCCATTGTTAATCCTTTAACCGAAATTAATTGTAACTTTCTACAAGTAGGACAATGATTGGAACACGTAGACGGTTGAAATCTTTGTATATATTGCTTCCATATAGTCTAAGAAACATGTACGCAAAGCATCCAAACAGTACCATTCGCCAATTTTTTGTTCTTCAAGTTTAAGTGAACAATGAGCCCCATTGTTAATCCTTTATCGGAAATTATTTGTAACTTTCGACAAGTAGAACAATGAATGGAACTGGTAGACGGTTGAAATCTTTTTATATATTGCTTCTATATAGTCTAAGAAACATATATGCAAAGCATCCAAACAGTTCCAGTCGCCAATTTGTTGTTCTTCAAGTTTAAGTGAACAATGAGCCCCAAAGGTTAATCCTTTATCGGTAATTATTTGTAACTTTCGACAAGTAGAACAATGAATGGAACAGGTAGACGGTTGAAATCCTTGTATATATTGCGTCTATATAGTCTAAGAAACATATATGCAAAGCATCCAAACAGTACAATTCGCCAATTTATTGTTCTTCAAGTTTAAGTGAACTACGAGCCCCATTGTTAATCCTTTAAAGGAAATTATTTGTAAATTTCGACAAGCAGAACAATGAATGGAACAGGTAGACGGTTGAAATATTTGCATATATTGCTTCTATATAATCTAAGAAACATATATGCAAAGCATCCAAACAGTACAATTCGCCAATTTTTTGTTCTTCAAGTTTAAGTGAACTACGAGCCCCATTGTTAATCCTTTAACGGAAATTAATTGTAACTTTCTACAAGTAGAACAACGATTGGAACACGTAGACGGTTGAAATCTTTGTATATATTGCTTCTATATAGTCTAAGAAACATATATGCAAAGCATCCAAACAGTACCATTCGCCAATTTTTTGTTCTTCAAGTTTAAGTGAACAATGAGCCCCATTGTTAATCCTTTATCGGAAATTATTTTTAACTTTCGACAAGTAGAACAATCAATGGAACTGGTAGACGGTTGAAATCATTGTATATATTGCTTCAATATGGTCTAAGAAACATATATGCAAAGCATCCAAATAGTACAATTCGACAATTTTTTGTTCTTCAAGTTAAAGTGAACAATGAGCCCCATTGTTAATCCTTTAAAGGAAATTATTTGTAACTTTCTACAAGTAGAACAATGAACGGAACAGGTAGACGGTTGAAATCATTGTATATATTGCTTCCATATAGTCTATGAAACATATATGCAAAGCATCCAAACAGTACAATTCGCGAATTTATTGTTCTTCAAGTTTAAGTGAACAACGAGCGCCATTGTTAATCCTTTAAAGGAAATTATTTGTAAATTTCGACGAGTAGAACAATGAATGGAACAGGTAGACAGTTAAAATCTTTGTATATATTGCTTCTATATAATCTAAGAAACATATATGCAAAGCATCCAAACAGTACCATTCGCTAATTTTTTGTTCTTCAAGTTTAAGGGTACAACGAGCCCCATTGATAATCATGAAACGGAAATTATTTGTAACTTTCTACAATTAGAACAATGAATAGAACAGGTAGACGGGTGAAATCTTTCAATATATTGCTTCTAAATAGTCTAAGAAACATATATGCAAAGCATCCAAACAGTACAATTCGCCAATTTTTTGTTCTTCAAGTTTAAGTGAACTACGAGCCCCACTGTTAATCCTTTAAAGGTAATTATTTGTAAATTTCGACAAGTAGAACAATGAATGGAACAGGGAGAGGGTTGAAATCTTTGTAAATATTGCTTCCATATAGTCTAAAAAACATATATCCAAAGCAGCCAAACAGTACCATTCGCCAATTCTTTGTTCTTCAAGTTTAAGTGAACAATGAGCCCCATTGTTAATCCTTTAAAGGAAATTATTTGTAAATTTCGACAAGTAGAAGTATGAATGGAACAGGTAGACGGTTGAAATCATTGTATATATTGCTTCCATATAGTCTATGAAACATATATGCAAAGCATCCAAACAGTACAATTCGCGAATTTATTGTTCTTCAAGTTTAAGTGAACAACGAGCGCCATTGTTAATCCTTTAAAGGAAATTATTTGTAAATTTCGACGAGTAGAACAATGAATGGAACAGGTAGACAGTTAAAATCTTTGTATATATTGCTTCTATATAATCTAAGAAACATATATGCAAAGCATCCAAACAGTACAATTCGCCAATTTTTTGTTCTTCAAGTTTAAGTGAACTACGAGCCCCACTGTTAATCCTTTAAAGGTAATTATTTGTAAATTTCGACAAGTAGAACAATGAATGGAACAGGTAGAGGGTTGAAATCTTTGTAAATATTGCTTCCATATAGTCTAAAAAACATATATCCAAAGCAGCCAAACAGTACCATTCGCCAATTCTTTGTTCTTCAAGTTTAAGTGAACAATGAGCCCCATTGTTCATCCTTTAAAGGAAATTATTTGTAAATTTCGACAAGTAGAACTATGAATGGAACAGGTAGACGGTTGAAATCATTGTATATATTGCTTCCATATAGTCTATGAAACATATATGCAAAGCATCCAAACAGTACAATTCGCGAATTTATTGTTCTTCAAGTTTAAGTGAACAACGAGCGCCATTGTTAATCCTTTAAAGGAAATTATTTGTAAATTTCGACAAGTAGAACAATGAATGGAACAGGTAGACGGTTGAAATCATTGTATATATTGCATCTATATAGTCTAAGAAACATATATGCAAAGCATCCAAACAGTACAATTCGCGAATTTATTGTTTTTCAAGTTTAAGTGAACTACGAGCCCCATTGTTAATCCTTTAAAGGAAATTATTTGTAACTTTCTACAAGTAGAACAATGAATGGAACAGGTAGACGGTTGAAATCATTGTATATATTGCATCTATATAGTCTAAGAAACATATATGCAAAGCATCCAAACAGTACAATTCGCCAATTTTTTGTTCTTCAAGTTTAAGTGAACTACGAGCCCCATTGTTAATCCTTTAAAGGAAATTATTTGTAACTTTCTACAAGTAGAACAATGAACGGAACAGGTAGACGGTTGAAATCATTGTATATATTGCTTCCATATAGTCTATGAAACATATATGCAAAGCATCCAAACAGTACAATTCGCGAATTTATTGTTCTTCAAGTTTAAGTGAACAACGAGCGCCATTGTTAATCCTTTAAAGGAAATTATTTCTAACTTTCTACAAGTAGAACAATGAATGGAACAGGTAGACGGTTGAAATCATTGTATATATTGCTTCTATATAGTCTAAGAAACATATATGCAAAGCAACCAAACAGTACCATTCGCCAATTTTTTGTTCTTCAAGTTTAAGTGAACTACGAGCCCCATTGTTAATCCTTTAAAGGAAATTATTTGTAATTTTCGACAAGCAGAACAATGAATGGAACAGGTAGACGGTTGAAATCTTTGTATATATTGCTTCTATATAGTCTAAGAAACATATATGCAAAGCATCCAAATAGTACAATTCGACAATTTTTTGTTCTTCAAGTTTAAGTGAACAATGAGCCCCAATGGTTAATCCTTTATCGGAAATTATTTGTAATTTTCGACAAGTAGAACAATGAATGGAACAGGTAGACGGTTGAAATCTTTGTATATGTTGCTTCTATATAGTCTAAGAAACCTATATGCAAAGCATCTAAACAGTAACATTCGCCAATTTTTTGATCTTCAAGTTTAAGTGAACACCGAGCCCCATTGATAATCATGAAATGGAAATTATTTGTAACTATCTACAAGTAGAACAATAAATAGTACAGGTAGACGGGTGAAATCTTTCTATATATTGCTTCTAAATAGCTTAAGAAACATATATGCAAAGCACCCAAACAGTACAATTCGCCAATTTTTTGTTCTTCAAGTTTAAGTGAACTACGAGCCCCATTGTTAATCCTTTAAAAAAAATTATTTGTAAATTTCTACAAGTAGAACAATGATTGGAACAAGTAGACGGTTGAAATGTTTGTATATATTGCTTCCATATAGTCTAAGAAACATGTACGCAAAGCATCCAAACAGTACCATTCGCCAATTTTTTGTTCTTCAAGATTAAGTGAACAATGAGCCCCATTGTTAATCCTTTATCGGAAATTATTTGTAAATTTCGACAAGTAGAACAATGAATGGGACAGGTAGACTGTTGAAATCATTGTATATATTGCTTCTATATAGTCCAAGAAACATATATGCAAAGCGTCCAAACAGTACAATTCGTCAATTTTTTGCTCTTCAAGTTTAAGTGAACTACGAGCCCCATTGTTAATCCTTTAAAGGAAATTATTTGTAAATTTCGGCAAGTAGAACAATGAATGGAATAGTAGACGGTTGAAATCATTGTATATATTGCTTCTATATAGTCTAAGAAACATATATGCAAAGCATCCAAACAGTACAATTCGCCAATTTTTTGTTCTTCAAGTTTAAGTGAACAGCGAGCCCCATTGATAATCATGAAATGGAAATTATTTGTAACTTTCTACAAGTAGAACAATGAATAGTACAGGTAGACGGGTGAAATCTTTCTATATATTGCTTCTAAATAGCCTAAGAAACATATATGCAAAGCATCCAAACAGTACCATTCGCCAATTTTTTGTTCTTCAAGTTTAAGTGAACAATGAGCCCGGTTGTTAATCCTTTATCGGAAATTATTTGTAACTTTCGACAAGTAGAACAGTGAATGGAACAGGTAGACGGTTGAAATCATTGTATATATTGCTTCTATATAGTATAAGAAACATATATGCAAAGCATCCAAACAGTACTATTGGCCAATTTTTTGTTCTTCAAGTTTAAGTGAACAATGAGCCCCAATGGTTAATCCGTTATCGGAAATTATTTGTATTTTTCGACAAGTAGAACAATGAATGGAACAGGTAGACGGTTGAAATCTTTGTATATATTGCTTCTATATAGTCTAAGAGACATATATGCAAAGCATCCAAACAGTACCATTCGCCAATTTTTTGTTCTTCAAGTTTAAGTGAACAACGAGCCCCATTGTTAATCCTTCAAAGGAAATTATTTGTAAATTTCGACAAGTAGAACAATGAATGGAACAGGTAGACTGTTGAAATCATTGTATATATTGCTTCTATATAGTCTAAGGAACATATATGCAAAGCATCCAAACAGTACAATTCGCCAATTTTTTGTTCTTCAAGTTTAAGTAAACTACGATCCCCATTGTTAATCCCTTAACGGAAATTATTTGTAACTTTCGACAAGTTTAGCAATGAATGGAACAGGTAGACGGTTGAAATCATTGTATATATTGCTTCTATATAGTCTAAGAAACATATATGAAAAGCATCCAAACAGTACAATTCGACAATTTTTGTTCTTCAAGTTTAGTGAACTACGAGCCCCATTGTTAATACTTTAACGGAAATTATTTGTAACTTCCGACAAGTAGAACAATGAATGGAACAGGTAGACGGTTGAAATCAATGTATATATTGCTTCTATATAGTCTAAGAAACATATATGCAAAGCATCCAAACAGTACAATTCGCCAATTTTTTGTTCTTCAAGTTTAAGTGAACAGCGAGCCCCATTGATAATCATGAAATGGAAATTATTTGTAACTTTCTACAAGTAGAACAATGAATAGTACAGGTAGACGGGTGAAATCTTTCTATATATTGCTTCTAAATAGCCTAAGAAACTTATATGCAAAGCATCCAAACAGTACCATTCGCCAATTTTTTGTTCTTCAAGTTTAAGTGAACAATGAGCCCCGTTGTTAATCCTTTATCGGAAATTATTTGTAACTTTCGACAAGTAGAACAGTGAATGGAACAGGTAGACGGTTGAAATCGTTGTATATATTGCTTCTATATAGTATAAGAAACATATATGCAAAGCATCCAAACAGTACTATTGGCCAATTTTTTGTTCTTCAAGTTTAAGTGAACAATGAGCCCCAATGGTTAATCCGTTATCGGAAATTATTTGTATTTTTCGACAAGTAGAACAATGAATGGAACAGGTAGACGGTTGAAATCTTTGTATATATTGCTTCTATATAGTATAAGAGACATATATGCAAAGCATCCAAACAGTACCATTCGCCAATTTTTTGTTCTTCAAGTTTAAGTGAACAACGAGCCCCATTGTTAATCCTTCAAAGGAAATTATTTGTAAATTTCGACAAGTAGAACGATGAATGGAACAGGTAGACTGTTGAAATCATTGTATATATTGCTTCTATATAGTCTAAGGAACATATATGCAAAGCATCCAAACAGTACAATTCGCCAATTTTTTGTTCTTCAAGTTTAAGTAAACTACGATCCCCATTGTTAATCCCTTAACGGAAATTATTTGTAACTTTCGACAAGTATAGCAATGAATGGAACAGGTAGACGGTTGAAATCATTGTATATATTGCTTCTATATAGTCTAAGAAACATATATGAAAAGCATCCAAACAGTACAATTCGACAATTTTTGTTCTTCAAGTTTAGTGAACTACGAGCCCCATTGTTAATACTTTAACGGAAATTATTTGTAACTTCCGACAAGTAGAACAATGAATGGAACAGGTAGACGGTTGAAATCAATGTATATATTGCTTCTATATAGTCTAAGAAACATATATGCAAAGCATCCAAACAGTACCATTCGCCAATTTTTTGTTCTTCAAGTTTAAGTGAACAATGAGCCCCATTGTTAATCCTTTATCCGAAATTATTTGTATATTTCGGCAGGTAGAACAATGAATGGAATAGTAGACGGTTGAAATCATTGTATATATTGCTTCTATATAGTCTAAGAAACATATATGCAAAGCATCCAAACAGTACAATTCGCCAATTTTTTGTTCTTCAAGTTTAAGTAAACTACGATCCCCATTGTTAATCCCTTAACGGAAATTATTTGTAACTTTCGACAAGTAGAACAATGAATGGAACAGGTAGACGGTTGAAATCAATGTATATATTGCTTCTATATAGTCTAAGAAACATATATGCAAAGCATCCAAACAGTACCATTCGCCAATTTTTTGTTCTTCAAGTTTAAGTGAACAATGAGCCCCATTGTTAATCCTTTATCGGAAATTATTTGTAACTTTCGACAAGTAGAACAATGAATGGAACAGGTAGACGGTTGAAATCTTTGTATATGTTGCTTCTATATAGTCTAAGAAACCTATATGCAAAGCATCTAAACAGTAACATTCGCCAATTTTTTGATCTTCAAGTTTAAGTGAACACCGAGCCCCATTGATAATCATGAAATGGAAATTATTTGTAACTTTCTACAAGTAGAACAATAAATAGTACAGGTAGACGGGTGAAATCTTTCTATATATTGCTTGCTAAATAGTCTAAGAAACATATATGCAAAGCATCCAAATAGTACAATTCGCCAATTTTTTGTTCTTCAAGTTTAAGTGAACTACGAGCCCCATTGTTAATCCTTTAAAAAAAAATATTTGTAAATTTCGACAAGTAGAACAATGAATGGATCAGGTAGACGGTTGAAATCATTGTATATATTGCTTCTATATAATCTACGAAACATATATGCAAAGCATCCAAACAGTACAATTCGCCAATTTTTTGTTCTTCAAGTTTAAGTGAACAATGAGCCCCATTGTTAATCCTTTAACGGAAATTATTTGTAACTTTCGACAAGTAGAACAATGAATGGAACAGGTAGACGGTTGAAATCATTGTATATATTGCTTCTATATAGTCTAAGAAACATATATGAAAAGCATCCAAACAGTACAATTCGACAATTTTTTGTTCTTCAAGTTTAGTGAACTACGAGCCCCATTGTTAATACTTTAACGGAAATTATTTGTAACTTCCGACAAGTAGAACAATGAATGGAACAGGTAGACGGTTGAAATCAATGTATATATTGCTTCTATATAGTCTAAGAAACATATATGCAAAGCATCCAAACAGTACAATTCGACAATTTTTTGTTCTTCAAGTTTAAGTAAACTACGAGCCCCATTGTTAATCCTTTAACGGAAATTATTTGTAACTTCCGACAAGTAGAACAATGAATGGAACAGGTAGACGGTTGAAATCATTGTATATATTGCTTCTATATAGTCTAAGAAACATATATGAAAAGCATCCAAACAGTACAATTCGCCATTTTTTTGTTCTTCAAGTTTAAGTGAACTACGAGCCCCATTGTTAATCCTTTAAAGGAAATTATTTGTAAATTTCGACAAGTAGAACAATGAATGGATCATGTAGACGGTTGAAATCATTGTATATATTGCTTCCATACAGTCTAAGAAACATATATGCAAAGCATCCAAACAGTACAATTCGCCAATTTATTGTTCTTCAAGTTTAAGTGAACAACGAGCCCCATTGTTAATCCTTTAAAGGAAATTATTTGTAAATTTCGACAAGTAGAACAATGATTGGAACACGTAGACGGTTGAAATCTTTGTATATATTGCTTCCATATAGTCTAAGAAACATGTACGCAAAGCATCCAAACAGTACCATTCGCCAATTTTTTGTTCTTCAAGTTTAAGTGAACAACGAGGCCCATTGTTAATCCTTTATCGGAAATTATTTGTAACTTTCTACAATTAGAACTATGAATAGAACAGGTAGACGGGTGAAATCTTTCAATATATTGCTTCTAAATAGTCTAAGAAACATATATGCAAAGCATCCAAACAGTACAATTCGCCAATTTTTTGTTTTTCAAGTTTAAGTGAACTACGAGCCCCACTGTTAATCCTTTAAAGGTAATTATTTGTAAATTTCGACAAGTAGAACAATGAATGGAACAGGTAGAGGGTTGAAATCTTTGTAAATATTGCTTCCATATAGTCTAAAAAACATATATCCAAAGCAGCCAAACAGTACCATTCGCCAATTTTTTGTTCTTCAAGTTTAAGTGAACAATGAGCCCCATTGTTAATCCTTTAAAGGAAATTATTTGTAAATTTCGACAAGTAGAACAATGAATGGAAAAGGTAGACGGTTGAAATCATTGTATATATTGCTTCTATATAGTATACGAAACATATATGCAAAGCATCTAAACAGTAACAATTCGCCAATTTTTTGTTCTTCAAGTTTAAGTGAACTACGAGCCCCATTGTTAATCCTTTAAAGGTAATTATTTGTAAATTTCGACAAGTAGAACAATGAATGGATCATGTAGGCGGTTGGAATCATTGTATATATTGCTTCTATATAGTCTACGAAACATATATGCAAAGCATCCAAACAGTACAATTCGCCAATTTATTGTTCTTCAAGTTTAAGTGTACAACGAGCCCCATTGTTAATCCTTTAATGGAAATTATTTGTAAATTTCGACAAGTAGAACAATGAATGGAACAGGTAGACTGTTGAAATCATTGTATATATTGCTTCTATATAGTCTAAGGAACATATATGCAAAGCATCCAAACAGTACAATTCGCCAATTTTTTGTTCTTCAAGTTTAAGTAAACTACGATCCCCATTGTTAATCCCTTAACGGAAATTATTTGTAACTTTCGACAAGTTTAGCAATGAATGGAACAGGTAGACGGTTGAAATCATTGTATATATTGCTTCTATATAGTCTAAGAAACATATATGAAAAGCATCCAAACAGTACAATTCGACAATTTTTGTTCTTCAAGTTTAGTGAACTACGAGCCCCATTGTTAATACTTTAACGGAAATTATTTGTAACTTCCGACAAGTAGAACAATGAATGGAACAGGTAGACGGTTGAAATCAATGTATATATTGCTTCTATATAGTCTAAGAAACATATATGCAAAGCATCCAAACAGTACAATTCGCCAATTTTTTGTTCTTCAAGTTTAAGTGAACAGCGAGCCCCATTGATAATCATGAAATGGAAATTATTTGTAACTTTCTACAAGTAGAACAATGAATAGTACAGGTAGACGGGTGAAATCTTTCTATATATTGCTTCTAAATAGCCTAAGAAACATATATGCAAAGCATCCAAACAGTACCATTCGCCAATTTTTTGTTCTTCAAGTTTAAGTGAACAATGAGCCCCGTTGTTAATCCTTTATCGGAAATTATTTGTAACTTTCGACAAGTAGAACAGTGAATGGAACAGGTAGACGGTTGAAATCGTTGTATATATTGCTTCTATATAGTATAAGAAACATATATGCAAAGCATCCAAACAGTACTATTGGCCAATTTTTTGTTCTTCAAGTTTAAGTGAACAATGAGCCCCAATGGTTAATCCGTTATCGGAAATTATTTGTATTTTTCGACAAGTAGAACAATGAATGGAACAGGTAGACGGTTGAAATCTTTGTATATATTGCTTCTATATAGTATAAGAGACATATATGCAAAGCATCCAAACAGTACCATTCGCCAATTTTTTGTTCTTCAAGTTTAAGTGAACAACGAGCCCCATTGTTAATCCTTCAAAGGAAATTATTTGTAAATTTCGACAAGTAGAACGATGAATGGAACAGGTAGACTGTTGAAATCATTGTATATATTGCTTCTATATAGTCTAAGGAACATATATGCAAAGCATCCAAACAGTACAATTCGCCAATTTTTTGTTCTTCAAGTTTAAGTAAACTACGATCCCCATTGTTAATCCCTTAACGGAAATTATTTGTAACTTTCGACAAGTATAGCAATGAATGGAACAGGTAGACGGTTGAAATCATTGTATATATTGCTTCTATATAGTCTAAGAAACATATATGAAAAGCATCCAAACAGTACAATTCGACAATTTTTGTTCTTCAAGTTTAGTGAACTACGAGCCCCATTGTTAATACTTTAACGGAAATTATTTGTAACTTCCGACAAGTAGAACAATGAATGGAACAGGTAGACGGTTGAAATCAATGTATATATTGCTTCTATATAGTCTAAGAAACATATATGCAAAGCATCCAAACAGTACCATTCGCCAATTTTTTGTTCTTCAAGTTTAAGTGAACAATGAGCCCCATTGTTAATCCTTTATCCGAAATTATTTGTATATTTCGGCAGGTAGAACAATGAATGGAATAGTAGACGGTTGAAATCATTGTATATATTGCTTCTATATAGTCTAAGAAACATATATGCAAAGCATCCAAACAGTACAATTCGCCAATTTTTTGTTCTTCAAGTTTAAGTAAACTACGATCCCCATTGTTAATCCCTTAACGGAAATTATTTGTAACTTTCGACAAGTAGAACAATGAATGGAACAGGTAGACGGTTGAAATCAATGTATATATTGCTTCTATATAGTCTAAGAAACATATATGCAAAGCATCCAAACAGTACCATTCGCCAATTTTTTGTTCTTCAAGTTTAAGTGAACAATGAGCCCCATTGTTAATCCTTTATCGGAAATTATTTGTAACTTTCGACAAGTAGAACAATGAATGGAACAGGTAGACGGTTGAAATCTTTGTATATGTTGCTTCTATATAGTCTAAGAAACCTATATGCAAAGCATCTAAACAGTAACATTCGCCAATTTTTTGATCTTCAAGTTTAAGTGAACACCGAGCCCCATTGATAATCATGAAATGGAAATTATTTGTAACTTTCTACAAGTAGAACAATAAATAGTACAGGTAGACGGGTGAAATCTTTCTATATATTGCTTGCTAAATAGTCTAAGAAACATATATGCAAAGCATCCAAATAGTACAATTCGCCAATTTTTTGTTCTTCAAGTTTAAGTGAACTACGAGCCCCATTGTTAATCCTTTAAAAAAAATTATTTGTAAATTTCGACAAGTAGAACAATGAATGGATCAGGTAGACGGTTGAAATCATTGTATATATTGCTTCTATATAATCTACGAAACATATATGCAAAGCATCCAAACAGTACAATTCGCCAATTTTTTGTTCTTCAAGTTTAAGTGAACAATGAGCCCCATTGTTAATCCTTTAACGGAAATTATTTGTAACTTTCGACAAGTAGAACAATGAATGGAACAGGTAGACGGTTGAAATCATTGTATATATTGCTTCTATATAGTCTAAGAAACATATATGAAAAGCATCCAAACAGTACAATTCGACAATTTTTTGTTCTTCAAGTTTAGTGAACTACGAGCCCCATTGTTAATACTTTAACGGAAATTATTTGTAACTTCCGACAAGTAGAACAATGAATGGAACAGGTAGACGGTTGAAATCAATGTATATATTGCTTCTATATAGTCTAAGAAACATATATGCAAAGCATCCAAACAGTACAATTCGACAATTTTTTGTTCTTCAAGTTTAAGTAAACTACGAGCCCCATTGTTAATCCTTTAACGGAAATTATTTGTAACTTCCGACAAGTAGAACAATGAATGGAACAGGTAGACGGTTGAAATCATTGTATATATTGCTTCTATATAGTCTAAGAAACATATATGAAAAGCATCCAAACAGTACAATTCGCCATTTTTTTGTTCTTCAAGTTTAAGTGAACTACGAGCCCCATTGTTAATCCTTTAAAGGAAATTATTTGTAAATTTCGACAAGTAGAACAATGAATGGATCATGTAGACGGTTGAAATCATTGTATATATTGCTTCCATACAGTCTAAGAAACATATATGCAAAGCATCCAAACAGTACAATTCGCCAATTTATTGTTCTTCAAGTTTAAGTGAACAACGAGCCCCATTGTTAATCCTTTAAAGGAAATTATTTGTAAATTTCGACAAGTAGAACAATGATTGGAACACGTAGACGGTTGAAATCTTTGTATATATTGCTTCCATATAGTCTAAGAAACATGTACGCAAAGCATCCAAACAGTACCATTCGCCAATTTTTTGTTCTTCAAGTTTAAGTGAACAACGAGGCCCATTGTTAATCCTTTATCGGAAATTATTTGTAACTTTCTACAATTAGAACTATGAATAGAACAGGTAGACGGGTGAAATCTTTCAATATATTGCTTCTAAATAGTCTAAGAAACATATATGCAAAGCATCCAAACAGTACAATTCGCCAATTTTTTGTTTTTCAAGTTTAAGTGAACTACGAGCCCCACTGTTAATCCTTTAAAGGTAATTATTTGTAAATTTCGACAAGTAGAACAATGAATGGAACAGGTAGAGGGTTGAAATCTTTGTAAATATTGCTTCCATATAGTCTAAAAAACATATATCCAAAGCAGCCAAACAGTACCATTCGCCAATTTTTTGTTCTTCAAGTTTAAGTGAACAATGAGCCCCATTGTTAATCCTTTAAAGGAAATTATTTGTAAATTTCGACAAGTAGAACAATGAATGGAAAAGGTAGACGGTTGAAATCATTGTATATATTGCTTCTATATAGTATACGAAACATATATGCAAAGCATCTAAACAGTAACAATTCGCCAATTTTTTGTTCTTCAAGTTTAAGTGAACTACGAGCCCCATTGTTAATCCTTTAAAGGTAATTATTTGTAAATTTCGACAAGTAGAACAATGAATGGATCATGTAGGCGGTTGGAATCATTGTATATATTGCTTCTATATAGTCTACGAAACATATATGCAAAGCATCCAAACAGTACAATTCGCCAATTTATTGTTCTTCAAGTTTAAGTGTACAACGAGCCCCATTGTTAATGCTTTAATGGAAATTATTTGTAAATTTCGACAAGTAGAACAATGAATGGAACAGGTAGACGGTTGAAATCTTTGTATATATTGCTTCTATATAATCTAAGAAACATATATGCAAAGTATCCAAACAGTACCATTCGCCAATTTTTTGTTCTTCAAGTTTAAGTGAACTACGAGCCCCATTGTTAATCCTTTAAAGGAAATTATTTGTAATTTTCGACAAGCAGAACAATGAATGGAACAGGTAGAAGGTTGAAATCTTTGTATATATTGCTTCTATATAATCTAAGAAACATATATGCAAAGCATCCAAACAGTACAATTCGCCAATTATTTGAACTTCAAGTTTAAGTGAACTACGAGCCCCATTGTTAATACTTTAAAGGAAATTATTTGTAAATTTCGACAAGTAGAACAATGAATGGATCATGTAGACGGTTGAAATCATTGTATATATTGCTTCTATATAGTATACGAAACATATATGCAAAGCATCCAAACAGTACAATTCGCCAATTTTTTGTTCTTCAAGTTTAAGTGAACTACGAGCCCCATTGTTAATCCTTTGAAGGAAATTATTTGTAATTTTCGACAAGCAGAACAATGAATGGAACAGGTAGACGGTTGAAATCTTTGTATATATTGCTTCTATATAGTCTAAGAAACATATATGCAAAGCATCCAAATAGTACAATTCGACAATTTTTTGTTCTTCAAGTTTAAGTGAATAATGAGCCCCAATGGTTAATCCTTTATCGGAAATTATTTGTAATTTTCGACAAGTAGAACAATGAATGGATCATGTAGACGGTTGAAATCATTGTATATATTGCTTCTATATAGTATACGAAACATATATGCAAAGCATCCAAACAGTACAATTCGCCAATTTTTTGTTCTTCAAGTTTAAGTGGACTACGAGCCCCATTGTTAATCCTTTAACCGAAATTAATTGTAACTTTCGACAAGTAGAACAATCAGTGGAACTGGTAGACGGTTGAAATCTTTGTATATGTTGCTTCTATATAGTCTAAGAAACATATATGCAAAGCATCCAAACAGTACCATTCGCCAATTTATTGTTCTTCAAGTTTAAGTGTACAACGAGCCCCATTGTTAATCCTTTAAAGGAAATTATTTGTAAATTTCGACAAGTAGAACAATGAATGGAACAGGTAGACGGTTGAAATCTTTGTATATATTGCTTCTATATAATCTAAGAAACATATATGCAAAGCATCTAAACAGTAACCATCGCTAATTTTTTGATCTTTAAGTTTAAGTGAACAGCGAGCCCAATTGATAATCATGAAATGGAAATTATTTGTAACTTTCTACAAGTAGAACAATGAATATTACAGGTAGACGGGTGAAATCTTTCTATATATTGCTTCTAAATAGTCTAAGAAACATATATGCAAAGCATCCAAACAGTACAATTCGCCAATTTTTTGTTCTTCAAGTTTAAGTGAACTACGAGCCCCATTGTTAATCCTTTAAAGGAAATTATTTGTAAATTTCGACAAGTAGAACAATGAATGGATCATGTAGGCGGTTGAAATCATTGTATATATTGCTTCTATATAGTCTACGAAACATATATGCAAAGCATCCAAATAGTACAATTCGCCAATTTTTTGTTCTTCAAGTTTAAGTGAACTACGAGCCCCATTGTTAATCCTTTAACGGAAATTATTTTTAACTTTCGACAAGTAGAACAATCAATGGAACTGGTAGACGGTTGAAATCTTTGTATATGTTGCTTCTATATAGTCTAAGAAACCTATATGCAAAGCATCTAAACAGTAACATTCGCCAATTTTTTGATCTTCAAGTTTAAGTGAACAATGAGCCCCATTGTTCATCCTATATCGGAAATTATTTGTAATTTTCGACAAGTAGAACAATGAATGGATCATGTAGACGGTTGAAATCATTGTATATATTGCTTCTATATAGTATACGAAACATATATGCAAAGCATCCAAACAGTACAATTCGCCAATTTTTTGTTCTTCAAGTTTAAGTGAACTACGAGCCCCATTGTTAATCCTTTAAAGGAAATTATTTGTAAATTTCGACAAGTAGAACAATGAATGGATCATGTAGGCGGTTGAAATCATTGTATATATTGCTTCTATATAGTCTACGAAACATATATGCAAAGCATCCAAATAGTACAATTCGCCAATTTTTTGTTCTTCAAGTTTAAGTGAACTACGAGCCCCATTGTTAATCCTTTAACGGAAATTATTTTTAACTTTCGACAAGTAGAACAATCAATGGAACTGGTAGACGGTTGAAATCTTTGTATATGTTGCTTCTATATAGTCTAAGAAACCTATATGCAAAGCATCTAAACAGTAACATTCGCCAATTTTTTGATCTTCAAGTTTAAGTGAACAATGAGCCCCATTGTTCATCCTATATCGGAAATTATTTGTAATTTTCGACAAGTAGAACAATGAATGGAACAGGTAGACGGTTGATATCTTTGTATATATTGCTTCTATATAATTTAAGAAACATATATGCAAAGCATCCAAACAGTACAATTCGCCAATTTTTTGTTCTTCAAGTTTAAGTGAACTACGAGCCCCATTGTTAATCCTTTAAAGGGAATTATTTGTAAATTTCGACAAGTAGAACAATGAATGGATCATGTAGACGGTTGAAATCTTTGTATATATTGCTTCTATATAATCTAAGAAACATATATGCAAAGCATCCAAACAGTACCATTCGCCAATTTTTTGTTCTTCAAGTTTAAGTGAACAACGAGCCCCATTGATAATCATGAAACGGATATTATTTGTAACTTTCTACAAGTAGAACAATGAATAGAACAGGTAGACGGGTGAAATCTTCCTATATGTTGCTTCTATATAGTCTAAGGAACATATATGCAAAACATCCAAACAGTACCATTCGCCAATTTTTTGTTCTTCAAGTTTAGGTGAACAACGAGCCCCATTGATAATCATGAAACGGAAATTATTTGTAACTTTCTACAAGTAGAACAATGAATAGAACAGGTAGACGGTTGAAATCTTTCTATATATTGCTTCCATATAGTCTAAGAAACATATATGCAAAGCATCCAAACAGTACAATTCGCCAATTTATTGTTCTTCAAGTTTAAGTGAACTACGAGCCCCATTGTTAATACTTTAACGAAAATTATTTGTAACTTTCGACTAGTAAAACAATGAATGGAACAGGTAGACGGTTGAGATATTTGTATATATTGCTTCTATATAGTCTAAGAAACATACCTGCAAAGCATCCAAACAGTACCATTCGCCAATTTTTTGTTCTTCAAGTTTAAGTGAACTACGAGCCCCATTGTTAATCCTTTAACGGAAATTAATTGTAACTTTCTACAAGTAGAACAATGAATGGAACAGGTAGACGGTTGAAATCTTTGTATATATTGCTTCTATATAGTCTAAGAAACATATATGCAAAGCATCCAAATAGTACAATTCGACAATTTTTTGTTCTTCAAGTTTAAGTGAACAATGAGCCCCAATGGTTAATCCTTTATCGGAAATTATTTGTAATTTTCGACAAGTAGAACAATGAATGGATCATGTAGACGGTTGAAATCATTGTATATATTGCTTCTATATAGTATACGAAACATATATGCAAAGCATCCAAACAGTACAATTCGCCAATTTTTTGTTCTTCAAGTTTAAGTGGACTACGAGCCCCATTGTTAATCCTTTAACCAAAATTAATTGTAACTTTCGACTAGTAGAACAATCAGTGGAACTGGTAGACGGTTGAAATCGTTGTATATGTTGCTTCTATATAGTCTAAGAAACATATATGCAGAGCATCCAAACAGTACAATTCGCCAATTTTTTGTTCTTCAAGTTTAAGTGAACTACGAGCCCCATTGTTAATCCTTTAAAGGAAATTATTTGTAAATTTCGACAAGTAGAACAATGAATGGAACTGGTAGACGGTTGAAATCTTTTTATATATTGCTTCTATATAGTCTAAGAAACATATATGCAAAGCATCCAAACAGTTCCAGTCGCCAATTTGTTGTTCTTCAAGTTTAAGTGAACAATGAGCCCCAAAGGTTAATCCTTTATCGGTAATTATTTGTAACTTTCGACAAGTAGAACAATGAATGGAACAGGTAGACGGTTGAAATCCTTGTATATATTGCGTCTATATAGTCTAAGAAACATATATGCAAAGCATCCAAACAGTACAATTCGCCAATTTATTGTTCTTCAAGTTTAAGTGAACTACGAGCCCCATTGTTAATCCTTTAAAGGAAATTATTTGTAAATTTCGACAAGCAGAACAATGAATGGAACAGGTAGACGGTTGAAATATTTGTATATATTGCTTCTATATAATCTAAGAAACATATATGCAAAGCATCCAAACAGTACAATTCGCCAATTTTTTGTTCTTCAAGTTTAAGTGAACTACGAGCCCCATTGTTAATCCTTTAACGGAAATTAATTGTAACTTTCTACAAGTAGAACAACGATTGGAACACGTAGACGGTTGAAATCTTTGTATATATTGCTTCTATATAGTCTAAGAAACATATATGCAAAGCATCCAAACAGTACCATTCGCCAATTTTTTGTTCTTCAAGTTTAAGTGAAGAATGAGCCCCATTGTTAATCCTTTATCGGAAATTATTTTTAACTTTCGACAAGTAGAACAATCAATGGAACTGGTAGACGGTTGAAATCTATGTATATGTTGCTTCTATATAGTCTAAGAAACCTATATGCAAAGCATCCAAACAGTACAATTCGCCAATTTTTTGTTCTTCAAGTTTAAGTGAACTACGAGCCCCATTGTTAATCCTTTAAAGGGAATTATTTGTAAATTTCGACAAGTAGAACAATGAATGGATCGTGTAGACGGTTGAAATCTTTGTATATATTGCTTCTATATAATCTAAGAAACATATATGCAAAGCATCCAAACAGTACAATTCGCCAATTTTTTGTTCTTCAAGTTTAAGTGGACTACGAGCCCCATTGTTAATCCTTTAACCGAAATTAATTGTAACTTTCTACAAGTAGGACAATGATTGGAACACGTAGACGGTTGAAATCTTTGTATATATTGCTTCCATATAGTCTAAGAAACATGTACGCAAAGCATCCAAACAGTACCATTCGCCAATTTTTTGTTCTTCAAGTTTAAGTGAACAATGAGCCCCATTGTTAATCCTTTATCGGAAATTATATGTAAATTACGACAAGTAGAACAATGAATGGAACTGGTAGACGGTTGAAATCTTTTTATATATTGCTTCTATATAGTCTAAGAAACATATATGCAAAGCATCCAAACAGTTCCAGTCGCCAATTTGTTGTTCTTCAAGTTTAAGTGAACAATGAGCCCCAAAGGTTAATCCTTTATCGGTAATTATTTGTAACTTTCGACAAGTAGAACAATGAATGGAACAGGTAGACGGTTGAAATCCTTGTATATATTGCGTCTATATAGTCTAAGAATCATATATGCAAAGCATCCAAACAGTACAATTCGCCAATTTATTGTTCTTCAAGTTTAAGTGAACTACGAGCCCCATTGTTAATCCTTTAAAGGAAATTATTTGTAAATTTCGACAAGCAGAACAATGAATGGAACAGGTAGACGGTTGAAATCTTTGTATATATTGCTTCTATATAGTCTAAGAAACATATATGCAAAGCATCCAAACAGTACCATTCGCCAATTTTTTGTTCTTCAGGTTTAAGTGAACTACGAGCCCCATTGTTAATCCTTTATCGGAAATTATTTGTAACTTTCGACAAGTAGAACAATGAATGGAACAGGTAGACGGTTGAAATCAGTGTATATATTGCTTCTATATGGTCTAAGAAACATATATGCAAAGCATCCAAACAGTACAATTCGCCAATTTTTTGTTCTTCAAGTTTAAGTGAACTACGAGCCCCATTGTTAATCCTTTAAAGGGAATTATTTGTAAATTTCGACAAGTAGAACAATGAATGGATCGTGTAGACGGTTGAAATCTTTGTATATATTGCTTCTATATAATCTAAGAAACATATATGCAAAGCATCCAAACAGTACCATTCGCCAATTTTTTGTTCTTCAAGTTTAAGTGAACTACGAGCCCCATTGTTAATCCTTTAAAGGAAATTATTTGTAATTTTCGACAAGCAGAACAATGAATGGAACAGGTAGACGGTTGAAATCTTTGTATATATTGCTTCTATATAGTCTAAGAAACATATATGCAAAGCATCCAAATAGTACAATTCGACAATTTTTTGTTCTTCAAGTTTAAGTGAACAATGAGCCCCAATGGTTAATCCTTTATCGGAAATTATTTGTAATTTTCGACAAGTAGACCAATGAATGGATCATGTAGACGGTTGAAATCATTGTATATATTGCTTCTATATAGTATACGAAACATATATGCAAAGCATCCAAACAGTACAATTCGCCAATTTTTTGTTCTTCAAGTTTAAGTGGACTACGAGCCCCATTGTTAATCCTTTAACCGAAATTAATTGTAACTTTCGACAAGTAGAACAATCAGTGGAACTGGTAGACGGTTGAAATCTTTGTATATGTTGCTTCTATATAGTCTAAGAAACATATATGCAAAGCATCCAAACAGTACCATTCGCCAATTTATTGTTCTTCAAGTTTAAGTGTACAACGAGCCCCATTGTTAATCCTTTAAAGGAAATTATTTGTAAATTTCGACAATTAGAACAATGAATGGAACAGGTAGACGGTTGAAATCTTTGTATATATTGCTTCTATATAATCCAAGAAACATATATGCAAAGCATCTAAACAGTAACAATCGCTAATTTTTTGATCTTTAAGTTTAAGTGAACAGCGAGCCCAATTGATAATCATGAAATGGAAATTATTTGTAACTTTCTACAAGTAGAACAATGAATATTACAGGTAGACGGGTGAAATCTTTCTATATATTGCTTCTAAATAGTCTAAGAAACATATATGCAAAGCATCCAAACAGTACAATTCGCCAATTTTTTGTTCTTCAAGTTTAAGTGAACTACGAGCCCCATTGTTAATCCTTTAAAGGAAATTATTTGTAAATTTCGACAAGTAGAACAATGAATGGATCATGTAGGCGGTTGAAATCATTGTATATATTGCTTCTATATAGTCTACGAAACATATATGCAAAGCATCCAAACAGTACAATTCGCCAATTTTTTGTTCTTCAAGTTTAAGTGAACTACGAGCCCCATTGTTAATCCTTTAACGGAAATTAATTATAACTTTCTACAAGTAGAACAATGATTGGAACACGTAGACGGTTGAAATCTTTGTATATATTGCTTCTATATAGTCTAAGAAACATATATGCAAAGCATCCAAACAGTACCATTCGCCAATTTTTTGTTCTTCAAGTTTAAGTGAACAATGAGCCCCATTGTTAATCCTTTATCGGAAATTATTTTTAACTTTCGACAAGTAGAACAATCAATGGAACTGGTAGACGGTTGAAATCTTTGTATATGTTGCTTCTATATAGTCTAAGAAACCTATATGCAAAGCATCTAAACAGTAACATTCGCCAATTTTTTGATCTTCAAGTTTAAGTGAACAATGAGCCCCATTGTTCATCCTTTATCGGAAATTATTTGTAATTTTCGACAAGTAGAACAATGAATGGAACAGGTAGACTGTTGATATCTTTGTATATATTGCTTCTATATAATTTAAGAAACATATATGCAAAGCATCCAAACAGTACAATTCGCCAATTTTTTGTTCTTCAAGTTTAAGTGAACTACGAGCCCCATTGTTAATCCTTTAAAGGGAATTATTTGTAAATTTCGACAAGTAGAACAATGAATGGATCATGTAGGCGGTTGAAATCATTGTATATATTGCTTCTATATAGTCTACGAAACATATATGCAAAGCATCCAAACAGTACAATTCGCCAATTTTTTGTTCTTCAAGTTTAAGTGAACTACGAGCCCCATTGTTAATCCTTTAACGGAAATTAATTATAACTTTCTACAAGTAGAACAATGATTGGAACACGTAGACGGTTGAAATCTTTGTATATATTGCTTCTATATAGTCTAAGAAACATATATGCAAAGCATCCAAACAGTACCATTCGCCAATTTTTTGTTCTTCAAGTTTAAGTGAACAATGAGCCCCATTGTTAATCCTTTATCGGAAATTATTTTTAACTTTCGACAAGTAGAACAATCAATGGAACTGGTAGACGGTTGAAATCTTTGTATATGTTGCTTCTATATAGTCTAAGAAACCTATATGCAAAGCATCTAAACAGTAACATTCGCCAATTTTTTGATCTTCAAGTTTAAGTGAACAACGAGCCCCATTGATAATCATGAAACGGAAATTATTTGTAACTTTCTACAAGTAGAACAATGAATAGAACAGGTAGACGGGTGAAATCTTCCTATATGTTGCTTCTATATAGTCTAAGGAACATATATGCAAAACATCCAAACAGTACCATTCGCCAATTTTTTGTTCTTCAAGTTTAGGTGAACAACGAGCCCCATTGATAATCATGAAACGGAAATTATTTGTAACTTTCTACAAGTAGAACAATGAATAGAACAGGTAGACGGTTGAAATCTTTCTATATATTGCTTCCATATAGTCTAAGAAACATATATGCAAAGCATCCAAACAGTACAATTCGCCAATTTATTGTTCTTCAAGTTTAAGTGAACTACGAGCCCCATTGTTAATACTTTAACGAAAATTATTTGTAACTTTCGACTAGTAAAACAATGAATGGAACAGGTAGACGGTTGAGATATTTGTATATATTGCTTCTATATAGTCTAAGAAACATACCTGCAAAGCATCCAAACAGTACCATTCGCCAATTTTTTGTTCTTCAAGTTTAAGTGAACTACGAGCCCCATTGTTAATCCTTTAACGGAAATTAATTGTAACTTTCTACAAGTAGAACAATGAATGGAACAGGTAGACGGTTGAAATCTTTGTATATATTGCTTCTATATAGTCTAAGAAACATATATGCAAAGCATCCAAATAGTACAATTCGACAATTTTTTGTTCTTCAAGTTTAAGTGAACAATGAGCCCCAATGGTTAATCCTTTATCGGAAATTATTTGTAATTTTCGACAAGTAGAACAATGAATGGATCATGTAGACGGTTGAAATCATTGTATATATTGCTTCTATATAGTATACGAAACATATATGCAAAGCATCCAAACAGTACAATTCGCCAATTTTTTGTTCTTCAAGTTTAAGTGGACTACGAGCCCCATTGTTAATCCTTTAACCAAAATTAATTGTAACTTTCGACAAGTAGAACAATCAGTGGAACTGGTAGACGGTTGAAATCGTTGTATATGTTGCTTCTATATAGTCTAAGAAACATATATGCAGAGCATCCAAACAGTACAATTCGCCAATTTTTTGTTCTTCAAGTTTAAGTGAACTACGAGCCCCATTGTTAATCCTTTAAAGGAAATTATTTGTAAATTTCGACAAGTAGAACAATGAATGGATCATGTAGGCGGTTGGAATCATTGTATATATTGCTTCTATATAGTCTACGAAACATATATGCAAAGCATCCAAACAGTATAATTCGCCAATTTATTGTTCTTCAAGTTTAAGTGTACAACGAGCCCCATTGTTAATCCTTTAATGGAAATTATTTATAAATTTCGACAAGTAGAACAATGAATGGAACAGGTAGACGGTTGAAATCTTTGTATATATTGCTTCTATATAATCTAAGAAACATATATGCAAAGTATCCAAACAGTACCATTCGCCAATTTTTTGTTCTTCAAGTTTAAGTGAACAATGAGCCCCATTGTTAATCCTTTATCGGAAATTATTTGTAACTTTCGACAAGTAGAACAATGAATGGAACTGGTAGACGGTTGAAATCTTTTTATATATTGCTTCTATATAGTCTAAGAAACATATATGCAAAGCATCCAAACAGTTCCAGTCGCCAATTTGTTGTTCTTCAAGTTTAAGTGAACAATGAGCCCCAAAGGTTAATCCTTTATCGGTAATTATTTGTAACTTTCGACAAGTAGAACAATGAATGGAACAGGTAGACGGTTGAAATCCTTGTATATATTGCGTCTATATAGTCTAAGAAACATATATGCATAGCATCCAAACAGTACAATTCGCCAATTTATTGTTCTTCAAGTTTAAGTGAACTACGAGCCCCATTGTTAATCCTTTAAAGGAAATTATTTGTAAATTTCGACAAGCAGAACAATGAATGGAACAGGTAGACGGTTGAAATCTTTGTATATATTGCTTCTATATAATCTAAGAAACATATATGCAAAGCATCCAAACAGTACAATTCGCCAATTTATTGTTCTTCAAGTTTAAGTGAACTACGAGCCCCATTGCTAATACTTTAACGAAAATTATTTGTAACTTTCGACTAGTAAAACAATGAATGGAACAGGTAGACGGTTGAGATATTTGTATATATTGCTTCTATATAGTCTAAGAAACATACCTGCAAAGCATCCAAACAGTACCATTCGCCAATTTTTTGTTCTTCAAGTTTAAGTGAACTACGAGCCCCATTGTTAATCCTTTAACGGAAATTAATTGTAACTTTCTACAAGTAGAACAATGAATGGAACAGGTAGACGGTTGAAATCTTTGTATATATTGCTTCTATATAGTCTAAGAAACATATATGCAAAGCATCCAAATAGTACAATTCGACAATTTTTTGTTCTTCAAGTTTAAGTGAACAATGAGCCCCAATGGTTAATCCTTTATCGGAAATTATTTGTAATTTTCGACAAGTAGAACAATGAATGTATCATGTAGACGGTTGAAATCATTGTATATATTGCTTCTATATAGTATACGAAACATATATGCAAAGCATCCAAACAGTACAATTCGCCAATTTTTTGTTCTTCAAGTTTAAGTGGACTACGAGCCCCATTGTTAATCCTTTAACCAAAATTAATTGTAACTTTCGACAAGTAGAACAATCAGTGGAACTGGTAGACGGTTGAAATCGTTGTATATGTTGCTTCTATATAGTCTAAGAAACATATATGCAGAGCATCCAAACAGTACAATTCGCCAATTTTTTGTTCTTCAAGTTTAAGTGAACTACGAGCCCCATTGTTAATCCTTTAAAGGAAATTATTTGTAAATTTCGACAAGTAGAACAATGAATGGATCATGTAGGCGGTTGGAATCATTGTATATATTGCTTCTATATAGTCTACGAAACATATATGCAAAGCATCCAAACAGTATAATTCGCCAATTTATTGTTCTTCAAGTTTAAGTGTACAACGAGCCCCATTGTTAATCCTTTAATGGAAATTATTTGTAAATTTCGACAAGTAGAACAATGAATGGAACAGGTAGACGGTTGAAATCTTTGTACATATTGCTTCTATATAATCTAAGAAACATATATGCAAAGTATCCAAACAGTACCATTCGCCAATTTTTTGTTCTTCAAGTTTAAGTGAACAATGAGCCCCATTGTTAATCCTTTATCGGAAATTATTTGTAACTTTCGACAAGTAGAACAATGAATGGAACTGGTAGACGGTTGAAATCTTTTTATATATTGCTTTTATATAGTCTAAGAAACATATATGCAAAGCATCCAAACAGTTCCAGTCGCCAATTTGTTGTTCTTCAAGTTTAAGTGAACAATGAGCCCCAAAGGTTAATCCTTTATCGGTAATTATTTGTAACTTTCGACAAGTAGAACAATGAATGGAACAGGTAGACGGTTGAAATCCTTGTATATATTGCGTCTATATAGTCTAAGAAACATATATGCAAAGCATCCAAACAGTACAATTCGCCAATTTATTGTTCTTCAAGTTTAAGTGAACTACGAGCCCCATTGTTAATCCTTTAAAGGAAATTATTTGTAAATTTCGACAAGCAGAACAATGAATGGAACAGGTAGACGGTTGAAATCTTTGTATATATTGCTTCTATATAATCTAAGAAACATATATGCAAAGCATCCAAACAGTACAATTCGCCAATTTATTGTTCTTCAAGTTTAAGTGAACTACGAGCCCCATTGTTAATACTTTAACGAAAATTATTTGTAACTTTCGACTAGTAAAACAATGAATGGAACAGGTAGACGGTTGAGATATTTGTATATATTGCTTCTATATAGTCTAAGAAACATACCTGCAAAGCATCCAAACAGTACCATTCGCCAATTTTTTGTTCTTCATGTTTAAGTGAACTACGAGCCCCATTGTTAATCCTTTAACGGAAATTAATTGTAACTTTCTACAAGTAGAACAATGAATGGAACAGGTAGACGGTTGAAATCTTTGTATATATTGCTTCTATATAGTCTAAGAAACATATATGCAAAGCATCCAAATAGTACAATTCGACAATTTTTTGTTCTTCAAGTTTAAGTGAACAATGAGCCCCAATGGTTAATCCTTTATCGGAAATTATTTGTAATTTTCGACAAGTAGAACAATGAATGTATCATGTAGACGGTTGAAATCATTGTATATATTGCTTCTATATAGTATACGAAACATATATGCAAAGCATCCAAACAGTACAATTCGCCAATTTTTTGTTCTTCAAGTTTAAGTGGACTACGAGCCCCATTGTTAATCCTTTAACCAAAATTAATTGTAACTTTCGACAAGTAGAACAATCAGTGGAACTGGTAGACGGTTGAAATCGTTGTATATGTTGCTTCTATATAGTCTAAGAAACATATATGCAGAGCATCCAAACAGTACAATTCGCCAATTTTTTGTTCTTCAAGTTTAAGTGAACAATGAGCCCCATTGTTAATCCTTTATCGGAAATTATTTGTAACTTTCGACAAGTAGAACAATGAATGGAACTGGTAGACGGTTGAAATCTTTTTATATATTGCTTCTATATAGTCTAAGAAACATATATGCAAAGCATCCAAACAGTTCCAGTCGCCAATTTGTTGTTCTTCAAGTTTAAGTGAACAATGAGCCCCAAAGGTTAATCCTTTATCGGTAATTATTTGTAACTTTCGACAAGTAGAACAATGAATGGAACAGGTAGACGGTTGAAATCCTTGTATATATTGCGTCTATATAGTCTAAGAAACATATATGCAAAGCATCCAAACAGTACAATTCGCCAATTTATTGTTCTTCAAGTTTAAGTGAACTACGAGCCCCATTGTTAATCCTTTAAAGGAAATTATTTGTAAATTTCGACAAGCAGAACAATGAATGGAACAGGTAGACGGTTGAAATATTTGTATATATTGCTTCTATATAATCTAAGAAACATATATGCAAAGCATCCAAACAGTACAATTCGCCAATTTTTTGTTCTTCAAGTTTAAGTGAACTACGAGCCCCATTGTTAATCCTTTAACGGAAATTAATTGTAACTTTCTACAAGTAGAACAACGATTGGAACACGTAGACGGTTGAAATCTTTGTATATATTGCTTCTATATAGTCTAAGAAACATATATGCAAAGCATCCAAACAGTACCATTCGCCAATTTTTTGTTCTTCAAGTTTAAGTGAACAATGAGCCCCATTGTTAATCCTTTATCGGAAATTATTTTTAACTTTCGACAAGTAGAACAATCAATGGAACTGGTAGACGGTTGAAATCTATGTATATGTTGCTTCTATATAGTCTAAGAAACCTATATGCAAAGCATCCAAACAGTACAATTCGCCAATTTTTTGTTCTTCAAGTTTAAGTGAACTACGAGCCCCATTGTTAATCCTTTAAAGGGAATTATTTGTAAATTTCGACAAGTAGAACAATGAATGGATCGTGTAGACGGTTGAAATCTTTGTATATATTGCTTCTATATAATCTAAGAAACATATATGCAAAGCATCCAAACAGTACAATTCGCCAATTTTTTGTTCTTCAAGTTTAAGTGGACTACGAGCCCCATTGTTAATCCTTTAACCGAAATTAATTGTAACTTTCTACAAGTAGGACAATGATTGGAACACGTAGACGGTTGAAATCTTTGTATATATTGCTTCCATATAGTCTAAGAAACATGTACGCAAAGCATCCAAACAGTACCATTCGCCAATTTTTTGTTCTTCAAGTTTAAGTGAACAATGAGCCCCATTGTTAATCCTTTATCGGAAATTATATGTAAATTACGACAAGTAGAACAATGAATGGAACTGGTAGACGGTTGAAATCTTTTTATATATTGCTTCTATATAGTCTAAGAAACATATATGCAAAGCATCCAAACAGTTCCAGTCGCCAATTTGTTGTTCTTCAAGTTTAAGTGAACAATGAGCCCCAAAGGTTAATCCTTTATCGGTAATTATTTGTAACTTTCGACAAGTAGAACAATGAATGGAACAGGTAGACGGTTGAAATCCTTGTATATATTGCGTCTATATAGTCTAAGAAACATATATGCAAAGCATCCAAACAGTACAATTCGCCAATTTATTGTTCTTCAGGTTTAAGTGAACTACGAGCCCCATTGTTAATCCTTTAAAGGGAATTATTTGTAAATTTCGACAAGTAGAACAATGAATGGATCGTGTAGACGGTTGAAATCTTTGTATATATTGCTTCTATATAATCTAAGAAACATATATGCAAAGCATCCAAACAGTACAATTCGCCAATTTTTTGTTCTTCAAGTTTAAGTGGACTACGAGCCCCATTGTTAATCCTTTAACCGAAATTAATTGTAACTTTCTACAAGTAGGACAATGATTGGAACACGTAGACGGTTGAAATCTTTGTATATATTGCTTCCATATAGTCTAAGAAACATGTACGCAAAGCATCCAAACAGTACCATTCGCCAATTTTTTGTTCTTCAAGTTTAAGTGAACAATGAGCCCCATTGTTAATCCTTTATCGGAAATTATATGTAAATTACGACAAGTAGAACAATGAATGGAACTGGTAGACGGTTGAAATCTTTTTATATATTGCTTCTATATAGTCTAAGAAACATATATGCAAAGCATCCAAACAGTTCCAGTCGCCAATTTGTTGTTCTTCAAGTTTAAGTGAACAATGAGCCCCAAAGGTTAATCCTTTATCGGTAATTATTTGTAACTTTCGACAAGTAGAACAATGAATGGAACAGGTAGACGGTTGAAATCAGTGTATATATTGCTTCTATATGGTCTAAGAAACATATATGCAAAGCATCCAAACAGTACAATTCGCCAATTTTTTGTTCTTCAAGTTTAAGTGAACTACGAGCCCCATTGTTAATCCTTTAAAGGAAATTATTTGTAAATTTCGACAAGTAGAACAATGAATGGATCATGTAGGCGGTTGAAATCATTGTATATATTGCTTCTATATAGTCTACGAAACATATATGCAAAGCATCCAAACAGTACAATTCGCCAATTTTTTGTTCTTCAAGTTTAAGTGAACTACGAGCCCCATTGTTAATCCTTTAACGGAAATTAATTATAACTTTCTACAAGTAGAACAATGATTGGAACACGTAGACGGTTGAAATCTTTGTATATATTGCTTCTATATAGTCTAAGAAACATATATGCAAAGCATCCAAACAGTACCATTCGCCAATTTTTTGTTCTTCAAGTTTAGGTGAACAACGAGCCCCATTGATAATCATGAAACGGAAATTATTTGTAACTTTCTACAAGTAGAACAATGAATAGAACAGGTAGACGGTTGAAATCTTTCTATATATTGCTTCCATATAGTCTAAGAAACATATATGCAAAGCATCCAAACAGTACAATTCGCCAATTTATTGTTCTTCAAGTTTAAGTGAACTACGAGCCCCATTGTTAATACTTTAACGAAAATTATTTGTAACTTTCGACTAGTAAAACAATGAATGGAACAGGTAGACGGTTGAGATATTTGTATATATTGCTTCTATATAGTCTAAGAAACAGACCTGCAAAGCATCCAAACAGTACCATTCGCCAATTTTTTGTTCTTCAAGTTTAAGTGAACTACGAGCCCCATTGTTAATCCTTTAACGGAAATTAATTGTAACTTTCTACAAGTAGAACAATGAATGGAACAGGTAGACGGTTGAAATCTTTGTATATATTGCTTCTATATAGTCTAAGAAACATATATGCAAAGCATCCAAATAGTACAATTCGACAATTTTTTGTTCTTCAAGTTTAAGTGAACAATGAGCCCCAATGGTTAATCCTTTATCGGAAATTATTTGTAATTTTCGACAAGTAGAACAATGAATGGATCATGTAGACGGTTGAAATCATTGTATATATTGCTTCTATATAGTATACGAAACATATATGCAAAGCATCCAAACAGTACAATTCGCCAATTTTTTGTTCTTCAAGTTTAAGTGGACTACGAGCCCCATTGTTAATCCTTTAACCAAAATTAATTGTAACTTTCGACAAGTAGAACAATCAGTGGAACTGGTAGACGGTTGAAATCGTTGTATATGTTGCTTCTATATAGTCTAAGAAACATATATGCAGAGCATCCAAACAGTACAATTCGCCAATTTTTTGTTCTTCAAGTTTAAGTGAACTACGAGCCCCATTGTTAATCCTTTAAAGGAAATTATTTGTAAATTTCGACAAGTAGAACAATGAATGGATCATGTAGGCGGTTGGAATCATTGCATATATTGCTTCTATATAGTCTACGAAACATATATGCAAAGCATCCAAACAGTATAATTCGCCAATTTATTGTTCTTCAAGTTTAAGTGTACAACGAGCCCCATTGTTAATCCTTTAATGGAAATTATTTGTAAATTTCGACAAGTAGAACAATGATTGGAACAGGTAGACGGTTGAAATCTTTGTATATATTGCTTCTATATAATCTAAGAAACATATATGCAAAGTATCCAAACAGTACCATTCGCCAATTTTTTGTTCTTCAAGTTTAAGTGAACAATGAGCCCCATTGTTAATCCTTTATCGGAAATTATTTGTAACTTTCGACAAGTAGAACAATGAATGGAACTGGTAGACGGTTGAAATCTTTTTATATATTGCTTCTATATAGTCTAAGAAACATATATGCAAAGCATCCAAACAGTTCCAGTCGCCAATTTGTTGTTCTTCAAGTTTAAGTGAACAATGAGCCCCAAAGGTTAATCCTTTATCGGTAATTATTTGTAACTTTCGACAAGTAGAACAATGAATGGAACAGGTAGACGGTTGAAATCCTTGTATATATTGCGTCTATATAGTCTAAGAAACATATATGCAAAGCATCCAAACAGTACAATTCGCCAATTTATTGTTCTTCAAGTTTAAGTGAACTACGAGCCCCATTGTTAATCCTTTAAAGGAAATTATTTGTAAATTTCGACAAGCAGAACAATGAATGGAACAGGTAGACGGTTGAAATCTTTGTATATATTGCTTCTATATAATCTAAGAAACATATATGCAAAGCATCCAAACAGTACAATTCGCCAATTTATTGTTCTTCAAGTTTAAGTGAACTACGAGCCCCATTGTTAATACTTTAACGAAAATTATTTGTAACTTTCGACTAGTAAAACAATGAATGGAACAGGTAGACGGTTGAGATATTTGTATATATTGCTTCTATATAGTCTAAGAAACATACCTGCAAAGCATCCAAACAGTACCATTCGCCAATTTTTTGTTCTTCAAGTTTAAGTGAACTACGAGCCCCATTGTTAATCCTTTAACGGAAATTAATTGTAACTTTCTACAAGTAGAACAATGAATGGATCAGGTAGACGGTTGAAATCTTTGTATATATTGCTTCTATATAGTCTAAGAAACATATATGCAAAGCATCCAAATAGTACAATTCGACAATTTTTTGTTCTTCAAGTTTAAGTGAACAATGAGCCCCAATGGTTAATCCTTTATCGGAAATTATTTGTAATTTTCGACAAGTAGAACAATGAATGGATCATGTAGACGGTTGAAATCATTGTATATATTGCTTCTATATAGTATACGAAACATATATGCAAAGCATCCAAACAGTACAATTCGCCAATTTTTTGTTCTTCAAGTTTAAGTGGACTACGAGCCCCATTGTTAATCCTTTAAAGGAAATTATTTGTAAATTTCGACAAGTAGAACAATGAATGGATCATGTAGGCGGTTGGAATCATTGTATATATTGCTTCTATATAGTCTACGAAACATATATGCAAATCATCCAAACAGTATAATTCGCCAATTTATTGTTCTTCAAGTTTAAGTGTACAACGAGCCCCATTGTTAATCCTTTAATGGAAATTATTTGTAAATTTCGACAAGTAGAACAATGAATGGAACAGGTAGACGGTTGAAATCTTTGTATATATTGCTTCTATATAATCTAAGAAACATATATGCAAAGTATCCAAACAGTACCATTCGCCAATTTTTTGTTCTTCAAGTTTAAGTGAACTACGAGCCCCATTGTTAATCCTTTAAAGGAAATTATTTGTAATTTTCGACAAGTAGAACAATGAATGGAACAGGTAGACGGTTGAAATCTTTGTATATATTGCTTCTATATAGTCTAAGAAACATATATGCAAAGCATCCAAACAGTTCCAGTCGCCAATTTGTTGTTCTTCAAGTTTAAGTGAACAATGAGCCCCAAAGGTTAATCCTTTATCGGTAATTATTTGTAACTTTCGACAAGTAGAACAATGAATGGAACAGGTAGACAGTTAAAATCTTTGTATATATTGCTTCTATATAATCTAAGAAACATATATGCAAAGTATCCAAACAGTACCATTCGCCAATTTATTGTTCTTCAAGTTTAAGTGTACAACGAGCCCCATTGTTAATCCTTTAATGGAAATTATTTGTAAACTTCGACAAGTAGAACAATGAATGGAACAGGTAGACGGTTGGAATCATTGTATATATTGCTTCTATATAGTCTACGAAACATATATGCAAAGCATCCAAACAGTACAATTCGCCAATTTATTGTTCTTCAAGTTTAAGTGTACAACGAGCCCCATTGTTAATCCTTTAATGGAAATTATTTGTAAATTTCGACAAGTAGAACTATGAATGGAACAGGTAGACGGTTGAAATCATTGTATATATTGCTTCCATATAGTCTATGAAACATATATGCAAAGCATCCAAACAGTACAATTCGCGAATTTATTGTTCTTCAAGTTTGAGTGCACAACGAGCCCCATTCTTAATCCTTTAAAGGAAATTATTTGTAAATTTCGACAAGTAGAACAATGATTGGAACAGGTAGACGGTTGAAATCTTTGTATATATTGCTTCCATATAGTATAAGAAACATATATGCAAAGCATCCAAACAGTACCATTCGCCAATTTTTTGTTCTTCAAGTTTAAGTGAACTACGAGCCCCATTGTTAATCCTTTAAAGGAAATTATTTGTAAATTTCGACAAGTAGAACAATGAATGGAACAGGTAGACAGTTAAAATCTTTGTATATATTGCTTCTATATAATCTATGAAACATATATGCAAAGCATCCAAACAGTACCATTCGCCAATTTTTTGTTCTTCAAGTTTAAGTGAACAACGAGCCCCATTGATAATCATGAAACGGAAATTATTTGTAACTTTCTACAAGTAGGACAATGATTGGAACACGTAGACGGTTGAAATCTTTGTATATATTGCTTCCATATAGTCTAAGAAACATGTACGCAAAGCATCCAAACAGTACCATTCGCCAATTTTTTGTTCTTCAAGTTTAAGTGAACTACGAGCCCCATTGTTAATCCTTTATCGGAAATTATTTGTAACTTTCGACAAGTAGAACAATGAATGGAACAGGTAGACGGTTGAAATCATTGTATATATTGCTTCAATATGGTCTAAGAAACATATATGCAAAGCATCCAAATAGTACAATTCGACAATTTTTTGTTCTTCAAGTTAAAGTGAACAATGAGCCCCATTGTTAATCCTTTAAAGGAAATTATTTGTAACTTTCTACAAGTAGAACAATGAACGGAACAGGTAGACGGTTGAAATCATTGTATATATTGCTTCCATATAGTCTATGAAACATATATGCAAAGCATCCAAACAGTACAATTCGCGAATTTATTGTTCTTCAAGTTTAAGTGAACAACGAGCGCCATTGTTAATCCTTTAAAGGAAATTATTTGTAAATTTCGACGAGTAGAACAATGAATGGAACAGGTAGACAGTTAAAATCTTTGTATATATTGCTTCTATATAATCTAAGAAACATATATGCAAAGCATCCAAACAGTACCATTCGTTAATTTTTTGTTCTTCAAGTTTAAGGGTACAACGAGCCCCATTGATAATCATGAAACGGAAATTATTTGTAACTTTCTACAATTAGAACAATGAATAGAACAGGTAGACGGGTGAAATCTTTCAATATATTGCTTCTAAATAGTCTAAGAAACATATATGCAAAGCATCCAAACAGTACAATTCGCCAATTTTTTGTTCTTCAAGTTTAAGTGAACTACGAGCCCCACTGTTAATCCTTTAAAGGTAATTATTTGTAAATTTCGACAAGTAGAACAATGAATGGAACAGGTAGAGGGTTGAAATCTTTGTAAATATTGCTTCCATATAGTCTAAAAAACATATATCCAAAGCAGCCAAACAGTACCATTCGCCAATTCTTTGTTCTTCAAGTTTAAGTGAACTACGAGCCCCATTGTTAATCCTTTAAAGGAAATTATTTGTAAATTTCGACAAGTAGAACTATGAATGGAACAGGTAGACGGTTGAAATCATTGTATATATTGCTTCCATATAGTCTATGAAACATATATGCAAAGCATCCAAACAGTACAATTCGCGAATTTATTGTTCTTCAAGTTTAAGTGAACAACGAGCGCCATTGTTAATCCTTTAAAGGAAATTATTTGTAAATTTCGACGAGTAGAACAATGAATGGAACAGGTAGACAGTTAAAATCTTTGTATATATTGCTTCTATATAATCTAAGAAACATATATGCAAAGCATCCAAACAGTACCATTCGCTAATTTTTTGTTCTTCAAGTTTAAGGGTACAACGAGCCCCATTGATAATCATGAAACGGAAATTATTTGTAACTTTCTACAATTAGAACAATGAATAGAACAGGTAGACGGGTGAAATCTTTCAATATATTGCTTCTAAATAGTCTAAGAAACATATATGCAAAGCATCCAAACAGTACAATTCGCCAATTTTTTGTTCTTCAAGTTTAAGTGAACTACGAGCCCCACTGTTAATCCTTTAAAGGTAATTATTTGTAAATTTCGACAAGTAGAACAATGAATGGAACAGGTAGAGGGTTGAAATCTTTGTAAATATTGCTTCCATATAGTCTAAAAAACATATATCCAAAGCAGCCAAACAGTACCATTCGCCAATTCTTTGTTCTTCAAGTTTAAGTGAACAATGAGCCCCATTGTTCATCCTTTAAAGGAAATAATTTGTAAATTTCGACAAGTAGAACTATGAATGGAACAGGTAGACGGTTGAAATCATTGTATATATTGCTTCCATATAGTCTATGAAACATATATGCAAAGCATCCAAACAGTACAATTCGCGAATTTATTGTTCTTCAAGTTTAAGTGAACAACGAGCGCCATTGTTAATCCTTTAAAGGAAATTATTTGTAAATTTCGACAAGTAGAACAATGAATGGAACAGGTAGACGGTTGAAATCATTGTATATATTGCATCTATATAGTCTAAGAAACATATATGCAAAGCATCCAAACAGTACAATTCGCCAATTTTTTGTTCTTCAAGTTTAAGTGAACTACGAGCCCAATTGTTAATCCTTTAAAGGAAATTATTTGTAACTTTCTACAAGTAGAACAATGAACGGAACAGGTAGACGGTTGAAATCATTGTATATATTGCTTCCATATAGTCTATGAAACATATATGCAAAGCATCCAAACAGTACAATTCGCGAATTTATTGTTCTTCAAGTTTAAGTGAACAACGAGCGCCATTGTTAATCCTTTAAAGGAAATTATTTGTAAATTTCGACGAGTAGAACAATGAATGGAACAGGTAGACAGTTAAAATCTTTGTATATATTGCTTCTATATAATCTAAGAAACATATATGCAAAGCATCCAAACAGTACCATTCGCTAATTTTTTGTTCTTCAAGTTTAAGTGTACAACGAGCCCCATTGATAATCATGAAACGGAAATTATTTGTAACTTTCTACAATTAGAACAATGAATAGAACAGGTAGACGGGTGAAATCTTTCAATATATTGCTTCTAAATAGTCTAAGAAACATATATGCAAAGCATCCAAACAGTACAATTCGCCAATTTATTGTTCTTCAAGTTTAAGTGAACTACGAGCCCCATTGTTAATCCTTTAAAGGAAATTATTTGTAAATTTCGACAAGCAGAACAATGAATGGAACAGGTAGACGGTTGAAATCTTTGTATATATTGCTTCTATATAATCTAAGAAACATATATGCAAAGCATCCAAACAGTACAATTCGCCAATTATTTGAACTTCAAGTTTAAGTGAACTACGAGCCCCATTGTTAATCCTTTAAAGGAAATTATTTGTAAATTTCGACAAGTAGAACAATGAATGGATCATGTAGACGGTTGAAATCATTGTATATATTGCTTCTATATAGTATACGAAACATATATGCAAAGCATCCAAACAGTACAATTCGCCAATTTTTTGTTCTTCAAGTTTAAGTGGACTACGAGCCCCATTGTTAATCCTTTAACCGAAATTAATTGTAACTTTCTACAAGTAGGACAATGATTGGAACACGTAGACGGTTGAAATCTTTGTATATATTGCTTCCATATAGTCTAAGAAACATGTACGCAAAGCATCCAAACAGTACCATTCGCCAATTTTTTGTTCTTCAAGTTTAAGTGAACAATGAGCCCCATTGTTAATCCTTTATCGGAAATTATTTGTAACTTTCGACAAGTAGAACAATGAATGGAACTGGTAGACGGTTGAAATCTTTTTATATATTGCTTCTATATAGTCTAAGAAACATATATGCAAAGCATCCAAACAGTTCCAGTCCCCAATTTGCTGTTCTTCAAGTTTAAGTGAACAATGAGCCCCAAAGGTTAATCCTTTATCGGTAATTATTTGTAACTTTCGACAAGTAGAACAATGAATGGAACAGGTAGACGGTTGAAATCCTTGTATATATTGCGTCTATATAGTCTAAGAAACATATATGCAAAGCATCCAAACAGTACAATTCGCCAATTTATTGTTCTTCAAGTATAAGTGAACTACGAGCCCCATTGTTAATCCTTTAAAGGAAATTATTTGTAAATTTCGACAAGCAGAACAATGAATGGAACAGGTAGACGGTTGAAATATTTGTATATATTGCTTCTATATAATCTAAGAAACATATATGCAAAGCATCCAAACAGTACAATTCGCCAATTTTTTGTTCTTCAAGTTTAAGTGAACTACGAGCCCCATTGTTAATCCTTTAACGGAAATTAATTGTAACTTTCTACAAGTAGAACAACGATTGGAACACGTAGACGGTTGAAATCTTTGTATATATTGCTTCTATATAGTCTAAGAAACATATATGCAAAGCATCCAAACAGTACCATTCGCCAATTTTTTGTTCTTCAAGTTTAAGTGAACAATGAGCCCCATTGTTAATCCTTTATCGGAAATTATTTTTAACTTTCGACAAGTAGAACAATCAATGGAACTGGTAGACGGTTGAAATCTTTGTATATGTTACTTCTATATAGTCTAAGAAACCTATATGCAAAGCATCTAAACAGTAACATTCGCCAATTTTTTGATCTTCAAGTTTAAGTGAACAATGAGCCCCATTGTTCATCCTTTATCGGAAATTATTTGTAATTTTCGACAAGTAGAACAATGAATGGAACAGGTAGACGGTTGATATCTTTGTATATATTGCTTCTATATAATTTAAGAAACATATATGCAAAGCATCCAAACAGTACAATTCGCCAATTTTTTGTTCTTCAAGTTTAAGTGAACTACGAGCCCCATTGTTAATCCTTTAACGGAAATTAATTGTAACTTTCTACAAGTAGAACAAAGAATGGAACAGGTAGACGGTTGAAATCATTGTATATATTGCTTCTATATAGTCTAAGAAACATATATGCAAAGCATCCAAACAGTACCATTCGCCAATTTTTTGTTCTTCAAGTTTAAGTGAACTACGAGCCCCATTGTTAATCCTTTATCGGAAATTATTTGTAACTTTCGACAAGTAGAACAATGAATGGAACAGGTAGACGGTTGAAATCATTGTATATATTGCTTCAATATGGTCTAAGAAACATATATGCAAAGCATCCAAATAGTACAATTCGACAATTTTTTGTTCTTCAAGTTAAAGTGAACAATGAGCCCCATTGTTAATCCTTTAAAGGAAATTATTTGTAACTTTCTACAAGTAGAACAATGAACGGAACAGGTAGACGGTTGAAATCATTGTATATATTGCTTCCATATAGTCTATGAAACATATATGCAAAGCATCCAAACAGTACAATTCGCGAATTTATTGTTCTTCAAGTTTAAGTGAACAACGAGCGCCATTGTTAATCCTTTAAAGGAAATTATTTGTAAATTTCGACGAGTAGAACAATGAATGGAACAGGTAGACAGTTAAAATCTTTGTATATATTGCTTCTATATAATCTAAGAAACATATATGCAAAGCATCCAAACAGTACCATTCGCTAATTTTTTGTTCTTCAAGTTTAAGGGTACAACGAGCCCCATTGATAATCATGAAACGGATATTATTTGTAACTTTCTACAATTAGAACAATGAATAGAACAGGTAGACGGGTGAAATCTTTCAATATATTGCTTCTAAATAGTCTAAGAAACATATATGCAAAGCATCCAAACAGTACAATTCGCCAATTTTTTGTTCTTCAAGTTTAAGTGAACTACGAGCCCCACTGTTAATCCTTTAAAGGTAATTATTTGTAAATTTCGACAAGTAGAACAATGAATGGAACAGGTAGAGGGTTGAAATCTTTGTAAATATTGCTTCCATATAGTCTAAAAAACATATATCCAAAGCAGCCAAACAGTACCATTCGCCAATTCTTTGTTCTTCAAGTTTAAGTGAACAATGAGCCCCATTGTTAATCCTTTAAAGGAAATTATTTGTAAATTTCGACAAGTAGAACTATGAATGGAACAGGTAGACGGTTGAAATCATTGTATATATTGCTTCCATATAGTCTATGAAACATATATGCAAAGCATCCAAACAGTACAATTCGCGAATGTATTGTTCTTCAAGTTTAAGTGAACAACGAGCGCCATTGTTAATCCTTTAAAGGAAATTATTTGTAAATTTCGACGAGTAGAACAATGAATGGAACAGGTAGACAGTTAAAATCTTTGTATATATTGCTTCTATATAATCTAAGAAACATATATGCAAAGCATCCAAACAGTACCATTCGCTAATTTTTTGTTCTTCAAGTTTAAGGGTACAACGAGCCCCATTGATAATCATGAAACGGAAATTATTTGTAACTTTCTACAATTAGAACAATGAATAGAACAGGTAGACGGGTGAAATCTTTCAATATATTGCTTCTAAATAGTCTAAGAAACATATATGCAAAGCATCCAAACAGTACAATTCGCCAATTTTTTGTTCTTCAAGTTTAAGTGAACTACGAGCCCCACTGTTAATCCTTTAAAGGTAATTATTTGTAAATTTCGACAAGTAGAACAATGAATGGAACAGGTAGAGGGTTGAAATCTTTGTAAATATTGCTTCCATATAGTCTAAAAAACATATATCCAAAGCAGCCAAACAGTACCATTCGCCAATTCTTTGTTCTTCAAGTTTAAGTGAACAATGAGCCCCATTGTTCATCCTTTAAAGGAAATTATTTGTAACTTTCTACAAGTAGAACTATGAATGGAACAGGTAGACGGTTGAAATCATTGTATATATTGCTTCCATATAGTCTATGAAACATATATGCAAAGCATCCAAACAGTACAATTCGCGAATTTATTGTTCTTCAAGTTTAAGTGAACAACGAGCGCCATTGTTAATCCTTTAAAGGAAATTATTTGTAAATTTCGACAAGTAGAACAATGAATGGAACAGGTAGACGGTTGAAATCATTGTATATATTGCATCTATATAGTCTAAGAAACATATATGCAAAGCATCCAAACAGTACAATTCGCCAATTTTTTGTTCTTCAAGTTTAAGTGAACTACGAGCCCAATTGTTAATCCTTTAAAGGAAATTATTTGTAACTTTCTACAAGTAGAACAATGAACGGAACAGGTAGACGGTTGAAATCATTGTATATATTGCTTCCATATAGTCTATGAAACATATATGCAAAGCATCCAAACAGTACAATTCGCGAATTTATTGTTCTTCAAGTTTAAGTGAACAACGAGCGCCATTGTTAATCCTTTAAAGGAAATTATTTGTAAATTTCGACGAGTAGAACAATGAATGGAACAGGTAGACAGTTAAAATCTTTGTATATATTGCTTCTATATAATCTAAGAAACATATATGCAAAGCATCCAAACAGTACCATTCGCTAATTTTTTGTTCTTCAAGTTTAAGTGTACAACGAGCCCCATTGATAATCATGAAACGGAAATTATTTGCAACTTTCTACAATTAGAACAATGAATAGAACAGGTAGACGGGTGAAATCTTTCAATATATTGCTTCTAAATAGTCTAAGAAACATATATGCAAAGCATCCAAACAGTACAATTCGCCAATTATTTGAACTTCAAGTTTAAGTGAACTACGAGCCCCATTGTTAATCCTTTAAAGGAAATTATTTGTAAATTTCGACAAGTAGAACAATGAATGGATCATGTAGACGGTTGAAATCATTGTATATATTGCTTCTATATAGTATACGAAACATATATGCAAAGCATCCAAACAGTACAATTCGCCAATTTTTTGTTCTTCAAGTTTAAGTGGACTACGAGCCCCATTGTTAATCCTTTAACCGAAATTAATTGTAACTTTCTACAAGTAGGACAATGATTGGAACACGTAGACGGTTGAAATCTTTGTATATATTGCTTCCATATAGTCTAAGAAACATGTACGCAAAGCATCCAAACAGTACCATTCGCCAATTTTTTGTTCTTCAAGTTTAAGTGAACAATGAGCCCCATTGTTAATCCTTTATCGGAAATTATTTGTAACTTTCGACAAGTAGAACAATGAATGGAACTGGTAGACGGTTGAAATCTTTTTATATATTGCTTCTATATAGTCTAAGAAACATATATGCAAAGCATCCAAACAGTTCCAGTCGCCAATTTGTTGTTCTTCAAGTTTAAGTGAACAATGAGCCCCAAAGGTTAATCCTTTATCGGTAATTATTTGTAACTTTCGACAAGTAGAACAATGAATGGAACAGGTAGACGGTTGAAATCCTTGTATATATTGCGTCTATATAGTCTAAGAAACATATATGCAAAGCATCCAAACAGTACAATTCGCCAATTTATTGTTCTTCAAGTTTAAGTGAACTACGAGCCCCATTGTTAATCCTTTAAAGGAAATTATTTGTAAATTTCGACAAGCAGAACAATGAATGGAACAGGTAGACGGTTGAAATATTTGTATATATTGCTTCTATATAATCTAAGAAACATATATGCAAAGCATCCAAACAGTACAATTCGCCAATTTTTTGTTCTTCAAGTTTAAGTGAACTACGAGCCCCATTGTTAATCCTTTAACGGAAATTAATTGTAACTTTCTACAAGTAGAACAACGATTGGAACACGTAGACGGTTGAAATCTTTGTATATATTGCTTCTATATAGTCTAAGAAACATATATGCAAAGCATCCAAACAGTACCATTCGCCAATTTTTTGTTCTCCAAGTTTAAGTGAACTACGAGCCCCATTGTTAATCCTTTAAAGGAAATTATTTGTAAATTTCGACAAGTAGAACAATGAATGGAACAGGTAGACAGTTAAAATCTTTGTATATATTGCTTCTATATAATCTATGAAACATATATGCAAAGCATCCAAACAGTACCATTCGCCAATTTTTTGTTCTTCAAGTTTAAGTGAACAACGAGCCCCATTGATAATCATGAAACGGAAATTATTTGTAACTTTCAACAAGTAGAACTATGAATGGAACAGGTAGACGGTTGAAATCATTGTATATATTGCTTCCATATAGTCTATGAAACATATATGCAAAGCATCCAAACAGTACAATTCGCGAATTTATTGTTCTTCAAGTTTAAGTGAACTACGAGCCCCATTGTTAATCCTTTAACGGAAATTAATTGTAACTTTCTACAAGTAGAACAAAGAATGGAACAGGTAGACGGTTGAAATCATTGTATATATTGCTTCTATATAGTCTAAGAAACATATATGCAAAGCATCCAAACAGTACCATTCGCCAATTTTTTGTTCTTCAAGTTTAAGTGAACTACGAGCCCCATTGTTAATCCTTTATCGGAAATTATTTGTAACTTTCGACAAGTAGAACAATGAATGGAACAGGTAGACGGTTGAAATCATTGTATATATTGCTTCAATATGGTCTAAGAAACATATATGCAAAGCATCCAAATAGTAGAACTCGACAATTTTTTGTTCTTCAAGTTAAAGTGAACGATGAGCCCCATTGTTAATCCTTTAAAGGAAAATATTTGTAAATTTCGACAAGTAGAACTATGAATGGAACAGGTAGACGGTTGAAATCATTGTATATATTGCTTCTATATAGTCTTAGAAACATATATGCAAAGCATCCAAGCAGTACAGTTCGACAATTTTTTGTTCTTCAAGTTTAAGTGAACTACGAGCACCATTGTTAATCCTTTAACGGAAATTATTTCTAACTTTCGACAAGTAGAACAATGAATGGAAAAGGTAGACGGTTGAAATCATTGTATATATTGCTTCTATATAGTCCAAGAAACATATATGCAAAGCATCCAAACAGTACCATTCGCCAATTTTTTGTTCTTCAAGTTTAAGTGAACAACGAGACCCATTGATAATCATGAAACGGAAATTATTTGTAACTTTCTACAAGTAGAACAACGAATAGAACAGGTGGACGGGTGAAATATTTCTATATGTTGCTTCTATATAGTCTAAGAAACATATATGCAAAGCATCCAAACAGTACCATTCGCCAATATTTTGCTCTTCAAGTTTAAGAGAACTACGAGCCCCATTGTTAATCCTTTATCGGAAATTATTTGTAACTTTCGACAAGTAGAACAATGAATGGAACAGGTAGACGGTTGAAATCTTTGTATATATTGCTTCTATATAGTCTAAGAAACTTATATGCAAAGCATCCAAAAAGTACCATTCGCCAATTTTTTGTTCTTCAAGTTTAAGTGAACAACAAGCCCCATTGATAATCATGAAACGGAAATTATTTGTAACTTTCTACAAGTAGAACAATGAATAGAACAGGTAGACGGTTGAAATCTTTGTATATGTTGCTTCTATATAGTCTAAGAAACCTATATGCAAAGCATCTAAACAGTAACAATCGCCAATTTTTTGATCTTCAAGTTTAAGTGAACAGCGAGCTCCATTGTTAATCCTTTAACGGAAATTAATTCTAACTTTCTACAAGTAGAACAATGAATAGAACAGGTAGTCTGTTGAAATCTTTTTATATATTGCTTCCATATATTCTATAAAACATATATGCAAATCATCCAAACAGGACGATTCGCGAATTTATTGTTTTTCAAGTTTAAGTGAACTACGAGCCCCATTGTTAATCCTTTAAAGGAAATTATTTGTAAATTTCGACAAGTAGAACAATGAATGGAACAGGTAGACGGTTGAAATCATTGTATATATTGCATCTATATAGTCTAAGAAACATATATGCAAAGCATCCAAACAGTACAATTCGCCAATTTTTTGTTCTTCAAGTTTAAGTGAACTACGAGCCCCATTGTTAATCCTTTAAAGGAAATTATTTGTAACTTTCTACAAGTAGAACAATGAACGGAACAGGTAGACGGTTGAAATCATTGTATATATTGCTTCCACATAGTCTATGAAACATATATGCAAAGCATCCAAACAGTACAATTCGCGAATTTATTGTTCTTCAAGTTTAAGTGAACAACGAGCGCCATTGTTAATCCTTTAAAAAAAATTATTTCTAAATTTCTACAAGTAGAACAATGACTGGAACAAGTAGACGGTTGAAATGTTTGTATATATTGCTTCCATATAGTCTAAGAAACATGTACGCAAAGCATCCAAACAGTACCATTCGCCAATTTTTTGTTCTTCAAGTTTAAGTGAACAATGAGCCCCATTGTTAATCCTTTATCGGAAATTATTTGTAAATTTCGACAAGTAGAACAATGAATGGGACAGGTAGACTGTTGAAATCATTGTATATATTGCTTCTATATAGTCCAAGAAACATATATGCAAAGCGTCCAAACAGTACAATTCGTCAATTTTTTGCTCTTCAAGTTTAAGTGAACTACGAGCCCCATTGTTAATCCTTTAAAGGAAATTATTTGTAAATTTCGGCAAGTAGAACAATGAATGGAATAGTAGACGGTTGAAATCATTGTATATATTGCTTCTATATAGTCTAAGAAACATATATACAAAGCATCCAAACAGTACAATTCGCCAATTTTTTGTTCTTCAAGTTTAAGTGAACAGCGAGCCCCATTGATAATCATGAAATGGAAATTATTTGTAACTTTCTACAAGTAGAACAATGAATAGTACAGGTAGACGGGTGAAATCTTTCTATATATTGCTTCTAAATAGCCTAAGAAACATATATGCAAAGCATCCAAACAGTACCATTCGCCAATTTTTTGTTCTTCAAGTTTAAGTGAACAATGAGCCCGGTTGTTAATCCTTTATCGGAAATTATTTGTAACTTTCGACAAGTAGAACAGTGAATGGAACAGGTAGACGGTTGAAATCGTTGTATATATTGCTTCTATATAGTATAAGAAACATATATGCAAAGCATCCAAACAGTACTATTGGCCAATTTTTTGTTCTTCAAGTTTAAGTGAACAATGAGCCCCAATGGTTAATCCGTTATCGGAAATTATTTGTATTTTTCGACAAGTAGAACAATGAATGGAACAGGTAGACGGTTGAAATCTTTGTATATATTGCTTCTATATAGTCTAAGAGACATATATGCAAAGCATCCAAACAGTACCATTCGCCAATTTTTTGTTCTTCAAGTTTAAGTGAACAACGAGCCCCATTGTTAATCCTTCAAAGGAAATTATTTGTAAATTTCGACAAGTAGAACAATGAATGGAACAGGTAGACTGTTGAAATCATTGTATATATTGCTTCTATATAGTCTAAGGAACATATATGCAAAGCATCCAAACAGTACAATTCGCCAATTTTTTGTTCTTCAAGTTTAAGTAAACTACGATCCCCATTGTTAATCCCTTAACGGAAATTATTTGTAACTTTCGACAAGTTTAGCAATGAATGGAACAGGTAGACGGTTGAAATCATTGTATATATTGCTTCTATATAGTCTAAGAAACATATATGAAAAGCATCCAAACAGTACAATTCGACAATTTTTGTTCTTCAAGTTTAGTGAACTACGAGCCCCATTGTTAATACTTTAACGGAAATTATTTGTAACTTCCGATAAGTAGAACAATGAATGGAACAGGTAGACGGTTGAAATCAATGTATATATTGCTTCTATATAGTCTAAGAAACATATATGCAAAGCGTCCAAACAGTACAATTCGTCAATTTTTTGCTCTTCAAGTTTAAGTGAACTACGAGCCCCATTGTTAATCCTTTAAAGGAAATTATTTGTAAATTTCGGCAAGTAGAACAATGAATGGAATAGTAGACGGTTGAAATCATTGTATATATTGCTTCTATATAGTCTAAGAAACATATATGCAAAGCATCCAAACAGTACAATTCGCCAATTTTTTGTTCTTCAAGTTTAAGTGAACAGCGAGCCCCATTGATAATCATGAAATGGAAATTATTTGTAACTTTCTACAAGTAGAACAATGAATAGTACAGGTAGACGGGTGAAATCTTTCTATATATTGCTTCTAAATAGCCTAAGAAACATATATGCAAAGCATCCAAACAGTACCATTCGCCAATTTTTTGTTCTTCAAGTTTAAGTGAACAATGAGCCCCGTTGTTAATCCTTTATCGGAAATTATTTGTAACTTTCGACAAGTAGAACAGTGAATGGAACAGGTAGACGGTTGAAATCGTTGTATATATTGCTTCTATATAGTATAAGAAACATATATGCAAAGCATCCAAACAGTACAATTCGCCAATTTTTTGTTCTTCAAGTTTAAGTGAACTACGAGCCCCATTGTTAATCCTTTAACGGAAATTATTTGTATTTTTCGACAAGTAGAACAATGAATGGAACAGGTAGACGGTTGAAATCATTGTATATATTGCTTCTATATAGTCCAAGAAACATATATGAAAACCATCCAAACAGTACAATTCGACAATTTTTTGTTCTTCAAGTTTAAGTGAACTACGAGCCCCATTGTTAATCCTTTAACGGAAATTAATTGTAACTTTCTACAAGTAGAACAATGAATGGAACAGGTAGACAGTTAAAATCTTTGTATATATTGCTTCTATATAATCTATGAAACATATATGCAAAGCATCCAAACAGTACCATTCGCCAATTTTTTGTTCTTCAAGTTTAAGTGAACAACGAGCCCCATTGATAATCATGAAACGGAAATTATTTGTAACTTTCAACAAGTAGAACTATGAATGGAACAGGTAGACGGTTGAAATCATTGTATATATTGCTTCCATATAGTCTATGAAACATATATGCAAAGCATCCAAACAGTACAATTCGCGAATTTATTGTTCTTCAAGTTTAAGTGAACTACGAGCCCCATTGTTAATCCTTTAACGGAAATTAATTGTAACTTTCTACAAGTAGAACAAAGAATGGAACAGGTAGACGGTTGAAATCATTGTATATATTGCTTCTATATAGTCTAAGAAACATATATGCAAAGCATCCAAACAGTACCATTCGCCAATTTTTTGTTCTTCAAGTTTAAGTGAACTACGAGCCCCATTGTTAATCCTTTATCGGAAATTATTTGTAACTTTCGACAAGTAGAACAATGAATGGAACAGGTAGACGGTTGAAATCATTGTATATATTGCTTCAATATGGTCTAAGAAACATATATGCAAAGCATCCAAATAGTAGAACTCGACAATTTTTTGTTCTTCAAGTTAAAGTGAACGATGAGCCCCATTGTTAATCCTTTAAAGGAAAATATTTGTAAATTTCGACAAGTAGAACTATGAATGGAACAGGTAGACGGTTGAAATCATTGTATATATTGCTTCTATATAGTCTTAGAAACATATATGCAAAGCATCCAAGCAGTACAGTTCGACAATTTTTTGTTCTTCAAGTTTAAGTGAACTACGAGCACCATTGTTAATCCTTTAACGGAAATTATTTCTAACTTTCGACAAGTAGAACAATGAATGGAAAAGGTAGACGGTTGAAATCATTGTATATATTGCTTCTATATAGTCCAAGAAACATATATGCAAAGCATCCAAACAGTACCATTCGCCAATTTTTTGTTCTTCAAGTTTAAGTGAACAACGAGACCCATTGATAATCATGAAACGGAAATTATTTGTAACTTTCTACAAGTAGAACAACGAATAGAACAGGTGGACGGGTGAAATATTTCTATATGTTGCTTCTATATAGTCTAAGAAACATATATGCAAAGCATCCAAACAGTACCATTCGCCAATATTTTGCTCTTCAAGTTTAAGAGAACTACGAGCCCCATTGTTAATCCTTTATCGGAAATTATTTGTAACTTTCGACAAGTAGAACAATGAATGGAACAGGTAGACGGTTGAAATCTTTGTATATATTGCTTCTATATAGTCTAAGAAACTTATATGCAAAGCATCCAAAAAGTACCATTCGCCAATTTTTTGTTCTTCAAGTTTAAGTGAACAACAAGCCCCATTGATAATCATGAAACGGAAATTATTTGTAACTTTCTACAAGTAGAACAATGAATAGAACAGGTAGACGGTTGAAATCTTTGTATATGTTGCTTCTATATAGTCTAAGAAACCTATATGCAAAGCATCTAAACAGTAACAATCGCCAATTTTTTGATCTTCAAGTTTAAGTGAACAGCGAGCTCCATTGTTAATCCTTTAACGGAAATTAATTCTAACTTTCTACAAGTAGAACAATGAATAGAACAGGTAGTCTGTTGAAATCTTTTTATATATTGCTTCCATATATTCTATAAAACATATATGCAAATCATCCAAACAGGACGATTCGCGAATTTATTGTTTTTCAAGTTTAAGTGAACTACGAGCCCCATTGTTAATCCTTTAAAGGAAATTATTTGTAAATTTCGACAAGTAGAACAATGAATGGAACAGGTAGACGGTTGAAATCATTGTATATATTGCATCTATATAGTCTAAGAAACATATATGCAAAGCATCCAAACAGTACAATTCGCCAATTTTTTGTTCTTCAAGTTTAAGTGAACTACGAGCCCCATTGTTAATCCTTTAAAGGAAATTATTTGTAACTTTCTACAAGTAGAACAATGAACGGAACAGGTAGACGGTTGAAATCATTGTATATATAGCTTCCACATAGTCTATGAAACATATATGCAAAGCATCCAAACAGTACAATTCGCGAATTTATTGTTCTTCAAGTTTAAGTGAACAACGAGCGCCATTGTTAATCCTTTAAAAAAAATTATTTCTAAATTTCTACAAGTAGAACAATGACTGGAACAAGTAGACGGTTGAAATGTTTGTATATATTGCTTCCATATAGTCTAAGAAACATGTACGCAAAGCATCCAAACAGTACCATTCGCCAATTTTTTGTTCTTCAAGTTTAAGTGAACAATGAGCCCCATTGTTAATCCTTTATCGGAAATTATTTGTAAATTTCGACAAGTAGAACAATGAATGGGACAGGTAGACTGTTGAAATCATTGTATATATTGCTTCTATATAGTCCAAGAAACATATATGCAAAGCGTCCAAACAGTACAATTCGTCAATTTTTTGCTCTTCAAGTTTAAGTGAACTACGAGCCCCATTGTTAATCCTTTAAAGGAAATTATTTGTAAATTTCGGCAAGTAGAACAATGAATGGAATAGTAGACGGTTGAAATCATTGTATATATTGCTTCTATATAGTCTAAGAAACATATATACAAAGCATCCAAACAGTACAATTCGCCAATTTTTTGTTCTTCAAGTTTAAGTGAACAGCGAGCCCCATTGATAATCATGAAATGGAAATTATTTGTAACTTTCTACAAGTAGAACAATGAATAGTACAGGTAGACGGGTGAAATCTTTCTATATATTGCTTCTAAATAGCCTAAGAAACATATATGCAAAGCATCCAAACAGTACCATTCGCCAATTTTTTGTTCTTCAAGTTTAAGTGAACAATGAGCCCGGTTGTTAATCCTTTATCGGAAATTATTTGTAACTTTCGACAAGTAGAACAGTGAATGGAACAGGTAGACGGTTGAAATCGTTGTATATATTGCTTCTATATAGTATAAGAAACATATATGCAAAGCATCCAAACAGTACTATTGGCCAATTTTTTGTTCTTCAAGTTTAAGTGAACAATGAGCCCCAATGGTTAATCCGTTATCGGAAATTATTTGTATTTTTCGACAAGTAGAACAATGAATGGAACAGGTAGACGGTTGAAATCTTTGTATATATTGCTTCTATATAGTCTAAGAGACATATATGCAAAGCATCCAAACAGTACCATTCGCCAATTTTTTGTTCTTCAAGTTTAAGTGAACAACGAGCCCCATTGTTAATCCTTCAAAGGAAATTATTTGTAAATTTCGACAAGTAGAACAATGAATGGAACAGGTAGACTGTTGAAATCATTGTATATATTGCTTCTATATAGTCTAAGGAACATATATGCAAAGCATCCAAACAGTACAATTCGCCAATTTTTTGTTCTTCAAGTTTAAGTAAACTACGATCCCCATTGTTAATCCCTTAACGGAAATTATTTGTAACTTTCGACAAGTTTAGCAATGAATGGAACAGGTAGACGGTTGAAATCATTGTATATATTGCTTCTATATAGTCTAAGAAACATATATGAAAAGCATCCAAACAGTACAATTCGACAATTTTTGTTCTTCAAGTTTAGTGAACTACGAGCCCCATTGTTAATACTTTAACGGAAATTATTTGTAACTTCCGATAAGTAGAACAATGAATGGAACAGGTAGACGGTTGAAATCAATGTATATATTGCTTCTATATAGTCTAAGAAACATATATGCAAAGCGTCCAAACAGTACAATTCGTCAATTTTTTGCTCTTCAAGTTTAAGTGAACTACGAGCCCCATTGTTAATCCTTTAAAGGAAATTATTTGTAAATTTCGGCAAGTAGAACAATGAATGGAATAGTAGACGGTTGAAATCATTGTATATATTGCTTCTATATAGTCTAAGAAACATATATGCAAAGCATCCAAACAGTACAATTCGCCAATTTTTTGTTCTTCAAGTTTAAGTGAACAGCGAGCCCCATTGATAATCATGAAATGGAAATTATTTGTAACTTTCTACAAGTAGAACAATGAATAGTACAGGTAGACGGGTGAAATCTTTCTATATATTGCTTCTAAATAGCCTAAGAAACATATATGCAAAGCATCCAAACAGTACCATTCGCCAATTTTTTGTTCTTCAAGTTTAAGTGAACAATGAGCCCCGTTGTTAATCCTTTATCGGAAATTATTTGTAACTTTCGACAAGTAGAACAGTGAATGGAACAGGTAGACGGTTGAAATCGTTGTATATATTGCTTCTATATAGTATAAGAAACATATATGCAAAGCATCCAAACAGTACAATTCGCCAATTTTTTGTTCTTCAAGTTTAAGTGAACTACGAGCCCCATTGTTAATCCTTTAACGGAAATTATTTGTATTTTTCGACAAGTAGAACAATGAATGGAACAGGTAGACGGTTGAAATCATTGTATATATTGCTTCTATATAGTCCAAGAAACATATATGAAAACCATCCAAACAGTACAATTCGACAATTTTTTGTTCTTCAAGTTTAAGTGAACTACGAGCCCCATTGTTAATCCTTTAACGGAAATTAATTGTAACTTTCTACAAGTAGAACAATGATTGGAACAGGTAGACGGTTGAAATATTTGTATATATTGCTTCCATATAGTCTAAGAAACATGTACGCAAAGCATCCAAACAGTACCATTCGCCAATTTTTTGATCTTCAAGTTTAAGTGAACAATGAGGCCCATTGTTAATCCTTTATCGGAAATTATTTGGAACTTTCGACAAGTAGAACAATGAATGAAACAGGTAGACGGTTGTAATCTTTGTATATATTGCTTCTATATAGTCTAAGAAACATATATGCAAAGCATCCAAACAGTACAATTCGCCAATTTATTGTTCTTCAAGTTTAAGTGAACAACGAGCCCCATTGTTAATCCTTTAAAGGAAATTATTTGTAAATTTCGACAAGTAGAACAATGATTGGAACACGTAGACGGTTGAAATCTTTGTATATATTGCTTCCATATCGTCTAAGAAACATGTACGCAAAGCATCCAAACAGTACCATTCGCCAATTTTTTGATCTTCAAGTTTATGTGAACAATGAGCCCCATTGTTAATCCTTTATCGGATATTATTTGTAACTTTCGACAAGTAGAACAGTGAATGGAACAGGTAGACGGTTGAAATCTTTGTATATATTGCTTCTATATAGTATAAGAAACATATATGCAAAGCATCCAAACAGTACAATTCGCCAATTTTTTGTTCTTCAAGTTTAAGTGAACAATGAGCCCCAATGGTTAATCCGTTATCGGAAATTATTTGTAACTTTCGACAAGTAGAACAACGAATGGAACAGGTAGACGGTTGAAATCTTTGTATATATTGCTTCTATATAGTATAAGAAACATATATGCAAAGCATCCAAACAGTACTATTTGCCAATTATTTGTTCTTCAAGTTTAAGGGAACAATGAGCCCCAATGGTTAATCCGTTATAGGAAATTATTTGTATTTTTCGACAAGTAGAACAATGAATAGAACAGGTAGACGGTTGAAATCTTTGTATATATTGCTTCTATATAGTCTAAGAAACATATATGCAAAGCATCCAAACAGTACCATTCGCCAATTTTTTGTTCTTCAAGTTTAAGTGAACTACGAGCCCCATTGTTAATCCTTCAAAGGAAATTATTTGTAAATTTCGACAAGTAGAACAATGAATGGAACAGGTAGACTGTTGAAATCTTTGTATATATTGCTTCTATATAGTCTAAGAAACATATATGCAAAGCATCCAAACAGTACAATTCGCCAATTTTTTGTTCTTCAAGTTTAAGTAAACTACGATCCCCATTGTTAATCCCTTAACGGAAATTATTTGTAACTTTCGACAAGTAGAACTATGAATGGAACAGGTAGACGATTGAAATCATTGTATATATTGCTTCTATATAGTCTAAGAAACATATATGCAAAGCATCCAAACAGTACTATTCGCCAATTTTTTGTTCTTCAAGTTTAAGTGAACAATGAGCCCCAATGGTTAATCCGTTATAGGAAATTATTTGTATTTTTCGACAAGTAGAACAATGAATGGAACAGGTAGACGGTTGAAATCATTGTATATATTGCTTCTATATAGTCCAAGAAACATATATGAAAACCATCCAAACAGTACAATTCGACAATTTTTTGTTCTTCAAGTTTAGTGAACTACGAGCCCCATTGTTAATCCTTTATCGGAAATTATTTGTAACTTTCGACAAGTAGAACAATGAATGGAACAGGTAGACGGTTGAAATCTTTGTATATGTTGCTTCTATATAGTCTAAGAAACCTATATGCAAAGCATCTAAACAGTAACATTCGCCAATTTTTTGATCTTCAAGTTTAAGTGAACACCGAGCCCCATTGATAATCATGAAATGGAAATTATTTGTACCTTTCTACAAGTAGAACAATAAATAGTACAGGTAGACGGGTGAAATCTTTCTATATATTGCTTCTAAATAGTCTAAGAAACATATATGCAAAGCATCCAAACAGTACAATTCGCCAATTTATGTTCTTCAAGTTTAAGTGAACTACGAGCCCCATTGTTAATACTTTAACGGAAATTATTTGTAACTTCCGACAAGTAGAACAATGAATGGAACAGGTAGACGGTTGAAATCAATGTATATATTGCTTCTATATAGTCTAAGAAACATATATGCAAAGCATCCAAACAGTACAATTCGCCAATTTTTTGTTCTTCAAGTTTAAGTGAACTACGAGTCCCATTGTTAATCCTTTAAAAAAAATTATTTGTAAATTTCGACAAGTAGAACAATGAATGGATCAGGTAGACGGTTGAAATCATTGTATATATTGCTTCTATATAATCTACGAAACATATATGCAAAGCATCCAAACAGTACAATTCGCCAATTTTTTGTTCTTCAAGTTTAAGTGAACTACGAGCCCCATTGTTAATCCTTTAACGGAAATTATTTGTATTTTTCGACAAGTAGAACAATGAATGGAACAGGTAGACGGTTGAAATCATTGTATATATTGCTTCTATATAGTCCAAGAAACATATATGAAAACCATCCAAACAGTACAATTCGACAATTTTTTGTTCTTCAAGTTTAAGTGAACTACGAGCCCCATTGTTAATCCTTTAACGGAAATTAATTGTAACTTTCTACAAGTAGAACAATGATTGTAACAGGTAGACGGTTGAAATATTTGTATATATTGCTTCCATATAGTCTAAGAAACATGTACGCAAAGCATCCAAACAGTACCATTCGCCAATTTTTTGATCTTCAAGTTTAAGTGAACAATGAGGCCCATTGTTAATCCTTTATCGGAAATTATTTGGAACTTTCGACAAGTAGAACAATGAATGAAACAGGTAGACGGTTGTAATCTTTGTATATATTGCTTCTATATAGTCTAAGAAACATATATGCAAAGCATCCAAACAGTACAATTCGCCAATTTATTGTTCTTCAAGTTTAAGTGAACAACGAGCCCCATTGTTAATCCTTTAAAGGAAATTATTTGTAAATTTCGACAAGTAGAACAATGATTGGAACACGTAGACGGTTGAAATCTTTGTATATATTGCTTCCATATCGTCTAAGAAACATGTACGCAAAGCATCCAAACAGTACCATTCGCCAATTTTTTGATCTTCAAGTTTATGTGAACAATGAGCCCCATTGTTAATCCTTTATCGGATATTATTTGTAACTTTCGACAAGTAGAACAGTGAATGGAACAGGTAGACGGTTGAAATCTTTGTATATATTGCTTCTATATAGTATAAGAAACATATATGCAAAGCATCCAAACAGTACAATTCGCCAATTTTTTGTTCTTCAAGTTTAAGTGAACAATGAGCCCCAATGGTTAATCCGTTATCGGAAATTATTTGTAACTTTCGACAAGTAGAACAACGAATGGAACAGGTAGACGGTTGAAATCTTTGTATATATTGCTTCTATATAGTATAAGAAACATATATGCAAAGCATCCAAACAGTACTATTTGCCAATTTTTTGTTCTTCAAGTTTAAGGGAACAATGAGCCCCAATGGTTAATCCGTTATAGGAAATTATTTGTATTTTTCGACAAGTAGAACAATGAATAGAACAGGTAGACGGTTGAAATCTTTGTATATATTGCTTCTATATAGTCTAAGAAACATATATGCAAAGCATCCAAACAGTACCATTCGCCAATTTTTTGTTCTTCAAGTTTAAGTGAACTACGAGCCCCATTGTTAATCCTTCAAAGGAAATTATTTGTAAATTTCGACAAGTAGAACAATGAATGGAACAGGTAGACTGTTGAAATCTTTGTATATATTGCTTCTATATAGTCTAAGAAACATATATGCAAAGCATCCAAACAGTACAATTCGCCAATTTTTTGTTCTTCAAGTTTAAGTAAACTACGATCCCCATTGTTAATCCCTTAACGGAAATTATTTGTAACTTTCGACAAGTAGAACTATGAATGGAACAGGTAGACGATTGAAATCATTGTATATATTGCTTCTATATAGTCTAAGAAACATATATGCAAAGCATCCAAACAGTACTATTCGCCAATTTTTTGTTCTTCAAGTTTAAGTGAACAATGAGCCCCAATGGTTAATCCGTTATAGGAAATTATTTGTATTTTTCGACAAGTAGAACAATGAATGGAACAGGTAGAAGGTTGAAATCATTGTATATATTGCTTCTATATAGTCCAAGAAACATATATGAAAACCATCCAAACAGTACAATTCGACAATTTTTTGTTCTTCAAGTTTAGTGAACTACGAGCCCCATTGTTAATCCTTTATCGGAAATTATTTGTAACTTTCGACAAGTAGAACAATGAATGGAACAGGTAGACGGTTGAAATCTTTGTATATGTTGCTTCTATATAGTCTAAGAAACCTATATGCAAAGCATCTAAACAGTAACATTCGCCAATTTTTTGATCTTCAAGTTTAAGTGAACACCGAGCCCCATTGATAATCATGAAATGGAAATTATTTGTACCTTTCTACAAGTAGAACAATAAATAGTACAGGTAGACGGGTGAAATCTTTCTATATATTGCTTCTAAATAGTCTAAGAAACATATATGCAAAGCATCCAAACAGTACAATTCGCCAATTTATGTTCTTCAAGTTTAAGTGAACTACGAGCCCCATTGTTAATCCTTTAAAAAAAATTATTTGTAAATTTCGACAAGTAGAACAATGAATGGAACAGGTAGACGGTTGAAATCAATGTATATATTGCTTCTATATAGTCTAAGAAACATATATGCAAAGCATCCAAACAGTACCATTCGCCAATTTTTTGTTCTTCATGTTTAAGTGAACAATGAGCCCCATTGTTAATCCTTTATCGGAAATTATTTGTAACTTTCAACAAGTAGAACAATGAATGGAACAGGTAGACGGTTGAAATCTTTGTATATGTTGCTTCTATATAGTCTAAGAAACCTATATGCAAAGCATCTAAACAGTAACATTCGCCAATTTTGTGATCTTCAAGTTTAAGTGAACAGCGAGCCCCATTGATAATCATGAAATGGAAATTATTTGTAACTTTCTACAAGTAGAACAATGAATGGTACAGGTAGACGGGTGAAATCTTTCTATATATTGCTTCTAAATAGTCTAAGAAACATATATGCAAAGCATACAAACAGTACAATTCGCCAATTTTTTGTTCTTCAAGTTTAAGTGAACTACGAGCCCCATTGTTAATCCTTTAAAGGAAATTATTTGTAAATTTCGACAAGTAGAACAATGAATGGATCATGTAGACGGTTGAAATCATTGTATATATTGCTTCTATATAGTCTACGAAACATATATGCAAAGCATCCAAACAGTACAATTCGCCAATTTTTTGTTCTTCAAGTTTAAGTGAACTACGAGCCCCATTGTTAATCCTTTAAAGGGAATTATTTGTAAATTTCGACAAGTAGAACAATGAATGGATCGTGTAGACGGTTGAAATCTTTGTATATATTGCTTCCATATTGTCTAAGAAACATATATGCAAAGCATCCAAACAGTACAATTCGCCAATTTTTTGTTCTTCAAGTTTAAGTGAACAACGAGCCCCATTGATAATCATGAAACGGAAATTATTTGTAACTTTCTACAAGTAGAACAATGAATAGAACAGGTAGACGGTTGAAATCTTTGTATATGTTGCTTCTATATAATCTAAGAAACATATATGCAAAGCATCTAAACAGTAACAATCGCCAATTTTTTGATCTTCAAGTTTAAGTGAACAGCGAGCCCCATTGATAATCATGAAATGGAAATTATTTGTAACTTTCTACAAGTAGAACAATGAATAGTACAGGTAAACGGGTGAAATCTTTCTGTATATTGCTTCTAAATAGTCTAAGAAACATATATGCAAAGCATCCAAACAGTACAATTCGTCAATTTTTTGTTCTTCAAGTTTAAGTGAACTACGAGCCCCATTGTTAATCCTTTAAAGGAAATTATTTGTAAATTTCGACAAGTAGAACAATGAATGGATCTTGTAGACGGTTGAATTCATTGTATATATTGCTTCTATATAGTCTACGAAACATATATGCAAAGCATCCAAACAGTACAATTCGCCAATTTTTTGTTCTTCAAGTTTAAGTGAACAACGAGCCCCATTGTTAAACCTTTATCGGAAATTATTTGTAACTTTCGACAAGTAGAACAATGATTGGAATAGTTAGACGGTTGAAATCATTGTATATATTGCTTCTATATAGCCTAAGAAACATATATGCAAAGCATCCAAACAGTACAATTAGTCAATTTTTTGTTCTTCAAGTTTAAGTGAACTACGAGCCCCATTGTTAATACTTTAACGGAAATTATTTGTAAATTTCGACAAGTAGAACAATGAGTGGAACAGGTAGACGGTTGAAATCTTTGTATATATTGCTTCTATATAGTCTAAGAATCATATATGCAAAGCATTCAAACAGTACCATTCGCCAATTTATGTTCTTCAAGTTTAAGTGAACTACGAGCCCCATTGTTAATCCTTTAAAAAAAATTATTTGTAAATTTCGACAAGTAGAACAATGAATGGAACAGGTAGACGGTTGAAATCAATGTATATATTGCTTCTATATAGTCTAAGAAACATATATGCAAAGCATCCAAACAGTACCATTCGCCAATTTTTTGTTCTTCAAGTTTAAGTGAACTACGAGTCCCATTGTTAATCCTTTAAAAAAAATTATTTGTAAATTTCGACAAGTAGAACAATGAATGGATCAGGTAGACGGTTGAAATCATTGTATATATTGCTTCTATATAATCTACGAAACATATATGCAAAGCATCCAAACAGTACAATTCGCCAATTTTTTGTTCTTCAAGTTTAAGTGAACTACGAGCCCCATTGTTAATCCTTTAACGGAAATTATTTGTATTTTTCGACAAGTAGAACAATGAATGGAACAGGTAGACGGTTGAAATCATTGTATATATTGCTTCTATATAGTCCAAGAAACATATATGAAAACCATCCAAACAGTACAATTCGACAATTTTTTGTTCTTCAAGTTTAAGTGAACTACGAGCCCCATTGTTAATCCTTTAACGGAAATTAATTGTAACTTTCTACAAGTAGAACAATGATTGTAACAGGTAGACGGTTGAAATATTTGTATATATTGCTTCCATATAGTCTAAGAAACATGTACGCAAAGCATCCAAACAGTACCATTCGCCAATTTTTTGATCTTCAAGTTTAAGTGAACAATGAGGCCCATTGTTAATCCTTTATCGGAAATTATTTGGAACTTTCGACAAGTAGAACAATGAATGAAACAGGTAGACGGTTGTAATCTTTGTATATATTGCTTCTATATAGTCTAAGAAACATATATGCAAAGCATCCAAACAGTACAATTCGCCAATTTATTGTTCTTCAAGTTTAAGTGAACAACGAGCCCCATTGTTAATCCTTTAAAGGAAATTATTTGTAAATTTCGACAAGTAGAACAATGATTGGAACACGTAGACGGTTGAAATCTTTGTATATATTGCTTCCATATCGTCTAAGAAACATGTACGCAAAGCATCCAAACAGTACCATTCGCCAATTTTTTGATCTTCAAGTTTATGTGAACAATGAGCCCCATTGTTAATCCTTTATCGGATATTATTTGTAACTTTCGACAAGTAGAACAGTGAATGGAACAGGTAGACGGTTGAAATCTTTGTATATATTGCTTCTATATAGTATAAGAAACATATATGCAAAGCATCCAAACAGTACAATTCGCCAATTTTTTGTTCTTCAAGTTTAAGTGAACAATGAGCCCCAATGGTTAATCCGTTATCGGAAATTATTTGTAACTTTCGACAAGTAGAACAACGAATGGAACAGGTAGACGGTTGAAATCTTTGTATATATTGCTTCTATATAGTATAAGAAACATATATGCAAAGCATCCAAACAGTACTATTTGCCAATTTTTTGTTCTTCAAGTTTAAGGGAACAATGAGCCCCAATGGTTAATCCGTTATAGGAAATTATTTGTATTTTTCGACAAGTAGAACAATGAATAGAACAGGTAGACGGTTGAAATCTTTGTATATATTGCTTCTATATAGTCTAAGAAACATATATGCAAAGCATCCAAACAGTACCATTCGCCAATTTTTTGTTCTTCAAGTTTAAGTGAACTACGAGCCCCATTGTTAATCCTTCAAAGGAAATTATTTGTAAATTTCGACAAGTAGAACAATGAATGGAACAGGTAGACTGTTGAAATCTTTGTATATATTGCTTCTATATAGTCTAAGAAACATATATGCAAAGCATCCAAACAGTACAATTCGCCAATTTTTTGTTCTTCAAGTTTAAGTAAACTACGATCCCCATTGTTAATCCCTTAACGGAAATTATTTGTAACTTTCGACAAGTAGAACTATGAATGGAACAGGTAGACGATTGAAATCATTGTATATATTGCTTCTATATAGTCTAAGAAACATATATGCAAAGCATCCAAACAGTACTATTCGCCAATTTTTTGTTCTTCAAGTTTAAGTGAACAATGAGCCCCAATGGTTAATCCGTTATAGGAAATTATTTGTATTTTTCGACAAGTAGAACAATGAATGGAACAGGTAGAAGGTTGAAATCATTGTATATATTGCTTCTATATAGTCCAAGAAACATATATGAAAACCATCCAAACAGTACAATTCGACAATTTTTTGTTCTTCAAGTTTAGTGAACTACGAGCCCCATTGTTAATCCTTTATCGGAAATTATTTGTAACTTTCGACAAGTAGAACAATGAATGGAACAGGTAGACGGTTGAAATCTTTGTATATGTTGCTTCTATATAGTCTAAGAAACCTATATGCAAAGCATCTAAACAGTAACATTCGCCAATTTTTTGATCTTCAAGTTTAAGTGAACACCGAGCCCCATTGATAATCATGAAATGGAAATTATTTGTACCTTTCTACAAGTAGAACAATAAATAGTACAGGTAGACGGGTGAAATCTTTCTATATATTGCTTCTAAATAGTCTAAGAAACATATATGCAAAGCATCCAAACAGTACAATTCGCCAATTTATGTTCTTCAAGTTTAAGTGAACTACGAGCCCCATTGTTAATCCTTTAAAAAAAATTATTTGTAAATTTCGACAAGTAGAACAATGAATGGAACAGGTAGACGGTTGAAATCAATGTATATATTGCTTCTATATAGTCTAAGAAACATATATGCAAAGCATCCAAACAGTACCATTCGCCAATTTTTTGTTCTTCATGTTTAAGTGAACAATGAGCCCCATTGTTAATCCTTTATCGGAAATTATTTGTAACTTTCAACAAGTAGAACAATGAATGGAACAGGTAGACGGTTGAAATCTTTGTATATGTTGCTTCTATATAGTCTAAGAAACCTATATGCAAAGCATCTAAACAGTAACATTCGCCAATTTTGTGATCTTCAAGTTTAAGTGAACAGCGAGCCCCATTGATAATCATGAAATGGAAATTATTTGTAACTTTCTACAAGTAGAACAATGAATGGTACAGGTAGACGGGTGAAATCTTTCTATATATTGCTTCTAAATAGTCTAAGAAACATATATGCAAAGCATACAAACAGTACAATTCGCCAATTTTTTGTTCTTCAAGTTTAAGTGAACTACGAGCCCCATTGTTAATCCTTTAAAGGAAATTATTTGTAAATTTCGACAAGTAGAACAATGAATGGATCATGTAGACGGTTGAAATCATTGTATATATTGCTTCTATATAGTCTACGAAACATATATGCAAAGCATCCAAACAGTACAATTCGCCAATTTTTTGTTCTTCAAGTTTAAGTGAACTACGAGCCCCATTGTTAATCCTTTAAAGGGAATTATTTGTAAATTTCGACAAGTAGAACAATGAATGGATCGTGTAGACGGTTGAAATCTTTGTATATATTGCTTCCATATTGTCTAAGAAACATATATGCAAAGCATCCAAACAGTACAATTCGCCAATTTTTTGTTCTTCAAGTTTAAGTGAACAACGAGCCCCATTGATAATCATGAAACGGAAATTATTTGTAACTTTCTACAAGTAGAACAATGAATAGAACAGGTAGACGGTTGAAATCTTTGTATATGTTGCTTCTATATAATCTAAGAAACATATATGCAAAGCATCTAAACAGTAACAATCGCCAATTTTTTGATCTTCAAGTTTAAGTGAACAGCGAGCCCCATTGATAATCATGAAATGGAAATTATTTGTAACTTTCTACAAGTAGAACAATGAATAGTACAGGTAAACGGGTGAAATCTTTCTGTATATTGCTTCTAAATAGTCTAAGAAACATATATGCAAAGCATCCAAACAGTACAATTCGTCAATTTTTTGTTCTTCAAGTTTAAGTGAACTACGAGCCCCATTGTTAATCCTTTAAAGGAAATTATTTGTAAATTTCGACAAGTAGAACAATGAATGGATCTTGTAGACGGTTGAATTCATTGTATATATTGCTTCTATATAGTCTACGAAACATATATGCAAAGCATCCAAACAGTACAATTCGCCAATTTTTTGTTCTTCAAGTTTAAGTGAACAACGAGCCCCATTGTTAAACCTTTATCGGAAATTATTTGTAACTTTCGACAAGTAGAACAATGATTGGAATAGTTAGACGGTTGAAATCATTGTATATATTGCTTCTATATAGCCTAAGAAACATATATGCAAAGCATCCAAACAGTACAATTAGTCAATTTTTTGTTCTTCAAGTTTAAGTGAACTACGAGCCCCATTGTTAATACTTTAACGGAAATTATTTGTAAATTTCGACAAGTAGAACAATGAGTGGAACAGGTAGACGGTTGAAATCTTTGTATATATTGCTTCTATATAGTCTAAGAATCATATATGCAAAGCATTCAAACAGTACCATTCGCCAATTTATGTTCTTCAAGTTTAAGTGAACTACGAGCCCCATTGTTAATCCTTTAAAAAAAATTATTTGTAAATTTCGACAAGTAGAACAATGAATGGAACAGGTAGACGGTTGAAATCAATGTATATATTGCTTCTATATAGTCTAAGAAACATATATGCAAAGCATCCAAACAGTACCATTCGCCAATTTTTTGTTCTTCATGTTTAAGTGAACAATGAGCCCCATTGTTAATCATTTATCGGAAATTATTTGTAACTTTCAACAAGTAGAACAATGAATGGAACAGGTAGACGGTTGAAATCTTTGTATATGTTGCTTCTATATAGTCTAAGAAACCTATATGCAAAGCATCTAAACAGTAACATTCGCCAATTTTGTGATCTTCAAGTTTAAGTGAACAGCGAGCCCCATTGATAATCATGAAATGGAAATTATTTGTAACTTTCTACAAGTAGAACAATGAATGGTACAGGTAGACGGGTGAAATCTTTGTATATATTGCTTCTGTATAGTCTAAGAAACATATATGCAAAGCATCCAAACTGTACCATTCGCCAATTTTTTGTTCTTCAAGTTTAAGTGAACAACGAGCCCCAATGTTAATCATGAAACGGAAATTAATTGTAACTTTCTACAAGTAGAACAATGAATAGTACAGGTAGACGGGTGAAATCTTTCTATATATTGCTTCTAAATAGTCTAAGAAACATCTATGCAAAGCATCCAAACAGTACCATTCGCCAATTTGTTGTATCTTCAAGTTTAAGTGAACAATGAGCCCCATTGTTAATCATGAAACGGAAATTATTTGTAACTTTCGACAAGATGAACAATGAATAGAACAGGTAGACGGTTGAAATCTTTGTATATATTGCTTCTATATAGTCTAAGAAACATATATGCAAAGCATCCAAACAGTACCATTCGCCAATTTTTTGCTCTTCAAGTTCAAGTGAACTACGAGCCCCATTGTTAATCCTTTAAAGGAAATTATTTGTAAATTTCGACAAGTAGAACAATGAATGGAACAGGTAGACGGTTGAAATCATTGTATATATTGCTTCTATATAGTCTAAGAAACATATATGCAAAGCATCCAAAGAGTACAATTCGCCAATTTTTTGTTCTTCAAGTTTAAGTAAACTACGATCCCCATTGTTAATCCCTTGACGGAAATTATTTGTAACTTTCGACAAGTAGAACAATGAATGGAACAGGTAGACGGTTGAAATCATTGTATATATTGCTTCTATATAGTCTAAGAAACATATATGCAAAGCATCCAAACAGTACCATTCGGCAATTTTTTGTTCTTCAAGTTTAAGTGAACAACGAGCCCCATTGATAATCATGAAACGGAAATTATTTGTAAATTTCTACAAGTAGAACAATGAATGGAACAGGTAGACGGTTGAAATCATTGTATATATTGCTTCTATATAGTCTAAGAAATATATATGCAAAGCATCCAAACAGTACAATACGCCAATTTATTGTTCTTCAAGTTTAAGTGTACAACGAGCCCCATTGTTAATCCTTTAAAGGAAATTATTTGTAACTTTCGACAAATAGAACAATGAATGGAACAGGTAGACGGTTGAAATTTTTGTATATATTGCTTCTATATAGTCTAAGAAACATATATGCAAAGCATCCAAACAGTACAATTCGCCAATTTATTGTTCTTCAAGTTTAAGTGTACAACGAGCCCCATTGTTAATCCTTTAAAGGAAATTATTTGTAAATTTCGACAAGTAGAAAAATGAATGGAATATGTAGACGGTTGAAATCATTGTATATATTGCTTCCATATAGTCTAAGAAACATATATGCAATGCATCCAAACAGTACCATTCGCCAATTTTTTGTTCTTCAAGTTTAAGTGAACAATGAGCCCCATTGTTAATCCTTTATCGGAAATTATTTGTAACTTTCGACAAGTAGTACAATGAATGGAACAGGTAGACGGTTGAAATCTTTGTATATATTACTTCCATATAGTCTAAGAAACATATATGCAAAGCATCCAAACAGTACCATTTGCCAATTTATTGTTCTTCAAGATTAAGTAAACTACGAGCCCCATTGTTAATGCTTTAAAGGAAATTATTTGTAAATTTCGACAAGTAGAACAATGATTGGAACACGTAGACGGTTGAGATCTTTGTATATGTTGCTTCTATATAGTCTAAGAAACATATATGCAAAGCATCCAAACAGTACAATTCGCCAATTTTTTGTTCTTCAAGTTTAAGTGAACAATGAGCCCCAATGGTTAATCCTTTATCGGAAATTATTTGTAACTTTCGACAAGTAGAACAATGAATGGAACAGGTAGACGGTTGAAATCAATGTATATATTACTTCTATATAGTCTAAGAAACATATATGCAAAGCATCCAAACAGTACAATTCGCCAATTTTTTGATCTTCAAGTTTAAGTGAACTACGAGCCCCATTGTTAATACTTTAAAGGAAATTATTTGTAAATTTCGACAAGTAGAACAATGAATGGAAAAGGTAGACGGTTGAAATCTTTGTATATATTGCTTCTATATAGTCTATGAAACATATATGCAAAGCATCCAAACAGTACAATTCGCCAATTTTTTGTTCTTCAAGTTTAAGTGAACAAAGAGCCCCATTGTTAATCCTTTAAAGGAAATTATTGCTAAATTTCGACAAGTAGAACAATGATTGGAACACGTAGACGGTTGAAATCTTTGTATATATTGCTTCCATATAGTCTAAGAAACATATATGCAAAGCATCCAAACAGTACCATTCGCCAATTTATTGTTCTTCAAGTTTAAGAGAACAATGAGCCCCATTGTTAATCCTTTATCGGAAATTATTTGTAACTTTCGACAAGTAGAACAATGAATGGAACAGGTAGACGGTTGAAATCTTTGTATATATTGCTACCATATAGTCTAAGAACCATATACGCAAAGCATCCAAACAGTACCATTCGCCAATTTTTTGTTCTTCAAGTTTAAGTGAACAACGAGCCCCATTGATAATCATGAAACGGAAATTATTTGTAACTTTCAACATGTAGAACAATGAATGGAACAGGTAGACGGTTGAAATCTTTGTATATGTTGCTTCTATATAGTCTAAGAAACATATATGCAAAGCATCCAAACAATACCATTCGCCAATTTATTGTTCTTCAAGTTTAAGTGAACTACGAGCCCCATTGGTAATGCTTTAAAGGAAATTATTTGTAAATTCCGACAAGTAGAACAATGATTGGAACACGTAGACGGTTGAGATCTTTGTATATGTTGCTTCTATATAGTCTAAGAAACATATATGCAAATCATCCACACAGTACCATTCGCCAATTTTTTGTTCTTCAAGGTTAAGTGAACAATGAGCCCCATTGTTAATCCTTTTTCGGATATTATTTGTAACTTTCGACAAGTAGAACAATGAATGGAACAGGTAGACGGTTGAAATCTTTGTATGTATTGCTTCTATATAGTCTAAGAAACATATATGCAAAGCATCCAAACAGTACAATTCGCCAATTTTTTGTTCTTCAAGTTTAAGTGAACTACGAGCCCCATTGTTAATCCATTAACGGAAATTAATTGTAACTTTCTACAAGTAGAACAATGATTGGAACACGTAGACGGTTGAAATCTTTGTATATATTGCTTCTATATAGTCTACGAAACATATATGCAAAGCATCCAAACAGTACCATTTGCCAATTTATTGTTCTTCAAGATTAAGTAAACTACGAGCCCCATTGTTGATCCTTCAAAGGAAATTATTTGTAAATTTCGACAAGTAGAACAATGAATGGAACAGGTAGACTGTTGAAATCTTTGTATATATTGCTTCTATATAGTCTAAGAAACATATATGCAAAGCATCCAAACAGTACAATTCGCCAATTTTTTGTTCTTCAAGTTTAAGTGAACAAAGAGCCCCATTGTTAATCCTTTAAAGGAAATTATTGCTAAATTTCGACAAGTAGAACAATGATTGGAACACGTAGACGGTTGAAATCTTTGTATATATTGCTTCCATATAGTCTAAGAAACATATATGCAAAGCATCCAAACAGTACAATTCGACAATTTTTTGTTCTTCAAGTTTAGTGAACTACGAGCCCCATTGTTAATATTTTAACGGAAATTATTTGTAACTTCCGACAAGTAGAACAATGAATGGAACAGGTAGACGGTTGAAATCAATGTATATATTGCTTCTATATAGTATAAGAAACATATATGCAAAGCATCCAAACAGTACTATTCGCCAATTTTTTGTTCTTCAAGTTTAAGTGAACAATGAGCCCCAATGGTTAATCCGTTATAGGAAATTATTTGTATTTTTCGACAAGTAGAACAATGAATGGAACAGGTAGACGGTTGAAATCATTGTATATATTGCTTCTATATAGTCCAAGAAACATATATGAAAACCATCCAAACAGTACAATTCGACAATTTTTTGTTCTTCAAGTTTAGTGAACTACGAGCCCCATTGTTAATCCTTTATCGGAAATTATTTGTAACTTTCGACAAGTAGAACAATGAATGGAACAGGTAGACGGTTGAAATCTTTGTATATGTTGCTTCTATATAGTCTAAGAAACCTATATGCAAAGCATCTAAACAGTAACATTCGCCAATTTTTTGATCTTCAAGTTTAAGTGAACACCGAGCCCCATTGATAATCATGAAATGGAAATTATTTGTACCTTTCTACAAGTAGAACAATAAATAGTACAGGTAGACGGGTGAAATCTTTCTATATATTGCTTCTAAATAGTCTAAGAAACATATATGCAAAGCATCCAAACAGTACAATTCGCCAATTTATGTTCTTCAAGTTTAAGTGAACTACGAGCCCCATTGTTAATCCTTTAAAAAAAATTATTTGTAAATTTCGACAAGTAGAACAATGAATGGAACAGGTAGACGGTTGAAATCAATGTATATATTGCTTCTATATAGTCTAAGAAACATATATGCAAAGCATCCAAACAGTACCATTCGCCAATTTTTTGTTCTTCATGTTTAAGTGAACAATGAGCCCCATTGTTAATCCTTTATCGGAAATTATTTGTAACTTTCAACAAGTAGAACAATGAATGGAACAGGTAGACGGTTGAAATCTTTGTATATGTTGCTTCTATATAGTCTAAGAAACCTATATGCAAAGCATCTAAACAGTAACATTCGCCAATTTTGTGATCTTCAAGTTTAAGTGAACAGCGAGCCCCATTGATAATCATGAAATGGAAATTATTTGTAACTTTCTACAAGTAGAACAATGAATGGTACAGGTAGACGGGTGAAATCTTTCTATATATTGCTTCTAAATAGTCTAAGAAACATATATGCAAAGCATCCAAACAGTACAATTCGCCAATTTTTTGTTCTTCAAGTTTAAGTGAACTACGAGCCCCATTGTTAATCCTTTAAAGGAAATTATTTGTAAATTTCGACAAGTAGAACAATGAATGGATCATGTAGACGGTTGAAATCATTGTATATATTGCTTCTATATAGTCTACGAAACATATATGCAAAGCATCCAAACAGTACAATTCGCCAATTTTTTGTTCTTCAAGTTTAAGTGAACTACGAGCCCCATTGTTAATCCATTAACGGAAATTAATTGTAACTTTCTACAAGTAGAACAATGATTGGAACACGTAGACGGTTGAAATCTTTGTATATATTGCTTCCATATAGTCTAAGAAACATATATGCAAAGCATCCAAACAGTACAATTCGCCAATTTTTTGTTCTTCAAGTTTAAGTGAACAACGAGCCCCATTGATAATCATGAAACGGAAATTATTTGTAACTTTCTACAAGTAGAACAATGAATAGAACAGGTAGACGGTTGAAATCTTTGTATATGTTGCTTCTATATAATCTAAGAAACATATATGCAAAGCATCTAAACAGTAACAATCGCCAATTTTTTGATCTTCAAGTTTAAGTGAACAGCGAGCCCCATTGATAATCATGAAATGGAAATTATTTGTAACTTTCTACAAGTAGAACAATGAATAGTACAGGTAAACGGGTGAAATCTTTCTGTATATTGCTTCTAAATAGTCTAAGAAACATATATGCAAAGCATCCAAACAGTACAATTCGTCAATTTTTTGTTCTTCAAGTTTAAGTGAACTACGAGCCCCATTGTTAATCCTTTAAAGGAAATTATTTGTAAATTTCGACAAGTAGAACAATGAATGGATCTTGTAGACGGTTGAATTCATTGTATATATTGCTTCTATATAGTCTACGAAACATATATGCAAAGCATCCAAACAGTACAATTCGCCAATTTTTTGTTCTTCAAGTTTAAGTGAACAACGAGCCCCATTGTTAAACCTTTATCGGAAATTATTTGTAACTTTCGACAAGTAGAACAATGATTGGAATAGTTAGACGGTTGAAATCATTGTATATATTGCTTCTATATAGCCTAAGAAACATATATGCAAAGCATCCAAACAGTACAATTAGTCAATTTTTTGTTCTTCAAGTTTAAGTGAACTACGAGCCCCATTGTTAATACTTTAACGGAAATTATTTGTAAATTTCGACAAGTAGAACAATGAGTGGAACAGGTAGACGGTTGAAATCTTTGTATATATTGCTTCTATATAGTCTAAGAAACATATATGCAAAGCATTCAAACAGTACCATTCGCCAATTTATGTTCTTCAAGTTTAAGTGAACTACGAGCCCCATTGTTAATCCTTTAAAAAAAATTATTTGTAAATTTCGACAAGTAGAACAATGAATAGTACAGGTAGACGGGTGAAATCTTTCTATATATTGCTTCTAAATAGTCTAAGAAACATCTATGCAAAGCATCCAAACAGTACCATTCGCCAATTTGTTGTATCTTCAAGTTTAAGTTAACAATGAGCCCCATTGTTAATCATGAAACGGAAATTATTTGTAACTTTCGACAAGATGAACAATGAATAGAACAGGTAGACGGTTGAAATCTTTGTATATATTGCTTCTATATAGTCTAAGAAACATATATGCAAAGCATCCAAACAGTACCATTCGCCAATTTTTTGCTCTTCAAGTTCAAGTGAACTACGAGCCCCATTGTTAATCCTTTAAAGGAAATTATTTGTAAATTTCGACAAGTAGAACAATGAATGGAACAGGTAGACGGTTGAAATCATTGTATATATTGCTTCTATATAGTCTAAGAAACATATATGCAAAGCATCCAAAGAGTACAATTCGCCAATTTTTTGTTCTTCAAGTTTAAGTAAACTACGATCCCCATTGTTAATCCCTTGACGGAAATTATTTGTAACTTTCGACAAGTAGAACAATGAATGGAACAGGTAGACGGTTGAAATCATTGTATATATTGCTTCTATATAGTCTAAGAAACATATATGCAAAGCATCCAAACAGTACCATTCGGCAATTTTTTTTTCTTCAAGTTTAAGTGAACAACGAGCCCCATTGATAATCATGAAACGGAAATTATTTGTAAATTTCTACAAGTAGAACAATGAATGGAACAGGTAGACGGTTGAAATCTTTGTATATATTGCTTCTTTATAATCTAAGAAACATATATGCATAGCGTCCAAACAGTACTATTCGCCAATTTTTTGCTCTTCAAGTTTAAGTGTACTACGAGCCCCATTGTTAATCCTTTAAAGGAAATTATTTGTAAATTTCGGCAAGTAGAACATTGAATGGAATAGGTAGACGTTTGAAATCATTGTATATATTGCTTCTATATAGTCTAAGAAACATATATGCAAAGCATCCAAACAGTACAATACGCCAATTTATTGTTCTTCAAGTTTAAGTGTACAACGAGCCCCATTGTTAATCCTTTAAAGGAAATTATTTGTAACTTTCGACAAATAGAACAATGAATGGAACAGGTAGACGGTTGAAATTTTTGTATATATTGCTTCTATATAGTCTAAGAAACATATATGCAAAGCATCCAAACAGTACAATTCGCCAATTTATTGTTCTTCAAGTTTAAGTGTACAACGAGCCCCATTGTTAATCCTTTAAAGGAAATTATTTGTAAATTTCGACAAGTAGAAAAATGAATGGAATATGTAGACGGTTGAAATCATTGTATATATTGCTTCCATATAGTCTAAGAAACATATATGCAATGCATCCAAACAGTACCATTCGCCAATTTTTTGTTCTTCAAGTTTAAGTGAACAATGAGCCCCATTGTTAATCCTTTATCGGAAATTATTTGTAACTTTCGACAAGTAGTACAATGAATGGAACAGGTAGACGGTTGAAATCTTTGTATATATTACTTCCATATAGTCTAAGAAACATATATGCAAAGCATCCAAACAGTACCATTTGCCAATTTATTGTTCTTCAAGATTAAGTAAACTACGAGCCCCATTGTTAATGCTTTAAAGGAAATTATTTGTAAATTTCGACAAGTAGAACAATGATTGGAACACGTAGACGGTTGAGATCTTTGTATATGTTGCTTCTATATAGTCTAAGAAACATATATGCAAAGCATCCAAACAGTACAATTCGCCAATTTTTTGTTCTTCAAGTTTAAGTGAACAATGAGCCCCAATGGTTAATCCTTTATCGGAAATTATTTGTAACTTTCGACAAGTAGAACAATGAATGGAACAGGTAGACGGTTGAAATCAATGTATATATTACTTCTATATAGTCTAAGAAACATATATGCAAAGCATCCAAACAGTACAATTCGCCAATTTTTTGATCTTCAAGTTTAAGTGAACTACGAGCCCCATTGTTAATACTTTAAAGGAAATTATTTGTAAATTTCGACAAGTAGAACAATGAATGGAAAAGGTAGACGGTTGAAATCTTTGTATATATTGCTTCTATATAGTCTATGAAACATATATGCAAAGCATCCAAACAGTACAATTCGCCAATTTTTTGTTCTTCAAGTTTAAGTGAACAAAGAGCCCCATTGTTAATCCTTTAAAGGAAATTATTGCTAAATTTCGACAAGTAGAACAATGATTGGAACACGTAGACGGTTGAAATCTTTGTATATATTGCTTCCATATAGTCTAAGAAACATATATGCAAAGCATCCAAACAGTACCATTCGCCAATTTATTGTTCTTCAAGTTTAAGTGAACAATGAGCCCCATTGTTAATCCTTTATCGGAAATTATTTGTAACTTTCGACAAGTAGAACAATGAATGGAACAGGTAGACGGTTGAAATCTTTGTATATATTGCTACCATATAGTCTAAGAACCATATACGCAAAGCATCCAAACAGTACCATTCGCTAATTTTTTGTTCTTCAAGTTTAAGTGAACAACGAGCCCCATTGATAATCATGAAACGGTAATTATTTGTAACTTTCAACATGTAGAACAATGAATGGAACAGGTAGACGGTTGAAATCTTTGTATATGTTGCTTCTATATAGTCTAAGAAACATATATGCAAAGCATCCAAACAATACCATTCGCCAATTTATTGTTCTTCAAGTTTAAGTGAACTACGAGCCCCATTGGTAATGCTTTAAAGGAAATTATTTGTAAATTCCGACAAGTAGAACAATGATTGGAACACGTAGACGGTTGAGATCTTTGTATATGTTGCTTCTGTATAGTCTAAGAAACATATATGCAAATCATCCACACAGTACCATTCGCCAATTTTTTGTTCTTCAAGGTTAAGTGAACAATGAGCCCCATTGTTAATCCTTTTTCGGATATTATTTGTAACTTTCGACAAGTAGAACAATGAATGGAACAGGTAGACGGTTGAAATCTTTGTATGTATTGCTTCCATATAGTCTAAGAAACATATATGCAAAGCATCCAAACAGTACCATTTGCCAATTTATTGTTCTTCAAGATTAAGTAAACTACGAGCCCCATTGTTAATGCTTTAAAGGAAATTATTTGTAAATTTCGACAAGTAGAACAATGATTGGAACACGTAGACGGTTGAGATCTTTGTATATGTTGCTTCTATATAGTCTAAGAAACATATATGCAAAGCATCCAAACAGTACAATTCGCCAATTTTTTGTTCTTCAAGCTTAAGTGAACAATGAGCCCCAATGGTTAATCCTTTATCGGAAATTATTTGTAACTTTCGACAAGTAGAACAATGAATGGAACAGGTAGACGGTTGAAATCAATGTATATATTACTTCTATATAGTCTAAGAAACATATATGCAAAGCATCCAAACAGTACAATTCGCCAATTTTTTGATCTTCAAGTTTAAGTGAACTACGAGCCCCATTGTTAATACTTTAAAGGAAATTATTTGTAAATTTCGACAAGTAGAACAATGAATGGAAAAGGTAGACGGTTGAAATCTTTGTATATATTGCTTCTATATAGTCTATGAAACATATATGCAAAGCATCCAAACAGTACAATTCGCCAATTTTTTGTTCTTCAAGTTTAAGTGAACAAAGAGCCCCATTGTTAATCCTTTAAAGGAAATTATTGCTAAATTTCGACAAGTAGAACAATGATTGGAACACGTAGACGGTTGAAATCTTTGTATATATTGCTTCCATATAGTCTAAGAAACATATATGCAAAGCATCCAAACAGTACCATTCGCCAATTTATTGTTCTTCAAGTTTAAGTAAACTACGATCCCCATTGTTAATCCCTTAACGGAAATTATTTGTAACTTTCGACAAGTAGAACTATGAATGGAACAGGTAGACGATTGAAATCATTGTATATATTGCTTCTATATAGTCTAAGAAACATATATGCAAAGCATCCAAACAGTACTATTCGCCAATTTTTTGTTCTTCAAGTTTAAGTGAACAATGAGCCCCAATGGTTAATCCGTTATAGGAAATTATTTGTATTTTTCGACAAGTAGAACAATGAATGGAACAGGTAGACGGTTGAAATCATTGTATATATTGCTTCTATATAGTCCAAGAAACATATATGAAAACCATCCAAACAGTACAATTCGACAATTTTTTGTTCTTCAAGTTTAGTGAACTACGAGCCCCATTGTTAATCCTTTATCGGAAATTATTTGTAACTTTCGACAAGTAGAACAATGAATGGAACAGGTAGACGGTTGAAATCTTTGTATATGTTGCTTCTATATAGTCTAAGAAACCTATATGCAAAGCATCTAAACAGTAACATTCGCCAATTTTTTGATCTTCAAGTTTAAGTGAACACCGAGCCCCATTGATAATCATGAAATGGAAATTATTTGTACCTTTCTACAAGTAGAACAATAAATAGTACAGGTAGACGGGTGAAATCTTTCTATATATTGCTTCTAAATAGTCTAAGAAACATATATGCAAAGCATCCAAACAGTACAATTCGCCAATTTATGTTCTTCAAGTTTAAGTGAACTACGAGCCCCATTGTTAATCCTTTAAAAAAAATTATTTGTAAATTTCGACAAGTAGAACAATAAATAGTACAGGTAGACGGGTGAAATCTTTCTATATATTGCTTCTAAATAGTCTAAGAAACATATATGCAAAGCATCCAAACAGTACAATTCGTCAATTTTTTGTTCTTCAAGTTTAAGTGAACTACGAGCCCCATTGTTAATCCTTTAAAGGAAATTATTTGTAAATTTCGACAAGTAGAACAATGAATGGATCTTGTAGACGGTTGAATTCATTGTATATATTGCTTCTATATAGTCTACGAAACATATATGCAAAGCATCCAAACAGTACAATTCGCCAATTTTTTGTTCTTCAAGTTTAAGTGAACAACGAGCCCCATTGTTAAACCTTTATCGGAAATTATTTGTAACTTTCGACAAGTAGAACAATGATTGGAATAGTTAGACGGTTGAAATCATTGTATATATTGCTTCTATATAGCCTAAGAAACATATATGCAAAGCATCCAAACAGTACAATTAGTCAATTTTTTGTTCTTCAAGTTTAAGTGAACTACGAGCCCCATTGTTAATACTTTAACGGAAATTATTTGTAAATTTCGACAAGTAGAACAATGAGTGGAACAGGTAGACGGTTGAAATCTTTGTATATATTGCTTCTATATAGTCTAAGAATCATATATGCAAAGCATTCAAACAGTACCATTCGCCAATTTATGTTCTTCAAGTTTAAGTGAACTACGAGCCCCATTGTTAATCCTTTAAAAAAAATTATTTGTAAATTTCGACAAGTAGAACAATGAATGGAACAGGTAGACGGTTGAAATCAATGTATATATTGCTTCTATATAGTCTAAGAAACATATATGCAAAGCATCCAAACAGTACCATTCGCCAATTTTTTGTTCTTCATGTTTAAGTGAACAATGAGCCCCATTGTTAATCCTTTATCGGAAATTATTTGTAACTTTCAACAAGTGGAACAATGAATGGAACAGGTAGACGGTTGAAATCTTTGTATATGTTGCTTCTATATAGTCTAAGAAACCTATATGCAAAGCATCTAAACAGTAACATTCGCCAATTTTGTGATCTTCAAGTTTAAGTGAACAGCGAGCCCCATTGATAATCATGAAATGGAAATTATTTGTAACTTTCTACAAGTAGAACAATGAATGGTACAGGTAGACGGGTGAAATCTTTGTATATATTGCTTCTGTATAGTCTAAGAAACACATATGCAAAGCATCCAAACTGTACCATTCGCCAATTTTTTGTTCTTCAAGTTTAAGTGAACAACGAGCCCCAATGTTAATCATGAAACGGAAATTAATTGTAACTTTCTACAAGTAGAACAATGAATAGTACAGGTAGACGGGTGAAATCTTTCTATATATTGCTTCTAAATAGTCTAAGAAACATCTATGCAAAGCATCCAAACAGTACCATTCGCCAATTTGTTGTATCTTCAAGTTTAAGTGAACAATGAGCCCCATTGTTAATCATGAAACGGAAATTATTTGTAACTTTCGACAAGATGAACAATGAATAGAACAGGTAGACGGTTGAAATCTTTGTATATATTGCTTCTATATAGTCTAAGAAACATATATGCAAAGCATCCAAACAGTACCATTCGCCAATTTTTTGCTCTTCAAGTTCAAGTGAACTACGAGCCCCATTGTTAATCCTTTAAAGGAAATTATTTGTAAATTTCGACAAGTAGAACAATGAATGGAACAGGTAGACGGTTGAAATCATTGTATATATTGCTTCTATATAGTCTAAGAAACATATATGCAAAGCATCCAAAGAGTACAATTCGCCAATTTTTTGTTCTTCAAGTTTAAGTAAACTACGATCCCCATTGTTAATCCCTTGACGGAAATTATTTGTAACTTTCGACAAGTAGAACAATGAATGGAACAGGTAGACGGTTGAAATCATTGTATATATTGCTTCTATATAGTCTAAGAAACATATATGCAAAGCATCCAAACAGTACCATTCGGCAATTTTTTGTTCTTCAAGTTTAAGTGAACAACGAGCCCCATTGATAATCATGAAACGGAAATTATTTGTAAATTTCTACAAGTAGAACAATGAATGGAACAGGTAGACGGTTGAAATCTTTGTATATATTGCTTCTATATAGTCTAAGAATCATATATGCAAAGCATTCAAACAGTACCATTCGCCAATTTATGTTCTTCAAGTTTAAGTGAACTACGAGCCCCATTGTTAATCCTTTAAAAAAAATTATTTGTAAATTTCGACAAGTAGAACAATGAATGGAACAGGTAGACGGTTGAAATCAATGTATATATTGCTTCTATATAGTCTAAGAAACATATATGCAAAGCATCCAAACAGTACCATTCGCCAATTTTTTGTTCTTCATGTTTAAGTGAACAATGAGCCCCATTGTTAATCCTTTATCGGAAATTATTTGTAACTTTCAACAAGTGGAACAATGAATGGAACAGGTAGACGGTTGAAATCTTTGTATATGTTGCTTCTATATAGTCTAAGAAACCTATATGCAAAGCATCTAAACAGTAACATTCGCCAATTTTGTGATCTTCAAGTTTAAGTGAACAGCGAGCCCCATTGATAATCATGAAATGGAAATTATTTGTAACTTTCTACAAGTAGAACAATGAATGGTACAGGTAGACGGGTGAAATCTTTGTATATATTGCTTCTGTATAGTCTAAGAAACACATATGCAAAGCATCCAAACTGTACCATTCGCCAATTTTTTGTTCTTCAAGTTTAAGTGAACAACGAGCCCCAATGTTAATCATGAAACGGAAATTAATTGTAACTTTCTACAAGTAGAACAATGAATAGTACAGGTAGACGGGTGAAATCTTTCTATATATTGCTTCTAAATAGTCTAAGAAATATCTATGCAAAGCATCCAAACAGTACCATTCGCCAATTTGTTGTATCTTCAAGTTTAAGTGAACAATGAGCCCCATTGTTAATCATGAAACGGAAATTATTTGTAACTTTCGACAAGATGAACAATGAATAGAACAGGTAGACGGTTGAAATCTTTGTATATATTGCTTCTATATAGTCTAAGAAACATATATGCAAAGCATCCAAACAGTACCATTCGCCAATTTTTTGCTCTTCAAGTTCAAGTGAACTACGAGCCCCATTGTTAATCCTTTAAAGGAAATTATTTGTAAATTTCGACAAGTAGAACAATGAATGGAACAGGTAGACGGTTGAAATCATTGTATATATTGCTTCTATATAGTCTAAGAAACATATATGCAAAGCATCCAAAGAGTACAATTCGCCAATTTTTTGTTCTTCAAGTTTAAGTAAACTACGATCCCCATTGTTAATCCCTTGACGGAAATTATTTGTAACTTTCGACAAGTAGAACAATGAATGGAACAGGTAGACGGTTGAAATCATTGTATATATTGCTTCTATATAGTCTAAGAAACATATATGCAAAGCATCCAAACAGTACCATTCGGCAATTTTTTGTTCTTCAAGTTTAAGTGAACAACGAGCCCCATTGATAATCATGAAACGGAAATTATTTGTAAATTTCTACAAGTAGAACAATGAATGGAACAGGTAGACGGTTGAAATCTTTGTATATATTGCTTCTTTATAATCTAAGAAACATATATGCATAGCGTCCAAACAGTACAATTCGCCAATTTTTTGCTCTTCAAGTTTAAGTGTACTACGAGCCCCATTGTTAATCCTTTAAAGGAAATTATTTGTAAATTTCGGCAAGTAGAACATTGAATGGAATAGGTAGACGGTTGAAATCATTGTATATATTGCTTCTATATAGTCTAAGAAACATATATGCAAAGCATCCAAACAGTACAATACGCCAATTTATTGTTCTTCAAGTTTAAGTGTACAACGAGCCCCATTGTTAATCCTTTAAAGGAAATTATTTGTAACTTTCGACAAATAGAACAATGAATGGAACAGGTAGACGGTTGAAATTTTTGTATATATTGCTTCTATATAGTCTTAGAAACATATATGCAAAGCATCCAAACAGTACAATTCGCCAATTTATTGTTCTTCAAGTTTAAGTGTACAACGAGCCCCATTGTTAATCATTTAAAGGAAATTATTTGTAAATTTCGACAAGTAGAAAAATGAATGGAATATGTAGACGGTTGAAATCATTGTATATATTGCTTCCATATAGTCTAAGAAACATATATGCAATGCATCCAAACAGTACCATTCGCCAATTTTTTGTTCTTCAAGTTTAAGTGAACAATGAGCCCCATTGTTAATCCTTTATCGGAAATTATTTGTAACTTTCGACAAGTAGTACAATGAATGGAACAGGTAGACGGTTGAAATCTTTGTATATATTACTTCCATATAGTCTAAGAAACATATATGCAAAGCATCCAAACAGTACCATTTGCCAATTTATTGTTCTTCAAGATTAAGTAAACTACGAGCCCCATTGTTAATGCTTTAAAGGAAATTATTTGTAAATTTCGACAAGTAGAACAATGATTGGAACACGTAGACGGTTGAGATCTTTGTATATGTTGCTTCTATATAGTCTAAGAAACATATATGCAAAGCATCCAAACAGTACAATTCGCCAATTTTTTGTTCTTCAAGTTTAAGTGAACAATGAGCCCCAATGGTTAATCCTTTATCGGAAATTATTTGTAACTTTCGACAAGTAGAACAATGAATGGAACAGGTAGACGGTTGAAATCAATGTATATATTACTTCTATATAGTCTAAGAAACATATATGCAAAGCATCCAAACAGTACAATTCGCCAATTTTTTGATCTTCAAGTTTAAGTGAACTACGAGCCCCATTGTTAATACTTTAAAGGAAATTATTTGTAAATTTCGACAAGTAGAACAATGATTGGAACACGTAGACGGTTGAAATCTTTGTATATATTGCTTCTATATAGTCTAAGAAACATATATGCAAAGCATCCAAACAGTACAATACGCCAATTTATTGTTCTTCAAGTTTAAGTGTACAACGAGCCCCATTGTTAATCCTTTAAAGGAAATTATTTGTAACTTTCGACAAATAGAACAATGAATGGAACAGGTAGACGGTTGAAATTTTTGTATATATTGCTTCTATATAGTCTTAGAAACATATATGCAAAGCATCCAAACAGTACAATTCGCCAATTTATTGTTCTTCAAGTTTAAGTGTACAACGAGCCCCATTGTTAATCATTTAAAGGAAATTATTTGTAAATTTCGACAAGTAGAAAAATGAATGGAATATGTAGACGGTTGAAATCATTGTATATATTGCTTCCATATAGTCTAAGAAACATATATGCAATGCATCCAAACAGTACCATTCGCCAATTTTTTGTTCTTCAAGTTTAAGTGAACAATGAGCCCCATTGTTAATCCTTTATCGGAAATTATTTGTAACTTTCGACAAGTAGTACAATGAATGGAACAGGTAGACGGTTGAAATCTTTGTATATATTACTTCCATATAGTCTAAGAAACATATATGCAAAGCATCCAAACAGTACCATTTGCCAATTTATTGTTCTTCAAGATTAAGTAAACTACGAGCCCCATTGTTAATGCTTTAAAGGAAATTATTTGTAAATTTCGACAAGTAGAACAATGATTGGAACACGTAGACGGTTGAGATCTTTGTATATGTTGCTTCTATATAGTCTAAGAAACATATATGCAAAGCATCCAAACAGTACAATTCGCCAATTTTTTGTTCTTCAAGTTTAAGTGAACAATGAGCCCCAATGGTTAATCCTTTATCGGAAATTATTTGTAACTTTCGACAAGTAGAACAATGAATGGAACAGGTAGACGGTTGAAATCAATGTATATATTACTTCTATATAGTCTAAGAAACATATATGCAAAGCATCCAAACAGTACAATTCGCCAATTTTTTGATCTTCAAGTTTAAGTGAACTACGAGCCCCATTGTTAATACTTTAAAGGAAATTATTTGTAAATTTCGACAAGTAGAACAATGAATGGAAAAGGTAGACGGTTGAAATCTTTGTATATATTGCTTCTATATAGTCTATGAAACATATATGCAAAGCATCCAAACAGTACAATTCGCCAATTTTTTGTTCTTCAAGTTTAAGTGAACAAAGAGCCCCATTGTTAATCCTTTAAAGGAAATTATTGCTAAATTTCGACAAGTAGAACAATGATTGGAACACGTAGACGGTTGAAATCTTTGTATATATTGCTTCCATATAGTCTAAGAAACATATATGCAAAGCATCCAAACAGTACCATTCGCCAATTTATTGTTCTTCAAGTTTAAGAGAACAATGAGCCCCATTGTTAATCCCTTATCGGAAATTATTTGTAACTTTCGACAAGTAGAACAATGAATGGAACAGGTAGACGGTTGAAATCTTTGTATATATTGCTACCATATAGTCTAAGAACCATATACGCAAAGCATCCAAACAGTACCATTCGCCAATTTTTTGTTCTTCAAGTTTAAGTGAACAACGAGCCCCATTGATAATCATGAAACGGAAATTATTTGTAACTTTCAACATGTAGAACAATGAATGGAACAGGTAGACGGTTGAAATCTTTGTATATGTTGCTTCTATATAGTCTAAGAAACATATATGCAAAGCATCCAAACAATACCATTCGCCAATTTATTGTTCTTCAAGTTTAAGTGAACTACGAGCCCCATTGGTAATGCTTTAAAGGAAATTATTTGTAAATTCCGACAAGTAGAACAATGATTGGAACACGTAGACGGTTGAGATCTTTGTATATGTTGCTTCTATATAGTCTAAGAAACATATATGCAAATCATCCACACAGTACCATTCGCCAATTTTTTGTTCTTCAAGGTTAAGTGAACAATGAGCCCCATTGTTAATCCTTTTTCGGATATTATTTGTAACTTTCGACAAGTAGAACAATGAATGGAACAGGTAGACGGTTGAAATCTTTGTATGTATTGCTTCTATATAGTCTAAGAAACATATATGCAAAGCATCCAAACAGTACCATTCGCCAATTTTTTGTTCTTCAAGGTTAAGTGAACAATGAGCCCCATTGTTAATCCCTTATCGGAAATTATTTGTAACTTTCGACAAGTAGAACAATGAATGGAACAGGTAGACGGTTGAAATCTTTGTATATATTGCTACCATATAGTCTAAGAACCATATACGCAAAGCATCCAAACAGTACCATTCGCCAATTTTTTGTTCTTCAAGTTTAAGTGAACAACGAGCCCCATTGATAATCATGAAACGGAAATTATTTGTAACTTTCAACATGTAGAACAATGAATGGAACAGGTAGACGGTTGAAATCTTTGTATATGTTGCTTCTATATAGTCTAAGAAACATATATGCAAAGCATCCAAACAATACCATTCGCCAATTTATTGTTCTTCAAGTTTAAGTGAACTACGAGCCCCATTGGTAATGCTTTAAAGGAAATTATTTGTAAATTCCGACAAGTAGAACAATGATTGGAACACGTAGACGGTTGAGATCTTTGTATATGTTGCTTCTATATAGTCTAAGAAACATATATGCAAATCATCCACACAGTACCATTCGCCAATTTTTTGTTCTTCAAGGTTAAGTGAACAATGAGCCCCATTGTTAATCCTTTTTCGGATATTATTTGTAACTTTCGACAAGTAGAACAATGAATGGAACAGGTAGACGGTTGAAATCTTTGTATGTATTGCTTCTATATAGTCTAAGAAACATATATGCAAAGCATCCAAACAGTACAATTCGCCAATTTTTTGTTCTTCAAGTTTAAGTGAACTACGAGCCCCATTGTTAATCCATTAACGGAAATTAATTGTAACTTTCTACAAGTAGAACAATGATTGGAACACGTAGACGGTTGAAATCTTTGTATATATTGCTTCTATATAGTCTACGAAACATATATGCAAAGCATCCAAACAGTACCATTTGCCAATTTATTGTTCTTCAAGATTAAGTAAACTACGAGCCCCATTGTTAATCCTTCAAAGGAAATTATTTGTAAATTTCGACAAGTAGAACAATGAATGGAACAGGTAGACTGTTGAAATCTTTGTATATATTGCTTCTATATAGTCTAAGAAACATATATGCAAAGCATCCAAACAGTACAATTCGCCAATTTTTTGTTCTTCAAGTTTAAGTAAACTACGATCCCCATTGTTAATCCCTTAACGGAAATTATTTGTAACTTTCGACAAGTAGAACTATGAATGGAACAGGTAGACGATTGAAATCATTGTATATATTGCTTCTATATAGTCTAAGAAACATATATGAAAAGCATCCAAACAGTACAATTCGACAATTTTTTGTTCTTCAAGTTTAGTGAACTACGAGCCCCATTGTTAATATTTTAACGGAAATTATTTGTAACTTCCGACAAGTAGAACAATGAATGGAACAGGTAGACGGTTGAAATCAATGTATATATTGCTTCTATATAGTATAAGAAACATATATGCAAAGCATCCAAACAGTACTATTCGCCAATTTTTTGTTCTTCAAGTTTAAGTGAACAATGAGCCCCAATGGTTAATCCGTTATAGGAAATTATTTGTATTTTTCGACAAGTAGAACAATGAATGGAACAGGTAGACGGTTGAAATCATTGTATATATTGCTTCTATATAGTCCAAGAAACATATATGAAAACCATCCAAACAGTACAATTCGACAATTTTTTGTTCTTCAAGTTTAGTGAACTACGAGCCCCATTGTTAATCCTTTATCGGAAATTATTTGTAACTTTCGACAAGTAGAACAATGAATGGAACAGGTAGACGGTTGAAATCTTTGTATATGTTGCTTCTATATAGTCTAAGAAACCTATATGCAAAGCATCTAAACAGTAACATTCGCCAATTTTTTGATCTTCAAGTTTAAGTGAACACCGAGCCCCATTGATAATCATGAAATGGAAATTATTTGTACCTTTCTACAAGTAGAACAATAAATAGTACAGGTAGACGGGTGAAATCTTTCTATATATTGCTTCTAAATAGTCTAAGAAACATATATGCAAAGCATCCAAACAGTACAATTCGCCAATTTATGTTCTTCAAGTTTAAGTGAACTACGAGCCCCATTGTTAATCCTTTAAAAAAAATTATTTGTAAATTTCGACAAGTAGAACAATGAATGGAACAGGTAGACGGTTGAAATCAATGTATATATTGCTTCTATATAGTCTAAGAAACATATATGCAAAGCATCCAAACAGTACCATTCGCCAATTTTTTGTTCTTCATGTTTAAGTGAACAATGAGCCCCATTGTTAATCCTTTATCGGAAATTATTTGTAACTTTCAACAAGTAGAACAATGAATGGAACAGGTAGACGGTTGAAATCTTTGTATATGTTGCTTCTATATAGTCTAAGAAACCTATATGCAAAGCATCTAAACAGTAACATTCGCCAATTTTGTGATCTTCAAGTTTAAGTGAACAGCGAGCCCCATTGATAATCATGAAATGGAAATTATTTGTAACTTTCTACAAGTAGAACAATGAATGGTACAGGTAGACGGGTGAAATCTTTCTATATATTGCTTCTAAATAGTCTAAGAAACATATATGCAAAGCATCCAAACAGTACAATTCGCCAATTTTTTGTTCTTCAAGTTTAAGTGAACTACGAGCCCCATTGTTAATCCTTTAAAGGAAATTATTTGTAAATTTCGACAAGTAGAACAATGAATGGATCATGTAGACGGTTGAAATCATTGTATATATTGCTTCTATATAGTCTACGAAACATATATGCAAAGCATCCAAACAGTACAATTCGCCAATTTTTTGTTCTTCAAGTTTAAGTGAACTACGAGCCCCATTGTTAATCCATTAACGGAAATTAATTGTAACTTTCTACAAGTAGAACAATGATTGGAACACGTAGACGGTTGAAATCTTTGTATATATTGCTTCCATATAGTCTAAGAAACATATATGCAAAGCATCCAAACAGTACAATTCGCCAATTTTTTGTTCTTCAAGTTTAAGTGAACAACGAGCCCCATTGATAATCATGAAACGGAAATTATTTGTAACTTTCTACAAGTAGAACAATGAATAGAACAGGTAGACGGTTGAAATCTTTGTATATGTTGCTTCTATATAATCTAAGAAACATATATGCAAAGCATCTAAACAGTAACAATCGCCAATTTTTTGATCTTCAAGTTTAAGTGAACAGCGAGCCCCATTGATAATCATGAAATGGAAATTATTTGTAACTTTCTACAAGTAGAACAATGAATAGTACAGGTAAACGGGTGAAATCTTTCTGTATATTGCTTCTAAATAGTCTAAGAAACATATATGCAAAGCATCCAAACAGTACAATTCGTCAATTTTTTGTTCTTCAAGTTTAAGTGAACTATGAGCCCCATTGTTAATCCTTTAAAGGAAATTATTTGTAAATTTCGACAAGTAGAACAATGAATGGATCTTGTAGACGGTTGAATTCATTGTATATATTGCTTCTATATAGTCTACGAAACATATATGCAAAGCATCCAAACAGTACAATTCGCCAATTTTTTGTTCTTCAAGTTTAAGTGAACAACGAGCCCCATTGTTAAACCTTTATCGGAAATTATTTGTAACTTTCGACAAGTAGAACAATGATTGGAATAGTTAGACGGTTGAAATCATTGTATATATTGCTTCTATATAGCCTAAGAAACATATATGCAAAGCATCCAAACAGTACAATTAGTCAATTTTTTGTTCTTCAAGTTTAAGTGAACTACGAGCCCCATTGTTAATACTTTAACGGAAATTATTTGTAAATTTCGACAAGTAGAACAATGAGTGGAACAGGTAGACGGTTGAAATCTTTGTATATATTGCTTCTATATAGTCTAAGAAACATATATGCAAAGCATTCAAACAGTACCATTCGCCAATTTATGTTCTTCAAGTTTAAGTGAACTACGAGCCCCATTGTTAATCCTTTAAAAAAAATTATTTGTAAATTTCGACAAGTAGAACAATGAATAGTACAGGTAGACGGGTGAAATCTTTCTATATATTGCTTCTAAATAGTCTAAGAAACATCTATGCAAAGCATCCAAACAGTACCATTCGCCAATTTGTTGTATCTTCAAGTTTAAGTTAACAATGAGCCCCATTGTTAATCATGAAACGGAAATTATTTGTAACTTTCGACAAGATGAACAATGAATAGAACAGGTAGACGGTTGAAATCTTTGTATATATTGCTTCTATATAGTCTAAGAAACATATATGCAAAGCATCCAAACAGTACCATTCGCCAATTTTTTGCTCTTCTAGTTCAAGTGAACTACGAGCCCCATTGTTAATCCTTTAAAGGAAATTATTTGTAAATTTCGACAAGTAGAACAATGAATGGAACAGGTAGACGGTTGAAATCATTGTATATATTGCTTCTATATAGTCTAAGAAACATATATGCAAAGCATCCAAAGAGTACAATTCGCCAATTTTTTGTTCTTCAAGTTTAAGTAAACTACGATCCCCATTGTTAATCCCTTGACGGAAATTATTTGTAACTTTCGACAAGTAGAACAATGAATGGAACAGGTAGACGGTTGAAATCATTGTATATATTGCTTCTATATAGTCTAAGAAACATATATGCAAAGCATCCAAACAGTACCATTCGGCAATTTTTTTTTCTTCAAGTTTAAGTGAACAACGAGCCCCATTGATAATCATGAAACGGAAATTATTTGTAAATTTCTACAAGTAGAACAATGAATGGAACAGGTAGACGGTTGAAATCTTTGTATATATTGCTTCTTTATAATCTAAGAAACATATATGCATAGCGTCCAAACAGTACAATTCGCCAATTTTTTGCTCTTCAAGTTTAAGTGTACTACGAGCCCCATTGTTAATCCTTTAAAGGAAATTATTTGTAAATTTCGACAAGTAGAAAAATGAATGGAATATGTAGACGGTTGAAATCATTGTATATATTGCTTCCATATAGTCTAAGAAACATATATGCAATGCATCCAAACAGTACCATTCGCCAATTTTTTGTTCTTCAAGTTTAAGTGAACAATGAGCCCCATTGTTAATCCTTTATCGGAAATTATTTGTAACTTTCGACAAGTAGTACAATGAATGGAACAGGTAGACGGTTGAAATCTTTGTATATATTACTTCCATATAGTCTAAGAAACATATATGCAAAGCATCCAAACAGTACCATTTGCCAATTTATTGTTCTTCAAGATTAAGTAAACTACGAGCCCCATTGTTAATGCTTTAAAGGAAATTATTTGTAAATTTCGACAAGTAGAACAATGATTGGAACACGTAGACGGTTGAGATCTTTGTATATGTTGCTTCTATATAGTCTAAGAAATATATATGCAAAGCATCCAAACAGTACAATTCGCCAATTTTTTGTTCTTCAAGTTTAAGTGAACAATGAGCCCCAATGGTTAATCCTTTATCGGAAATTATTTGTAACTTTCGACAAGTAGAACAATGAATGGAACAGGTAGACGGTTGAAATCAATGTATATATTACTTCTATATAGTCTAAGAAACATATATGCAAAGCATCCAAACAGTACAATTCGCCAATTTTTTGATCTTCAAGTTTAAGTGAACTACGAGCCCCATTGTTAATACTTTAAAGGAAATTATTTGTAAATTTCGACAAGTAGAACAATGAATGGAAAAGGTAGACGGTTGAAATCTTTGTATATATTGCTTCTATATAGTCTATGAAACATATATGCAAAGCATCCAAACAGTACAATTCGCCAATTTTTTGTTCTTCAAGTTTAAGTGAACAAAGAGCCCCATTGTTAATCCTTTAAAGGAAATTATTGCTAAATTTCGACAAGTAGAACAATGATTGGAACACGTAGACGGTTGAAATCTTTGTATATATTGCTTCCATATAGTCTAAGAAACATATATGCAAAGCATCCAAACAGTACCATTCGCCAATTTATTGTTCTTCAAGTTTAAGTGAACAATGAGCCCCATTGTTAATCCTTTATCGGAAATTATTTGTAACTTTCGACAAGTAGAACAATGAATGGAACAGGTAGACGGTTGAAATCTTTGTATATATTGCTACCATATAGTCTAAGAACCATATACGCAAAGCATCCAAACAGTACCATTCGCCAATTTTTTGTTCTTCAAGTTTAAGTGAACAACGAGCCCCATTGATAATCATGAAACGGAAATTATTTGTAACTTTCAACATGTAGAACAATGAATGGAACAGGTAGACGGTTGAAATCTTTGTATATGTTGCTTCTATATAGTCTAAGAAACATATATGCAAAGCATCCAAACAATACCATTCGCCAATTTATTGTTCTTCAAGTTTAAGTGAACTACGAGCCCCATTGGTAATGCTTTAAAGGAAATTATTTGTAAATTCCGACAAGTAGAACAATGATTGGAACACGTAGACGGTTGAGATCTTTGTATATGTTGCTTCTATATAGTCTAAGAAACATATATGCAAATCATCCACACAGTACCATTCGCCAATTTTTTGTTCTTCAAGGTTAAGTGAACAATGAGCCCCATTGTTAATCCTTTTTCGGATATTATTTGTAACTTTCGACAAGTAGAACAATTAATGGAACAGGTAGACGGTTGAAATCTTTGTATGTATTGCTTCTATATAGTCTAAGAAACATATATGCAAAGCATCCAAACAGTACAATTCGCCAATTTTTTGTTCTTCAAGTTTAAGTGAACAATGAGCCCCAATGGTTAATCCTTTTTCGGAAATTATTTGTAAATTTCGACAAGTAGAACAATGAATGGAACAGGTAGACGATTGAAATCTTTGTATATATTACTTCAATATAGTCTAAGAAACATATATGCACGCATCCAAACAGTACCATTCGCCAATTTATTGTTCTTCAAGTTTAAGTGAACTACGAGCCCCATTGTTAATGCTTTAAAGGAAATTATTTGTAAATTTCGACAAGTAGAACAATGATTCGAACACGTAGACGGTTGAAATCTTTGTATATGTTGCTTCTATATAGTCTAAGAAACATATATGCAAAGCATCCAAACATTACCATTCGCCAATTTTTTGTTCTTCAAGTTTAAGTGAACAACGAGCCCCATTGATAATCATGAAACGGAAATTATTTGTTACTTTCGACATGTAGAACAATGATTGGAACACGTAGACGGTTGAAATCTTGTATATATTGCTTCCATATAGTCTAAGAAACATATATGCAATGCATCCAAACAGTACCATTCGCCAATTTTTTGTTCTTCAAGTTTAAGTGAACAATGAGCCCCATTGTTAATCCTTTATCGGAAATTATTTGTAACTTTCGACAAGTAGAACAATGAATGGAACAGGTAGACGGTTGAAATCTTTGTATATATTGCTTCTATATAGTCTAAGAAACATATATGCAAAGCATCCAAACAGTACCATTCGCCAATTTTTTGTTCTTCAAGTTTAAGTGAACAACGAGCCCCATTGATAATCATGAAACGGAAATTATTTGTAACTTTCAACATGTAGAACAATGAATGGAACAGGTAGACGGTTGAAATCTTTGTATATGTTGCTTCTATATAGTCTAAGAAACATATATGCAAAGCATCCAAACAATACCATTCGCCAATTTATTGTTCTTCAAGTTTAAGTGAACTACGAGCCCCATTGGTAATGCTTTAAAGGAAATTATTTGTAAATTCCGACAAGTAGAACAATGATTGGAACACGTAGACGGTTGAGATCTTTGTATATGTTGCTTCTGTATAGTCTAAGAAACATATATGCAAATCATCCACACAGTACCATTCGCCAATTTTTTGTTCTTCAAGGTTAAGTGAACAATGAGCCCCATTGTTAATCCTTTTTCGGATATTATTTGTAACTTTCGACAAGTAGAACAATGAATGGAACAGGTAGACGGTTGAAATCTTTGTATGTATTGCTTCCATATAGTCTAAGAAACATATATGCAAAGCATCCAAACAGTACCATTTGCCAATTTATTGTTCTTCAAGATTAAGTAAACTACGAGCCCCATTGTTAATGCTTTAAAGGAAATTATTTGTAAATTTCGACAAGTAGAACAATGATTGGAACACGTAGACGGTTGAAATCATTGTATATATTGCTTCTATATAGTCTAAGAAACATATATGCAAAGCATCCAAAGAGTACAATTCGCCAATTTTTTGTTCTTCAAGTTTAAGTAAACTACGATCCCCATTGTTAATCCCTTGACGGAAATTATTTGTAACTTTCGACAAGTAGAACAATGAATGGAACAGGTAGACGGTTGAAATCATTGTATATATTGCTTCTATATAGTCTAAGAAACATATATGCAAAGCATCCAAACAGTACCATTCGGCAATTTTTTTTTCTTCAAGTTTAAGTGAACAACGAGCCCCATTGATAATCATGAAACGGAAATTATTTGTAAATTTCTACAAGTAGAACAATGAATGGAACAGGTAGACGGTTGAAATCTTTGTATATATTGCTTCTTTATAATCTAAGAAACATATATGCATAGCGTCCAAACAGTACAATTCGCCAATTTTTTGCTCTTCAAGTTTAAGTGTACTACGAGCCCCATTGTTAATCCTTTAAAGGAAATTATTTGTAAATTTCGACAAGTAGAAAAATGAATGGAATATGTAGACGGTTGAAATCATTGTATATATTGCTTCCATATAGTCTAAGAAACATATATGCAATGCATCCAAACAGTACCATTCGCCAATTTTTTGTTCTTCAAGTTTAAGTGAACAATGAGCCCCATTGTTAATCCTTTATCGGAAATTATTTGTAACTTTCGACAAGTAGTACAATGAATGGAACAGGTAGACGGTTGAAATCTTTGTATATATTACTTCCATATAGTCTAAGAAACATATATGCAAAGCATCCAAACAGTACCATTTGCCAATTTATTGTTCTTCAAGATTAAGTAAACTACGAGCCCCATTGGTAATGCTTTAAAGGAAATTATTTGTAAATTCCGACAAGTAGAACAATGATTGGAACACGTAGACGGTTGAGATCTTTGTATATGTTGCTTCTATATAGTCTAAGAAACATATATGCAAATCATCCACACAGTACCATTCGCCAATTTTTTGTTCTTCAAGGTTAAGTGAACAATGAGCCCCATTGTTAATCCTTTTTCGGATATTATTTGTAACTTTCGACAAGTAGAACAATTAATGGAACAGGTAGACGGTTGAAATCTTTGTATGTATTGCTTCTATATAGTCTAAGAAACATATATGCAAAGCATCCAAACAGTACAATTCGCCAATTTTTTGTTCTTCAAGTTTAAGTGAACAATGAGCCCCAATGGTTAATCCTTTTTCGGAAATTATTTGTAAATTTCGACAAGTAGAACAATGAATGGAACAGGTAGACGATTGAAATCTTTGTATATATTACTTCAATATAGTCTAAGAAACATATATGCACGCATCCAAACAGTACCATTCGCCAATTTATTGTTCTTCAAGTTTAAGTGAACTACGAGCCCCATTGTTAATGCTTTAAAGGAAATTATTTGTAAATTTCGACAAGTAGAACAATGATTCGAACACGTAGACGGTTGAAATCTTTGTATATGTTGCTTCTATATAGTCTAAGAAACATATATGCAAAGCATCCAAACATTACCATTCGCCAATTTTTTGTTCTTCAAGTTTAAGTGAACAACGAGCCCCATTGATAATCATGAAACGGAAATTATTTGTTACTTTCGACATGTAGAACAATGATTGGAACACGTAGACGGTTGAAATCTTGTATATATTGCTTCCATATAGTCTAAGAAACATATATGCAATGCATCCAAACAGTACCATTCGCCAATTTTTTGTTCTTCAAGTTTAAGTGAACAATGAGCCCCATTGTTAATCCTTTATCGGAAATTATTTGTAACTTTCGACAAGTAGAACAATGAATGGAACAGGTAGACGGTTGAAATCTTTGTATATATTGCTTCTATATAGTCTAAGAAACATATATGCAAAGCATCCAAACAGTACCATTCGCCAATTTTTTGTTCTTCAAGTTTAAGTGAACAACGAGCCCCATTGATAATCATGAAACGGAAATTATTTGTAACTTTCAACATGTAGAACAATGAATGGAACAGGTAGACGGTTGAAATCTTTGTATATGTTGCTTCTATATAGTCTAAGAAACATATATGCAAAGCATCCAAACAATACCATTCGCCAATTTATTGTTCTTCAAGTTTAAGTGAACTACGAGCCCCATTGGTAATGCTTTAAAGGAAATTATTTGTAAATTCCGACAAGTAGAACAATGATTGGAACACGTAGACGGTTGAGATCTTTGTATATGTTGCTTCTGTATAGTCTAAGAAACATATATGCAAATCATCCACACAGTACCATTCGCCAATTTTTTGTTCTTCAAGGTTAAGTGAACAATGAGCCCCATTGTTAATCCTTTTTCGGATATTATTTGTAACTTTCGACAAGTAGAACAATGAATGGAACAGGTAGACGGTTGAAATCTTTGTATGTATTGCTTCCATATAGTCTAAGAAACATATATGCAAAGCATCCAAACAGTACCATTTGCCAATTTATTGTTCTTCAAGATTAAGTAAACTACGAGCCCCATTGTTAATGCTTTAAAGGAAATTATTTGTAAATTTCGACAAGTAGAACAATGATTGGAACACGTAGACGGTTGAAATCATTGTATATATTGCTTCTATATAGTCTAAGAAACATATATGCAAAGCATCCAAAGAGTACAATTCGCCAATTTTTTGTTCTTCAAGTTTAAGTAAACTACGATCCCCATTGTTAATCCCTTGACGGAAATTATTTGTAACTTTCGACAAGTAGAACAATGAATGGAACAGGTAGACGGTTGAAATCATTGTATATATTGCTTCTATATAGTCTAAGAAACATATATGCAAAGCATCCAAACAGTACCATTCGGCAATTTTTTTTTCTTCAAGTTTAAGTGAACAACGAGCCCCATTGATAATCATGAAACGGAAATTATTTGTAAATTTCTACAAGTAGAACAATGAATGGAACAGGTAGACGGTTGAAATCTTTGTATATATTGCTTCTTTATAATCTAAGAAACATATATGCATAGCGTCCAAACAGTACAATTCGCCAATTTTTTGCTCTTCAAGTTTAAGTGTACTACGAGCCCCATTGTTAATCCTTTAAAGGAAATTATTTGTAAATTTCGACAAGTAGAAAAATGAATGGAATATGTAGACGGTTGAAATCATTGTATATATTGCTTCCATATAGTCTAAGAAACATATATGCAATGCATCCAAACAGTACCATTCGCCAATTTTTTGTTCTTCAAGTTTAAGTGAACAATGAGCCCCATTGTTAATCCTTTATCGGAAATTATTTGTAACTTTCGGCAAGTAGTACAATGAATGGAACAGGTAGACGGTTGAAATCTTTGTATATATTACTTCCATATAGTCTAAGAAACATATATGCAAAGCATCCAAACAGTACCATTTGCCAATTTATTGTTCTTCAAGATTAAGTAAACTACGAGCCCCATTGTTAATGCTTTAAAGGAAATTATTTGTAAATTTCGACAAGTAGAACAATGATTGGAACACGTAGACGGTTGAGATCTTTGTATATGTTGCTTCTATATAGTCTAAGAAACATATATGCAAAGCATCCAAACAGTACAATTCGCCAATTTTTTGTTCTTCAAGTTTAAGTGAACAATGAGCCCCAATGGTTAATCCTTTATCGGAAATTATTTGTAACTTTCGACAAGTAGAACAATGAATGGAACAGGTAGACGGTTGAAATCAATGTATATATTACTTCTATATAGTCTAAGAAACATATATGCAAAGCATCCAAACAGTACAATTCGCCAATTTTTTGATCTTCAAGTTTAAGTGAACTACGAGCCCCATTGTTAATACTTTAAAGGAAATTATTTGTAAATTTCGACAAGTAGAACAATGAATGGAAAAGGTAGACGGTTGAAATCTTTGTATATATTGCTTCTATATAGTCTATGAAACATATATGCAAAGCATCCAAACAGTACAATTCGCCAATTTTTTGTTCTTCAAGTTTAAGTGAACAAAGAGCCCCATTGTTAATCCTTTAAAGGAAATTATTGCTAAATTTCGACAAGTAGAACAATGATTGGAACACATAGACGGTTGAAATCTTTGTATATATTGCTTCCATATAGTCTAAGAAACATATATGCAAAGCATCCAAACAGTACCATTCGCCAATTTATTGTTCTTCAAGTTTAAGTGAACAATGAGCCCCAATGGTTAATCCTTTATCGGAAATTATTTGTAACTTTCGACAAGTAGAACAATGAATGGAACAGGTAGACGGTTGAAATCAATGTATATATTACTTCTATATAGTCTAAGAAACATATATGCAAAGCATCCAAACAGTACAATTCGCCAATTTTTTGATCTTCAAGTTTAAGTGAACTACGAGCCCCATTGTTAATACTTTAAAGGAAATTATTTGTAAATTTCGACAAGTAGAACAATGAATGGAAAAGGTAGACGGTTGAAATCTTTGTATATATTGCTTCTATATAGTCTATGAAACATATATGCAAAGCATCCAAACAGTACAATTCGCCAATTTTTTGTTCTTCAAGTTTAAGTGAACAAAGAGCCCCATTGTTAATCCTTTAAAGGAAATTATTGCTAAATTTCGACAAGTAGAACAATGATTGGAACACATAGACGGTTGAAATCTTTGTATATATTGCTTCCATATAGTCTAAGAAACATATATGCAAAGCATCCAAACAGTACCATTCGCCAATTTATTGTTCTTCAAGTTTAAGTGAACAATGAGCCCCATTGTTAATCCTTTATCGGAAATTATTTGTAACTTTCGACAAGTAGAACAATGAATGGAACAGGTAGACGGTTGAAATCTTTGTATATATTGCTACCATATAGTCTAAGAACCATATACGCAAAGCATCCAAACAGTACCATTCGCCAATTTTTTGTTCTTCAAGTTTAAGTGAACAACGAGCCCCATTGATAATCATGAAACGGAAATTATTTGTAACTTTCAACATGTAGAACAATGAATGGAACAGGTAGACGGTTGAAATCTTTGTATATGTTGCTTCTATATAGTCTAAGAAACATATATGCAAAGCATCCAAACAATACCATTCGCCAATTTATTGTTCTTCAAGTTTAAGTGAACTACGAGCCCCATTGGTAATGCTTTAAAGGAAATTATTTGTAAATTCCGACAAGTAGAACAATGATTGGAACACGTAGACGGTTGAGATCTTTGTATATGTTGCTTCTGTATAGTCTAAGAAACATATATGCAAATCATCCACACAGTACCATTCGCCAATTTTTTGTTCTTCAAGGTTAAGTGAACAATGAGCCCCATTGTTAATCCTTTTTCGGATATTATTTGTAACTTTCGACAAGTAGAACAATGAATGGAACAGGTAGACGGTTGAAATCTTTGTATTTATTGCTTCCATATAGTCTAAGAAACATATATGCAAAGCATCCAAACAGTACCATTTGCCAATTTATTGTTCTTCAAGATTAAGTAAACTACGAGCCCCATTGTTAATGATTTAAAGGAAATTATTTATAAATTTCGACAAGTAGAACAATGATTGGAACACGTAGACGGTTGAGATCTTTGTATATGTTGCTTCTATATAGTCTAAGAAACATATATGCAAAGCATCCAAACAGTACAATTCGCCAATTTTTTGTTCTTCAAGTTTAAGTGAACAATGAGCCCCAATGGTTAATCCTTTATCGGAAATTATTTGTAACTTTCGACAAGTAGAACAATGAATGGAACAGGTAGACGGTTGAAATCAATGTATATATTACTTCTATATAGTCTAAGAAACATATATGCAAAGCATCCAAACAGTACAATTCGCCAATTTTTTGATCTTCAAGTTTAAGTGAACTACGAGCCCCATTGTTAATACTTTAAAGGAAATTATTTGTAAATTTCGACAAGTAGAACAATGAATGGAAAAGGTAGACGGTTGAAATCTTTGTATATATTGCTTCTATATAATCTATGAAACATATATGCAAAGCATCCAAACAGTACAATTCGCCAATTTTTTGTTCTTCAAGTTTAAGTGAACAAAGAGCCCCATTGTTAATCCTTTAAAGGAAATTATTGCTAAATTTCGACAAGTAGAACAATGATTGGAACACGTAGACGGTTGAAATCTTTGTATATATTGCTTCCATATAGTCTAAGAAACATATATGCAAAGCATCCAAACAGTACCATTCGCCAATTTATTGTTCTTCAAGTTTAAGTGAACAATGAGCCCCATTGTTAATCCTTTATCGGAAATTATTTGTAACTTTCGACAAGTAGAACAATGAATGGAACAGGTAGACGGTTGAAATCTTTGTATATATTGCTACCATATAGTCTAAGAACCATATACGCAAAGCATCCAAACAGTACCATTCGCCAATTTTTTGTTCTTCAAGTTTAAGTGAACAACGAGCCCCATTGATAATCATGAAACGGAAATTATTTGTAACTTTCAACATGTAGAACAATGAATGGAACAGGTAGACGGTTGAAATCTTTGTATATGTTGCTTCTATATAGTCTAAGAAACATATATGCAAAGCATCCAAACAATACCATTCGCCAATTTATTGTTCTTCAAGTTTAAGTGAACTACGAGCCCCATTGGTAATGCTTTAAAGGAAATTATTTGTAAATTCCGACAAGTAGAACAATGATTGGAACACGTAGACGGTTGAGATCTTTGTATATGTTGCTTCTATATAGTCTAAGAAACATATATGCAAATCATCCACACAGTACCATTCGCCAATTTTTTGTTCTTCAAGGTTAAGTGAACAATGAGCCCCATTGTTAATCCTTTTTCGGATATTATTTGTAACTTTCGACAAGTAGAACAATTAATGGAACAGGTAGACGGTTGAAATCTTTGTATGTATTGCTTCTATATAGTCTAAGAAACATATATGCAAAGCATCCAAACAGTACAATTCGCCAATTTTTTGTTCTTCAAGTTTAAGTGAACAATGAGCCCCAATGGTTAATCCTTTTTCGGAAATTATTTGTAAATTTCGACAAGTAGAACAATGAATGGAACAGGTAGACGATTGAAATCTTTGTATATATTACTTCAATATAGTCTAAGAAACATATATGCACGCATCCAAACAGTACCATTCGCCAATTTATTGTTCTTCAAGTTTAAGTGAACTACGAGCCCCATTGTTAATGCTTTAAAGGAAATTATTTGTAAATTTCGACAAGTAGAACAATGATTCGAACACGTAGACGGTTGAAATCTTTGTATATGTTGCTTCTATATAGTCTAAGAAACATATATGCAAAGCATCCAAACATTACCATTCGCCAATTTTTTGTTCTTCAAGTTTAAGTGAACAACGAGCCCCATTGATAATCATGAAACGGAAATTATTTGTTACTTTCGACATGTAGAACAATGATTGGAACACGTAGACGGTTGAAATCTTGTATATATTGCTTCCATATAGTCTAAGAAACATATATGCAATGCATCCAAACAGTACCATTCGCCAATTTTTTGTTCTTCAAGTTTAAGTGAACAATGAGCCCCATTGTTAATCCTTTATCGGAAATTATTTGTAACTTTCGACAAGTAGAACAATGAATGGAACAGGTAGACGGTTGAAATCTTTGTATATATTGCTTCTATATAGTCTAAGAAACATATATGCAAAGCATCCAAACAGTACCATTCGCCAATTTTTTGTTCTTCAAGTTTAAGTGAACAACGAGCCCCATTGATAATCATGAAACGGAAATTATTTGTAACTTTCAACATGTAGAACAATGAATGGAACAGGTAGACGGTTGAAATCTTTGTATATGTTGCTTCTATATAGTCTAAGAAACATATATGCAAAGCATCCAAACAATACCATTCGCCAATTTATTGTTCTTCAAGTTTAAGTGAACTACGAGCCCCATTGGTAATGCTTTAAAGGAAATTATTTGTAAATTCCGACAAGTAGAACAATGATTGGAACACGTAGACGGTTGAGATCTTTGTATATGTTGCTTCTGTATAGTCTAAGAAACATATATGCAAATCATCCACACAGTACCATTCGCCAATTTTTTGTTCTTCAAGGTTAAGTGAACAATGAGCCCCATTGTTAATCCTTTTTCGGATATTATTTGTAACTTTCGACAAGTAGAACAATGAATGGAACAGGTAGACGGTTGAAATCTTTGTATGTATTGCTTCCATATAGTCTAAGAAACATATATGCAAAGCATCCAAACAGTACCATTTGCCAATTTATTGTTCTTCAAGATTAAGTAAACTACGAGCCCCATTGTTAATGCTTTAAAGGAAATTATTTGTAAATTTCGACAAGTAGAACAATGATTGGAACACGTAGACGGTTGAGATCTTTGTATATGTTGCTTCTATATAGTCTAAGAAACATATATGCAAAGCATCCAAACAGTACAATTCGCCAATTTTTTGTTCTTCAAGTTTAAGTGAACAATGAGCCCCAATGGTTAATCCTTTATCGGAAATTATTTGTAACTTTCGACAAGTAGAACAATGAATGGAACAGGTAGACGGTTGAAATCAATGTATATATTACTTCTATATAGTCTAAGAAACATATATGCAAAGCATCCAAACAGTACAATTCGCCAATTTTTTGATCTTCAAGTTTAAGTGAACTACGAGCCCCATTGTTAATACTTTAAAGGAAATTATTTGTAAATTTCGACAAGTAGAACAATGAATGGAAAAGGTAGACGGTTGAAATCTTTGTATATATTGCTTCTATATAGTCTATGAAACATATATGCAAAGCATCCAAACAGTACAATTCGCCAATTTTTTGTTCTTCAAGTTTAAGTGAACAAAGAGCCCCATTGTTAATCCTTTAAAGGAAATTATTGCTAAATTTCGACAAGTAGAACAATGATTGGAACACGTAGACGGTTGAAATCTTTGTATATATTGCTTCCATATAGTCTAAGAAACATATATGCAAAGCATCCAAACAGTACCATTCGCCAATTTATTGTTCTTCAAGTTTAAGTGAACAATGAGCCCCATTGTTAATCCTTTATCGGAAATTATTTGTAACTTTCGACAAGTAGAACAATGAATGGAACAGGTAGACGGTTGAAATCTTTGTATATATTGCTACCATATAGTCTAAGAACCATATACGCAAAGCATCCAAACAGTACCATTCGCCAATTTTTTGTTCTTCAAGTTTAAGTGAACAACGAGCCCCATTGATAATCATGAAACGGAAATTATTTGTAACTTTCAACATGTAGAACAATGAATGGAACAGGTAGACGGTTGAAATCTTTGTATATGTTGCTTCTATATAGTCTAAGAAACATATATGCAAAGCATCCAAACAGTACAATTCGCCAATTTTTTGTTCTTCAAGTTTAAGTGAACAATGAGCCCCAATGGTTAATCCTTTTTCGGAAATTATTTGTAAATTTCGACAAGTAGAACAATGAATGGAACAGGTAGACGATTGAAATCTTTGTATATATTACTTCAATATAGTCTAAGAAACATATATGCACGCATCCAAACAGTACCATTCGCCAATTTATTGTTCTTCAAGTTTAAGTGAACTACGAGCCCCATTGTTAATGCTTTAAAGGAAATTATTTGTAAATTTCGACAAGTAGAACAATGATTCGAACACGTAGACGGTTGAAATCTTTGTATATGTTGCTTCTATATAGTCTAAGAAACATATATGCAAAGCATCCAAACATTACCATTCGCCAATTTTTTGTTCTTCAAGTTTAAGTGAACAACGAGCCCCATTGATAATCATGAAACGGAAATTATTTGTTACTTTCGACATGTAGAACAATGATTGGAACACGTAGACGGTTGAAATCTTGTATATATTGCTTCCATATAGTCTAAGAAACATATATGCAATGCATCCAAACAGTACCATTCGCCAATTTTTTGTTCTTCAAGTTTAAGTGAACAATGAGCCCCATTGTTAATCCTTTATCGGAAATTATTTGTAACTTTCGACAAGTAGAACAATGAATGGAACAGGTAGACGGTTGAAATCTTTGTATATATTGCTTCTATATAGTCTAAGAAACATATATGCAAAGCATCCAAACAGTACCATTCGCCAATTTTTTGTTCTTCAAGTTTAAGTGAACAACGAGCCCCATTGATAATCATGAACCGGAAATTATTTCTAAATTTCGACAAGTAGAACAATGAATGGAACAGGTAGGCGGGTGAAATCTTTGTATATATTGCTTCCATATAGTCTAAGAAACATATATGCAAAGCATCCAAACAGTACCAATCGCCAATTTTTTGTTTTTCAAGTTTAAGTGAATTACGAGCCCCATTGTTAATCCTTTAACGGAAATTATTTGTAACTTTCGACAAGTAGAACAATGAATGGAACCGGTAGACGGTTGAAATCATTGTATATATTGCTTCTATATAGTCTAAGAAACATATATGCAAATCATCCAAACAGTACCATTCGCCAATTTTTTGTTCTTCAAGTTTAAGTGAACAATGAGCCCCATTGTTAATCCTTTATCGGAAATTATTTGTAACTTTCGACAAGTAGAACAATGAATGGAACAGGTAGACGGTTGAAATCTTTGTATATATTGCTTCTATATAGTCTAAGAAACATATATGCAAATCATCCAAACAGTACCATTCGCCAATTTTTTGTTCTTCAAGTTTAAGTGAACAATGAGCCCCATTGTTAATCCTTTATCGGAAATTATTTGTAACTTTCGACAAGTAGAACAATGAATGGAACAGGTAGACGGTTGAAATCTTTGTATATATTGCTTCTATATAGTCTAAGAAACATATATGCAAAGCATCCAAACAGTACCATTCGCCAATTTTTTGTTCTTCAAGTTTAAGTGAACAATGAGCCCCATTGTTAATCCTTTATCGGAAATTATTTGTAACTTTCGACAAGTAGAACAATGAATGGAACAGGTAGACGGTTGAAATCTTTGTATATATTGCTTCTATATAGTCTAAGAAACATATATGCAAAGCATCCAAACAGTACCATTCGCCAATTTTTTGTTCTTCAAGTTTAAGTGAACTACGAGCCCCATTGTTAATGCTTTAAAGGAAATTATTCGTAAATTTCGACAAGTAGAACAATGATTGGAACACGTAGACGGTTGAAATATTTGTATATGTTGCTTCTATATAGTCTAAGAAACATATATGCAAAGCATTCAAACAGTACAATTCGCCAATTTTTTGATCTTCAAGTTTAAGTGAACAAAGAGCCCCATTGTTAATCCTTTAAAGGAAATTATTTCTAAATTTCGACAAGTAGAACAATGATTGGAACACGTAGACGGTTGAAATCTTTGTATATATTGCTTCTATATAGTCTAAGAAACATATATGCAAAGCATCCAAACAGTACCATTCCCCAATTTTTTGTTCTTCAAGTTTAAGTGAACTACGAGCCCCATTGTTAATGCTTTAAAGGAAATTATTCGTAAATTTCGACAAGTAGAACAATGATTGGAACACGTAGACGGGTGAAATCTTTGTATATGTTGCTTCTATATAGTCTAAGAAACATATATGCAAAGCATTCAAACAGTACAATTCGCCAATTTTTTGATCTTCAAGTTTAAGTGAACAAAGAGCCCCATTGTTAATCCTTTAAAGGAAATTATTTCTAAATTTCGACAAGTAGAACAATGATTGGAACACGTAGACGGTTGAAATCTTTGTATATATTGCTTCCATATAGTCTATGAAACATATATGCAATGCATCCAAACAGTACCATTCGCCAATTTTTTGTTCTTCAAGTTTAAGTGAACAATGAGCCCCATTGTTAATCCTTTATCGGATATTATTTGTAACTTTCGACAAGTAGAACAATGAATGGAACAGGTAGACGGTTGAAATCTTTGTATATATTGCTTCTATATAGTCTAAGAAACATATATGCAAATCATCCAAACAGTACCATTCGCCAATTTTTTGTAATTCAAGTTTAAGTGAACAATGAGCCCCATTGTTAATCCTTTATCGGAAATTATTTGTAACTTTCGACAAGTAGAACAATGAATGGAACAGGTAGACGGTTGAAATCTTTGTATATATTGCTTCTATATAGTCTAAGAAACATATATGCAAAGCATCCAAACAGTACCATTCGCCAATTTTTTGTTCTTCAAGTTTAAGTGAACAATGAGCCCCATTGTTAATCCTTTATCGGAAATTATTTGTAACTTTCGACAAGTAGAACAATGAATGGAACAGGTAGACGGTTGAAATCTTTGTATATATTGCTTCTATATAGTCTAAGAAACATATATGCAAAGCATCCAAACAGTACCATTCGCCAATTTTTTGTTCTTCAAGTTTAAGTGAACTACGAGCCCCATTGTTAATGCTTTAAAGGAAATTATTCGTAAATTTCGACAAGTAGAACAATGATTGGAACACGTAGACGGTTGAAATCTTTGTATATGTTGCTTCTATATAGTCTAAGAAACATATATGCAAAGCATTCAAACAGTACAATTCGCCAATTTTTTGATCTTCAAGTTTAAGTGAACAAAGAGCCCCATTGTTAATCCTTTAAAGGAAATTATTTCTAAATTTCGACAAGTAGAACAATGATTGGAACACGTAGACGGTTGAAATCTTTGTATATATTGCTTCTATATAGTCTAAGAAACATATATGCAAAGCATCCAAACAGTACCATTCCCCAATTTTTTGTTCTTCAAGTTTAAGTGAACTACGAGCCCCATTGTTAATGCTTTAAAGGAAATTATTCGTAAATTTCGACAAGTAGAACAATGATTGGAACACGTAGACGGGTGAAATCTTTGTATATGTTGCTTCTATATAGTCTAAGAAACATATATGCAAAGCATTCAAACAGTACAATTCGCCAATTTTTTGATCTTCAAGTTTAAGTGAACAAAGAGCCCCATTGTTAATCCTTTAAAGGAAATTATTTCTAAATTTCGACAAGTAGAACAATGATTGGAACACGTAGACGGTTGAAATCTTTGTATATATTGCTTCCATATAGTCTATGAAACATATATGCAATGCATCCAAACAGTACCATTCGCCAATTTTTTGTTCTTCAAGTTTAAGTGAACAATGAGTCCCATTGTTAATCCTTTATCGGATATTATTTGTAACTTTCGACAAGTAGAACCACGAATGGAACAGGTAGACGGTTGAAATCTTTGTATATATTGCTTCTATATAGACAAAGAAACATATATGCAAAGCATCCAAACAGTATCATTCGCCAATTCTTTTGTTCTTCAAGTTTAAGTGAACAATGAGCCCCATTGTTAATCCATTATCGGAAATTATTTGTATCTTTCGACAAGTAGAACAATGATTGGAACACGTAGACGGGTGAAATCTTTGTATATGTTGCTTCTATATAGTCTAAGAAACATATATGCAAAGCATTCAAACAGTATCATTCGCCAATTCTTTTGTTCTTCAAGTTTAAGTGAACAATGAGCCCCATTGTTAATCCATTATCGGAAATTATTTGTATCTTTCGACAAGTAGAACAATGAATGGAACAGGTAGACGGTTGAAATCTTTGTATATATTGCTACTATATAGTCTAAGAAACATATATGCAAAGCATCCAAACAGTACCATTCGACAATTTTTTGTTCTTCAAGTTTAAGTGAACAACGAGCACCATTGACAATCATGAAACGGAAATTATTTGTAACTTTCGACATGTAGAACAATGATAGGAACACGTAGACGGTTGAAATCTTTGTATATATTGCTTCCATATAGTCTATGAAACATATATGCAATGCATCCAAACAGTACCATTCGCCAATTTTTTGTTCTTCAAGTTTAAGTGAACAATGAGCCCCATTGTTAATCCTTTATCGGATATTATTTGTAACTTTCGACAAGTAGAACCACGAATGGAACAGGTAGACGGTTGAAATCTTTGTATATATTGCTTCTATATAGACAAAGAAACATATATGCAAAGCATCCAAACAGTATCATTCGCCAATTCTTTTGTTCTTCAAGTTTAAGTGAACAATGAGCCCCATTGTTAATCCATTATCGGAAATTATTTGTATCTTTCGACAAGTAGAACAATGAATGGAACAGGTAGACGGTTGAAATCTTTGTATATATTGCTACTATATAGTCTAAGAAACATATATGCAAAGCATCCAAACAGTACCATTCGCCAATTTTTTGTTCTTCAAGTTTAAGTGAACAACGAGCACCATTGACAATCATGAAACGGAAATTATTTGTAACTTTCGACATGTAGAACAATGATTGGAACACGTAGACGGTTGAAATCTTTGTGTATATTACTTCCATATAGTCTAAGAAACATATATGCAATGCATCCAAACAGTACCATTCGCCAATTCTTTGTTCTTCAAGTTTAAGTGAACAATGAGCCCCATTGTTAATCCATTATCGGAAATTATTTGTACCTTTCGACAAGTAGAACAATGAATGTAACTGGTAGACGGCTGAAATCTTTGTATATATTGCTACTATATAGTCTAAGAAACATATATGCAAAGCATCCAAACAGTACCATTCGCCAATTTTTTGTTCTTCAAGTTTAAGTGAACAACGAGCACCATTGATAATCATGGAACGGAAATTATTTGTAACTTTCGACATGTAGAACAATGATTGGAACACGTAGACGGTTGAAATCTTTGTATATATTGCTTCCATATAGTCTAAGAAACATATATGCAATGCATCCAAACAGTACCATTCGCCAATTTTTTGTTCTTCAAGTTTAAGTGAACAATGAGCACCATTGATAATCATGGAACGGAAATTATTTGTGACTTTCGACATGTAGTACAATGATTGGAACACGTAGACGGTTGAAATCTTTGTATATATTGCTTCCATATAGTCTAAGAAACATATATGCAATGCATCCAAACAGTACCATTCGCCAATTTTTTGTTCTTCAAGTTTAAGTGAACAATGAGCCCCATTGTTAATCCTTTATCGGATATTATTTGTAACTTTCGACAAGTAGAACCACGAATGGAACAGGTAGACGGTTGAAATCTTTGTATATATTGCTTCTATATAGACAAAGAAACATATATGCAAAGCATCCAAACAGTATCATTCGCCAATTTTTTGTTCTTCAAGTTTAAGTGAACAACGAGCCCCATTGTTAATCCTTTATCGGAAATTATTTGTAACTTTCGACAAGTAGAACAATGAATGTAACAGGTAGACGGTTGAAATCTTTGTATATATTACTTGTATATAGTCTAAGAAACATATATGCAAAGCATCCAAACAGTACCAATCGCCAATTTTTTGTTCTTCAAGTTTAAGTGAATTACGAGCCCCATTGTTAATCCTTTAACGGAAATTATTTGTAACTTTCGACAAGTAGAACAATGAATGGAACAGGTAGACGGTTGAAATCATTGTATATATTGCTTCTATATAGTCTAAGAAACATATATGCAAAGCATCCAAACAGTACCATTCGCCAATTTTTTGTTCATCAAGTTTAAGTGAACAATGAGCCCCATTGTTAATCCTTTATCGTAAATTATTTGTAACTTTCGACAAGTAGAACAATGAATGGAACAGGTAGACGGTTGAAATCTTTGTATATATTGCTTCGATATAGTCAAAGAAACATATATGCAAAGAATCCAAACAGTACAATTCGCCAATTTTTTGTTCTTCAAGTTTAAGGGAACAATGAGCCCCAATGGTTAATCCTTTATCGGAAATTATTTGTAACTTTCGACAAGTAGAACAATGAATGGAACAGGTAGACGGTTGAAATCTTTGTATATGTTGCTTCAATATAGTCTAAGAAACATATATGCAAAGCATCCAAACAGTACCAATCGCCAATTTTTTATTCTTAAAGTTTAAGTGAATTACGAGCCCCATTGTTAATCCTTTAACGGAAATTATTTGTAACTTTCGACAAGTAGAACAATGAATGGAACAGGTAGACGGTTGAAATCATTGTATATATTGCTTCTATATAGTCAAAGAAACATATATGCAAAGCATCCAAACAGTACAATTCGCCAATTTTTTGTTCTTCAAGTTTAAGGGAACAATGAGCCCCAATGGTTAATCCTTGATCGGAAATTATTTCTAAATTTCGACAAGTAGAACAATGAATGGAACAGGTAGGCGGGTGAAATCTTTGTATATATTGCTTCCATATAGTCTAAGAAACATATATGCAAAGCATCCAAACAGTACCAATCGCCAATTTTTTGTTCTTCAAGTTTAAGTGAATTACGAGCCCCATTGTTAATCCTTTAACGGAAATTATTTGTAACTTTCGACAAGTAGAACAATGAATGGAACAGGTAGACGGTTGAAATCATTGTATATATTGCTTCTATATAGTCTAAGAAACATATATGCAAATCATCCAAACAGTACCATTCGCCAATTTTTTGTTCTTCAAGTTTAAGTGAACAATGAGCCCCATTGTTAATCCTTTTTCGGAAATTATTTGTAACTTTCGACAAGTAGTACAATGAATGGAACAGGTAGACAGTTGAAATCTTTGTATATATTACTTCCATATAGTCTAAGATACATATATGCAAAGCATCCAAACAGTACCATTCGCCAATTTATTGTTCTTTAAATTTAAGTGAACAACGAGCCCCATTGTTAATCCTTTAAAGGAAATTATTTCTAAATTTCGACAAGTAGAACAATGATTGGAACACGTAGACGGTTGAAATCTTTGTATATATTGCTTCTATGTAGTCTAAGAAACATATATGCAAAGCATCCAAACAGTACAATTCGCCAATTTTTGTTCTTCAAGTTTAAGTGAACAACGAGCCCCATTGATAATCATGAAACGGAAATTATTTGTAACTTTCGACATGTAGACCAATGATTGGAACATGTAGACGGTTGAAATCTTTGTATATATTGCTTCCATATAGTCTAAGAAACATATATGCAAAGCATCCAAACAGTACCATTCGCCAATTTATTGTTCTTCAAGTTTAAGTGAACAATGAGCCCCATTGTTAATCCTTTATCGGATATTATTTGTAACTTTCGACAAGTAGAACCACGAATGGAACAGGTAGACGGTTGAAATCTTTGTATATATTGCTTCTATATAGACAAAGAAACATATATGCAAAGCATCCAAACAGTACCATTCGCCAATTTATTGTTCTTCAAATTTAAGTGAACAACGAGCCCCATTGTTAATCCTTTAAAGGAAATTATTTGTAAATTTCGACAAGTAGAACAATGATTGGAACACGTAGACGGTTGAAATCTTTGTATATATTGCTTCCATATAGTCTAAGAAACATATATGCAAAGCATCCAAACAGTACCATTCGCCAATTTTTTGTTCTTCAAGTTTAAGTGAATTACGAGCCCCATTGTTAATCCTTTAACGGAAATTATTTGTAAATTTCAACAAGTAGAACAATGAATGGAACAGGTAGACGGTTGAAATCTTTGTATATATTGCTTCTATATAGTCAAAGAAACATATATGCAAAGCATCCAAACAGTACAATTCGCCAATTTTTTGTTCTTCAAGTTTAAGTGAACAATGAGCCCCAATGGTTAATCCTTTATCGGAAATTATTTGTAACTTTCGACAAGTAGAACAATGAATGGAACAGGTAGGCGGGTGAAATCTTTGTATATATTACTTCTATATAGTCTAAGAAGCATATATGCAAAGCATCCAAACAGTACCATTCGCCAATTTATTGTTCTTCAAGTTTAAGTGAACAACGAGCCCCATTGTTAATCCTTTATCGGAAATTATTTGTAACTTTCGACAAGTAGAACAATGAATGTAACAGGTAGACGGTTGAAATCTTTGTATATATTACTTGTATATAGTGTAAGAAACATATATGCAAAGCATCCAAACAGAACAATTCGCCAATTTTTGTTCTTCAAGTTTAAGTGAACAAAGAGCCCCATTGATAATCATGAAACGGAAATTATTTGTAACTTTCGACATGTAGACCAATGATTGGAACATGTAGACGGTTGAAATCTTTGTATATATTGCTTCCATATAGTCTAAGAAACATATATGCAAAGCATCCAAACAGTACCATTCGCCAATTTATTGTTCTTCAAGTTTAAGTGAACAATGAGCCCCATTGTTAATCCTTTATCGGATATTATTTGTAACTTTCGACAAGTAGAACCACGAATGGAACAGGTAGACGGTTGAAATCTTTGTATATATTGCTTCTATATAGACAAAGAAACATATATGCAAAGCATCCAAACAGTACCGTTCGCCAATTTTTTGTTCTTCAAATTTAAGTGAACAACGAGCCCCATTGTTAATCCTTTAAGGGAAATTATTTGTAAATTTCGACAAGTAGAACAATGATTGGAACACGTAGACGGTTGAAATCTTTGTATATATTGCTTCCATATAGTCTAAGAAACATATATGCAAAGCATCCAAACAGTACCATTCGCCAATTTATTGTTCTTCAAGTTTAAGTGAACAACGAGCCCCATTGTTAATCCTTTATCGGAAATTATTTGTAACTTTCGACAAGTAGAACAATGAATGTAACAGGTAGACGGTTGAAATCTTTGTATATATTACTTGTATATAGTCTAAGAAACATATATGCAAAGCATCCAAACAGTACCAATCGCCAATTTTTTGTTCTTCAAGTTTAAGTGAATTACGAGCCCCATTGTTAATCCTTTAACGGAAATTATTTGTAACTTTCGACAAGTAGAACAATGAATGGAACAGGTAGACGGTTGAAATCATTGTATATATTGCTACTATGTAGTCTAAGAAACATATATGCAAAGCATCCAAACAGTACAATTCGCCAATTTTTGTTCTTCAAGTTTAAGTGAACAACGAGCCCCATTGATAATTATGAAACGGAAATTATTTGTAACTTTCGACATGTAGAACAATGATTGGAACACGTAGACGGTTGAAATCTTTGTATATATTGCTTCCATATAGTCTAAGAAACATATATGCAATGCATCCAAACAGTACCATTCGCCAATTCTTTGTTCTTCAAGTTTAAGTGAACAATGAGCCCCATTGTTAATCCATTATCGGAAATTATTTGTACCTTTCGACAAGTAGAACAATGAATGGAACAGGTAGACGGCTGAAATCTTTGTATATATTGCTACTATATAGTCTAAGAAACATATATGCAAAACATCCAAACAGTACCATTCGCCAATTTTTTGTTCTTCAAGTTTAAGTGAACAACGAGCCCCATTGTTAATCATGAAACGGAAATTATTTGTAACTTTCGACATGTAGAACAATGATTGGAACACGTAGACGGTTGAAGTCTTTGTATATATTGCTACTATATAGTCTAAGAAACATATATGCAAAGCATCCAAACAGTACTATTCGCCAATTTTTTGTCCTTCAAGTTTAAGTGAACAACGCGCCCCATTGATAATCATGAAACGGAAATTATTTGTAACTTTCGACAAGTAGAACAATGAATGTAACAGGTAGACGGTTGAAATCTTTGTATATATTACTTGTATATAGTCTAAGAAACATATATGCAAAGCATCCAAACAGTACCAATCGCCAATTTTTTGTTCTTCAAGTTTAAGAGAACAATGAGCCCCAATGGTTAATCCTTTATCGGAAATTATTTGTAACTTTCGACAAGTAGAACAATGAATGGAACATGTAGACGGTTGAAATCTTTGTATATATTGCTTCCATATAGTCTAAGAAACATATATGCAAAGCATCCAAACAGTACCAATCGCCAATTTTTTGTTCTTCAAGTTTAAGAGAACAATGAGCCCCAATGGTTAATCCTTTATCGGAAATTATTTGTAACTTTCGACAAGTAGAACAATGAATGGAACAGGTAGACGGTTGAAATCATTGTATATATTGCTACTATGTAGTCTAAGAAACATATATGCAAAGCATCCAAACAGTACAATTCGCCAATTTTTGTTCTTCAAGTTTAAGTGAACAACGAGCCCCATTGATAATCATGAAACGGAAATTATTTGTAACTTTCGACATGTAGACCAATGATTGGAACATGTAGACGGTTGAAATCTTTGTATATATTGCTTCCATATAGTCTAAGAAACATATATGCAAAGCATCCAAACAGTACCATTCGCCAATTTATTGTTCTTCAAGTTTAAGTGAACAATGAGCCCCATTGTTAATCCTTTATCGGATATTATTTGTAACTATCGACAAGTAGAACAATGAATGGAACAGGTAGACGGTTGAAATCTTTGTGTATATTGTATCTATATAATCAAAGAAACATATATGCAAAGCATCCCAACAGTACCATTCGCCAATTTTTTGTTCTTCAAGTTTAAGTGAACAACGAGCACCATTGACAATCATGAAACGGAAATTATTTGTAACTTTCGACATGTAGAACAATGATTGGAACACGTAGACGGTTGAAATCTTTGTATATATTGCTTCCATATAGTCTAAGAAACGTATATGCAATGCATCCAAACAGTACCATTCGCCAATTCTTTGTTCTTCAAGTTTAAGTGAACAATGAGCCCCATTGTTAATCCATTATCGGAAATTATTTGTACCTTTCGACAAGTAGAACAATGAATGGAACAGGTAGACGGCTGAAATCTTTGTATATATTGCTACTATATAGTCTAAGAAACATATATGCAAAACATCCAAACAGTACCATTCGCCAATTTTTTGTTCTTCAAGTTTAAGTGAACAACGCGCCCCATTGATAATCATGAAACGGAAATTATTTGTAACTTTCGACATGTAGAACAATGATTGGAACACGTAGACGGTTGAAATCTTTGTATATATTGCTTCCATATAGTCTAAGAAACATATATGCAATGCATCCAAACAGTGCCATTCGCGAATTCTTTGTTCTTCAAGTTTAAGTAAACAATGAGCCCCATTGTTAATCCTTTATCGGATATTATTTGTAACTTTCGAAAAGTAGAACAATGAATGGAACAGGTAGCCGGTTGAAATCATTGTATATATTGCTTCTATATAGTCTAAGAAACATATATGCAAATCATCCAAACAGTACAATTCGCCAATTATTTGATCTTCAAGTTTAAGTGAACTACGAGCCCCATTGTTAATACTTTAACGGAAATTATTTGTAACTTTCTACAACTAGAACGATGAATAGTACAGGTAGACGGGTGAAATCTTTCTATATATTGCTTCTAAGTAGTCTAAGAAACATATATGCAAAGCATCCAAACAGTACCATTCGCCAATTTTTTGTTCTTCAAGTTTAAGTGAACAACGAGGCCCATTGATAATCATGAAACGGAAATTATTTCTAACTTTCGACAAGAAGAACAATGAATAGAACAGGTAGACGGTTGAAACCTTTGTATATGTTGCTTCTATATAGTCTAAGAAACCTATATGCAATGCATCCAAACAGTACCATTCGCCAATTCTTTGTTCTTCAAGTTTAAGTGAACAATGAGCCCCATTGTTAATCCATTATCGGATATTATTTGTAACTATCGACAAGTAGAACAATGAATGGAACAGGTAGACGGTTGAAATCTTTGTGTATATTGTATCTATATAATCAAAGAAACATATATGCAAAGCATCCAAACAGTACCATTCGCCAATTTTTTGTTCTTCAAGTTTAAGTGAACAATGAGCCCCATTGTTAATCCTTTATCGGAAATTATTTGTAACTTTCGACATGTAGACCAATGATTGGAACATGTAGACGGTTGAAAGCTTTGTATATATTGCTTCCATAGAGTCTAAGAAACATATATGCAAAGCATCCAAACAGTACCATTCGCCAATTTATTGTTCTTCAAGTTTAAGTGAACAATGAGCCCCATTGTTAATCCTTTATCGGATATTATTTGTAACTATCGACAAGTAGAACAATGAATGGAACAGGTAGACGGCTGAAATCTTTGTATATATTGCTTCTATATAGTCTAAGAAACATATATGCAAAACATCCAAACAGTACCATTCGCCAATTTTTTGTTCTTCAAGTTTAAGTGAACAACGAGCCCCATTGATAATCATGAAACGGAAATTATTTGTAACTTTCGACATGTAGAACAATGATTGGAACACTTAGACGGTTGAAATCTTTGAATATATTGCTTCCATATTGTCTAAGACACATATATGCGAAGCATTCAAACAGTACCAATCGCCAATTTTTTGTTCTTCAAGTTTAAGTGAATTACGAGCCCCATTGTTAATCCTTTAACGGAAATTATTTGTAACTTTCGACAAGTAGAACAATGAATGGAACAGGTAGACGGTTGAAATCATTGTATATATTGCTACTATGTAGTCTAAGAAACATATATGCAAAGCATCCAAACAGTACAATTCGCCAATTTTTGTTCTTCAAGTTTAAGTGAACAACGAGCCCCATTGATAATCATGAAACGGAAATTATTTGTAACTTTCGACATGTAGACCAATGATTGGAACATGTAGACGGTTGAAATCTTTGTATATATTGCTTCCATATAGTCTAAGAAACATATATGCAAAGCATCCAAACAGTACCATTCGCCAATTTATTGTTCTTCAAGTTTAAGTGAACAATGAGCCCCATTGTTAATCCTTTATCGGATATTATTTGTAACTATCGACAAGTAGAACAATGAATGGAACAGGTAGACGGTTGAAATCTTTGTATATATTGCTTCTATATAGTCTAAGAAACATATATGCAGAGCATCCAAACAGTACCAATCGCCAATTTTTTGTTCTTCAAGTTTAAGTGAATTACGAGCCCCATTGTTAATCCTTTAACGGAAATTATTTGTAACTTTCGACAAGTAGAACAATGAATGGAACAGGTAGACGGTTGAAATCTTTGTATATATTGCTTCCATATAGTCTAAGAAACATATATGCAAAGCATCCATACAGTACAATTCGCCAATTTTTTGTTCTTCAAGTTTAAGAGAACAATGAGCCCCAATGGTTAATCCTTTATCGGAAATTATTTGTAACTTTCGACAAGTAGAACAATGAATGGAACAGGTAGGCGGGTGAAATCTTTGTATATATTACTTCTATATAGTCTAAGAAGCATATATGCAAAGCATCCAAACAGTACCATTCGCCAATTTATTGTTCTTCAAGTTTAAGTGAACAACGAGCCCCATTGTTAATCCTTTATCGGAAATTATTTGTAACTTTCGACAAGTAGAACAATGAATGTAACAGGTAGACGGTTGAAATCTTTGTATATATTACTTGTATATCGTCTAAGAAACATATATGCAAAGCATCCAAACAGTACCAATCGCCAATTTTTTGTTCTTCAAGTTTAAGTGAATTACGAGCCCCATTGTTAATCCTTTAACGGAAATTATTTGTAACTTTCGACAAGTAGAACAATGAATGGAACAGGTAGACGGTTGAAATCATTGTATATATTGCTACTATGTAGTCTAAGAAACATATATGCAAAGCATCCAAACAGTACAATTCGCCAATTTTTGTTCTTCAAGTTTAAGTGAACAACGAGCCCCATTGATAATCATGAAACGGAAATTATTTGTAACTTTCGACATGTAGACCAATGATTGGAACATGTAGACGGTTGAAATCTTTGTATATATTGCTTCCATATAGTCTAAGAAACATATATGCAAAGCATCCAAACAGTACCATTCGCCAATTTATTGTTCTTCAAGTTTAAGTGAACAATGAGCCCCATTGTTAATCCTTTATCGGATATTATTTGTAACTATCGACAAGTAGAACAATGAATGGAACAGGTAGACGGTTGAAATCTTTGTGTATATTGTTTCTATATAGTCAAAGAAACATATTTGCAAAGCATCCAAACAGTACCATTCGCCAATTTATTGTTCTTCAAATTTAAGTGAACAACGAGCCCCATTGTTAATCCTTTAAAGGAAATTATGTGTAAATTTCGACAAGTAGAACAATGATTGGAACACGTAGACGGTTGAAATCTTTGTATATATTGCTTCCATATAGTCTAAGAAACATATATGCAAAGCATCCAAACAGTACCATTCGCCAATTTTTTGTTCTTCAAGTTTAAGTGAATTACGAGCCCCATTGTTAATCCTTTAACGGAAATTATTTGTAAATTTCGACAAGTAGAACAATGAATGGAACAGGTAGACGGTTGAAATCTTTGTATATATTGCTTCTATATAGTCTAAGAAACATATATGCAGAGCATCCAAACAGTACCATTCGCCAATTTTTTGTTCTTCAAGTTTAAGTGAACAATGAGCCCCATTGTTAATCCTTTATCGGAAATTATTTGTAACTTTCGACATGTAGAACAATGAATGGAACAGGTAGACGGTTGAAATCTTTGTATATATTGCTTCTATATGGTCTAAGAAACATATATGCAAAGCATCCAAACAGTACGATGCGCCAATTTTTTGTTCTTCAAGTTTAAGTGAACAATGAGCCCCAATGGTTAATCCTTTATCGGTAATTATTTGTAATTTTCGACAAGTAGAACAATGAATGGGACAGGTAGACGGTTGAAATCTTTGTATATATTGCTTCTATATAGTAGAAGAAACATATATGCAAAGCATCCAAACAGTACAATTCGCCAATTTTTTGTTCTTCAAGTTTAAGTAAACTACGATCCCCATTGTTAATCCGTTATCGGAAATTATTTGTAAATTTCGACAAGTAGAACAATGAATGGAACAGGTAGATGGTTGAAATCTTTGTATATATTGCTTCTATATAGTCTAAGAAACATATATGCAAAGCATCCAAACAGTACCATTCGCCAATTTTTTGTTCTTCAAGTTTAAGTGAACAACGAGCCCCATTGATAATCATGAAACGGAAATTATTTGTAACATTCGACAAGTAGAACAATGAATGGAACAGGTAGACGGTTGAAATCATTGTATATATTGCTTCTATATAGTCTAAGAAACATATATGCAAAGCATCCAAACAGTACAATTCGCCAATTTTTTGTTCTTCAAGTTTAAGTGAACTACGAGCCCCATTGTTAATCCTTTATAGGATATTATTTGTAACTTTCGACAAGTAGAACAATGAATGGAACAGTTAGACGGTTGAAATCTTTGTATATATTGCTTCTATATAGTCTAAGAAACATATATGCAAAGCATCCAAACAGTACCATTCGCCAATTTTTTGTTCTTCAAGTTTAAGTGAACTACGAGCCCCATTGTTAATCCTTTATAGGATATTATTTGTAACTTTCGACAAGTAGAACAATGAATGGAACAGGTAGCCGGTTGAAAACAATGTATATATTGCTTCTATATAGTCTAAGAAACATATATGCAAAGCATCCAAACAGTACCATTCGCCAATTTTTTGTTCTTCAAGTTTAAGTGAACAATGAGCCCCAATGTTTAATCCGTTATCGGAAATTATTTGTAACTTTCGACAAGTAGAACAATGAATGGAAAAGGTAGACGGTTGAAATCTTTGTATATATTGCTTCTATATAGTCTAAGAAACATATATGCAAAGCAGCCAAACAGTACCATTCGCCAATTTTTTGTTCTTCAAGTTTAAGTGAACTACGAGCCCCATTGTTAATCCTTTAAAGGAAATTATTTGTAAATTTCGACAAGTAGAACAATGAACGGAACAGGTAGACTGTTGAAATCATTGTATATATTGCTTCTATATAGTCTAAGAAACATATATGCAAAGCATTCAGACAGTACAGTTCGCCAATTTTTTGTTCTTCAAGTTTAAGTGAACAATGAGCCCCATTGTTAATCCTTTAAAGGAAATTATTTGTAACTTTCGACAAGTAGAACAATGAATGGAACAGGTAGACGGTTGAAATCTTTGTATATATTGCATCTATATAGTCTATGAAAAATATATGCAAAGCATCCAAACAGTGCAATTCGCCAATTTTTTGTTCTTCAAGTGTAAGTGATCAATGAGCCCCAATGGTTAATCCTTTATCGGTAATTATTTGTAACTTTCGACAAGTAGAACAATGAATGGAACAGGTAGACGGTTGAAATCCTTGTATATATTGCTTCTATATAGTCTAAGAAACATATAAGCAAAGCATCCAAACAGTACAATTCGCCAATTTTTTGTTCTTCAAGTTTAAGTGAACTACGAGCCCCATTGTTAATCCTTTAAAGGAAATTATTTGTAAATTTCGACAAGTAGAACAATGAATGGAATAGGTAGATGGTTGAAATCATTGTATATATTGCTTCTATATAGTCTACGAAACATATATCCAAAGCATCCAAACAGTACAATTCGCCAATTTTTTGTTCTTCAAGTTTAAGTGAACTACGAGCCCCATTGTTAATCCTTTAAAGGAAATTATTTGTAAATTTCGGCAAGTAGAACAATGAATGGAACAGGTAGACGGTTGAAATCATTGTATATATTGCTTCTATATAGTATAAGAAACATATATGCAAAGCATCCAAACAGTACAATTCGACAATTTTTTGATCTTCATGTTTAAGTGAACTACGAGCCCCATTGTTAATCCTTTAAAGGAAATTATTTGTAAATTTCGGCAAGTAGAACAATGAATGGAACAGTTAGACGGTTGAAATCTTTGTATATATTGCTTCTATATAGTATAAGAAACATATATGCAAAGCATCCAAACAGTACAATTCGCCAATTTTTTGTTCTTCAAGTTTAAGTGAACTACGAGCCCCATTGTTAATCCTTTAAAGGAAATTATTTGTAAATTTCGGCAAGTAGAACAATGAATGGAATAGGTAGACGGTTGAAATCATTGTATATATTGCTTCTATATAGTCTAAGAAACATATATGCAAAGCATCCAAACAGTACAATTCGCCAATTTTTTGTTCTTCAAGTTTAAGTAAACTACGATCCCCATTGTTAATCCCTTAACGGAAATTATTTGTAACATTCGACAAGTAGAACAATGAATGGAACAGGTAGACGGTTGAAATCATTGTATATATTGCTTCTATATAGTCTAAGAAACATATATGCAAAGCATTCAAACAGTACAGATCGCCAATTTTTTGTTCTTCAAGTTTAAGTGAACAATGAGCCCCATTGTTAATCCTTTAAAGGAAATTATTTGTAACTTTCGACAAGTAGAACAATGAATGGAACAGGTAGACGGTTGAAATCTTTGTATATATTGCACCTATATAGTCTATGAAATATATATGCAAAGCATCCAAACAGTACAATTCGCCAATTTTTTGTTCTTCAAGTGTAAGTGAACAATGAGCCCCAATGGTTAATCCTTTATCGGTAATTATTTGTAACTTTCGACAAGTAGAACAATGAATGGAACAGGTAGACGGTTGAAATCCTTGTATATATTGCTTCTATATAGTCTGAGAAACATATAAGCAAAGCATCCAAACAGTACAATTCGCCAATTTTTTGTTCTTCAAGTTTAAGTAAACTACGATCACCATTGTTAATCACTTAAAGGAAATTATTTGTAACTTTCGACAAGTAGAACAATGAATGGAACAGGTAGACGGTTGAAATCATTGTATATATTGCTTCTATATAGTCTAAGAAACATATATGCAAAGCATCCAAACAGTACAATTCGCCAATTTTTTGTTCAACAAGTTTAAGTAAACTACGATCCCCATTGTTAATCCCTTAACGGAAATTATTTGTAACTTTCGACAAGTAGAACAATGAATGGAACAGGTAGACGGTTGAAATCATTGTATATATTGCTTCTATATAGTTTAAGAAACATATATGCAAAGCATCCAAACAGTACAATTCGACAATTTTTTGCTCTTCAAGTTTAATTGAACTACGAGCCCCAGTGTTAATCCTTTAAAGGAAATTATTTGTAAATTTCGACAAGTAGAACAATGAATGGAATAGGTAGACGGTTGAAATCATTGTATATATTGCTTCTATATAGTCCAAGAAACATATATGCAAAGCATCCAAACAGTACAATTCGCCAATTTTTTGCTCTTCAAGTTTAAGTGAACTACGAGCCCCATTGTTAATACTTTAACGGAAATTAATAGTAACTTTCGACAAGTAGAACAATGAATGGAACACGTAGACGGTTGAAATCTTTGTATATATTGCTTCTATATAGTATAAGAAACATATATGCAAAGCATCCAAACAGTACAATTCGCCAATTTTTTGTTCTTCAAGTTTAAGTGAACTACGAGCCCCATTGTTAATCCTTTAAAGGAAATTATTTGTAAATTTCGGCAAGTAGAACAATGAATGGAATAGGTAGACGGTTGAAATCATTGTATATATTGCTTCCATATAGTCTAAGAAACATGTACGCAAAGCATCCAAACAGTACAATTTGCCAATTTTTTGTTCTTCAAGTTTAAGTGAACAATGAGCCCCAATGGTTAATCCTTTAAAGGAAATTATTTGTAACTTTCGACAAGTAGAACAATGAATGGAACAGGTAGACGGTTGAAATCATTGTATATATTGCTTCTATATAGTATAAGAAACATATATGCAAAGCATCCAAACAGTACAATTCGACAATTTTTTGCTCTTCAAGTTTAAGTGAACTACGAGCCCCATTGTTAATCCTTTAAAGGAAATTATTTGTAAATTTCGGCAAGTAGAACAATGAATGGAACAGTTAGACGGTTGAAATCTTTGTATATATTGCTTCTATATAGTATAAGAAACATATATGCAAAGCATCCAAACAGTACAATTCGCCAATTTTTTGTTCTTCAAGTTTAAGTGAACAATGAGCCCCAATGGTTAATCCTTTAAAGGAAATTATTTGTAACTTTCGACAAGTAGAACAATGAATGGAACAGTTAGACGGTTGAAATCTGTGTATATATTGCTTCTATATAGTCTAAGAAACATATATGCAAAGCATCCAAACAGTACAATTCGCCAATTTTTTGTTCTTCAAGTTTAAGTGAACAATGAGCCCCAATGGTTAATCCTTTATCGGTAATTATTTGTAACTTTCGACAAGTAGAACAATGAATGGAACAGGTAGACGGTTGAAATCCTTGTATATATTGCTTCCATATAGTCTAAGAAACATGTACGCAAAGCATCCAAACAGTACCATTCGCCAATTTTTTGTCCTTCAAGTTTAAGTGAACAATGAGCCCCATTGTTAATCCTTTATAGGATATTATTTGTAACTTTCGACAAGTAGAACAATGAATGGAACAGGTAGCCGGTTGAAATCAATGTATATATTGCTTCTATATAGTCTAAGAAACATATATGCAAAGCATCCAAACAGTACCATTCGCCAATTTTTTGTTCTTCAAGTTTAAGTAAACTACGATCCCCATTGTTAATCCCTTAACGGAAATTATTTGTAACATTCGACAAGTAGAACAATGAATGGAACAGGTAGACGGTTGAAATCATTGTATATATTGCTTCTATATAGTCTAAGAAACATATATGCAAAGCATCCAAACAGTACAATTCGCCAATTTTTTGTTCTTCAAGTTTAAGTGAACAATGAGCCCCAATGTTTAATCCGTTATCGGAAATTATTTGTAACTTTCGACAAGTAGAACAATGAACGGAAAAGGTAGACGGTTGAAATCTTTGTATATATTGCTTAAATCTTTGTATATATTGCTTCTATATAGTCTAAGAAACATATATGCAAAGCATCCAAACAGTACCATTCGCCAATTTTTTGTTCTTCAAGTTTAAGTGAACTACGAGCCCCATTGTTAATCCTTTAAAGGAAATTATTTGTAAATTTCGACAAGTAGAACAATGAACGGAACAGGTAGACTGTTGAAATCATTGTATATATTGCTTCTATATAGTCTAAGAAACATATAAGCAAAGCATCCAAACAGTACAATTCGCCAATTTTTTGTTCTTCAAGTTTAAGTAAACTACGATCCCCATTGTTAATCACTTAACGGAAATTATTTGTAACTTTCGACAAGTAGAACAATGAATGGAACAGGTAGACGGTTGAAATCATTGTATATATTGCTTCTATATAGTCTAAGAAACATATATGCAAAGCATCCAAACAGTACAATTCGCCAATTTTTTGTTCTTCAAGTTTAAGTAAACTACGATCCCCATTGTTAATCCCTTAACGGAAATTATTTGTAACTTTCGACAAGTAGAACAATGAATGGAACAGGTAGACGGTTGAAATCATTGTATATATTGCTTCTATATAGTTTAAGAAACATATATGCAAAGCATCCAAACAGTACAATTCGGCAATTTTTTGCTCTTCAAGTTTAAGTGAACTACGAGCCCCATTGTTAATCCTTTAAAGGAAATTATTTGTAAATTTCGGCAAGTAGAACAATGAATGGAATAGGTAGACGGTTGAAATCATTGTATATATTGCTTCTATATAGTCTAAGAAACATATATGCAAAGCATCCAAACAGTACAATTCGCCAATTTTTTGTTCTTCAAGTTTAAGTAAACTACGATCCCCATTGTTAATCCCTTAACGGAAATTATTTGTAACATTCGACAAGTAGAACAATGAATGGAACAGGTAGACGGTTGAAATCATTGTATATATTGCTTCTATATAGTCTAAGAAACATATATGCAAAGCATCCAAACAGTACAATTCGCCAATTTTTTGTTCTTCAAGTTTAAGTAAACTACGATCCCCATTGTTAATCCCTTAACGGAAATTATTTGTAACTTTCGACAAGTAGAACAATGAATGGAACAGGTAGACGGTTGAAATCATTGTATATATTGCTTCTATATAGTTTAAGAAACATATATGCAAAGCATCCAAACAGTACAATTCGGCAATTTTTTGCTCTTCAAGTTTAAGTGAACTACGAGCCCCATTGTTAATCCTTTAAAGGAAATTATTTGTAAATTTCGACAAGTAGAACAATGAATGGAACAGGTAGACGGTTGAAATCCTTGTATATATTGCTTCTATATAGTCTGAGAAACATATAAGCAAAGCATCCAAACAGTACAATTCGCCAATTTTTTGTTCTTCAAGTTTAAGTAAACTACGATCCCCATTGTTAATCACTTAAAGGAAATTATTTGTAACTTTCGACAAGTAGAACAATGAATGGAACAGGTAGACGGTTGAAATCATTGTATATATTGCTTCTATATAGGCTAAGAAACATATATGCAAAGCATCCAAACAGTACAATTCGCCAATTTTTTGTTCTACAAGTTTAAGTAAACTACGATCCCCATTGTTAATCCCTTAACGGAAATTATTTGTAACTTTCGACAAGTAGAACAATGAATGGAAGAGGTAGACGGTTGAAATCATTGTATATATTGCTTCTATATAGTATAAGAAACATATATGCAAAGCATCCAAACAGTACAATTCGCCAATGTTTTGTTCTTCAAGTTTAAGTGAACAATGAGCCCCAATGGTTAATCCTTTATCGGTAATTATTTGTAACTTTCGACAAGTAGAACAATGAATGGAACAGGTAGACGGTTGAAATCTTTGTATATATTGCTTCTATATAATCTAAGAAACATATATGCAAAGCATCCAAACAGTACCATTCGCCAATTTTTTGTTCTTCAAGTTTAAGTGAACAACGAGCCCCATTGATAATCATGAAACGGAAATTCTTTGTAACTTTCTACAAGTAGAACAATGAATAGTACAGGTAGACGGGTGAAATCTTTCTATATATTACTTATAAATAGTCTAAGAAACATATATGCAAAGCATCCAAACAGTACGATGCGCCAATTTTTTGTTCTTCAAGTTTAAGTGAACAATGAGCCCCAATGGTTAATCCTTTATCGGTAATTATTTGTAATTTTCGTCAAGTAGAACAATGAATGGGACACGTAGACGGTTGAAATCTTTGTATATATTGCTTCTATATAGTATAAGAAACATATATGCAAAGCATCCAAACAGTACAATTCGCCAATTTTTTGTTCTTCAAGTTTAAGTGAACAATGAGCCCAAATGGTTAATCCGTTATCGGAAATTATTTGTAAATTTCGACAAGTAGAACAATGAATGGAACAGGTAGACGGTTGAAATCTTTGTATATATTGCTTCTATATAGTATAAGAAACATATATGCAAAGCATCCAAACAGTACCATTCGCCAATTTTTTGTTCTTCAAATTTAAGTGAACTACGAGCCCCATTGTTAATCCTTTAAAGTAAATTATTTGTAAATTTCGACAAGTAGAACAATGAATGGAACAGGTAGACTGTTGAAATTATTGTATATATTGCTTCTATATAGTCTAAGAAACATATATGCAAAGCACCCAAACAGTACCATTCGCCAATTTTGTGTTCTTCAAGTTTAAGTGAACAACGAGCCCCATTGTTAATCCTTTAAAGGAAATTATTTGTAAATTTCGACAAGTAGAACAATGAATGGAACAGGTAGCCGGTTGAAATCAATGTATATATTGCTTCTATATAGTCTAAGAAACATTTATGCAAAGCATTCAAACAGTACCATTCGCCAATTTTTTGTTCTTCAAGTTTAAGTGAACTACGAGCCCCATTGTTAATCCCTTAACGGAAATTAATTGTAACTTTCTACAAGTAGAACAATGATTGGAACACGTAGATGGTTGAAATCTTTGTATATATTGCTTCCATATAGTCTAAGAAACATGTACGCAAAGCATCCAAACAGTACAATTCGCCAATTTTTTGTTCTTCATGTTTAAGTGAACTACGATCCCCATTGTTAATCCCCTAACGGAAATTATTTGTAACTTTCGACAAGTAGAACAGTGAATGGAACAGGTAGACGGTTGAAATCTTTGTATATATTGCTTCTATATAGTATAAGAATCATATATGCAAAGCATCCAACCAGTACAATTCGCCAATTTTTTGTTCTTCAAGTTTAAGTGAACAATGAGCCCCAATGTTTAATCCGTTATCGGAAATTATTTGTAACTTTCGACAAGTAGAACAATGAATGGAAAAGGTAGACGGTTGAAATCTTTGTATTTATTGCTTCTATATAGTCTAAGAAACATATATGCAAAGCATCCAAACAGTACCATTCGCCAATTTTTTGTTCTTCAAGTTTAAGTGAACTACGAGCCCCATTGTTAATCCTTTAAAGGAAATTATTTGTAAATTTCGACAAGTAGAACAATGAATGGAACAGGTAGACTGTTGAAATCATTGTATATATTGCTTCTATATAGTCTAAGAAACATATATGCAAATCATTCAAACAGTACAGTTCGCCAATTTTTTGTTCTTCAAGTTTAAGTGAACAATGAGCCCCATTGTTAATCCTTTAAAGGAAATTATTTGTAACTTTCGACAAGTAGAACAATGAATGGAACAGGTAGACGGTTGAAATCTTTGTATATATTGCATCTATATAGGCTATGAAACATATATGCAAAGCATCCAAACCGTACAATTCGCCAATTTTTTGTTCTTCAAGTGTAAGTGAACAATGAGCCCCAATGGTTAATCCTTTATCGGTAATTATTTGTAACTTTCGACAAGTAGAACAATGAATGGAACAGGTAGACGGTTGAAATCCTTGTATATATTGCTTCTATATAGTCTAAGAAACATTTATGCAAAGCATCCAAACAGTACCATTCGCCAATTTTTTGTTCTTCAAGTTTAAGTGAACTACGAGCCCCATTGTTAATCCCTTAACGGAAATTAATTGTAACTTTCTACAAGTAGAACAATGATTGGAACACGTAGATGGTTGAAATCTTTGTATATATTGCTTCCATATAGTCTAAGAAACATGTACGCAAAGCATCCAAACAGTACAATTCGCCAATTTTTTGTTCTTCATGTTTAAGTGAACTACGATCCCCATTGTTAATCCCTTAACGGAAATTATTTGTAACTTTCGACAAGTAGAACAGTGAATGGAACAGGTAGACGGTTGAAATCTTTGTATATATTGCTTCTATATAGTATAAGAAACATATATGCAAAGCATCCAAACAGTACAATTCGCCAATTTTTTGTTCTTCAAGTTTAAGTGAACAATGAGCCCCAATGTTTAATCCGTTATCGGAAATTATTTGTAACTTTCGACAAGTAGAACAATGAATGGAAAAGGTAGACGGTTGAAATCTTTGTATTTATTGCTTCTATATAGTCTAAGAAACATATATGCAAAGCATCCAAACAGTACCATTCGCCAATTTTTTGTTCTTCAAGTTTAAGTGAACTACGAGCCCCATTGTTAATCCTTTAAAGGAAATTATTTGTAAATTTCGACAAGTAGAACAATGAATGGAACAGGTAGACTGTTGAAATCATTGTATATATTGCTTCTATATAGTCTAAGAAACATATATGCAAATCATTCTAACAGTACAGTTCGCCAATTTTTTGTTCTTCAAGTTTAAGTGAACAATGAGCCCCATTGTTAATCCTTTAAAGGAAATTATTTGTAACTTTCGACAAGTAGAACAATGAATGGAACAGGTAGACGGTTGAAATCTTTGTATATATTGCATCTATATAGGCTATGAAACATATATGCAAAGCATCCAAACCGTACAATTCGCCAATTTTTTGTTCTTCAAGTGTAAGTGAACAATGAGCCCCAATGGTTAATCCTTTATCGGTAATTATTTGTAACTTTCGACAAGTAGAACAATGAATGGAACAGGTAGACGGTTGAAATCCTTGTATATATTGCTTCTATATAGTCTAAGAAACATATAAGCAAAGCATCCAAACAGTACAATTCGCCAATTTTTTGTTCTTCAAGTTTAAGTAAACTACGATCCCCATTGTTAATCACTTAACGGAAATTATTTGTAACTTTCGACAAGTAGAACAATGAATGGAACAGGTAGACGGTTGAAATCATTGTATATATTGCTTCTATATAGTCTAAGAAACATATATGCAAAGCATCCAAACAGTACAATTCGCCAATTTTTTGTTCTTCAAGTTTAAGTAAACTACGATCCCCATTGTTAATCCCTTAACGGTAATTATTTGTAACTTTCGACAAGTAGAACAATGAATGGAACAGGTAGACGGTTGAAATCATTGTATATATTGCTTCTATATAGTATAAGAAACATATATGCAAAGCATCCAAACAGTACAATTCGACAATTTTTTGCTCTTCAAGTTTAAGTGAACTACGAGCCCCATTGTTAATCCTTTAAAGGAAATTATTTGTAAATTTCGGCAAGTAGAACAATGAATGGAACAGTTAGACGGTTGAAATCTTTGTATATATTGCTTCTATATAGTATAAGAAACATATATGCAAAGCATCCAAACAGTACAATTCGCCAATTTTTTGTTCTTCAAGTTTAAGTAAACTACGATCCACATTGTTAATCCCTTAACGGAAATTATTTGTAACATTCGACAAGTAGAACAATGAATGGAACAGGTAGACGGTTGAAATCATTGTATATATTGCTTCTATATAGTCCAAGAAACATATATGCAAAGCATCCAAACAGTACAATTCGCCAATTTTTTGCTCTTCAAGTTTAAGTGAACTACGAGCCCCATTGTTAATACTTTAACGGAAATTAATTGTAACTTTCGACAAGTAGAACAATGAATGGAACACGTAGACGGTTGAAATCTTTGTATATATTGCTTCTATATAGTATAAGAAACATATATGCAAAGCATCCAAACAGTACAATTCGCCAATTTTTTGTTCTTCAAGTTTAAGTGAACAATGAGCCCCAATGGTTAATCCTTTATCGGAAATTATTTGTAAATTTCGACAAGTAGAACAATGAATGGAACAGGTAGCCGGTTGAAATCAATGTATATATTGCTTCTATATAGTCTAAGAAACATATATGCAAAGCATCCAAACAGTACCATTCGCCAATTTTTTGTTCTTCAAGTTTAAGTGAACTACGAGCCCCATAGTTAATCCCTTAACGGAAATTAATTGTAACTTTCTACAAGTAGAACAATGATTGGAACACGTAGATGGTTGAAATCTTTGTATATATTGCTTCCATATAGTCTAAGAAACATGTACGCGAGGCATCCAAACAGTACAATTCGCCAATTTTTTGTTCTTCAAGTTTAAGTGAACTACGAGCCCCATTGTTAATCCTTTAAAGGAAATTATTTGTAAATTTCGACAAGTAGAACAATGAATGGAACAGGTAGACTGTTGAAATCATTGTATATATTGCTTCTATATAGTCTAAGAAACATATATGCAAAGCATCCAAACAGTACCATTCGCCAATTTTTTGTTCTTCAAGTTTAAGTGAACTACGAGCCCCATTGTTAATCCCTTAACGGAAATTAATTGTAACTTTCTACAAGTAGAACAATGATTGGAACACGTAGATGGTTGAAATCTTTGTATATATTGCTTCCATATAGTCTAAGAAACATGTACGCAAAGCATCCAAACAGTACAATTCGCCAATTTTTTGTTCTTCATGTTTAAGTGAACAATGAGCCCCAATGGTTAATCCTTTACCGGAAATTATTTGTAACTTTCGACAAGTAGAACAATGAATGGAACAGGTAGCCGGTTGAAATCAATGTATATATTGCTTCTATATAGTCTAAGAAACATATATGCAAAGCATCCAAACAGTACAATTCGCCAATTTTTTGTACTTCAAGTTTAAGTGAACTACGAGCCCCATTGTTAATCCTTTAAAGGAAATTATTTGTAAATTTCGACAAGTAGAACAATGATTGGAACACGTAGACGGTTGAAATCTTTGTATATATTGCTTCTATATAGTATAAGAAACATATATGCAAAGCATCCAAACAGTACCATTCGCCAATTTTTTGTTCTTCAAGTTTAAGTGAACTACGAGCCCCATTGTTAATCCTTTAAAGGAAATTATTTGTAAATTTCGACAAGTAGAACAATGAATGGATCATGTAGACGGTTGAAATCATTTTATATATTGCTTCTATATAGTCTACGAAACATATATGCAAAGCATCCAAACAGTACAATTCGCCAATGTTTTGTTCTTCAAGTTTAAGTGAACTAAGAGCCCCATTGATAATCCTTTAACGGAAATTAATTGTAAATTTCGACAAGTAGAACAATGAATGGAACAGGTAGACTGTAGAAATCATTGTATATATTGCTTCCATATAGTCTAAGAAACATGTACGCAAAGCATCCAAACAGTACCATTCGCCAATTTTTTGTCCTTCAAGTTTAAGTGAACAATGAGCCCCATTGTTAATCCTTTATAGGAAATTATTTGTAACTTTCGACAAGTAGAACAATGAATGGAACAGGTAGCCGGTTGAAATCAATGTATATATTGCTTCTATATAGTCTAAGAAACATATATGCAAAGCATCCAAACAGTACCATTCGCCAATTTTTTGTTCTTCAAGTTTAAGTGAACAATGAGCCCCAATGGTTAATCCTTTATCGGAAATTATTTGTAAATTTCGACAAGTAGAACAATGAATGGAACAGGTAGCCGGTTGAAATCTTTGTATATATTGCATCTATATAGTCTAAGAAACATATATGCAAAGCATCCAAACAGTACAATTCGACAATTTTTTTCTCTTCAAGTTTAAGTGAACTACGAGCCCCATTGTTAATCCTTTAAAGGAATTTATTTGTAACTTTCGACAAGTAGAACAATGAATGAAACAGGTAGCCGGTTGAAATCAATGTATATATTGCTTCTATATAGTCTAAGAAACATATATGCAAAGCATCCAAACAGTACCATTCGCCAATTTTTTGTTCTTCAAGTTTAAGTGAACAACGAGCCCCATTGTTAATCCTTTAAAGGAAATTATTTGTAAATTTCGACAAGTAGAACAATGATTGGAACACGTAGACGGTTGAAATCTTTGTATATATTGCTTCTATATAGTATAAGAAACATATATGCAAAGCATCCAAACAGTACCATTCGCCAATTTTTTGTTCTTCAAGTTTAAGTGAACTACGAGCCCCATTGTTAATCCTTTAAAGGAAATTATTTGTAAATTTCGACAAGTAGAACAATGAATGGATCATGTAGACGGTTGAAATCATTGTATATATTGCTTCTATATAGTCTACGAAACATATATGCAAAGCATCCAAACAGTACAATTCGCCAATGTTTTGTTCTTCAAGTTTAAGTGAACTAAGAGCCCCATTGATAATCCTTTAACGGAAATTAATTGTAAATTTCGACAAGTAGAACAATGAATGGAACAGGTAGACTGTAGAAATCATTGTATATATTGCTTCTATATAGTCTAAGAAACATATATGCAAAGAATCCAAACAGTACCATTCGCCAATTTTTTGTTCTTCAAGTTCAAGTGAACTACGATCCCCATTGTTAATCCCTTAACGGAAATTATTTGCAAATTTCGACAAGTAGAACAATGAATGATACAGGTAGACGGTTGAAATCTTTGTATATATTGCTTCTATATAGTCTAAGAAACATATATGCAAAGCATCCAAACAGTACCATTCGCCAATTTTTTGTTCTGCAAGTTCAAGTGAACTACGATCCCCATTGTTAATCCTTTAACGGAAATTAATCGTAACATTCTACAAGTAGAACAATGATTGGAACACGTAGACGGTTGAAATCTTTGTATATATTGCTTCCATATAGTCTAAGAAACATATATGCAAAGCATCCAAACAGTACCATTCGCCAATTTTTTGTTCTTCAAGTTTAAGTGAACTACGAGCCCCATTGTTAATCCTTTAAAGGAAATTATTTGTAAATTTCGACAAGTAGAACAATGAATGGATCATGTAGACGGTTGAAATCATTGTATATATTGCTTCTATATAGTCTACGAAACATATATGCAAAGCATGCAAACAGTACAATTCGCCAATGTTTTGTTCTTCAAGTTTAAGTGAACTAAGAGCCCCATTGATAACCCTTTAACGGAAATTAATTGTAAATTTCGACAAGTAGAACAATGAATGGAACAGGTAGACTGTTGAAATCATTGTATATATTGCTTCTATATAGTCTAAGAAACATATATGCAAAGAATCCAAACAGTACCATTCGCCAATTTTTTGTTCTTCAAGTTCAAGTGAACTACGATCCCCATTGTTAATCCCTTAACGGAAATTATTTGCAAATTTCGACAAGTAGAACAATGAATGAAACAGGTAGACGGTTGAAATCTTTGTATATATTGCTTCTATATAGTCTAAGAAACATATATGCAAAGCATCCAAACAGTACCATTCGCCAATTTTTTGTTCTGCAAGTTCAAGTGAACTACGATCCCCATTGTTAATCCTTTAACGGAAATTAATCGTAACATTCTACAAGTAGAACAATGATTGGAACACGTAGACGGTTGAAATCTTTGTATATATTGCTTCCATATAGTCTAAGAAACATATATGCAAAGCATCCAAACAGTACCAGTCGCCAATTTTTTGTTCTTCAAATTTAAGTTAACTATGAGCCCCCATGGTTAATCCTTTATCGGAAATTATTTGTAATTTTCGTCAAGTAGAACAATGAATGGAACAGGTAGACGGTTGAAATCTTTGTATATATTGCTTCTATATAATCTAAGAAACATATATGCAAAGCATCTAAACAGTAACAATCGCCAATTTTTTGATCTTCAATTTTAAGTGAACTACGAGCCCCATTGTTAATCACTTAACGGAAATTATTTGTAACTTTCGACAAGTAGAACAATGAATGGATCATGTAGACGGTTGAAATCATTATATATATTGCTTCTATATAGTCTAAGAAACATATATGCAAAGCATCCAAACAGTACAATTCGCCAATTTTTTGTTCTTCAAGTGTAAGTGAACTACTAGCCCCATTGTTAATCCTTTAAAGGAAATTATTTGTAAATTTCGACAAGTAGAACAATGAATGGAACAGGTAGACTGTTGAAATCATTGTATATATTGCTTCTATATAGTCTAGGAAACATATATGCAAAGCATCCAAACAGTACAGTTCGCCAATTTTTTGTTCTTCAAGTTTAATTGAACAATGAGCCCCATTGTTAATCCTTTAAAGGAAATTATTTGTAACTTTCGACAAGTAGAACAATGAATGGAACAGGTAGCCGGTTGAAATCTTTGTATATATTGCATCTATATAGTCTAAGAAACATATATGCAAAGCATCCAAACAGTACAATTCGACAATTATTTGTTTTTCTAGTTTAACTGAACTACGAGCCCCATTGTTAATACTTTAACGGAAATTATTTGTAACTTGCGACAAGTAGAACAATGAATGGAACAGGTAGACGGTTGAAATCAATGTATATATTGATTCTATATAGTCTATGTAACATATATGCAAAGCATCCAAACAGTACCATTCGCCACTTTTTTGTTCTTCAAGTTTAAGTGAACAGCGAGCCCCATTGATAATCATGAAATAGAAATTATTTGTAACTTTCTACAAGTAGAACAATGAATAGTACAGGTAGACGGGTGAAATCTTTCTATATATTGCTTCTAAATAGTCTAAGAAACATCTATGCAAAGCATCCAAACAGTACAATTCGCCAATTTTTTGTTCTTCAAGTTTAAGTGAACAATGAGCCCCAATGGTTAATCCGTTATCGGAAAATATTTGTAGCTTTCGATAAGTAGAACAATGAATGGAACAGGTAGACGGTTGAAATCTTTGTATATATTGCTTCTATATAATCTAAGAAACATATATGCAAAGCATCTAAACAGTAACAATCGCCAATTTTTTGATCTTCAAGTTTAAGTGAACAGCGAGCCCCATTGGTAATCATGAAATGGAAATTATTTCTAACTTTCTACAAGTAGAACAATGAATAGTACAGGTAGACGGGTGAAATCTTTCTATATATTGCTTCTAAATAGTCTAAGAAACATCTATGCAAAGCATCCAAACAGTACAATTCGCCAATTTTTTGTTCTTCAAGTTTATGTGAACTACGAGCCCCATTGTTAATCCTTTAACGGAAACTAATTGTAACTTTCTACAAGTAGAACAATGATTGGAACACGTAGACGGTTGAAATCTTTGTTTATATTGCTTCCATATAGTCTAAGAAACATATATGCAAAGCATCCAAACAGTACCATTCGCCAATTTTTTGTTCTTCAAGTTTAAGTGAACAATGAGACCCATTGTTAATCCTTTATCGGAAATTATTTGTAACTTTCGACAAGTAGATCAATGAATGGAACAGGTAGACGGTTGAAATCTTTGTATATATTGCTTCTATATAGTCTAAGAAACATATATGCAAAGCATCCAAACAGTACAATTCGCCAATTTTTTGTTCTTCAAGTTTAAGTGAACAATGAGCCCCAATGGTTAATCCGTTATCGGAAATTATTTGTAGCTTTCGACAAGTAGAACAATGAATGGAACGGGTAGACGGTTGAAATCTTTGTATATATTGCTTCTATTAATCTAAGAAACATATATGCAAAGCATCCAAACAGTACAATTCGCCAATTATTTCATCTTCAAGTTTAGGTGAACTACGAGCCCCATTGTTAACACTTTAACGGAAATTATTTGTAACTTGCGACAAGTAGAACAATGAGTGGAACAGGTAGACGGTTGAAATCAATGTATATATTGCTTCTATATAGTCTAAGAAACATATATGCAAAGCATCCAAATAGTTCCATTCGCCAATTTTTTGTTCTTCAAGTTTAAGTGAACAATGAGCCCCATTGTTAATCCTTTATCGTAAATTATTTGTAACTTTCGACAAGTAGAACAATGAATGGAACAGGTAGACGGTTGAAATCCTTGTATATATTGCTTCCATATAGTCTAAGAAACATGTACGCAAAGCATCCAAACTGTACCATTCGCCAATTTTTTGTTCTTCAAGTTTAAGTGAACAGTGAGCCCCAATGGTTAATCCTTTATCGGAAATTATTTGTAACTTTCGACAAGTCGAACAATGAATGGGACAGGTAGACGGTTGAAATATTTGTATATATTGCTTCTATATAATATAAGAAACATATATTCAAAGCATCCAAATAGTACCATTCGCCAATTTTATGTTCTTCAAGTTTAAGTGAACTACGCGCCCCATTGTTAATCCTTTAAAGGAAATTATTTGTAAATTTCGGCAAGTAGAACAATGAATGGAATAGGTAGACGGTTGAAATCATTGTATATATTGCTTCTATATAGTCTAAGAAACATATATGCAAAGCATCCAAACAGTACAATTCGCCTATTTCTTGTTCTTCAAGTTTAAGTAAACTACGATTCCCATTGTTAATCCCTTAACGGAAATTATTTGTAACTTTCGACAAGTAGAACAATGAATGGAACAGGTAGACGGTTGAAATCTTTGTATATATTGCTTCTATAAAGTCTAAGAAACATATATGCAAATCATCCAAACAGTACAATTCGCCAATTATTTGTTCTTCAAGTTTAACTGAACTACGAGCCCCATTGTTAATACTTTAACGGAAATTATTTGTAACTTGCGACAAGTAGAACAATGAATGGAACAGGTAGACGGTTGAAATCAATGAATATGTTGCTTCTATATAGTCTATGTAACATATATGCAAAGCATCCAAACAGTACAATTCGCCAATTTTTTGTTCTTCAAGTTTAAGTAAACTACGAGCCCTATTGTTAATCCTTTAAAGGAAATTATTTGTAAATTTCGACAAGTAGAACAATGAATGGATCATGTAGACGGTTGAAAAAATTGTATATATTGCTTCCATATAGTCTAAGAAACATGTACGCAAAGGATCCAAACAGTACCATTCGCCAATTTTTTGTTCTTCAAGTTTAAGTGAACAATGAGCCCCAATGGTTAACACTTTATCGGAAATTATTTGTAATTTTCGACAAGTAGAACAATGAATGGAACAGGTAGACGGTTGAAATCATTGTATATATTGCTTCCATATAGTTTAAGAAACATGTACGCAAAGCGTCCAAACAGTACAATTCGCCAATTATTTGATCTTCAATTTTAAGTGAACTACGAGCCCCATTGTTAATACTTTAACGGAAATTATTTGTAACTTGCGACAAGTAGAACAATGAATGGAACAGGTAGCCGGTTGAAATCTTTGTATATATTGCTTCCATATAGTCTAAGAAACATGTACGCAAAGCATCCAAACAGTACCATTCGCCAATTTTTTGTTCTTCAAGTTTAAGTGAACAATGAGCCCTAATGGTTAATCCTTTATCGGAAATTATTTGTAATTTTCGACAAGTAGAACAATGAATGGAACAGGTAGACGGTTGAAATCTTTGTATATATTGCTTCTATATAATCTAAGAAACATATATGCAAAGCATCCAAACAGTACCATTCGCCAATTTTTTGTTCTTCAAGTTTAAGTGAACAACGAGCCCCATTGATAATCATGAAACGGAAATTATTTGTAACTTTTTACTAGTAGAACAATGAATAGAACAGGTAGACGGTTGAAATCTTTGTATATGTTGCTTCTATATAGTCTAAGAAACCTATATGCAAAGCATCCAAACAGTACCATTCGCCAATTTTTTGGTCTTCCAGTTTAAGTGAACAATGAGCCCCTATGGTTAATCCTTTATCGGTAATTATTTGTAACTTTCGACAAGTAGAACAATGAATGGAACAGGTAGACGGTTGAAATCCTTGTATATATTGCGTCTATATAATCTAAGAAACATATATGCAAAGCATCCAAATAGTACAATTCGACAATTTTTTGTTCTTCA